>LR824630.2:2400000-3600000 GCA_902829305.4 Spodoptera exigua | reverse complement strand
TTTTTCCAAGTTATATGTACTTTTTATAATTATTATTATTTAGACACCACTGACATATGGTAAAGGAAAACGTCGTGAGGAAACCTGGACTTTTATTTATTTATTTTTTTTTTTTTTTATTTATTTACTTACTACTTATATAATTTCTAATTATAAGTTTGAAATTGCCAATCCATGAGCAAGCGAGTTAACTAATGCACAAACCTTCTCCGTGTGAGAAGAGGCCTTTACTCACCAGCGGGAACTTATAGGCTGATGATGTGAAAAATAAATGAAGGACGTGATACGTGTGGGAGAGCCAAGCTTCGGCACGGATGGGTCGGCTCGACCAGGGTAATACCACGGCCTCACAGGAAACCGGCGTGAAGCAAATAGCAAGCAGTAGGCGCTTATAGGCTGATAATGTGATAAAAAAATGAAGGACGTGATACGTGTGGGAGAGCCATGCTTCGGCACGAATGGGTCGGCTCGACCGGGGTGATACCACGGCCTCACAGAAAACCGGCGTGAAGCAAATAGCAAGCAGTGGGCACTGATGATGATTTTTTATTGATGAAAACGCGTCACAGAAGACACGTGTCTGCTTGGGTACTTAGAGGGCTAGTAAAACTTTGATATATGAACAAAGGAGTTAGAATATGCTTATCATTATTTAGTATAGATTCTGATAAAAGGCGTCTGATGATAAAACCTTTATTTAAAGAATAATCTATCCTATAATTAAATCGCTGACGAAAGCTCAGAGTTAATTGACATATGGAGAAAAAAGTTTTTAAATATTACTATAAAAAAAAATCAAAAGTACTTATTCAAAAATCAAAATTAATAGTCTCAAGTGAGCCCATTAACCTCCATGACGTTTTTAATATAATAAGTATACTTAGGGCTGATTTTTCAATGGTTAGATAAAAGTTACCTCGAGAATAATTATGATGCTGTCGCGTCAGAATGTTTGTATAAGACAGTGACAGCAACAATTTTATTCCTCAGATAACATTGATCTGACTATTGAGAAAATAGCCCTTAATATATGAATTTTCGATATAATCTCAATGATACTTTACCCGATCCGGGAATCGAAACCGGAACCACTATTTTTCTAAATACTTCAAATTCGTTATATACGACCGAAGCTAGCTCTTACAATAGTTTGTGAAAAGTACTACAAATATCATAAATGTAAATATGTATGTATGTATTTATGTTGCTCTTTTACGGAAAACTACTGACAATAATTGAATGAAATTTAACACAGGAATAGTCTGGAAAAACGTGGGAGCACGAGTAGAAACTAGTATTATCATATTTCTAAAGTAAATAGAACTTTTTTCTCCATTAGCCAATAAAAGAAAAGTCTTATATTACAAAGTTACTTATTGCAAAGAAGGTGTATTTTAAAATATTATTTTAAAGCAAGTTTTATGAAGATGGTGGGAAAAAAATGATGCTAAAATATAAAAGCAAATTGAATGAAGAAAGTGAATAAAATGATCGTAATTTTTAAAGCATTTTTTTTATGAAAAACCAAGGTTTTATCAGCTGACGCTACTTGACACGGCCCGCGCAATCTCCTTTCGAATTAACACCTTATTACAAAACAAGTTTTTCTTTAGTCTGGGTCTAAACCATTGAGCCAGTTCTTGTATTTTAAATGGAAAGTAGTTTTTTTGTGAGAGGAAAATCATCAAATGACTTCTCCCGCCATTATGGTCACTCTAACTGCATCAAAGAGCCAATAGACCACTACAGACGGCACTATAGGGCTGATGTTCAGCCGGGGTAGGGTGAGGCACCGCTACCTCAGCCTAGAGCAGGTGAAGTAACGGGGGCGTTTTTAGTCAGTAAGAGTCTGACACTCTCTCTCGCCTTACCATGGGCGGGAGAAGTCATTTAATGATTTTACAATGAAAAAAAGGGTCACTCTTACTGACTAAAAACCCTCCCATTTTTTTATCCTGTTTTGGGCCGAGGGCGCGGTACCTTATTGAGCTTACCCCGGCTGAACATCAGCCCTATAGGGCCCCGTCTGTCGTGGTTAAGGTGAAGGTAGGTGAGAATAAGGTTCAAAATACAAAATCTGACTCAAAATGTTTTTATAATAACTATCGTGAGACATACTAAATTAACTAAAATTCGCGGGTTACTCACGTGTGAATGTTGAGAAAAGCTCTACTAGTTTCGAACCACAGAGAGGGGTTCTTCCTCATGAGCAGCGTGCGCGGACGCGGCGACGTCGCGCAGCCTACAGAGCTTTTCTCAACATTCACACGTGAGTAACCCGCGAATTTTAGTTAATCTGACTCAAAAGTTTAAGCCAAGAGTAAAGATATATCTTGTTTTCTAATAAGGGGTATAGGCTCGAACCTATTTTGTTTTTATTTTTTTTTAATACTCAACTTCTCGTTTATCTGGTGAACGACTAATTGTAATGAATGTTGACGTTGCGTCTGACTTTTCGTGGTCCTTTTTACGACGATCTAAGCATATAAAATACCGGCAAAAATTAAATTTTGAAAATCATATAAATATTGAATTAAATTTACAAATATCAGAATAGGGCAGTTTCCTTTGACAAAAAATTTGAATAATTTTCGACTTTTCAATGCAATAAAAAATATTTGACGATATATTTTGTTTTTATTTATTTTGTGGTTTACCTAATTAGGAGTTTTTGTTGCCACTTTCTTAATTAAGTTTTAAATATATTCAATTCTATATGGTACACAGTAACTCTATAAATTTTATGAAACAGCGTTTTCTTTTAAGAAATTATTATGTGAATTGACTATGCATTCGTTGCACTCTTGCATTGTTATAAAACCTCTTTGCATTCTTATAAAATAAAGACTGGATATTAAAAAAAATCTTTTAGGAAAAATATATTAGATATTTTTAACATATTTTTCTAGTATCTTTTAACAAAGAAAATAAGCTGTTTGACGTAAAAAATAACGACATCCGAACACATTTAATTTACCTAATACACGTATAAAATTCATAAGTCAAGTCAAATCATTGATTATATTTCGAAAGAAATCAATATGAGTTTTGAATAGAAATTTGACAGGTTGGAAACTTCCTTATTTTGATATAGGTAATAATAAAAATGAAAGTATTATAATTTTGGGCCAAATAAAACAAAATTTTAATCGTTGAGCATGCATGAGACTTATGATGATGATGATGAAGCGGAAAGAATCAGTATATATGACAGAAACGTGACATTTGAGGATCTATGTCTATCCCAATGGGGGGCAGGCGTGACGACATGATTTTTTTACAAAATGTAATTGACTGTTTTTTTTTGAGACAAAATCATCTGTTGACTACTCCCGTCGCGGATGAGGCAAGAGGATTTTTTTTATGTAATTGGTCGACAAACGAGCAAACGGATAACATGATGGTAAGCAATCAGCGCCGCCCATGGATACTCACAACAACAGATGAGTTACGAGTGCGTTGCCGACCTATTGAGGATTAGGGATTTGCAGATTTAGGGATCAAGGACGGATTAGGGGAGGGAAAAGATTGGGCCTCCGGTAACCTCACTCATACGGCGAAAGACAACACTGTGGAAATTTCTGACTCTTACTGAGTGAATTCACCCCTTCCTGCGCGAGTATGTGGACAGCGAGCAAGAGTAGCTCGTCGCCCGACCAGTCAAACGCAATTGGGTAGTTTCCTAGGTCAAAAATAAATTAATTCGACGTTTCAATACAGTAAAATAATGAAAAATAGCTATACTTTTAACTAAATTCATCGACCGATCGATACACTAAGTTTTAGATATTTTGTAGCTAATTATTAAGAAATAAGTACAGTACGGCCGCCGTATCTTGGCGAGTCGAAAGTTAACCGTTTGTCTGCGCAATGGATCTTTTAGGAACAAAATTGTGTACTGTGCAGCTAATCGGCTAACTTCAGACTCGACAAGATACATTGGCGGTATTGTAAGCTATTTGACGCCAAAATGTTATGACGTCATAACTCAGTTTTTCATACAAATTTGGATATAAGTATTGAATTTGACTAGTTGGAAACTACCGTATTATGCAGGGAGGCCCCGATTTGGAGCAGGAGTAGGTATGGGATGATTTTTAGACAGTAAGAGTCTGACACTCCCTTTCTCCCTGGGCGAGAGCAACTTGAGATTTCATCTGTCTTACAACATATCATTATAATAAAAAAACACGCCTTTAAATCTCCATAGGGATAGACAGAGACGAAAATATGTATCATTGTTTAGATTATGAAGCTCCATGCAACAGAAATTTTATTGCTCATACGAGATTATTAAAAAAAGAAATTAACACAACCCCGTATAACTGTGCAACTTATATATAACTAATATTATAAACAGCAAATTAATTGTTGTTCTATTGATTTTTCATAAAATAAATTCATCAAATTCTGAGTCAACATTTCTTAGGGATATAACATTAAAATTTTATTATTAGATTTTTTCACTATATCAACTGAATATTTCATATAGAATTAGTTTGGATCAACGTTCGCCTTTTGTTATTTTATCCAAGACTGGCTAAAAGAAAAACATTATATTTGAGGAACCTATGCTGAAAGCCGAGCTGTTGGATTCAGATTTCCCGGAAAGAGAAGAGTAATTGAATGATACGTCGTGGACTGATGGCTGCTAAAAGGGGGTCACTATTTTACTTTTGCCTCCTTACCATTGTGATTTTAACCCGACTGAGTTAGTATGGGCACAGGAAGGTGCCAGGGAAAGTAGCTAAAAATAATAAAGCTTTTAAAATGCACGAAGTCCAGAATTTAATTTCGGTCTTTCGGTCAATACCGGTCGCGGGACTTTACTATTTATGAAATGGAAAAAACTTGCAACACTCGAAATGTCAAATCGTTGTCTCTAATTATGGAACGAACTATAGTTGTAATATAATTTTTACCAAAACTTTTACAATGTCGAGAGACTGACTTGACGAAGGCAGCCGAGAGTTGTGAATAGCTTCTGACTCACGTGACCTTTGCGTGAAGTTCAGTCCCAAGATATTTGTCTGGGCTTATGTACAGTAAGCACCACAAAATAATAAGTTGACTTATAATCTGATGAATTTTCAAACAAAATTTGTTTATGATAATAGTTATAGTTACAGTATTTCGCGATAAATAGCGCAGACTGACCTTCGGAAAGAGACAAATGGCTAAATATCCTCAGGCAGGATAGGATAGGGTAGGTAGGGTAGTGTAGGTAGAGTAGTGTAGTTAGTGTAAGGTAGGTAGGGTAGGGTAGGATAGGGTAAAAAGGGTATGATAGTGTACGTATTAAGTCGGGAGCAAAATAAAAAGAAAGCTAATTACATTTTTTTTATGTAATAGGTCGGCAAACAAGCATACGGATTACCTGATGGTAAGCAATCAGCGCCGCCCATGGACACTCGCAACGGAGGAGTTACGAGTGCGTTACCGACCTTTTAGGGATTACGGATTAAGGATTTGGAAATTTAGGGATTGAGGAGGGATTGGGGGATTTCCAAAAGTCAGACAGCACGCAGCAATTATACCGAGTCTGATATGAGAGTGATGTGTTTATGAAAAATGTATGTTTGTAAACGCACCCACGACATAGTTGAGAATCTTACATTGTGGGCCGATGTTTTTTAAAGAAACAAAACTTACCTAATGCAGTTAATCCCTCGGAGATTGAGCATAGAATGTAGAGGGTTGCCTCGGGTTGTAATGACGCTAGGAACGGCATATGATCTTGGGCAAGGCGTTCTAGTAGGACGTAGTATGTTTGAGACAGCTTCGGGTAGTCCTGTCGACAATTATGGATATTATAGAATTTTTAAGTAGTTTAAGGGTGGGAGAGCCATGCTTCGGCACGAATGGGTCGACTCGACCGGAGTGTACCACGGCCTCACAGAAAACCGGCGTGAAACAACCAAGTGTTTCTCCGTGTGAGGTTACCGGAGACCTAATCCTTAATCTCCAAAAGGTCGGCAACGCGCTCGTTACTCCTCTGGTGTCCATGGGTGACGCTGATTTGCTTACCACCAGGTAATCCGTCTGCTTGAGTGCAGACTTCATATTTTTTTTTTGTGTAACAGCTATATTTGTGAAATTAATTAAGCAAACCGTAGGCAATGTTTTTTTAATGTGGTAGCACGACAAAGGAGCTGACCATTTAATAAATCGGCGCCACCTATGGACACCCGCAACCCCAGAGGAATTTAGAGTGGGTGACTCATTGCGCTAACCCCGCAACCCCGGCTGAACATCAGCCCTATAGGGCCCCGTCTATGGTGGTCTATTGGCTCTTTGAGGCGCGCGCTGTACGCTACGCGCCGTACGCTCGGGTCTGGTTCTGGTCGGGCGGCGAGCTCCCTTACTCGCCACCCGCAGACCCGCGCTTACGGTGGCCGGAGATCATCTCTCGATGCTCAAAGCCCTAACAATCCCACAAAAAGGGGCAAGGCACTTGTAATTTCTGGTGTCCATGGACGACTGATTGCTTGCCATCAGATGACCAGGCCGCTTGTTTGTACGATAAAAAAGTTTAAATATAAACTCACCAGTAAATCGCTCTGAGGTATACTGAGTAGTAGTTTGACGAACATATTCAGCGCGTTGTCTAAAGCCTCATCGCCGTAAAATCTGTAAAAATAAAGTATATAACAAATTTTTTAGTTCTGGAGATTAGTGCGTTCAAACAAAGAAACAAACTCTTCAGCTTTATAATATTCGTATACATGAAAAACACTACTTATAACAGTTTCTCTCGCGAAGAAAGGAAGGGTCAGACTCTTAGTCAAAGTCAAAAGTCAAAGATCATTTATTTCAATTAGACCCATACAGGCACTTTTGAACGTCAAACAAAATTTTAAAGACAAAGTGTCAGTCTGTCGGTCAGTCCTCTTAGTGAAGCTATTTGCTCGTTCCAAAGTGTAGATTCCTATGGAGAAGAACGAGCAAGAAACTCCACGGTTACTCTTTTTAAATCAGTTTTTGCATTATATTTCTTTGTTACCTTTATTATTATTAATAATAGTTTTCCATTCTAACGAACTTGAAGTATTGAGGCTGGTACAGATCTCCATGGTTACTTTTTTAAATCAGTTTCACATAAAGACTCTTTGATACATTATTTACTTACTGACGAAAAAACCTCCATTCCGGAATGAAAGATTTTGACTGTAAAGAGATTATAATTTACCTGAATACTCCGAAATTAGCGTAGCTCCCGCATAGTGCAGCCTTGAGTATGGAGAAGCATAGTGATATTCCTTTAAGTTTCATTGCATACATTTGTTTCTTGTTGACGTCTATTGTTAGTATTCGGCTACCTGTAAAATGTAATATCAAGCATTTAAACTGCTGTAAGGGTTGATGATTCAGACGACCTGATTAAGGTCGCAGGAAGCCGCTGGAAGCAGGTCGCTTCCAACCGGCCTATCTGGAAGTCAATGGGGGAGGCCTATGTTCAGCAGTCGACGTCCTGTGGCTGATATGATGATGATGATGATGAAGGGTTGGGTAGAAGAGGTGGTAATACTAACTATTGGAACTTAATTAAGAAATTAACTTAAGACATGTTTTAAGCTCTGCTGGAATCAGGTCATTATCGCTTGGGCTGAGTCGTCATATGCTTAAAATGACCCATAGTCGGGTGCGCTGAGTTGTTCGGTTGCTAAAAAGTGGATAATCGGATGGGTGGGCTAAATTACTATCAAAGGCAGGAAACAACCAATGACTTGTATTCCGCCGTGTGATCGAGGTTTCTTCTTCTGATTCTTCTTTTAAGAAACAAATACATAATCCTATTTGCATGAATCGCAAAACCTTTTTTATTTTATTTAAGACTTCATGGTTGTTTTTTTAATAGAAATTATTTTGACAGTTGGGAAAGAAAAAGCACGAGTGCGAGAAAGGCAAAAAAAAAGCACGAGTGTGAAATAGCCCAGATCCCGAACGCTACACGTCCCTGCAATACGCCACGTTTTGAGCAACTGTATTAAAAAAGTATTTTTTAAGTTTAGGTGAGTCTGGCTTCGACACGAATGTTCCGGGTCGACCGGTGTGATACAACCGTCTTGTAAAGACAGACATGATGCCACTGTTTAGTCAAGCCTTATAATAGGCCTTCTCCCGTCCTCAATCACTGCCAAAAGGGGGGCGACGATTGCTTAACATCAGATCATCCGTCTATCTATACGTCCGCTGACGTATTCTATACAAAATACTTGGAAGGTGTCAAGAGACCCGGATGGAACGATGGTCCTTTAAATTTATTTGTTACACGTATTTTTTCAGTAAGAGTGTGAATGAAAGAGAGACATAGAGACAGAGAGAGAGAGAGAGAGAGAGAGAGAGAGAGAGAGTCGTTACAACTTTTCGCCTAATTTTTTTCATATAAGAGTTAAGACCACGGATAAGGAATTTCCTTCCAAAAAAACTCGGAATAAGTAAACTTACCATATCCACAAATAATATTTGAGAGTTCCCTAAACAGTAATATTCCGTTTGGCGAGGAAACGTCAAATTGTAGCCGCTGGTTCCTGTTCTGCGCGAGCTCAGCCGTCAGCTTGAGGACCGGAGTCGTCACTGCTGGGTCCGCGAACCAGACCTCGATACCTCGGAGCAACACCTTCATGTATACCGGGTAGCTGGGGAGAGATATTGAGGAGGTTATTTTCTCTTATGGAATAGGTCGGCAAACGAGCAGACGGATTACCTGAAGGTAAGCAATCAGCGCCCTTGCCTTGGAGTTACTACAAGTGCGTTGCCGGCCTTTTAGGGATAAAGGTTTCTGATATTTAAGGATTGGGAAGGGATGGGTAGAGGGGAGGTATTAGGCCTCCGGTAATCTCAATTACAGCGAAATACAACTCTGTAATTGTTTCACGCCGGTTTTCTGTGAGGCCGTGGTATCACTCCGTTCTACCCAACCCATTTGTGCTTGGTCGTATTTCGCCGTGAGTTAGGATACCAGAGGCACAGTCCCACCCCACAGCCCCCATCCCTTCCCAATCCTTAAATACCCGAAACCCTTATCCCCAAAATATTTATCCTTCATCTATTAAAAAACCACATCAAAATCCGTTGTGTAGTTTTAAAGATTTAAGCATGCATAGGGATATAGGGACAGAGAAAGCGACTTTGTTTTATATTATGTAGTAATACATTATTCAAACGAATATAATAAATGCGAAAGTAACTCTGTCTATCTGTCTTTTCTTCACGCCTAAACTACTGAATCGATTTTTGCGAAATTTGGTACAGACATAGTTTGGAACTCGAGAAAGGACATAGGATAGTTTTTAAACCAAAAATCTGCAGGAAGTCACTATTACACGCGAACGAAGTCGCGGGCAAAAGGTAGTGTAAATAAATATACTTACATCCAATCAAAAAGCATCATATACGTAGTTTTTGTACTGAATGCAAACGCGAGGCCTCGTAGATCTCGTGCGAGGCCTATTAAAGTCTTCTTTGCGTCTTCAGAATTATACATCGCAGTGTCAGGCCCGTTGAGAAGGCCTATTATACTCTCAAACGCCGCTATAGAAGAAGAAAGATTTTTAATTTATAACACACATACATATGTATTGTCAGATAGATATTTTAAGCGTATAATTGTCTGTAGGTAACATGATATCTTGATATCTATAATATAAAAATGAATCGCAAAATGTGTTGGTAAGCGTAACTCAACAACGCCTGGACCAATTTTGCTAATTCTTTTTTTGTTGTGTTTGTTATAGTCAGGAGAAGGATTTTATCACAGAAAATATTAGAAAAGTAGAGGGGAAGATTAGGAAAAAGTGACCTTTTGATAACGAGATAGTTGGACCCGTGCGAAGCGGGGGCGGGCCGCTAGTCTTCTATAATATAAAAATGAATCGCAAAATGTGTTGGTAAGCGCATAACTCATCAACGCCTGAACCAAATTTGCTAATTCTTTTTTTGTTGGGTTTGTTGTTATAAGGAGTAGGTTCTTACGAGAGAAATCTTTAGAACAGTAAAGGAATAAAGCGGTAATTTACAACTCTTTCGACGCCGTGGTCGTTCGCTTGCAAAACAAATGACTGGCACCAGGGAAGTCGGGTACCCGTGAGAAGCAGGGGCGGTCTGCTAGTTTCTTATAAATTTCATACAGTCATTAAAAACAACATATAAATGTGAAAATGCTATAACTATTGTGTGATTAGATTCATTTTAATACAAATAAAGTAGCTGGTTGTCTGTAGGCAGAATACTGCAGTTTCTAACTAGTCAAATACATTTTTTTTTTGTACAAAGATTAAAAAAAAAATGTTTTTTAGAACGGCACATACATACAACACAATACACGGCAAATTCCAAATGGCAAGATAGTTAGCTGTCACATTAAAGTTTAAGTTATACAATACAATACTTCTATCAAAATATCAAAATCCATACTTTTCTATGAAACTCCGAATTATTACGTCACAGTATCTTTGCATCAAATAGCTTACTTATCTGTTAAAAATTACCAAATGCAAATCGACATATCGATGAATAAAATTACCCATATTTATTATTCAATATATTATTATATTGAAACGTCTAACTAATTTATTTTGGACCTAGGAAACGAGCCAATAGTCACCACTTTTCCTTTGAATTTTTTTTTATCCTGTGGCTATTTAGAATTGAAGCTGCTAGGAGTACTTACCTGTGAGAGGCATCATGAACGCGAGGAACCTGTCCTCATCCTCCCCGAGGTCGACCATGAGGAGGCGGCCCAGGGCCGTGTACAGCATGCTTCTACATCTCATTTCGGCGGCGCCTACACCCGCTATACCCAGGAACGGGAAATGTTCCGCCTATGTGGAAAAACAACAAACATTTTTTTTCTTTTTGAAAACGTTGCCCCACTCTATGATCTTCTCGTGTATCGTGGGTGCAGTTACAAACATAGAAATTCACATACACAACACACCCAGACCCGAAACAACAATTTGTGGATCACTCAAAGTGTTGTTCCGTGCGGGAATCGAACTCTCGACACGTTGCACAGCAGCCAGTTGCCCAGCCACTGTGATAACCGTGCAGTCAAAATTGATTAATTGATTAATAAACAGTCGTTAGCCGGAGGTTAAGTACCTGCTTCTCAATACTTCTCATGCATGAGGGTTCAAAACCTGGGGGCGTTAGTAATGTGGGAGAGTCATACTTTGGCACGAATGGGTCGGCTCGACCGGAGTGATACCACGGCCTCACAAAAACCAGCGTGCAACAACCACAGCATTGTGTTTTGCCGTGTGAGTGAGGTTACCGGAGGCCCAATCCTTCCTCTCCGGCAATCCCTAAATCTTCAAATCCCTAATCCCCAAAAGTTGGGCAACGCAAATTGCTGTGTTGTTGCGGGTGTCTATGAGCGGAGCTGATTGCTTACCATCAGGTAATCCGTCTGCTCGTTTGCCGATCGACTTATCACATAAAAAAAGTACCAATGTGACTTTTCCCGAGTTATATGTACTTTCTATGATTATTTAGACACCACTGACATACGGTGAAGGTAAACATCGTGAGGAAACCTGGACTTATAATTTCTAATTATAAGTTTGAAATCGCCAACCCGCATTGAGCAAGCGTGGTGATTAATGCTCAAACCTTCTCCGTGTGAAAAGAGGCCTTTGCTCAGCAGTGGGCACTTAAAGGCTGATGATGATGATGATGATCATTGTTTGAAAATATTTGAAATTAGTTATAAAGCAATTTAACTTACAGTATGGTGTGTAAGCATGAACTGGACCTCGTCCAGCTTGACCAGTTTCCGGACACAGGAGTACCCGCCACTGAGGTCGCTAAGCAGACCGAGCGTCTTAGCTATGATCTGCTCAGACCCGCCCCAATACTTCAAGTTTGTGATACTGGAAAACAAATAATAATAATAATTAAGCTAACAAAATCATATCTACCAGTCCATAGCAACACATACCCATAAATAACCCTATAAATTTTTACCACATTTCACAATAGTCCTTCATCAACCGGGGATTGTCCTTGGGTGCACTTTCATAGTGCATACAGGGATAATTGCCGGCTGATGTCCCATCACATTTAGATTAAAACTGTTCGACGGGCCTCTGCGAGTTGCCTTCGGCCCCTCGTACGCCTTCCAAAGGTCCGGGACCCTGTGGTCCCGTGAAAGGAAAGAAGGTGACAAAGAAATATAATGCAAAAACTGATTGAAAAAGAGTAACCGTGAAGTTGCTTGCTCGTTCTTCTCCATCGGAATCTACACTTTGGGACGAGCAAATAGCTTCACTAGAGGACAGACGGACAGACTGGCACGCATAGAGTTAAGCCTCTTAAAATATTTTATTTTTTATTTTTTGCTTAACGTTCTGAAGTGTCTGCTGTGGTCTATTTGAAATAAATAATTTTGACTTTTTTTTTGCTTTAAGGGTACGCATGTTATAAAAAAAGCCATGAGTATAAATGTGGATGGATGGAGAGGGAGAGGGAGACCAAAGAAAATATGGATGGATTGTGTGAGAAGTGATATGGAAGACAGAGGAGTTAGCGATAGCGTGACGAGTGACAGGACAGAATGGAAGAAAAAAACATATTGTGCCGACGCTAATTAAAACGGGACAAGGGCAGGAAGATGATGATAGTCGTATGAGCAATGTGCACAAACATAAGTTGTATTTTAGACTATTTTGAAGCTGTTATTTTCCATTTTCCATGGTAGTAGTAGTACCAGTAGTTTTTTTTTTATGATGATAATTGACGTGTGTAATATTTAGTGTAATATATATCTCCGGCACGAATGGGTCGGCTCGGCCGGAGTGATACCACGGCCTCGCAGAAAACCGGCGTGAAACAACCACAGCGTAGTGTTGCGCTGTGTGAGTGAAGTTATCGGAGGACCAATCCTTTCCGCCCAATCCCTAAACACCAAATCCCTAATCCCCAAAATGTCGGCAACGCACTCGTAACTCCTCTGTTGTTGTGTGTGTCCCTAGAGATCGTACCGTGATTTTTTATAGCCTATAGCCTTCCTCGATAAAAGGACTAACAAACACAAAAATAATTATTCAATCTGAACCAGTAGTTCCCGAGGTTAGCGCGTTTAAACAAACAAACTCTTCAGCTTTATAATATTATAAGTGTTCACGATGCGAGGTACAAGAGAAGAGCGGGAAAGGGAGGGGGAGGGGGGAGCAACGTTCGACAAAGCGTCAACGAGTGACATGTGACAGTGACAATGACGTTGTGCTCAGCGTCGCGCGTCGATTCATTCGTTCGCGACCGTTCGATATACCACTGCGCATTCACGCGTCAGAACCACCAAAAGTAATAATTTGTATCACTTTGGAGTACATCATTTCTTCTCTTCTACTGGTCACGAACAATAAGTAATAAGTATAGATGTCACCGGAAAATAACAAGATCCGTAAGTTTATCAATTTACTAGGAAGTTTATAAACTTTCGTAAGATTCTAAACAGGAGATAAATTGTAATATTTTACGTCCACATTTTCGTAAATTGATAACCTTAATGAACTCACTCGTAAAATAATAAGTAAGCAGTAACGAAACGCTACGCGCGATCTGATTGGTTGGCTGTCACGTGTCACTTCTCCTATTATTTCAAAGTCTATGGACACAAGCATTGCCACTATGAACATTGACCAATCAGAGAGCAGTGTGTTATTTTACTTATTTCAAAGATCGTATATTTAAAAGAGTTTCTGTGATTGGTTGAACCATATAAAATCTTACGAATAGATATTCGTTAGTTTTTTTTTTCTGGCTTTCATGTCTGATGCCGAATAAATGTATTTTCTTTCTTTCTTTCTAGTTTATAAATTTACCGTATGACGTCGGAAATTGATAAATTTACGAAAATGTGGACGTAAAATATTATTAATAACGTAATTTATCTCCCGTTTAGAATCATACGAAAGTTTATAAACTTCCTAGTAAATTAATAAACTTACGGACCTTGTTATTTTCCGGTGACATACATATGGTTTACATGCATGTTTGTTGGACTTACATCTTCCTCATAAGCACGCTCAGAAGCTGGCTCTCGTCAGTGAGCCCCAGCACATCGTTGAGGCGGTGGTAGACCTTACTGTTCTTCTGTACCTGGTCTCCCACGTAGATCTTACGGAACTGTTCGAAGAATGACATCATCGCCAGTTCTAATTTCTCACAACCACCCTGTATAAGGGAAAAATGATAGATTATGAACTTTTCAAAATGACAATTTTTGTGAGGGGAAAATCATTAAATGACTTCTGCCGCCCAGGGCCGGGCGGGAGGGAGTGTCAGACTCTTACTGACTAAAAACCCCTTGTTCCTTCTCCTGCTCTGGGCCGAGGTCGCGGTACCTCATTGCGCTTACCCCGCAACCCCGGCTGAACATCAGCCCTATAGGGCCCCGTCTGTGGTGGAACAAATCTTTGTGTGATCCACAAACTTTTGTTTCTGGCGACACTGAAGTCCAACAGGTGCTTCGGTAGGTTCCTGTTTCGGATCCAGCGAGAGGAAATGCCCGAGTGTCGTCATTGTGAGGACCACCTAGAGGATACGGTGGAGTACTGAGTACTGCCTGGGCTGAGCACCGCCGTGTTCTCGGGGGGTGATCCTGACTTGATCGGTTATTATTATTTTTTTAAACTTTGCCTAACACTAGC
The DNA here is from genome assembly GCA_902829305.4 of Spodoptera exigua. Classification (NCBI taxonomy): domain Eukaryota; kingdom Metazoa; phylum Arthropoda; class Insecta; order Lepidoptera; family Noctuidae; genus Spodoptera; species Spodoptera exigua. The sequence continues at coordinate 3,585,346 of LR824630.2, read as the reverse complement.
TTTTTCTTCTGTATCGTAGGCGCATTTACAAATATACAATTTCACATACACATCACACCCAGACCCGGAACAACACTTTGTGGATCACACAAAGAGTTGTCCCGTGCAGGAATCGAACCCGCGGTTAGTTCCGCGGCAGCCAGTCGGTGGCGGTGAACTCTCGCGCCAGGCCTTAGACGAAGCCCTGGTTCGTAGCGAGAGGGGTAAGGGACCACCACCAGGGACATGACTGACTGTCTTGGATCCCGCAACAAAATACACTTGTGGAGTTGTATACCAGTATTATGCTGATAGGCACCCACCTGAGCGAGCCTGGAGTCAGTAAGGTCCATAAGCTGCAGGACCCTGCAGACGAGCTCCCCATCCATGGCATCGTTTTCATCGCACGTATTCACTGAAGCACGCCCGCCTATCGCAGCGCCGATTATGTATACCAACCATGTCAGTTGACCTGTAAAGCGATTAGTGAAAAAGTATTAGTAAGTAGCCACTATAGAACGGATTTACTGACCGCTCGGCTCTTTTATCGTCAGTTTCGTCGTCAGTATCGTTTATATAATCAGTCAGTCAGTCAGTCAGTCAGTCAGTCAGTCAGTCAGTCAGTCAGTCAGTCAGTCAGTCAGTCAGTCAGTCAGTCAGTCAGTCAGTCTGTCAGTCAGTCAGTCAGTCAGTCAGTCAGTCAGTCAGTCAGTCAGTCAGTCAGTCAGTCAGTCAGTCAGTTTAAAAGACTTACCCTGCAGTATATGTATCTGTTGAGGCTGGGTCTCGACGCTGTAGGCGGCGGCGGCGCGGTCAAAATGGGCGACTAGCAACTGACAAGTCTTGCCGTACTCGCAGCGCCCCACTACTGACAATTGTTCCAATTGCTGCTGGACCGTGCCCACGTCTTCTAGCGGGTCTTCCACACCCTCTCTGAACAAAGGAGGAAATATAAAAATAATGATGATAAGTCATTGTTTAATGATGATAAGTCAAAAAAAACGTCGTGGTGGCCCGGAGGTTAAGGCGCCCGCTTCTTATGCATGAGGTTGCGGGTTCGAAACCTAGCGAGTACCAATGTGACTTATTCCGAGTTATATGTACTTTCTATGATTATTTAGACACCACTGACATACGGTGAAGGTAAACATCGTGAGGAAACCTGGACTTATAATTTCTAATTATAAGTTCGAAATCGCCAACCCGCATTGAGCAAGCGTGGTGATTAATGCTCTAACCTTCTCCGTGTGAGAAGAGGCCTTTGCTCAGCAGTGGGCACTTATAGGCTGATGATGATGATGATGATGAAGTCATTGTTTCAAACGCGAACGGTAACAAATGTGAATTCAAACTATGAATGAATAAATTGCTTGTAAAAGTCAAAGTTAAAATCAAAGATAAGACCCATACAGGCACTTTTGAACGCCAGTCCTCTTACACCCGGTTTCCCAAAGGACGATCAATTGGTTGACTGAATTATCAACAACCAATCAGATGACTTGACAAGAGATTTAACAGGAGATTAGTTAGCCTTTCAGAAACCGGGCGTTAGTGAAGCTATTTGCTCGTTCCAAAGTGTAGATTCCGATGGAGAAGAACGAACAAGAAACTCCATGGTTACTATTTTTTAAATAAAAGAAAAAAAAAACGCGAAGCTGTGGTATCACTCCGGTCGACTTACCTTAGAACGCAGGAGACGGAGTCCAGCCTGGATCCGATGTAAGCAGCGGTGACTCCGGGAGCGTACATCTCCAGGAGATGAGGTTCACTGGCCTTCACGTAGGGAACCGATGCCACCATACGTTGCCACAGAGAGAGGAGGTAGTGTACGGAGTTCGGTGCAAATTGCCACATCTGAAATGAATATTTTTTTATGTATAAGTCGGCAAAACAGTCGACGGATTACCTGATGGTAAGCAATCGGCGCCTTCTATGTACACCCGCAACACCAAACGAGTATGTTGCCGGTCCTTTGAGGATAAGGATTAAAAACTAAGCGTCGCCCTACACTAGGATTTTCTCCTGTGTCGTGGTTGCGTTTACAAACATACAATTTCACATACACATCACATCCAGACCCGGAACAACAATTTGTGGATCACACAAAAAGTTGTTCCGTGCGGGAATCTAACCCGCGACATGTTGTGCGGTAGCCAGTTGCCCAGCCAGCGCGCCAACCGTGCAGTCAAAATTGGATCCCAGATTGGGAGGAATTGGGCCTCCGGTAACCACACTCACACGGCGAAACATACAACAACGCTGTGGTTGTTTCACGCCGGTTTTCTGCGAGGCCGTGGTATCACTGCGGTCGAACCGAGGCTTGGCTCTCTCACACTTAATATTTGACCCCATTTAGTAGCAGTATAGAGTTCAAGCGTGTTATTTTTTATGAACATTTAATAACCGCACAAAATAAAAACTCTTATAGCTTTTAACATAGAGATGATTGTTGCATGTTTTCTTGTAACTCTTGTGAGGTTTTTAAATGTCAATAATTATAAATATAAAATTTAAAAAACCCCTGACTAAAAGTCTAATATTCCTATATTTTTTTTATTTTACTTTTTATAGGTATTTTATATCATTTTCTCTCGATTATGTCATCAACATTCCCTTTCAGTGCGCTTTTATTTGAGACCCTACTCGAGTATATTTGCACACCTTCGGTTACCCCTCCCCACTTATCCCCCCATAACTTCTAAACATCCCAACCGATTTTCGTCAAACATATCTAAGAACACTCGCACGTAAGTCACCTTTAATACAAAAAATATATAAATTGAAATCGCTTTACCCGTTCGGGCTCCAGGATGCCACAGACAGACAGACAGACAGACAGACACGTCAAACTTATAACACCCCTCTTTTTGCGTCGGGGGTTAAAAAATGTAAAAATCATTTATTTCAATTAGACTCTTACAGGCACTTTTGAACGCCAATCAAAATCTTAAAGACAAAATGTGAGTCTGTCGGTCAGTCCTCTTACACCCGGTTTCTGAAAGGCTTGTCAACGCTAAAATTAACTAATCTCCTGTTAAATCTCTTGTCAAGTCATCTGATTGGTTGTTGATAATTCAGTCAACCAATCAGATGACTTGACAAGAGATTAAATTGATTTTAACATTGATCGGCCTTTCGGAACCGGGTGATAGTATCAGTCTGTCGGTCAGTCCTCTTGGTGAAAATATTTGCTCGGTCCAAAGTGTAGATTCCTATGGAGAAGGACGAGTAAGAAACTCCATGTTTTTTATATATACCTGTAAGCTCTGCACGGTGAACTTGGCAATGAGCTCAATGAGCCGAGGGTAGTTGTCGACCATGACTAGCTCTCCCAGCTGGTAGTTGGACTTGAGACGAGCGAGGAGACGACAAAACTCGTGGTAATTCGTCGGATCCGAGAGGCCCTGGAATAAAAACAATCATTTTTTATTTTTAAATATGTTGCCCCACCTTATGGTTTTCTCCTGAGTCGTGGGTGCGGTTACGAACATACAATTCAAATACACTTCACACCCAGATCCGAAACATTAATAGGATTACATGGTATTTTTTTTTAAACAGTAACTATTATTCGCCATAGTAATTTTTTTATGTCATACGAGCAGACGGATTACATGATGGTAAGCAATCAGCGCCACCCTTGGACACAAAGGGGTTACTACAAGGGCGTTGCCGATCTTTTGTGGGTTATAAGGGATTTAAGAATAGAGAATTTGAGGAATGAGGTAAATACATATTCGCTTTCTCTGCCCCTTTATCCCTATGTATGCTTAAATCTTTAAAACTACGTAACAGATTTTGATACGGTTTTTTTCAATATATGGAGTGAATGATGAAGTTCTATATCATTCATCATTCATATATTATAAAGCTGAAGAGTTTGATTGTTTGAACGCACTAATCTTCGGAACTGCTGATCCGAATTGAACAATTCTTGTTGTGTTGAATAGCCCATTTATCGAGGATGGCTGATATGCTGATAAAATTGGGAAGGGGAACGATTTGGCCTAATCGTAACGTCTAACGTCACTCACACGGCGAAACACAACGCTGTGGTTGTTTCACGCCGGTTTTCCGTGAGGCCGGGCGAAGCATGGCTCTCCCACACTTAAGTGATGAAGTTTAAGTAGTTCTTACCTGTGTATTTTCCAAGATCCTTAGTACACCAGCGGCGAGTCTGTTCAAGAATTTGGCTCTCTCGTTGGAGCTGAACAGTGAGCGGCGTACCGAAGCCAGTTGTACCAGACACGCAAGGGCCAGACTCGCCAGAGCGCCGCCCAGTAGATGGTACAACTCAAAGAATAGATCCAGAGTCCCAGACTCTAGGAACGTCGGCCGCCATGATGTCGGGATCTGAAAAAGATTAATTAAAAAATATATATTTTAAGGGATTTTTTCAAATGTTTTGTTTTAGTTTATAGTTAAAAATATATCTTCTATTAGCGGTCGCCCGCGTGGATGTAAATTTTACACTTTTTCAAGATTTTTTTTTTTAATTCAAGACCAGGTTTAGCCAAACCTTCTCCGACTGAGAAGAGGCCTTTACTCAGCAGTATATGGGCAAGGGCATATAGGCTGATGATGATATTGATTGTGTGAAGTAGAAGAATCCAAACTAATATTATAAATGCGAAAGTAACTCTGTCTGTATGTCTTTTCTTCACGACTAAACTACTGAACCTATTTGAGTGAAATTTGGTACAGATATAGTTTGGAACTAAAGAAAGGACATAGGATAGTTTTTAAACCAAAAATCTGCAGGAAGCCACTATTCCACGCGAACAAAAACTAGTAATGATTTTTTTTTTAAGGAATAGGAGGCAAACGTGCCGACGGATGACCTGATGGTAAGCGATCGGCGCCGCCCATGGACACCTGCAGCACCAGAGGAGCCACAGGTGCGTTGCCGGCCTTTTAAAAAGGAGTACGCTCGTTTCATGAAGGTTTGAATAAAATAATCACCTGAACAGTACATAGGTCGTCACTGGATTCATCGCTGGTGGTGCCAATGAAATCGAACGTCAGACAGTTGTGGGAGAGACGTAGTAACGCGGCGACCAAGGCGTGTTGCCTCTCGTCTGAGAGTTCGGGAGCCTTGTCCCTCATCGTCCCGAGGAGGGAACACGACAGACGGAACATCTCGAAGAGTTGCGCGTCTCTGAAAACACAAACAAGTTTATATGTAAAGGATATAGATAGGTCGTGGAGGCCCGGAGGTTAAGGAGCCCGCTGCTCTTGCAGTTCTTGTTCTTGAGTGTTCGAAACCTGGCAAGTACCAATGTAACTTTTTTCGAGTTATATGTACTTTCTATGATTATTTAGACACCACTGACATACGGTGAAGGTAAACATCGTGAGGAAACCTGGACCTATAATTTCTAATTATAAGTTTGAAATCGCCAACCCGCATTGAGCAAGCGTGATGATTAATGCTCAAACCTTCTCCGTATGAGAAGAGGCCTTTGCTCACCAGTGGGCACTTATAGGCTGATGATGATGATGATGATATAGATAGTTTTATAGTTGAATAATCACTAGATTGTTTAAAACAGTCGCATAAAAAAAGTAGCTTGCTTCCCTGTATGTTTGCTTAAATCTTTAAAATTATATACGTTTTTTTTTATCGACAGAGTGATTGAAGAGGAAGGTTTATATGAAAAACATCCATTAAATAGTGGAGAAATTTAGTATCAGCATCGCACCCTTGCAAATCTGGATCGGGTGGCTAGTCTTATATATAAAATTCTGATGTCACAATGTTAATAACCTTACCCTCGGTTTCCGAAAGGCTGATCAATGTTAAAATCAATTTAATCTCTTGTCAAGTCATCTGATAGGTTGACTGAATTATCAACAACCAATCAGATGACTTGACAAGAGATTTAACAGGAGATTAGTTAATTTTAGCGTTGACAAGCCTTTCAGAAACCGGGTGTTACTCTTTCGAAGCGACATCACTGTAGGTATTTGACCAAATTTTGCCTGAGAAATGGCTTCTGGCTGCTTTTCATACCTCTAAGTGATTACGTTACGAGATACAAGTTGCGTTTCCGAACTTTTGAGGATTAGGGATTTCGGATATTTAAGGATTGAGAAAGAATTGGGCGTGGGAAAGGATTGACCTTCCGGTAACCTCATTAACACGGCAAAACACAACGCAGTTGTATCACGCCGGTTTTCTGTGAGGCCGTGGTATCACTACGGTCGAGCCGACCCATTCGTGCCGAAGCATGGCTAGCTCTTCTCTATCTTAAATTAAATAATATTTTTGTGTATATTTACCTGAACCACGATGCGATCTTCCTGTGTTTGGCCAGGGAACGATATGCATCGGCTTCAGAGACCTGGTTCATTTCCACCACCAGCTGGGACAGTAGCTGAACTCCTATCGTGCATAGCTCTTGACTCTAAACAAAACAAGGTTACAGTGTCAGAAGGGAAATAGAAATAGAAATGTATGCTAATACATATTATAAAGCTGAAGAGTTTGTTTGATTGTTTGAACACGCTAATCTCATAAACTACTGGTTCGAATTGAAAAAATCTTTTTGTATTTAATAGACCATTTATAGAGGAAAGCTCTATTTAAACTAGCTACTCTCGAGCAGTTTAACCCACTTCTCAGCTCCTACGGGTCACAGCCTGATGTTAGCCTTCCACGATAAACAATATATTCAGAAAAAAAAATTGTTTAATTAGAAACAGTAGTTTCTGAGATTACCGCGATCAAACAAATAAATTCTTTAGCTTTATATTATTAATGACTAGCAGCTCGTCCCTGCTTCGCAAGGGTCTCATCATCACGCTTACGATAAAAGGGTCCCTATTACCCAACTCTCCCCTCTACTTTTCTAAAATTTTCTTTCATAAGAACCTTCTCCTGGCAATAACACACATAACAAATAAAAAACAGAAGAATTGGTCCAGGCGTTATTGAGTTATGCGCTTACCAACATATTTTGCGATTAATTTTTATATTAAAGACTAGCTACTCTCGCGCGGTTTCACCCGCTGCTCGGCTCCTTTTAATCGTAGCGTGATGTTTTATAGCCTATAGCACTCAGGAACATTGTAGCTTTCTATCAGAGAAAGAATTTTGTAAATCCGACCAGCGGTTCCAAAGATTACCCTCTACATACAAACTTACAAATTTTACCTCTTTATAATATTAGTATAGATTTATTGAGGAAGGATTTAGGCTATAAAACATCACGCTAAGATCTGTAGGAGCCAAGCAGCGGGTGAACCGCTGAACCGTAAGAGTCTGATACTCCTAATGACTAAAAGCCATCCCGTTCTTCCTCCAGCAACAATCAAGACCGCAGTGCTTATTACTATAACCTTAAATACAGGAGTAGTAACTCCACATCTACTTACCCTGAGAAAGTTTGTGATATCATTGATAACGTTGTGAAAAACGTACTCCTCCTTAATCATGTCGAACCAGCTCAGCTTGGTGATGCGAGCGAAAAGCGACACCAGCGCCTACGGACAAAATACGAACTAATTTAACAAAAATATAGTAACATTGCTGAACGGTAAAATTCACTTTTTTATGGTATAAGTCGGCAAACGAGCAGACGGATTACGGATAACGAGCAGATGGTAAGCAATCGGCGCCGCCCATGGACACCCGAACACCAAAGGAGTTACGAGTGCGTTGCTGGCCTTTTGGGGATAGGGGTTGCGGATATAAGGATCGGGAAGGGATAAGGGAAGGGGCGGGATTGGGACTCCGGTAACCTCACTCACACGGCGAAACATAACGTTGTGGTTGTTTCACGCCGGTATTCTGTGAGGCCGTGGTATCACTTCGGTCGAGTCGACCCATTCGTGCCGAAGCATGGCTCTCCACACTTTGTTATGTTATGTAACATTGCTTTACGTTAAAATTGTCTTTTGTATTGTGACAAGTAGGTCCGTTTACAAACAAACAATTTCAGATACACATCACACCCAGACCCGGAACAACAATTTGTGGATCACACAAAGAGTGTAATTGTGTTGTTCCTTGCGGGAACCAACACGCGAAACGTGCAGTAGCCACGTCACCGTGTAATTGACGTTACCGGAGGCCCAATCCGTACCTTCCCAAGTTCACAGTCCACAAGTCGAAATTTATTTATTATATTTTTTTATGTAATATGTCGGCAAACGAGCAGACGGATTACCTGATGGTAAGCCATCAGCGCCGCCCATGGACACTCGCAACAGAGGAGCTACGAGTGCGTTGCCGACCTTTTAGGGATTAGGGATTTGGAGATATAGGGATTGAGGAGGGATTGGGGGAGAGGAAGGATTGGGCCTCCGGTAACCTCACTCATACGGCGAAACACAAAGCTGTGGTTATTTCACGCCGGTTTTCAGTGAGGCGGTGGTATCACTCTGGTCGAGCCGACCCATTCGTGCCGAAGCATGGCTCTCACACACTATTTATTTATTATAAAAAAATAATTTAGGAAGAGTTCGAATTCGGCACGAATGGGCATCCTCGATCGGAGTGATACCACGGCCTCATAAGACATAATACTAGCGTGAAATAGTGCTTGCGTTGCGTTCCATGTGACTGAGGGTAACGGAGGTCCCTCCCTCCGCCCAAATCCTCAAAAACTAGATCCTTTGGTGCCGCGGGTTTTGATAGGCTGTACCGGCTGCTTACCATGAGGTAATCCGTTTTCTCGTTAGATCTATCTACTCCATACAAAAAAAAACATACCTGTACTACAAAGTTGGCCAATTTCGGCCTAGTTGCCAAATAATTGAGGATATAATTCCTGATATCCAAACGCTGTTGAGTTGATAGACTCGCTGTGGACCTAAAAAAATAAATTTTAATTAAAACCTGTCAACACCAAGCTCTCGTTTTATGGGTCTCCACTACGTATATTATATCTTCTTCTTCTTCTTATTATTAAATAAAAATAAAATTCTGTTCGTTAGTCTCGCTTAAAAAACTCGAGAACGGCTGGTCCGATTTGGCTAAATTTAGTATTGAAATATTCCTGAAAGTTCAGGGTAAGTTTAAAGGTTTTCTTTTGTTAATTTTGAGGCGGAGAGAAGTTGCGTTCCGCGCGTGCCTCAAAGAGCCAATAAACCACCACAGACGGGGCCCTATAGGGCTGATGTTCAGCCGGGGTTGCGGGGTAAGCGCAATGAGGCACCGCGACCTCGGGCCAGAGCAGGAGAAGGAACGGAGGGGTTTTCACACTCTCAAGTCAAGTTCATCAAGTCATTTGACGATTTTCCCTTCACAAAAACAAACCGTGCAGTCAGTGTAAGCAAAGGACTTGTAATACATACTTGCTAATTAGCTTAGACAGGGTGGTGGCAGCCAACAGTTGTGAGTAGCTTGAGTCCGCTCGCTCCAATAGAGCCTGGCATTTGCTCAGTGTGTCTGGTGACTCCTGTTTACATGAGAAACATAATATTAATTGTGTTACAAGTGTGTAATGTTGGTAATTGCAGTCTTCGGCTCCTTAAGAATCATTGCCGCTCAGCGGTAATCATCAATACACATAAATGTGAATCATACGACGTTTTTCATCACACTCCTGAATAAAAAAATACTTAAATCGAATTTTTAATTTTTAATATTTATTTTTATTTAGATAACTAACTCATAATTTATACATAGTCATAAATTACATTTATACTTAATTTAGAAATCAAATACATAAGAAGTCGGTAAAAAGAGAAAACTAGACGATTTGTGAAAAATGTTTCGTAATGGCGGGAAAAATTAATCAGTATTCCTTACAATGCGCGCGCATCGGCCATAGACTAAAAAATTATGGGCTTTTCGCGGACAGTATTTTAGCGCAAGTGTTAACGTAACTCAAAAAATAACTGCCATTTTTACGCGTATTAATTACATTATTTCGGCAGGTGCCATAGTCCTTCCATAGTTCCCATCATACCGGTCCACAGCAACCCACACCCACAGCATTATCCCTTGTTTCAAATATCCGCAATAGTCCTACACTAACCGGGGACTGTCCTTGGGTGCATTTTTATGGCGCATACAGGGATAGTCGCCGGTTAGTGTCCCATTTCATTTAGATTAAAGTTGTCTAAAGGGCCTCTGCGCAGTTGGCTCCGGCCCCTCGTACGCCTTCCAAATGACCGGGACCTTGTGGTCCGGTGATTGGTAAAGACATACAAATAATAATAAAAAATACTCTATTACTGACTAGTGAATAATAGTAATGAAAAAGTCACAGTTTGATTATAGGAGTCATTACGTGCCTAATTGCCGTGTGTGTGAATTGAAGTGTGTTGAAAAAATTGTTACATACCTGAAATGCGACGACTGCCTTCTCTGCCTGCTCCCTTACGAGCGGGTCCTGCGACTCGTAAAGCTGTTTGCATAGCAACTCTATTTGTATCACGTCCTGTTGACAAACAAACAAACATACAATTACATACCTTAATTCATCAAACCCTAAGTGAACGCCGGCGTTCGCGCACCTGTTGAGTCTCGAATTAAGTTAATAAAGCCTTCATACTAAGCTACAATGAATTTATTCTTGAAAATAGGCAATAACACAGCACTTTTATACGTCAAAATTAAATGTAAAAACTAGATAAAACCGGCATTTCCTATCTGACTACTATGAGAAGAAATGCCGAAACAAACTCAGAGGTCAGTCTCTTTTCAAGTCCAGACATAAAAAATAACACAATGTGAGAGATCCGTGCAAGTTTATTCTGTAGTGGTCTTTTGATGAAAGAACCACACCAGTTTAAGTGGACCCGTTCTGAAGACAGGCACGCAAGTGTCAGTTTACAACCAGTCCAACTAACGGGTGTTGCTGAGATGTCCGACGAACAATACCGATCAAAAGAACATTTGGGTGGGTCGCGCAAGTACTCAAACTGTCAGAACGTAGATAACTTTATTTGATGAGAGGTAAATCGTCATGAAAACTTCTCCCGTCCAGGGTCAGGCGGGACGGAGTGTCAGACTAACTAAAACCCCCCCGTTCCTTCTTCTGCTCTAGGCTGAGGTCGCGGTGCCTCATTGCGCTTACCCCGCAACGTCGGCTAAACATCACCCCTATAGGGCCCCGTCTGTGGTGGTCTATTGCCTCTTTGAGGCGCGCGAGGAACGCTACGCGCCGTACGCTCGAAAGAATGTAGATAACTAGCAGTCGAAAAGCGCGGCAAATTCTCACACGGATGTTCCCTAATGAAGTCATTTAGTATACCTTTTCAGACAAATTATCTAGAACAACTATGGTTATGTTTTTATATGTGATAGGTCGGTAAACGAGCAGACGGATAACCTGACGGTAAGCAATCAGCACCGCCCATGGACATGGCAACAACATAAAGACATACGAGTGCGTCGCCGACCTTTAGATGAGGAGATTTTAGGATTGGGGGAGAGAAAGAATTGGCACTCCGGTAACCTCACTCGCACGGCGAAACACAACGCTGTGGTTGTTTCACATTTTGTGTATACTGTGAGGCCGTGGTCTCATTCCAGTCGAGCCGTTCTTACGAAGCTTGGCTCTTCCACCAAAAATAACTATACCTTTATTCATCGATCCGTCGATAAACTAAATTTTCGATATTTTAAAGCTAATTTTAAAGAAATAGCTGTTTGAAGCAAAAATACTATGACGTCAAATTTGGAGTTTCATCGTTTTTTGACATTTGAATAAAAGTATTAAATTTGACTAGTTGGAAACTACCGTATTGTTTTCAAATCGTTACTAAGGAATCGATAAGTTATCATTAAACGTTTCTCAGTACCTACAACAGTTTAAAACAAATTACTATCGGGTCTCCATTAATTATAAGTCATTGAACTCAAGCAGTTAATTATTCATTCGAATTAGTCGTGTCCATATGTATAATATAAGGAATAAAGATTAAACTTTAAATGTAAAAGAGCAAAGGTTCGGTACGAATGGGTCGGCTCGACCGGAGTGATACCACGGCCTCACAAAAACCGGCGTGAAACAACCACACACGTTGTGTCTCGTCGTGCGACTGAGGTACCGGACGCCCAATTCTTCCTGATACGCTATCCCTTCCTAATTCTTAAACATCCGAATCCCTTATCCCTCGGCCTGCAACGCACTCGTAATTCCTTTGGTGTTGCGGGTGTCTATGGGCAGCGCTGAATGCTTACCATCAGGTAATCTGCCATATTGTTTGCCGACTTATTCCATAAAAAAATTAAAAGAGGAGCTAATTCTGATATGTCACCGTACTGAAAAGCTTTCATAGCTTCTCTTTTATAACACTGTCCTACATTAGGATATTCTTCTGTTCTGTGTCGTGGGCGCGTTTACAGACATATACAATAGTGTAGTTTCAATACAATAAAATATTGAAAAATAACTATACTTTCATTCATCGATCGATCTATACACTTAGTTTTAGATTTTTTAGCTAATTATTAAGAAATAAGTAAGCTCTTTGACGCAAAAATGTTATGACGTCACAACTCAGTTTTTCATACAAATTTCATAGAAAAGTATCTTTTCTGACGTTTGGATAAAAGTATTGAATTTGACTAGTTGGAAACTACCGTATTTTAAAAGCACATCAAACCCAAACCCGGAACAACAATTTGTGGAGTGTTGTTATTGTCAGCCAGGGTAGCGGTTAAATCACAATAATATACCTTAACCCAGGCCTGAAGGAGGTGGTTTTAGTTCAGTTAGTCTGTTACTGCCTACTGAGATAGCATTAAATGATAATTATCAAAATAAAAAAATAATGTATGGCTATAACGGACTCGGAAACATCCTAACCTAGCTCAACTTAGAAGGATATCTTTTACAATTTTTTATATCAAAGTCAAAGTCAAAATGAACTTAACCATAAATGGGTACGTGTGAAACTTCAATATAGAATAGTAGTCTGTCAGTTGAAGTTGAGTTCAAATGGAGAAGAACTATATCTGTTGTAGTTGCAAATAAAAACTTCTAGTGACTTATAAGTAGATCTTCGCCATATTGAGAGGCCATTCTTATTAATCTATACTAATATTATAAAGAGGCAGAATTTGTATGTTTGTAAGTTTGTATGTAGGGGGGTAATCTTAGGAACCACTGGTTTGATTCCCAAAATTCTTTCACTTATTGATAGCTACAATATTCCCGAGTGCTATAAAACACAGGCTATAAAACATCACGCTACAATCAAATAACACACAGACTAGCTTTCATCCGTGTAATGTTTATTTAAGTTCAGACAAGCTTAGACTTAATGAAAAGAGAAGTGTATTTATAATAATTTTCTTAGTGATGCAGATTAAGATAACAATATTATTACAAATGCAATAATTTGTTACTATGTTAGCTTGTTAATTAATCATGCTATCTAAGCTAAACAGACATTAGTAATGACACAGACATAGGCAGTCTGAACAAACCCTTAAAACGACTTTTTCCACAATATAATATCCCTTGGAACAATTTCTCTGTAAGTTTGGTTGTGGAAGCTTATATAATATTAAGTTATTTATTATTTATTCACATCACACATACAGTAAATAGGAAAACAGAAACAGAGGAACATTGGTACTGTACATTCCTATATGGAATACCTTCCTGGAATTTTTCGAAAGGAAAATGTCAGAGACATAAGACACTGTGTGCAACAAAATAAACACAGGAGAAAGAGAAATAGGTAGTAACAAACTACACAATACTTAAATCTAAGACTAAAACTAAAGCTAGGGCTACACAAATAAAAGAAGTTGGTTAATAAAATCTATTAATTAAGTAAAAGTACAATAATATATTGTTATTTAGAGACTACCGTGAACATTAATTCACTTAAACAGATGTAGCCAGCCAAGGATGTGTAATTTTTTTAACATGTACTTTATCAATCAGCTGATTTTGAAGTCATCGGAAAGGTCCGGTCAATATTTAGTGGCCATACATAATAATAAAGATTAAAAAAAACATGCTAGTCCTAATTATGTTTTAATGTTTCTATGAATTTCCGACACGTAATTAGCATTTTAATATTCTTTTAAATGCATAAATATAACAACAACTCTCGCGCGGTTTCACCTGCCGTTCAGCTCCTACAGATCGTAGCATGATGTTTTATAGCCTATAGCACTCAGGAATATTGTAGCTATCTATCAGTGAAAGAATTTTGGAAATCCAACCAGCAGTTCCAAAGATTACCCCCTACATACATACTTACAAACATACAAACTTACAAATTTTACCTCTTTATAATATTAGTATAGATATTGTTCTTCAAAGAGATTTAAAGGCTATGTTTTAAGATGTAACATTCACTTGACAATAGTTTATTTAATTTTAATATACAAAGAGAGCTTAAGAATTAATAGAAAACAAATGTTGGACTGAGTTTTGAGTCTAGCTTTAATTATAACCTCCTTTTCATGAATTATGTTTAAATCTAGCCAATTTTGATAATTATCATCAGCCAGTTTCCGTCCACTGCCTTTCCAATAAGAAACTACTGAGCTTGATTTTCAGCTCTTCTCAGATTCATGAGTTAATCTAGGTTAACTAGGTATAGGTTTAAACAATAAAAGCTGTGTTTCTAAGTTTGAGGGACCAGGTTTGATGCTTTGTTTATGCTCGTTATTACTAGGTTTTATTAACTAAATATATGTTTAAGAACCTTAATTATGTATTTGTTAATGGAATAGAGTTTATAACTTTTCAATTTTGTCAATTTTAAAAGAATATATTTATTAAATCTGCCTGCTCTGTTAAATGTTACGTTTTTATATTATTATTTCGAGCTAAAACACATCTATCTGCGCTATCACTGATTGCTTTTGTGAGACAATTATCTCAATATTTATTGTCATTCTTACAAACGAAATATTATGAAATAAACATAGTCAAACTTGTTTAATTAACGTTCTACAAACGATAGATGTTAAATCTTAGAAAATATAGAGTTGAGCAAAGCAATTTACAAAACGCACTAGGGGGCCGAATGCATATCAAACATAAGACCCTTTTGATTAATGTTCAAGGATACGTGTGTAAACATAGCGAAATAACCAAAGTGCCGGCTGGCCGGATAACCGTTTAACACATCAACCGAAAACATTAAATAAACATTGTAAGAATTAATAAAAAGCCTAAATAACGCCACAAAAGAAAAAATAACGCACGAAATAACACTTCACAAGCCCAAACACCAAATAATCAAGACGAAATCAATGAAATTTATGGTGGCATCCGAAATAGCTGTTTGCTACATTTATTTGTTAAGTTTTGAAGTAGAAATAAATATAGTATTTATATTAAATTCATATAAAATCATTTAAAAATCATAATATTTTGGTTCTCACCTGTTCTTCAGCCATCTTTGTTATTTTCTTGCATTTGAAATGACGTTTCGTTACATTGAAGTTGTCTTATCAAAATACGTATTGGATGCTTGTTTATTTAAATCTTTAAAACACAGTGTTAGTTATTTTTATTAAATATTACTTAATGAAATAAAGTTAACAATAGATCTAATATTAGTCGATATGTTTCCAATCTATTGCACCATCTAAAAACATGTTACTAATCGAGAAGTTTGTACTGCCATGCAAAAAGTAGAACAAAACGTCACTTTAACAGCAAGATTACTTGAAAAAAATGCGTTCAGTTTTGAATGTTTAGGTTTCGTTTTGCACAAGTAAGAAATTTTATACTTATTATCTTCAATTTAATTAATTCTCTCCTAAACCTCAAGTAAAAAGTTTCAAATAAATATTTAAGTGTCAACTTGTCTAGTAGTGTAGTCACATAAATCAATGTGCATCGCATCGCTATGTCCTCAGAGTAGCAATCGACGGCAGCGACATCTCGCGCCCGACTGGTGTAGGCCGTGGTGCTGGGCATGAGGAATTGGAAAACTTTTTCCTCCTTTCTAACCGACTTCAAAAAAAGGAGTAGGTTCTCAATTCGATTGTATTTATTTTTGTGAATACGGAAAGCCCACTACAACATCCTAAAAACTGCTACAACTCCTGTAAGCCAGGACGTCTCAAAGAAGACTCAGTGACCTACATGCCTGTTTTGGTTCCCTGTGGGATCTAATGTACCTATTATTTGAAGAGATATAGAGATAATTAACAATCTGGTCACTCCTACTCTTATGGATAGCTCTTCTACACTTCGATTGGGACAGTGAGATCCGGGTCAAAACCAATTTGATTGTTGTGAAACTTCGGTCCTCCTGGCAACAAACTAGGAACAATAAGCCGCTCAAGGAGTTTTATTTATGGAGCGTAAAGGGCCGATATGATTGAGGGTCATCGCGGTACCTATATTTCTATTTTTTGGAGATTACACAAAAAAAACATCTTCCGCTACATATTATAGCGATTAAAATTGGGATTTCACCAGTCATTTTTTTTCAGTGTAGATATTTTCTTCAGATTCAAAGTTTTTAGTACCTAGTTACGAGCTTTTTGATAAAAGGAAGGACAGAAAGTAATCGGTGAGTTAGGTGGTATATCGCCAGGAATGAGGGTATCAAGTACCTATGACCTCCTATGTCTCCTCATTACCAGGGATTTCTGGGATGCAGTCATAATCGTGTTCGCAGAATAAGGTGGATGACGTGGGAAAACTTTCTCGCGTCCTATTCATTTGGAGACACTTCGGACGACGGGAATCGTGTGACGATCTCCAGCCACCGTCACCGTAAGCGACTGTGAGCGTCCGAAAGATGCGACGGGTCAATCTGAACGAACAGCGTGTTTCGTTCCGCGCGAGCTTCAATAAGTACTATAGAGATGGAGCCCACTAGGTCTCATGTCCAGCCGGGATTGAGGATGCAAGCGCATTGAGCAGGAGATAGAACTGGAGCAGGAGAAGGAACGAGGTCTCAGTAAGTCTTGGACGTAAAGAAGAGTCTGACACTTCGTCATGCTTCACCCTGGGTTTGAGAATCGTTTAGGTACCTACTCCAATGCAATTAATTTAATTTTTTGTCAGCGCCTTGCTTTGTTACGCCACGAAAAGAACTACAACGGATTTCTTACAAAAAATTGGCAAGAAAAACGTTTGTTTTTCGCTGGGATTGTAGCGTGCTATAAGCGGAGTTGCCATTTTTTAATTTTTTTTTTTACATCAAGTGATAACGTTTAGTTTTCGCACGAACAAGAACAGTATGTTTTATGTTACAACTTATTTAAAACTCTTCCATCAACTATAGAACCTAGAGAGAAATATAACTGGCAGCAAGAAAGTAGAAGATAAAATAAAATTTTCATTGTGTTCAAAAAATAATTACAAAATCTGAACAAAAGCCGTCCTTGTCAAATTTTTTTTTGTTGTACGTACCCTTGTTAATAATTCTGAAATATGTAATATATAATTATTTTCGCTGATTATCATATTATCATAGAAAATTCAATTAAAAAATTTATTAAATGTAGCTGTACAACAATGCTGCGTTCAAATTTTTTATCGAGAATCAAAAAAGTATGCAGTGCTTCATTTGTGCCACGCATTTTACGAGGCGATCAGCGGTTTGCTGCGGCTAAATTTGAAATACGTACGTATTTACTTATTTAATAGTAGTTTTTATTAGCTAGAATTTTACCTGTAAATACCCATCTCCGTATCCCCAAAGAAGATTAATCACAAGCCCTTTCTTAGGGCTACAATACCTAGCTTATCTAGTTGACTCAGTCTTAAGTAAAAAAACACAGTTTTTCGCATTTATTACCTGTGTCTTATGACGATCAAATATTCTCTAGTAGGTACTTACTTTTTTTCCATAATGTTACATGAATGTCATGTTTACATGACAATTCCGTCTAGTGGTATACTCACCAGCGGGGAACGCCTGTATTGAACGTCTAGGGAATGATTGGTCAGTGGATAGTCCAGGGGGCGCATGCGAATATGGGCCCTGTTCCTGACCAAAATTAATACACATAGTATAAACAGGCAGGCGGTAACTGGAGTTTTCTAATCACCTGCCAGCATGTAGAAAAAAAATCATCTATTTGTCTACAATTAAATGTAAATTACTATTCTAAATCGTTTTAAAAAGGAAGCTCAGAATACTGTATTCTGAGAAAGGAAGATAAATGAAAAAAATGGCGGAAAAAGCCGCGAGATTTAAATTGTTACCAATAGAATTTTAGAAGACCGCTCACCTCATTTCTTGTAACATTTTTACAAGTAACTCACGGCTTTTTTCGCTATTTTTTCAGTGTCATGTGCTGCTGTCAGGAGATCGCCGAAAAGCACAAAAGCTACAGATGGGGAGGGAGTGCATGAGACGACAAAAGATGTCGATAAAGTTAACATCGTGCAAACGACGAAGGAACCCTTGCAGGAAAGTGCCAATGCCGAAAATACAAAAGAGAATATGGAACCATTAGTCAATGCGCAAAAAGTACAACTACAAGATCCACAATATGAAAAATGTCGAAGAATTATAGAGCAAGCATTTGGGAAAGATGAAGCTGAAGTAGAATCAACTGAACTGTATTTTACGCATGATGTCAATGCAGAACAAACAAAGCAAGGGATAGAAATGAAAGAAAAGCTAAGTTTGGCAGAAAACTCGATGGATGTCAAAGCACAGTCTGCCCTCAAATATTCACCTGAATTGAAAGATGAACCTGAAGAGCTGATAGAAAAAGAGTATATGGTAAAGGATTGTATGGTACGGTTAGAGCCGAAAACCCTTGATACAGAACCTGATGAAGATTTGATTCTGATAAAGCCAACACTGAATTTGCACTTGCTGTCTGCTAGGGCACCTGACGATTTAATGAAGGATACAGATAATAATATGGAGACAACCAATGAGAATTTGCATCTCGAAGAAAGACCCGCAGAAGACTTAAATAAATATGTCCATAGCCATGAAAATTTAGAATCTTTGTATGGAACACACGAAGAACGAACAAAAACTGCAGCTTATACTATTGACGTGAGTGAAACTAGAAAGGAACAAGAAGAGCCCCCAGTAATAAATAAATATACCGGTTTGGAAAGCGAGGCAAACGTCTCCATGTTAAAAAATACATACTTGCCTAATGAAGCTGATATGGACATCCAACCACTACTACGCCATAATGCACCAACAAAAACTGCACCTAATACTATTGACGTAAGTGAAATTGGAAAGGAACAAGATGAGACCCCAATAATAAATAAACATAGCAGTAACGAAAGCGAGCCACCAATAATAAATAAACATAGCAATTTAGAAAGTGAGACAAACATGTTAAAACAATTATACTTGCCTAGCGCTACTGATACGGACATCCAACCACTCCTTCGCCATAATGCCTTTGTTAATGCAACAACTGCAAAAGAGGAACAGGAAAAACTTAAACAGAAGGTGGAAGATATACAAGAAACACCATTAGTGGAAGTTCAAAATGAACCTATTGAAGGATTCAATGTAACTCCAAGAGTTTTGGGAGATTTAGAACAAGCCTACAGTTGTGTTAAGGAGGACCGTGCAGATAGCATGTCTGGTGGGAAATCTAGCGGTGTGGAATCGAGCATAGATGAAGCGGCGAAACGTTGTCTAGACAGTCCATTTGGTCAAATTGACAAAGCACTCCTCAATGAACTGGAAAAGCTTGGCATCCCCACAACCTGCAAAAGTGACCAAAAACGCTCTCCATTTATAGATGACAATCGGGTCCAGATGAACATATTATATAGCTACTCAAAGCTAGACCCATTTGAGGACGACGAAACTAGTATATTATTTTCAGAAAAACTATACCCAGGACATCCTATGATCAAAGAGATAATACTTCCTGACAAAGACGCCGAGGCTCAAGAAATAGCCGCAAAACTAGCAGCTGAAAACGAAGAAGAGGACAGTTTGGCAATGTACCCAAGCCATATGCATATAGATAAAAATTACGATCTAAAAACACTAATGACAAAATTAAGATCTGACTCTATTTTCCCAGATGTGGCGAAGCCACAAGAAGTAATAAAGCAACATGATATTAATATTCAACAAACACCACAAGCTTTACACTTTGATCCTGCACAGATTTCTTCAATTAGTGAGGGAACGACTACAGATGCTCTCACGGATGTACCTCCGAAACAGGCTTCATTCCAAGAAACAAACCTTAATGTGAAGGAAACCGAAATAAACGAAGTATCAGATAACAATGAACCAAATGAAAAATTAAAAACACAAAAATTTTATGCTAGACCAGGCACAGAAGCGGAAGAACTGGCTTCCGAAGAAGAGCCACCTGTAACTAGACCAAACTGTAAGAATGTTACACAGACGGACATGTCAGTCGAAATTCAAGAAATAGATAATGTATCAAAATCTGTAGCAAATTACATGGCTCCTCCTCCATTACAACGACCAAATAAAATCAATTCAAATGTATCAGATGGTATTTGGGATGAAAACATTGATGCATTGACCTCAAAAGCGAAAAGAACTCCACCAGAAGAGCTAACAAAACCACAAACAAAATTAGATCCTTGCTGTGTGTTTTCATGCAGCGAGACCTGTCCTATTTCGCCAAATTCCTCGCCAAGCCATTTAATAGAATCTACAGAGGCTATATTTGAAAACCAGCTAAAGAATCCCGAACAAAAAGATGGTAAAAATCAAGATCTCTTTATGGATGTGAATATTCCAGCTCAAAGCAGCGTAAAGCAGGAGACTTTATCACACGCTCTCAGCAACTTGCCCAAGTTGGACGAGGATAATATATCGATGTCAGAGCTCCTAAGAAGAGTGAGGGAAAGAAGCAAAATAATCGAGTATACGAGTAGAAATGAATTGAAGTCTATAGCACTTGATGTGGACCCTATCCAGGCTCAAGTGGGTAAGTGCCCTAAGAAGGCACCTCACTGTCTGCCTACGGCGCCCAGGCCACCGAAAGACCCAATACCTCCGCCCCCCTTCGGCTTACCTCAACTCAAGCCGCAGCCACCTGCCTGTAAACCCCGAAAACCTCGCACGAGAAAATACTCAACCTGTGATCTAGATCTGTCATCTGGTTTACGTCTGTGGCCAGAATTCAACGCCCCAGTAGCAGAAGTGCATGCGGAAATGATTCATGAGATGAAGAATATGGGAACTGATATGTGCGCTATTCGTTTGAAAGCTGATTTGACGGAGCAGGTGATTGAGAGACTTGAGACTTTGGGCAAGCTTCTTGGAAGACTATTAGGCCAGAGGAAAGAGGATTGGATCACTGAAAGTAGAAATCGTCCAGGGTCCATTAAGACGATGTTGGCTAGAGACTATGCGCCGTGGGTGCCGATTCCGTCTTGGCCAGCTCCAAAGCAAGCAACCAAGAGGAAGCCACCGTGCGAGCCTGGCTGCCCAATCCGTCCACTTCCACTGGGCAAGATGAATCCGGAACCGCCATGTAATTTGAAGCCCTGTAAGGGGTTTCCTAAGAAATCATTCTCAATAATAGACGGTTTCGTTGTTTCGGAAAATAAGGTGTACGATATTGGGAAATTCTGACGGGTTTCTGACGGGTAAAAAAAAATTCGAAAGAATATCTAGTTATGGTAAACAGCGAAAATAAATTCGATGGTTTCGTATAGTTATTGTTTCATTTATAAAACCTTCATAATAACATTTAATGGCATTACTTTAAAATGTTATTCTTCCAGGGAGGCCCAATCCCTCCCCCTCCCCCCATCCCTCCCAAATAAAACTCCGGCAACGCATACGTAACTCCTTTGGTTGGGTGTCCATGGGCGGCACTGATTGCTTACCATCAGGTAAACGGTCTGCTCGTTTTCCGACCTATCCCATAAAAAAGGGTGAACTTCCTCTTGCGAGCCAGTCCAGTCAAATTCCCCGAGCTCTACCACCGTCACTATCACAATGTAACCTTAATCATACGTCATAAATATTCTGAGGTTATAAAAAATAATTAGTTATTCAGTTCACAGATGTGTACGTGTGCAGCTAGTTAGTATTACATAAAAACAGGAAAATATAGATTGTATTTGCAAATAGGAGATACCCGCATCATAAATCTACAATAATACACACAATTTTTTTTTTCTTATAAAAAACGTTGCCCCGCACTAGGATTTTCTCCTGTGTTGTGGGTGCGTTTACAAACATATAATTTCACATACACATCACACCCAGCCCCGGAAATTTGTGGATCACACAGAGTTGTTCCGTGCGGTAATCAAACCCGCGACACGACGCACGGCAGCCACCGCGCCAACCATGCAGTCAAATCAATTTATGACTGATTTTTCAATGGTTAGATAAAGAATATTTGTATAAGACAGTGACAGCAACAATTTTATTCCTCAGATAACATTTATCTGACTATTGAAAAGTCAGACTATTGAAAAGCCGAATGCGGCGCCCTAGTTACTACCAATAGAGTAAATGATTTATGATGTCGTTATACAGATCTACCAACCATAAACTTGCATTTTTATGATCATAATATTTTCTCCAAAGAATATTACCGGAGATTTACTCCGCAGAGAGGAGTGAGTAATGAAATGCCTTTTCTTGCCCAGTATGAGGCTATAGACCACTAAAAACCACCCAGTCCCTATCCTACTCTCTCCAAGGCTTGACCCACAATCCCGGTTGAACATGATCCCAGTCTTAGTTTCTGAGCAAGAACGTGAACCTGAACATGTTCGTGAACATTATCCTTGGCTTTTGGTTCGTTGGTTGGGGTCTACCGCCCTCGGGGAAGGGCGAAGGGTATTGTCAGACTCTTACTGACTAAAAACCAACCCGGTTTTCCTCCAATTACCCATGTGTCGGAGGGGCGGGTATCGCCGATGCATTCGTCGCAGCCCCCCGACGGGTATTGGCCCGCCAGATGGTTAGGCGGGCCCCGTCACCCACTGCGGCCGTCACCCCAACCGCAGGACTCCACTATAAGGCGCGCACGGAATACGGCGCCGCCGCCTCGAGGCCTGCTGCTGGTCGGCCGACTAAACGTGGGGGTCTAGTTTGATCTGGCTTCGAACTACCTATCTTTTTTTTTGGAAAGGACATAAAATGCATGTGCAATGCAACGGGCAATAACTGTAATAAATGCCTTTGTTTTTTTTTATGAATATGACCATAGGTGGCCATGGGGTCAGGAACTTTCGCGGTGTTCAGCCAAACGTTGAACTAAAAGGCGAGAGAGTGAATTCGGTGTAATATGAGATAGTGGAGTGAGGATTCGAGGGACTTCCACCACCAATTGATCTTGTACGTTTAAGAAAATGTAGGGGCATTCTAGATATTGCCAGAAAAAAAAACAAAACTATATTATCTATAAGTACCCGGAATTTTAATTAGATTCCAGATTTGACAATTTCAGTCTTCCAACGTTACGACAAGTACCTACTAAATAGTGACGTTGCAAAATTATTCGATATATGGAAATAGTTTTTTTGTGAATCTATTCCTCTCGTTTATAAATTTACTCTCGTTAACTAAGTTTATAAGGAAATTAAATATTTCTGAACCGATAATTTAGTTTTGTCAATTAATTAACGATCCGATACTTTTGTTTTATGGTGTGAAATAAGTATAAAAAAATGTGATCATGAAGGAACATGACAATTTCATATTTTATTTTTATAAATTGTCGCCGTCATCGCTATCGCTATCGCTGTAACTTTCTGTAACATTTTATATGAATTGTGTCTGTGATATTTATTGTCAATTAACATATCTAGCTTACTCATTTTTTCCTCTTCTTAGACAATATGTGAAACGCATTTAGATCATTCGGTAACCGTAATTTTTGAATGCCTTCCTGAAACTGATTCATTGATTGTTTATCGATTTTTTGTGTTCATCACTACACTTATTATGTGTTGTAAAGAAAATAAATTAATCAATTAAAATAGGATAAAAAAGCGTTAGGTACAGATTACACCAACCCTCACTTATGTAGAGAAGGCCTACAGTCTAAAAACCTGTTGAAAGTCAGTTGATAGTGAAATAGAACCTTTCACTATCTATATATTCCTGCTTTTGTATTCGTAATAGGTAGTCAAAAAAGTCAAAAAGTCAAAAATCATTTATTTCAATTAGACCACAGTAGGCACTTTTGAACGTCAAGCAAGCAAAAAAGGAAAAAAGTATATAACAAGAGCTTTAAAATTAAGCGTGTCAGTCTGTCCGTCTGTCCTCTAGTGAAGCTATTTGCTCGTTCCAAAGTGTAGATTCCTATGGAGAAGAACGAGCAAGAAACTCCATGGTTACTCTTTTTCAATCAGTTTTACAATACATTTCTTTGTTACATCATTTAGTCGGTTCTGATATGTGAGAACAATGTAACACTAATGTTCAGGCAAAAAGTACGAAAAAGAAGTGAACCTCAAGGACAACATATTTAGACAGCCTGGAGATGACCAGTCCCAATAGGCGGCGCCCGTTCACGAACATGACACGTACACCAGCACCGCCCAACTCAACCATATTATAGGGGATTGGACGATCCAGTGCCCGTGCCACCGCCAATGAGACCTCTGAGTGAGCATGACAGCTCCCAGCCGACACAAGTACCTATATTCTACAAGTCTTACTTAATTATAATAGGTTACAGGGCACTCACATTTACAAAATCTTAGAAGTTCATCAACAATTAACAACATAGTGCACAATTTAATAATTAAAATCAAAAAAAATACTCTAAACATCCTGTGGAGTAGGACTAGCTAGCCTCCAAGCATTTTTATCTTGTATATAATCATTTAGTTTGTAGTATGCTAGTTTACATAAATGTTTCTTTATACATAAGTAATTTAAATTGGCTTTCATTTAAATTTTGTACATCAAATACATATTTTTATTCACCTTGTTTCAGTACAAAATGAAGACTCGCCGATTCTAAGCAGAAGCTTTTTCCAAACAGAATGGACAAAACCGAAGTTTGACGTTAGCAAGCCTTACACTAATAAGAGGGACAATGATACCGAACGATCTTTAGATGCTAACGAAAAACCGGAGGTCAAAGAAGCTGATTCAGAACTCAAAACAGCGAAATTCCACACTCATCCTAACCTCAAAATACCAAATTGTTGCCACATTAAAAATGAAGTGCCACTTACACTTGGGCATTTGAATTTACAACGGCTACTCATGCCGCCAATGGCTGCTGTATCTTTTGTCCTTGTCAGACATTATTCCGACCAAGATGTTTTTTGGAGACCAAATAGCAGGATCCCGAATGAGGCAGAATGGATTAAGCGAATGCAGAATCCATTGTACAGAAAGGAGGCGGAAAAAGAAGTGAAATATTTATTATTGGCGTATGGTAATAGCAAAGCCGTGCCACACAGAAAAAGGTCGAAAACTAATTTGAATCCACCGAAAAGTCAGAACGCAAATGTCATTAATGCTAAATTTTAATTGATTTGTTTATTTTATTATGATTTTCTAATAAATAGTTGGTATTTGGGTAAAGTGAGTACTAGATATAAAAGTTTTTGAAAACTGCATTTTGTTTTTCATTATCGCTCTTCCTGTATAAGTGTTACCTTAGATACTCAGATTTGTTTAAGATAGACCACTGCTGAGCAAGGCCCTCTTCTCACATGAAGAAGGTTTGAACATTTCTCACCACGTTTCCTCAAAGCGGATTGGCGATTATAAACTTAAAAGAAATTTATAAGTCTAGGTTTCCTCACGATGTTCTCCTTCACCGTATGAGAGTGGTGTCTAAATAATCGTAGAAATTATCTACCTACATGTAAATCGGAGAGTCAGATTGATACTTGCCAGGTTTTAAACCCTCATGCATATTTTTGATATGATATATTTTGCAGCTAATTTTTTGTTAACATGAAACCAGAATGTTTAAAAGTTAGTATTTTGACATTTCAAATGTTTTACCTTTTTAATCTCCTTTCCAATGGCCATAAATAAAAACATGTTACCAGACGCGCATTTAGAATAATGATCGAAAGTACCTAAGCACCCCTTGTAATTTTTTATTCAGCTTCCGCCCCTCCGCGACTTGGCATCCCAGGCACTTGCCTAGTTTTCCTTAGAAGCAATACGTCTCTGCTTATAAGAATATAAGTAAGTATAATAAAAAGAAAAATATCTCAACAATAACGTAGGTAGCGTTTCCTTGTGCTTAGTAATGGGTGAATCCCTGAGCGAATGTAAAACATTTTTGCAAACATATGAGACGAATGATGAATGTGATAGCGCGCACACTACGATAGGATTTTCACCCGCGTAAGAACAAAATACTGATGAACCGTGAAATGGATGAATTTTTCTCCTTTATGTCATAGGCACAAGCCATGCTTCGGCACGACTGGGTCGGCTCGACCGGAGTGATACAACGGCCTCACAGAAAACCGGCGTGAAACAATCACGGCGTTGTGTTTTGCCCTGTGAGTGAGGTTACCGGAGACCCAATCATTCCCCTCCCCAATCCCTAAATCTACAAATCCCTAATCCCCAAAAGGTCGGCAACGCTCTAGTAACTCATCTGTTGCGGGTGTCCATGGCCGGCGCTGATTGCTTACCAGCAGGTAATCCGTAAGCTCGTATAGGTCGGCTAACGAGCAGACGGATTACCTGATGGTAAGCAATCAGCGCCGTAATACCAAAGGAGTTACTACATGCTACAAGTGCGTTGCCGGCCTCTTGTGGGTGGTTAGGGATTTGAGGATAGAGGATTTGAGGATTAAGGATGGGGGAGACGGAAAGAATAGAGCCTTCGGTAACCTAATTTACACGTGGTATCACTACGGTCGTGCCGAAGCATGGCTCGCTTAAATTGATGAAATTAATGGAATTTGAGGGTCAATAGATGCAGAAAGGGGGGAAATAGATAGGTATCTAAAACAATTTTTCGGGCCTGGAGCAGGGGAAGACATAGGGGAAGAATATGCCGATTATAATAATAGTTATTACATTATTTTCATTGCTTGAGATCGTGCGATACTCACAAATCAGCCTGCCAGTACTGCTATGACCCTCTGAGACACGCACCAGTTGGCCGCCACCTCAGATTAGGCGCCCATACATGGGGTTCAAAATCCCCAAATACAACCTCCGGCAGGTTGACCAATCAAGGTAAGATACTGTTACGTGCCTGACGTCACGTTCCTGACTATGCGGGCTTGAGTTCGGGATTGGATGAAATGAAACACTAATACCGGTTTTCAGACTTTCTATTGCACTTAAGTTACAGCGTCCACGGAGTTAAGTTATCGGCGTTCCTCTCCAACAGAGTCCGGCCGACTGACACAACTTTGCCGTTCACGCTGACTTAACTGACTGCACTTCACTATTTCACTCACTTTTCTTCTTTTTCACTTCTTCCTTTTCTTCCGAATCGCTTTAGACTTAGAACTCAACTGCCAGCGGTGAGCCGCAGTTCCGCTTATATACCCCCGGTTCAGGTTCTGGAACATTCAATTTCGTTATTCTTTTTGATCGTCATGACTCCAGAACCTTCCAATAATTTCGTTACTCATTTTTATTTATTCTCCTTCTCGCTCTTTAATTTTTCATTTCTTTCACACAAATAATTCCAGAAAGTTCCACAAAACTTCTATCAACTAAAAAACTACATGTTTACGGCGGGACTCGAACTCGGGGTCTCTGTGGTGTAATCCACACGCCTTACCGATTACACCAACTCGTGTTGACAATTCACGACGAAATTTACAATCTCTAGGCAACGTTTGACAACCATCCATTGACGTCATGATGTCAAAGAGTTTGAACCACTTTTCCGTCACACTACCCCCCTCTTAGATTCGCTCGTCCCGAGCATCGTTGCTGCCGTAATACCTCGCCAACCTGTCTATATGGACAACTTTCAAAGGGCTCTTTGAAGTCTTCCGAATTCTGTAAGTAATGTCATTGATCTTCGTGACTATCTCATAAGGACCTTCCCAACTCGGTTGCAGCTTCGGAGATTTTCCCTTCCTTCTGACTGGATTATGAAGCCAGACCAATGACCCCTCTTCTAACCCAACAGAATTGGCTCGTCGATCATAGCGCGTCTTTGCGCGATCACTAGCTTGAAAACCGGCCTCCCTGATCTGCTCATAAATGTCCAACATTTTTGCCCTTAACTCGCTTATGTAATCGCTAACTCGGTGCGAGAGTCGCCAGGTGGACAGCCCGATACAAGATCTGCCGGTAATCTCAATTCCCTTCCAAAATTTGCAAATGCAGGCGTCTTTGCGGTACTTTCATGTACAGCAGTCCGATAGGCAAGCAAGAAGCGAGGTATGTAAGTGTCCCAATCTCTCTGATGGCTGTCAACCACCTTTGCTAAGTGTCGCTCCAATGTTTGGTTGAGCGTTCGACCATTCCATCTGACTGTGGATGATAAGGGGTCGTTCGAGTCTTATGGATTCCCAAAAGTTTACAAGTTTCCTGAAAAACTTGGGATTCAAAGTTCCGTCCTTGATCACTGTGCATCTCCACGGGTACTCCAAATCGGGTGAATACTTCGTTTACCAACTTCGTCGCTACAGTTACTGCCTCTTGATTCGGTATGGCAAAGACCTCCGGCCATTTTGTAAAATAATCCATAACCACTAAAACGTAGCGATTGCCCGAATCAGTGATTGGAAATGGTCCAGCGATGTCTAAGGCTATTCTCTCCCAAGGCATACCAACATTGTAGATTTTTCATCGCCCCTCTGCTTCTTGTTTGTGGACCCTTGACAGCTGCACAACTAGTGCATTTCCGGCACCAATCTTCGACGTCATATTTGCAATGCAACCATAAAACCTCTCCTTGATCTTCACCAAAGTCCTCCTAATTCCCAAATGTCCTCCAGAAGATCCATCATGGAACGCTTTTAATACATCCCTTATTTTTGAACGAGGCACCACCAATTGCAAATGCTCGTCCTTGCCGTTGTTGATTCCCATTTCCTGCACAGAAGTCCGTTATGCAGCGTAAGGCTTTTCCACTGTGCCCATAAACCTTTCGTTACCGCGCTATATTGGGCGACGTCACTCCAACTTGGCTTGTTACCACTCGTAGCCACTCCAGTATTGGTTTAATATCTGCATCTCTTTCCTGTTCTAATTTCATCGCATCATCTCCCCATGCCTCGTCAACAGTATCAGTCCTTATCACCTTAAGAAAAGCAGTTTCCTTCTTGGCACAATGCTTGCAATCTTCCACGCATGGGCGTCTCGATAATGCATCTGCGTTGCCATGAATTCTTCCGCCGCGATGTTCGATTTCAAAGTCAAATTCCTGAAGTTGTTCCAACCATCTGGCTACTTGGCCTTCGGGATCCTTAAACTGAAGCAGCCATTTCAAAGCAGCGTGATCAGTTCTGATCAAAAATTTCCGTCCCAGTAAATACTTCTTGAAATGGTGCAGGGTTTTGACTACGGCCAGCAATTCCCTCCTGGTCACGCAATAATTCCTCACCGGCTTCGATAGTGACTTGCTGAAGTAAGCAATAACCTTCTCCTGCTCACCATCGCGTTGTGAAAGGACACCTCCTATTCCAATATTGCTGGCATCCGTATCAACTACGAATATTCCTTTCGCGCTGGGGTATCCGAGAATTGGTGTGTTACAAAGCCGTTCTTTTAGTTCTCGAAAGGCTTGCTCACAATCCTCGTCCCAAACAAAGGCACGTTTCTCCTCTGTCAATCGATGCAATGGCTTGGCAATGTCCGAGAATCCTTTCACAAACCGCCGATAATACGAGCACAATCCAAGAAATGCCCGAACTTGCGTTTTGTCTTTAGGTGTTGGCCATTCCTTGACAGCGACAGTCTTGGCTGGATCAGTCTCAATTCCTCTCTCAGAAATAACATGTCCTAGATAATTCACTTCGCGCTTGAAGAAAGAGCATTTCTTTGGACTCATCTTTAAATTTGCTCCACGCAGCTTGTCGAGTACCTTTTCCAATTTCCTTAGATGATCGTCAAAATCCCGTCCAACAATGATGATGTCATCGAGGTAAACTAGGCAGGTTTCGCCCAGCAGTCCCGCCAGCACCTGTTCCATCAAACGCTCAAAGGTTGCCGGTGCATGCATAATCCAAATGGCATCACCTTAAATTGCCAGAGTCCCTTCCCAGTTGAGAATGCGGTCTTTTCCTTGTCCTTGGGATCCAAATCCACCTGCCAATAGCCGCTTTTCAGATCGAGCGTTGAAAACCATTTCATGCCACTCAGTGTGTCAAGTGTGTCATCGATCTTGGTAACGGGTAGCTATCCTTCTTGGTTACATCATTCAATCGTCGATAGTCTACGCAAAACCTCGTTGAACCATCTTTCTTCTTGACAAGCACGACAGGTGAACACCAAGGGCTAGAAGAGGGCTCTATCACGGCATTTTTCCTCATATCGTCAATCATTTCTTCAACCTCTTTCTCACGAGCGAATGGTATGCGTCTGGGCCTTTGACGAATTGGCATTGTATCACCTGTGTTTATTTTATGCTTCACCAAACCAGTTCGGCCAATATCACCATCGCTTCTTGAAAACACATCAGGGAATCGAAGAAGTAAATTTCTAGCTTTCATAGTCTCCACTTTTGTCAGACTTTTGTTTTCGTCTAAGATTTTCGTTACAAAGTCTATTCCCGTACTGTCCTTTTTTCACAAGATTCTCTGAGCATTTTCTTATCCAGGCCACTTCTTCCAATACGCCCACAGGCTCTCCTTCTTCAATCGTAATTTTTGAATCACTGAAGTTGAATACCGGAATGCGGTTGACATCAGATGACCCCACGACAGTTCTTGCCCGTAGCCATGAGTTTACGTGTTCCGATTTATCAATCACAGCGCACCTTCGAGGTAAACTTCCTTCCCTCCTCCTAGGTAATGCGATTGGTACGAGAGTCTGTGATTTTGGGGCAAGAACAGTTCTTCTTAAACAGCAAACTTTTCCTAGGGTTCCACCCTTCATCGGAATTTCCTCAGTTCCACATAGTAATACTCCAGATTTTAAGTCGATATTACACTGGTGCCCTCGCAGGAAGTCAAGTCCTAGGATGCAGTCATCCAGAATTTTGGCCACAATAACCTCATGTCGATAAACACGTTCCCCAATTTTGATTGTTACATGCAATTTTCCACTTATCGGTATGCACTGGCCGGTAGCTGATTTCATTTGTAGGCCAACAATTGGTTTAAGGTGTTTCCTGATGTTTTGCTCGAGAAGCCGAACATTCATCACCGTCCGTGAAGCTCCAGTATCTAATGTTAGCTGACTGTTTTTCCCATTTACTTGACCGTCTATCACCAGAGTATTTCCATCGTTAGTTTGCTTGATGTAGATTGTTGGGGTTATTCCACTACCAACCAGCGCCCACCCCGCAGCCCTGGCTGGATTTAGTTTCCCTGCTGGTCAGAAGTTGAGACCGCCGCGTCCTGGCGGTTCACCTTCTTCGGGCAGTTGCTCCGCATGTGCCCACGCTCTCCGCATCCATAGCACATGAAGTTCCGACGGCGTGGAGGTACCTGCTCCGTTGTCGTCATTTCCCGCAGACGTAAGGTACGGGAGTTGCCACGCACGGCTTCCACTTCCAATGCATGGGCCAGAGCTTCTTTTATGTTCTTGTTATGGCCCAGATGAACAGCAGCTCGTACTTCGGGGTCCCGAATACCGTCAATGAACGCTTGGAGAAGCGTGCCTTCAATCAGTGACGGAGTCGACCGGAAAGCTCGACGCACAAGTTTCTCGATTTCCACGGACCATTGCTGTAGGCTCTCATTAGCACGCTGAGTACGCTTTTTTAATTGCGCTCTGTACACGTGCTCGAGGTGGCTGTCTCCAAAACGTGCTTCAAGTGCGTCGAGGAGGGCACTAAAGCTGAGATCCCCACTTGCGCCGATAGCTTCCAGCACTGAGAGCGCTTGATTTCTCGATTTCCACGGACCATTGCTGTAGGCTCTCATTAGCACGCTGAGTACGCTCTTTTAATTGCGCTCTGTACACGTGGTCGAGGTGGCTGTCTCCAAAACGTGCTTCAAGTGCGTCGAGGAGGGCACTAAAGCTGAGATCCCCACTTGCGCCGATAGCTTCCAGCACTGAGAGCGCTTGATCACGGAGGGCCAGGGTGAGGGCTGACTGTGCTTCCTTCTGAGTCCAACCATAAGCCTCCATAAGTGTCTCAAACTGTAGCTTGAACGCGGTCCAGGATGTTGTTCCGTCGTAATGGGGAATCTTAAGCCCTTTCGTTGCACTTGAAGCCGCATTTGGGGCTTCAAAAACGGCTGCAAGACGGCTTCGGCTCTTCAAAGGGCTTGGGCTTGTCACTTCCTGCTTGATTTTGGAGATCTCTTCTTCCACTCTCTCCTCTATCGCCTTGACGCGATGTTCCAACTTGCCTAACCCTTCCTCCACTTCTTGTACCCGTTCGACAGCCTTTTGCAGTCCCTTCGTGAAATCCTTATGCATGTATTCCAAGCGACGCGCTTGCTCCTCTTGGCGGCGAGCTTGATCCTCTTTCAGCTCCCGTAGCTGCTCCGCCTGACAGCGTGCATGCTCCTCTTGGCGACGAGCTTGCTCCTCTTGGCGAAGAGCTTGCTCCTCTTGCCGACGAGCTTGCTCCTCTTGGCGACGAGCTTGATCTTCTTTCAGCTCCCGTAGCTGTTCTTCTTGGCGGCGCGCTTGCTCTACCATCATTTGCTGCAGCTGTAGCAGTAGATCCACCTGCACAGGCTTGGCTTCTGCATCGCTGGTTTGAGCTGCAGCACTTTCTTCCCTCACACGCTGCGCTTCTGCCATTGCACGGGTACTCACTCCTCTTACGTCCTGCGGCACTAGCGGCATTTTTCTCCTATCCCACTTCTGACACCAAATGTTACGTGCCTGACGTCACGTTCCTGACTATGCGGGCTTGAGTTCGGGATTGGATGAAATGAAACACTAATACCGGTTTTCAGACTTTCTATTGCACTTAAGTTACAGCGTCCACGGAGTTAAGTTATCGGCGTTCCTCTCCAACAGAGTCCGGCCGACTGACACAACTTTGCCGTTCACGCTGACTTAACCCACTTAGCTGACTGCACTTCACTATTTCACTCACTTCACTATTTCACTCACTTTTCTTCTTTTTCACTTCTTCCTTTTCTTCCGAATCGCTTTAGACTTAGAACTCAACTGCCAGCGGTGAGCCGCAGTTCCGCTTATATACCCCCGGTTCAGGTTCTGGAATATTCAATTTCGTTATTCTTTTTGATCGTCATGACTCCAGAACCTTCCAATAATTTCGTTACTCATTTTTATTTATTCTCCTTCTCGCTCTTTAATTTTTCATTTCTTTCACACAAATAATTCCAGAAAGTTCCACAAAACTTCTATCAACTAAAAAACTACATGTTTACGGCGGGACTCGAACTCGGGGTCTCTGTGGTGTAATCCACACGCCTTACCGATTACACCAACTCGTGTTGACAATTCACGACGAAATTTACAATCTCTAGGCAACGTTTGACAACCATCCATTGACGTCATGATGTCAAAGAGTTTGAACCACTTTTCCGTCACAATACTTCCTTGCAAAACCGAACCATCATCATCATCATCATCTCATTCCGTCTACTGCTGGACATAAGCCTCATCCAACCACTGCCAGCCACTCTACGGATATCAAGATTAACTTATCCTCAATTTTGTAAAAAAAATGGGACCGATCTGGAAGCATATCCTTTCAAGCATAAAAAGATATTGTAAATCCATCCATAAACAACGGAGTCCTGAGATAACAAACATAAAAAAATAAAAAACTAAATAACAATCGAATTGAGAACCTCCTCCTTTTTTTAAAGTCGGTTAAAAGACTGACAGCCCTGCTCTTCGTTCGAAGCAATAAATAGCTTCGAACCGTTTATCCTATTGGGGTCGAGTGCGATCTTGAGATAATTTGCATAACTATGCAACAGTTAACTGCAATCATGAAAAGGTACTTTCCCTGGGAGAATAGTTATTATTAGTCTATTCAGTATGTTATTTCGGTTTTATTACTGAATTTAGATAAGACTATATATGGCACTTTTATTATGGAAATAACAACGCCACAGAAATGACATTTAAAAAAAAAATTTGAATAATTGTCCCGGGCTTCATCACTTTTCTGGCAACCCTAGAACCGACCCATTCGTGCCGAAGCATAGTTCTCTCACACTAAACAAAACCTATACTTTAACTTTTACGGTCTAGTGTCAGACTCTTACTGACTAAAACCAATCCGTTCCTTCTCCTGCCTAAATGACCCCCCCCCCTCCCCAAACCCTGGTTGGAAATTAAAAGACGTTGTACCTAGTCTTATGTTCATAGAGACTACAAAACCAGTTTGCGAGTTCACTGACCTATCAATTAACCAAAACATTCAACATGGCCGTATAAGTGGCCCTTAGATAAATAAATCAATAAATGGATGAAAAATATTTAATCTAGCTATACTAATATTATAAAGAGGTAAAAGTAAGTTTGTATGTAGGGGGTAATCTTTGGAACCATTGGTCGGATTTCCAAAATCCTTTCATTGACAGATACAATACCGCCAACGTATCTTGGCGAGTCTGAAGTTAGCCGATTAGCTGCGCAGTACACAATTTTGTTCCTAAAAGATTCATTTCGCAGACAAACGGCTAACTTCAGACTCGCCAAGATACGTCGGCCGCACTGTAGTTTTTTTTTGTGAGGAGTAAATCATCAATGAATTCTTCCACCCAGGGTCAGAGATTGATAACTCTATAAATCTGATAACTCTTACTGACTAAAAACCCCCCGTTCCTTCTCCTGCTCTAGGCTGAGGTAGCGGTGTGTTATTGCGCTTACCCCGCAACCCCGGCTGAATATCAGCCCTATAGGGCCCCGTCTTTGGTGGCCTATTGGCCCTTTGAGGCGTTCGCGGAACGCTACGCGCCGTAAGCTCGGACTGACAAATAGCTACTATGTTCCTGAACGTTCAAGGCCCTTTTACTTGATTTGCGTATTTAAGTTGAAATATCGCTTTAGGTACCTAAACGCTGCTGGGATATTAACTTTAACAAGCGTGTGAAGCCGTGGGCGGAAGCTAGTTGATTATAAATCTTAATAACTCGTTTTCTTGTAGTCAGGTGATCAATCCAAAATATATTATTGAATAGACAAATATTACTTAACTATTGGAAAGAAGGCTACATAAAATATGGAAATTGGTCTGTTTGTTTTAACTTTAAGAGCCAAGCATCGGCACGAATGGGCCGGCTCGACCGGAGTGATACCACGGCCTCACAGAATACCGGCGTGAAACAACCTGTGTTGCTGTGTTGCGGTGGAAGCATGGATCTCCTACACTTTATTCTTATTAGTGACTAGCTAATCTCGCGCGGTTTCACCGGCTGCTCTGCTCTTGCTGTTTATAGCGTGATGTTTTATAGCTTATAGCCTTCCTTGATAAATGGACTAACAAACACAACAAGAATTGTTCAATTCGAACCAGTAGTTTCGAAGATTAGCGCGTTCAAACAAACGAAATATTCAGCTTTATCTATACCTACTAATATTATAAAGAGGTAAAGTTTGTATGTTTGTAAGTTTGTATGTAGGGGTAGTCTTTGGAACCGCGGGCCGGATTGCCAAAATTCTTTTACTTATAGATAGCTACAAGGTTCCTGAGTGCTATAGGCTATAAAACATCACGCTACGATTTGATGGAGTCGAGCAGCGAGTGAAACCGCGCAAGATTAGCTAGTATACTTATATAAAGATAAAAAGCTACCCATCTTATGTTTACATAGCTTTAAAGACACCTCTTCCTGTAGATATTCATTAAATAAAAATTAAAGATGTCTCTTGCACGCCCCGATCGCATATTTGTAGGTAAACAAACATAAAAATACAATATTTGTATGAACTTGTCATGCATGACACTCGTTCGCCATGAACCTGAACACAGTTCAACATTCAAGTCAAGAACAATCTACCCAGATAGGTATTTTGTACTGACAAAAATATAACATTGACTTTGATTCAGTATAGTATACTTTCTTTCTTTCTGCCTTTTCTATACTAATATTATAAAGAGGTAAAATTTGTAAGTTTGTATGTAGGGTAGGGGGTAATCTTTGGAACCGCTGATCGGATTGCCAAAATTCTTTCACAGATAGATAGCTAATATGTTCCTGAGTGCTATAGGCTATAAAACATCACGCTACGATTAAAACGAGCCGAGCAGCAGCTGAAACCGCGTGAGAGTAGCTAGTTTTAAATAAATAACGTTCATCCTCGTCTTCATCATCAGTCTATAAGTGGCCACTGCTGAGCAAAGGCGTCTTCTCAGGCGGATAAGTTTTGAGCAATAATCGCTACGCTCGCTCAAGGCGGATTGGCGATTTCAAAGGACATGGCCAAAAAAGTACATTCCACGTACACAAACAAAATTAATACACTGTAAAATACAAATAGAAATATGAATTATTACGTAGTTTTTAGCCTCTCCAGACTTGACAATTATTATTAAAAAATATATAAGTAATGTATGTGAATTCAACACTCGTACGTAAACACTCGTAGAAAACGTGTGATATGATCGACAAATGCATTACACTAGGAACATTTTATTAATACGAAACTGTATTCATTGGTTCTAGTTGCATTTTATAAAATACTCGTATTATAATAATATTATGTTTTAATTTTTATTCAAATCACCGAAAACAAAAAAATAAACGAAACGGAACGCGTTTGACACTTTTGACAGCGTGTTTCTTTCTGTTATCCTTGCTAATAATACTGGAGTACCGGACTGTTTTGATTTTTGATTTGTATTGTGGATTACGGTGAGGTGCATCAAATGCGGAATAGCCATACAAAGGCTACAGAGGCGTCTTATATTCTGGCTTTCTGCACACCATCCAACAATACTTTCGCGTTGGTTAACCAATGCTCAAATCCAGGTATGAAGTCGGAATAGTATAATACTTAGTCTGTTTTTTATGTTTTATAATGGTATGCGATTCATTTGTCAACCATGCTTCTCATTATTGAATACTGAGGCTGGTGAACATGAGACTACTGGAGCATAACATGGTTTGCCTTGGTTGTGGAAAATCGGTTCGAAAAATAAGACACCATTATGTCAGTATGGACTCTCTATTGCTGACTGGCCTAATATCACAAAATAC
This sequence comes from Spodoptera exigua, assembly GCA_902829305.4. NCBI lineage: Eukaryota > Metazoa > Arthropoda > Insecta > Lepidoptera > Noctuidae > Spodoptera > Spodoptera exigua. The sequence continues at coordinate 3,548,315 of LR824630.2, read as the reverse complement.
TATTAATGTGGTAAGCATTTTGTTTTTAATTCATTATTTTATATATCTACTTGTATTTATCTATAAAAATCTATAAAAAAATAGCACTCATAGTATGAATGTGTGATTATAATATCTACCTTTATGTATTTTTCATGTTTGGATAGACTTCTTTCTTTCTTTTCTTCTCATTTTACAATAACATAAAACTTGAAAACATGTGTAAATAAACCCCAGTTAGAATAACTAACTGGGGTTTATTTTCAGCCCTCAAGAAACAACTATGTTTGTCATGTGTGCTGGATGCGGGCAAATAGACAGGCAGTGCAGGACTTATCACGAAACTTGCAGGTATTGGGTTCGGACAATGTGCAAGAATCAGCTTCAGACAACGTGCAGGAGTTGGCTTCTGATAACAACGCCCTTATGTTCAAGTAGTTAGCCCACCAGAGCCACCACCATTACCGCCTGTTTTAACCGGGCCGTTTCAAAGGGAAAGTACTACCATATTATTACCCAATTATACAGAATATATATTACAGAAACGTACAATCCATATACACAAACATAATAAAATACACTGTAAAATAAAAATAGAAAAATGAATTATTACGTAGTTTTATTTTATTTATTTTCCTTAATAAATAAATCATTACTATTTATACCTATTCATTTGTTTTATTTTATAAATAAGTAAATAATTAATACGCCTTATGGTTTTTTAATGGCATATCCTATTTTATGCTTTATTGTCAGTAATCTGACAAAAGGTTCAGTGAAATTATTATTGTCTAGTGTGGGTTAATGACAAATTCTTCATGTGTTTTATTTATTGCAATTTAATATAACAATATTCACGAATGTAAAACCCCAAAAATCATTGATGAACCTTGAATTCAATAACTGTGCCAACGCCCATACAGAAACGAACATTCCATATACACAAACATAATAAAATACACTGTAAAATAAAAATATAAAAGTGAATTATTATTTTATTTATTCTCCTTAATAAATAAATCATTATTATTTATACCTATTCTTTTCTTTTATAGGTTTTAAAAAGAAAATCTTATTTCGTGCACTTACGTGCCAGTAATCTGACTAAAGGTTTAGTGAAACTATTTTCGTCTTGTGTGTTGTAATTACGAGTTCTTCATGTGTTTTATTTATTTCAATTTAATTTAGTAATATTCACGAATGTAAACACCAAAAATCATTGATGTACATTTAATTCAATAACTATGCAAACGCCCATACAAAAGTTGGCCATGTCCTTTATAACTTGACTGCACGGTTGGCGCGGTGGCTAGGCAACTGACTCCCGCGCAACTTGTCGCGGGTTCGATTCCCGCACGGAACAACACTTGATCCACAAATTGTTGTTCAGGTCATGGTGTGATGTGTAACTACGTGAAATTGTATGTTGAAAAAAAAATTGGAATAATAAATAAGTCCAGGTTTCCTCACGATGTTTTCCTTCACCGTATGTCAGTGGTGCCTAAATATTCATAGAAAGAACATAGATATATACACAAGTTGCGGCTTGCCAGTTCTGTTTCTTTAACTTGGCTTGACCCGCTTCCACGTGTCTAGACAGCTCGGAAAAGACACACCCTATGAGCGGCGGGGGCGGCCTTAACCTCTGGGCCACCACGACAAACAAAAAAGAAACGTTTTTTTTAACGCAAATAAATATCGATGAAGCTGTGAAACAACGTTGCATTGTTTGGCTTCTGAGTCCATTATTATTACATTATTGTATAATATAATTAATAATACTTATTACATTATTATTTATATATTACATTATATATTACTTATTACATTATTATATGAATGTTTACAAAAGATATGGTCTCATTAAAACTACATAATTTAACAGTGTATGTGTATTGAATCTTCCTTTTTCTTAGATTTTTATTTGAGGCGGGAAAATCATGACGACTGTACTACGACAGACAAACGCTGTGTGATGCCCAATTCTTGAAGCATGGACTCGTTTGTGCGGAACTCTGTCCACGATATCCCGAGCATCCTTCTCCAGCACCACATTTCCAGAGCACCTATCTTCTTCTTTTCCAACTCACGCACCGTCCTCGTCTCCGCAGCGTAAAGAGTGGGGAATAATAATAATAAGTGTTTGTACGAGCTTGATTTTGGTGGCTTTAGTGATGTTACGATTTCTCCACACCTTTCTTAGCTTCTCCATCGCAGTCCTGGTCATAGCCATACGTCGTTTCACCTCATCTGCCATCCGCCGTTATTACTTAACTAGTAACTACTCTCGCCTATGGTATGGCGAGAGGATGTTTCAGACTCTTACTGAATTAAACCCCCCCTGAAAAGTGGTCTACAAAGTGTAGGCATGTAAAAATGTTTACAACCAGGTATTTATTTACCTAAATCGATGTTAGCTAATGAACTGAATTTAAATAATCTTTGTACCTTATTATTTTATACGAACTCATTAATATAAAAAGACATACCAACATTGTTTCCCTTTAGTTAACCACTAAACAGTTGAGAAAAGTCGAATCATTTATTTCAACTGTTTACCCAGTCTGTGAAGCTCATTAATTATACTAATTCCTCTCCAGACATTCCCATAGGATGGGGATTTACTGCAGAGAAATATTGGCAAAAATAAGGGGGCGACGCTGCAGGCAATCAACTAGTGTATACGAGTAACAGTATAATACATAGGTACACACATTTTACCTTATAAACTTTATTACGACGATTGGCTTACACCCGGTTACCGAAAGGCCGATCAATGTTAAAATCAATTTAATCTCTTGTCAAGTCATCTGATTGGTTGACTGAATTATCAACAACCAATCAGATGACTTGACAAGAGATTTGACACCTAGTTAGTTGATTTTAACATTGATCGGGCTTTCGGAAACCGGGCATTAGTCAAACTTACACACATATACAAATATAATTTCCAACACAATAATATATCCTATAATTATTGTCCAGCCTGGAGGTTAAGGCGTCCGCTTCTTACGCATGAAGGTTGAAAACCTGGAAATTACCGATGTGACTTTTTCCGAATTATAATGTAGGTATTTTCTATAATTATTTAGACACCACTGATATTTTAAGGTGAAGGAAAATGTCGTGAGGAAACCTGGACTTATAATTCCCAGTTCGAAGTTTGAAATCGCCAACCCGCATTGAGCAACCATGATGATTAATGCTCAAACCTTCTCCATGTGAGAAAGGCCTTTGCTGAGGAGTAGGGACTATATACAGCCTATAAAGGCTGAAGAAAACCTAATACAGGGTCCAAAATTCTTTCTTTAAAAAACCCCAAGAGCTATTGTAACATACAGGGTATGACGTGATATCTACTTAAACGGTGATCCATTACATCAAAACGGAATTGGCCTAACGAATCCTATCGAATCAGAAATGAAGAGATCCGCGGCCTAAACGATAAAAAGGTTCTCGAGTGAAGGCCAGGAGGTAGCAATCACAGCGTAGGATGTCCCGTCCCCCTCACAAAGTGAACAGACGACCTGTGACCTGATAAGAGTCGCAAGTAGCCGCTGAATGCAGATCGCTTCCAACCTTTTTAACATTTATATATGGGACGGACTCGGCTAAACACCAACTAGATACACTAGATTTGGCTAGAACATATTGAGAGACGTGCCAAGAGGCTTATGCACGACTATGCGCTAATGGACTCAATAGACCACTACAGACGGGGCCCTATAAGGCTGATGTTCAGCCAGGGTTTTTAGTCAGTACCTAAGAGTCTGACACTCCCTCCCGCCCCTACCCTAGGCGGGAGAAGTCATTTGATTTTCTCACGATGTTTTCCTTCACCGTACGTCAGAGGTTTATAAATAATCATAGAAGGTACATAAAGGAAAAGGGAAAAGGAAAAGGAAAAATCACATTGGTGCTTGACAGGTTTCGCACCCTCATGCACAAGAAGCTTAACGTCCGGGCTACCATAACAATTAGACATCATACGTCCTATAATAAAACATTATAATGGCTAGTATTAGTCAATTCTGCCAGCTACCTCTGTAAAGTCCCTGTGTGTAGGTATATATGACAGGCTACCTACGTGCCCCGCACTTTGTTTTTAAACAGTCATAGCGTAGTAAGGTTCAGAAGGTTCACTCTTTTTGATATTCACATCATATATTCAAATCATCAGCCTATAAGTGTACAATGCTGAGCAAAGACCTCTTCTCACACGAAGAAGATTTGAGCATTAATCGCCACTCTTGCTCATGGTGGATTGGCGATTTCAAGCTTATAATACAAATTATAAGTAGGTAAGTCCGTGACTACATGGTAGAAACTCTACCACGGCCAACAGGGACTATGTTCAGCCGGGGCCGTGGGTCAAGGGCAGTAAGGTCTCATGACCTCGGCCTTAAGCAGGAGAAGGAGTAGGAACGGGATTTTTAGTCAGTAAGAGTCTGACACTCAATTTGATTGATTACAGGTAATTTGATGATTTTCCCTCCGCAAAAACAAGGGTTTAGCGCGACCCCGGCTCGGAGCTATAGAATGAACAGTGCATATTTTTGTCAGTTATAGTGTGATATGATAAATAATATTTACCGTAGGTAAATAATACCCAATGGACTTTTTGCTGTACCATACTGTTGTACTTGTAATGTATGTACTATTTTTTACTGGATTAAACATTATTATTATTATAAACTAGCGGCCCGCCCCCGCTACGCACGGGTCCAAATATCTCGCTGTCAAAGGGTCACCTTTTCCTAATCTTCCCCTCTACTTTTCTAATATTTTCTTGATAAGAACCTTCTCCTGACAATAACAAACACAACAAAAAAAGAATTAGCAAAAAGGCACTGTTAAATTATGCGCTTACCAACACATTTTGCGATCCATTTTTATATATAAGATTTTTATATAATAAATAAGTTGATGTAAGAACAATAGGTGCCCAAACGATCACTTCGGGTTTGATGAATTAATATCTCATATCTAAGTAAGATATTCAAAATTGATAGTTAAGTATTTTTACTCAAATAGTAAAGAAACTTTTGGTGCAAAATTGAACTTCTGCCATGATTGTTTTTCCCTAAAAAACTGAATCATTTCTCTGATCGTATATAAACAGTGGAAGCAGACGCCATTGTTGTAGTGTTCCCGCCATCTTACAGCGAAAGAGGTGCGTACCATAAAGTTTGACTTACATATTTCTTAATACCACGTAAGTAAAATTACGATATTAAAATAAAAAAAAATCTTATGTGTAAACACACATAAACACAAAATATAGTTAAGTACTTAAATAAAATATCCGAGACTTTCTTTTTATTTATTTTAATTGTAAAAATGTCAAAATCAAAATGTAAGTATATTGAGAAAATCCCCAATTGGCATTGAGCGTGTCTATGGGATGCGCTGATCGCTTACCATCATCTTATCCATTTCGTTACATATTTAATCCTTATTCTCATTAAATAAAACCCAGGAAAAAGTATCTAATATAAAATCAAACCTCGGCCAAATGTAACACACTTACAATATTATACAATTCAATTTATTTTTCAGAACATGGCAGTCATGAAAAGCATAATTCTAGCCGCGTGCATAGTTCTATGTAAGTAGAAATTAACTAGTTTTAGAACAAAGACAATAGCTGTTGTTTTTTTTTGGTAATAGGTCGGCCAACGAGCAAACGGATTACCTGATGGTAAGCAATCAGCGCCGCCCATGGATATCCGCAACAACAGAGGAGTTACGAGTGCGTTGCCGACCTTTAGGGGATTAAGGATTTGGTATTGGGGAGGGGAAGGATTGAGCCTTCACTAACTAACCTCACTCACACGGCGAAACACAACGCTGTGGTTATTTCACGCCGGTTTTCTGTGAAGCCGTGAGTGATACACTCCGGTCGAGCCGGCCCATCTAGTTTACAGTATCTATTGATAGGATTTTAAAGTTATTTTTAATATTTTTCCCCCGTTTTATAGGCACAGCCCAGCCTATAGAGAAGTCGGAAGAAAAGCTCCCAGTACTAAAGGTGCAACCCGCCGAAGTGCTGTTCAAAGCCGACAATTACTCCACTGCGTTGCTAGAGTGCGCTACTGAAGGGAAGGAGAAAAATGTCAAGTGAGTTTTTTTTTTAATCATATAAACTAGTGCTTGACTGCAATCCCGCCTGATGGTAAGCAGTGATGCAGTTGTTGACGGTAAGGCGCATTCGTTTATTAAGATCCTATTCACTCTGGCCTTGAAGACACCTAAATCATAACTGGACGAGAATATCGTTGTAGGCAAGCTATTCCAATCCTTACATGTGCGTGGTACCCGTGGCGTCAAAGAGCCAATAGACCACCTCAGACGGGGCCATATTATAGAGCTGATGTTCAGCCGGGGTTGCGGGGTAAGCGCAATGAGACACCGCGGACTCGGCCCAGAGCAGAAGAAGGAACGGGGGGGATTTTAGTTAGTAAGAGTCTGCCATTATCTATCGGCTTACCCTGGGCGGAAGAAGTCATTTGATAATTTTCTCCTAACAAAAAAAAGGTGTGCGTGATACCTATAAACGACGAAGAAGCGAAAAATAACTAGGTATAGTTTTATTCATCGATCGATCGATACACTAAGTTTCAAATATTTTTTAGGTAATTATTAAGAAAAAAGTACCTAAGCTATTTGACGCAAAAATACTATTACGTCATAACTCAGTTTTTCATACAAATTTCATAGAAAAGTATAGTTTTTGACATTTGGATAAAAGTATTGAATTTGACTAGTTGGAAACTACCGTATTATAAGTTTTAAATCGCCCATCCACCTTGAGCAAGCGTAGTGATTAATGCTCAAACCTTCTCCGAGTGGGAAGAGGCCTTTTCTCAGCAGTGGGCACTTATAGTATACACAACTGTATTGCTTGTTGTGTTTGTAAACGCCCCACGACACAACAGAAAATTCTTTGTAGGTATGGAGTAAATAACAAAATACATTTCTTTCTATACACATGCTAAATGCTAGGTGTAATAAGTTGGTAGATTGTTGTAGACCTATTGACATAAGGAAATTGTTCCAAGTTATCCTTATAAATAAAATGTCTTAAGCGCAACCGCAATTACCTACTTAGATTTTACAACCATTCATATTGAGGAAAACCGAGTTATATACTCATTGTTCAGAATAGAAGAACAATATGGATACATACCTACCTATCTAATATTCATTGACAAACTGTGGAAAAAATTCTCGATATGTTAATCCCCGCCAGAAATGACAAAGTTGTCCTTGATAGGTCGGCAAACGAGCTGAAGGTAAGCAATCAGCGCCGCCGCAACAACAACAAGAGGAGTAACGAGTGCGTTGCCGACTTTTTGGGGATTAGGGATTTGGAGATTTAGGGATTGGGGTAGGGGAAGGATTGCGCCTCCGGTAACCTTACTCATACGGCGAAACAGAACGCTGTGGTTGTTTGACTCCGGTATTCTGTGAGGCCGTGGTATCACAGAGTATCACTCCGGTCGAACCGTTCCATTCGTGCCGAAGCTTTGCTCTCCCAAACTTGCAGTTATATCTGTTCTGACAGCGGTTTCACCCTCCATATGAGAAGAATAAGAAGTCTACAAGTGTTATTCCAGAGTCCAGACTATAATCTATCATTGTGCCAAATTAAATTCTCATCCATTTAGCAATTTTAAGTGACAGTGTGACAGTGTAACAAACATGCCTACATCGTCAAAAAATTTGCGTTTATAATATTAATAGGATTAGCGGGATGATGTGTTCGTTTTTTGCCCGCTTCTGGATATCGATCTGCCTAAAAACAGGGCACTTTCTCGATTTTCAGCTTTTCACATTTCAGTCCATGTCATGGAATGATGAATTCATCCATGGAAGGGCGCCTACAACTTTAACATAGGTGCAGTTGTCCAAAATATGTGACTGGCCCACTTCCACTTCACCAAACTGCCACTAATTTTTACCAATACTTTGCCCTTTTCTAGGTACTCCTGGCTCAAGAACGGGAAGCCATTCGACTGGGAGAAAGCCGGACACATTGCCCAACGCCCAGGAGAAGGAAGCCTCATGTTCTTCAATCCTAAACCTGAAGACGAGGGGAAATACCAATGCCTGGTGGAGACACCAGCTGGAACCGCTAGCTCACGCCAGATCCAGCTAAAACGAACCTTCATCAATGCCCAACAAGTAAAAACTCAAGAACACACTCCAATTGAAGGAAAACCATACAAATTGGACTGCCCTATACCAGAATCCTATCCAAAACCGAAAATTGTCTGGAAAACACAGCTTCGTTCGGACCCATCCATCGTTGAAGAGTTCCTGAGCCGCAGAATCACTTTATCTCCTGATGGTACGCTATGGTTCTCGAATGTAACGGAATCCGATGTCAGTCCCAGCTTCAAATACGTCTGCTTCGCCCAAACTCCGGCTTCTGGTGAAGATGTGGTGTTGGCTGAACATTTTTTGAAGTCTTTGGTGCAAGATAAGGGTCCTAAGGATGGGGAGTTGACTCCTCAGTACGTTAGCAATGATATGGTGGCTAAAGTCGGCGATATCACCATGATCTATTGTATTTACGGTGGAACGTAAGTATCTTTCTCATTATTTTTTACTACCGGCTTCGAACCGTGCCACCTTATCCCATTCTACTTTTCTAATATTTTCTTTGTTAAAAACCTTCTCCTGACAATAATAAATATAACAAAAAAAGAATTGGTAAAATTGGTCCCGGTTTTGTTATGTGCTTACCAACACATTTTTCAATGCATTTTCATATATTTCAATTTATCGGTGGCAAAGATAGTGTTGTACTCTGCCAATGAACTATTCTTAAATGTAATAGGAGCGGGACTGCTAACATACAGCCGTCGTTACATTTTAAAATTTTCGTGTCGTTCTGTCTAAAATAATTTGAATCATAAATCGAATACAGTAATAACTCTTTATTCAGAATCTTAGGCTGCAAATACTTATATAGGTATTAGATGGCATCTTTGCAATCCGACAAAATGAAAACGCGAACCAAGGAAGCGCGCATAAGGAGCCTTTACTGTGTTATAACTTCTAAGTCTGCAGGTTTGTTTTCACGGTCAATAATGTACAAATAATATGTAACTCAATTTAAAATAGTAAGGGCAAAAAATTTAATAGGTACAATATTATGAAAAGTCCTCAATGTCGTTGTTCAATAAAGTTACAATTACGTTTAACAGAACAATTAGAAGTACCGTAAGCGTTATTGTTACACAGACATCTAAAACACTTTTAATTATCCAGTGAATGCAGTGAGATAGAAACGAAAAGATAGAGTCAATAATTACCTACACATCCCATTGCTGGCTGTATGCAGTATTGTCTTCGTCTGTCCCGTTTTTAGTAATGGCAATTTTCGCTTTTGAATATTTGTGATTGGCGCTTGGCGCGAATATTATATTTGTTTAAAACATTTAGCATTTCACAAAACGCATAGTAGGTATTATTGGTGATGAGAAAATAATATTTATCACAATATTACTAGCGAATGTGTCCGATCATTCTGAATTGCGAATTTATTTTAATCTCTTCTTTTCAAAGACTTCTCAGTTCTCATATTGATTTTCGAGTAAAACAGAGTCCAATCCTTGGCTGAAATTCGTTACAAGTTACTTGGTGTTCGGTTCACTGTTTATGACCACTTAAGCAATGATATGAACGACATTACTTGTTTTTTTATGAGTTATTTATGCCATTTTATTCGGAATATTCTGAGTATGGCAATAAAGTTTGTAATGTTAATTATTGTTCAAGCACTTAATGTATTTATTGTTTATTTCTACATTGTTACGTATTTATTATCCTTTGAATAGATAAAACATTCATATCAAAATGCTCATTTTTTTATAGGTAAATAAAATACCGCGAGATTTTAATGTTAACGATATTTTTTACATTGACATCTGTCAATTTTAATTGTCATTGTAATTTTTGTACAGGTAAAATAGAAAATATTTACCTTTTGACGTCTGGTCATAAAATCTTCTTTCTTATAAAAATGATAATTATTATTTAATTCATATAGATATGGTAGGTTAGATTGAAAAAAGATTGAAAAGTACGTTCAAATTTCAGTCTCTTTGATCAAATGTTAGATATCTCAGAACTTCCCGCCATATTGCATTCCAAATGAAATTCACTTCTGCGATGTAGGAATTGTTATCAATTGTGTGAGCCTGCACAGTTGGAGCGGTGGCTGGGCAACGCCGCGGGTACGATTCCTGCACGACATAGGAGACAATCCTAGTGTGGGGCAACGTTTAATAAAAAAAATGGCTTAATCAGTTGATCTTACCATAAAATCGTTCTTTCTTTATGGATAGCTGCAAGTCGAATTTAATATTATATTCAATTTCAGCCCACTAGGCTTCGTCACTTGGTACAAAGACGGAAAGGAGATTGACGCCAAGCCAGGTGACAGGGTAACAGACCACAACCGCACCAGCGGTAAGAGGCTGCTCATCAAGGACACCCTGCTGGAAGACCAGGGCGAGTACAAGTGCGTGGTCAGTAATGAAGTGGGCAAGAAACAAACTCACACCATGAAGTTGACCGTAGTCAGTAAGTATTGAAAAAACAAATTTATTTTGAAGTTCCATGTTTACTTGAGGAGTCTTACTTTGGCACGGAATGATACCTTGGCTCAGTGAAAGCCAACGGCGACGTAAAGTGACTTGCAATGAGATTCGGTTTATAAGTACGGAAGATTAGGGAAGGCTTATATCCAACTTCCCCACATCCTATTCCTTAAAGAACAAAAAGGCTGGCAACAAACTTGCAAATCTAGTCTCCATGGGCAACGCCGGTTGCTTCACATCAGGCTACACGTTTGTTCATTTATTTCGCCCTATTCTTCTAGGTGATTCTATCATTCGGCTGGCCAATTATAGGGCGATACTATATATTATATTTATTATTCATGAAATCTATCAAAAAATTTTACAGGTGCTCCAAAACTCTCCAAAAAAGCGGAAAAGCAGATCAATGTGAAAGAAGGCCAAGATGTCTCCATTCCGTGTCAAGTTACTGGATTGCCTGAGCCTAAGGTCTCTTGGACTTACAACGCTAAGTCCCTTGGTCAAAGAGCGATATATAAAGATGGTGTATTGACTATCAAAAACGCTAAAAAGGGTGATACCGGCTATTACGGGTGTAAGGCTGAAAATGAGCATGGAGATTTGTACGTGGAAACCTTGGTTCATGTCGCTTAGACTGCGTAGGAATGGCTAATAATTTTAATCTGTCTACCTATATAGTTATAAGATCAAAGTTTTGTGGTTCAACTTACAAACTAATAATACCTAATATAAAAATATGTACCTAAGCATGTAGCTTTGTCTTTTTTTTATTTCCATTACTGTAAGTGTGGGAGACCCGTGCTTCGGCACGAATGGGTGTGCTCGACCGGAGTGATAATAGCGTGAAACAACCACAGCATTGTATTTCGCCGTGTGAGTAAGGTTACCAGAGTCCTAATCTTTCCCCTCCCCGAATCCCTAAATCTAGAAGTCCCTAATCCCAAAGGTGGGCAACGCAGTCGTAAGTTCTCAGTTCTTCTCATCAGACTATGGGTCGGCTCGTTTGCCAAACTATGACATAAAAAATTACAATACTGCATTAATTTTCCAAAATGTCAGGGACATTGATGAAATCCGCTAGAATATAGTAAATGGAAACGTTAGATTGGCTTCCATAAAAGATTGAAAAATTAAAAAAAAATCAGGTACTTAATTAATATATAATTAATAATAATACATAATATCTTTGATACTTTGCTTGAATAATTCAACGAATACAGAAACTAAAATGACATGGTATCAAAATCTTTTATACTGATATTGACTTTGACAATAATAGAATTAGACATGGCATATGACATTTTAATGACAACGCGTATAACCTTAGATTTTGAATAGAAAAATTCAAAACAATAGCTAAATTTAATTAAAAACCATGTTTTTCTTATATTTCTTAAGTTTATTATCACTAGCCGTGCAGGCTACATTTATAACTTTATCGATTGGTAAGTCCTACCTTTATTTTTAATCGAAAAACGTAATTTAATTTATAATTTGCGAAAAATCTATTTATGTGCGATGGTTTCATAAATTCAAAGATTAAATAACTGTTTGTTCTATAACTTTTAAATTTTCACCATAATTACCAATACTTTGTATATGGTTTTTTAAATAAGAATCAAATCGGAAATGTTCGAAATAAACAAAAATTATTTACAAAAAAAATAACCGCTTAATCATTGATCATAATTTATTCTGAACTTTAATAGACCCAAATACTTAATTATTCTAATTTATTTATTTCCTGGGCATAAATTAAAAGAAACAATTGATAAACATTCTTTACTAGCCATTTCTATAGCCAAACAATGTTTGGCAAGACTCCAGTAAAAACATTAGCTTAAAACATTAATTAATATCTCAATTACACATTAAACATGTCTTCATTAATCCAAATTAAATTCACAAAAGAGGCTTGATAATAGTCCACCTCCTTGCTCTCTTAATTTAAAAAGTTTATTTACGAAACTCCTTGTATTTTTTTTTCATACAACTTTGGTGATGATTTCATAGGTAAAACTGTCTATAGGTGGCCAGTAATATGTTTGTTAGGTACCCTTATAAGAGGGCCGTAGACTTGATGTAAAAATTCCATAAACCATCAGTTAGTATTAGTAGTTATAGAAAAAGTACAACATACATATTTTATTAAAATTAAAAAGTAGTTTAGATACTACAATTCAGAGTATTTATCACCATCTTTTAAGAACCCACTGGTGAGCAAGGGCCTCTTATCACGCAGATGATTGTTTAAGCATTAACACTTGCTCAAGGCAGATGGGTAATTTGGAACTTATAATAAGAAATTATAAGACCAGGTTTCCTCTCTATGTTTTTCTTTTGCTTGTCAGTTTTGGCCAAACACATAATTCATATATAACATAAATGTGTTAGCAGAAATTTTTAAATTAAATTATATGAGGCACATATTTTATTTTATCTCCCTTAAAAATCTCTCAAGGTCATCTCTAGAGAGATTGCTGACCTGCTAGGTTTTATTTTTACATTTAAACGTAGCAGAAAGCCTTGTTAATGCATAAATAAAAAAAAAGTAATGGTGTAGTTTCTTACTTTTTCTTTTCTTTTCTTTTTCCATGTTAATCTATATTTAAGTATTAACAGCTGGTATTCCTGATGGACAGATAGACAATTCAATTTTTAATGATTAAGAATTTATAGAAATAATATAACATAATTGCGACACTAGCAAAGTAGCAACCCACCCCAACTTAGCTCCCCGAGCGTACGGCTCGTAGCGTTCCGCCCGCGCCTCAAAGAGCCAATAGACCATGACAGACGGGGCCCTATAGGGGTGATGTTCAGCCGGGGTTGCGGGGTAAGCGCAATGAGGCACCGCGACCTCGCCCCAGAGCAAGAGAAGGAACAGGGAGGTTTTTAGTCAGTAAGAGTCTGACACTCCCTCCCGCCTGGCCCTAGCCGGGAGAAGTCATTTGATGATTTTCCCCTCACAAAAAAAACCCCAATTAGCTCATATCCGCATTGCACCAATGCTGATAGTATATTTCTCCACCATTTAGAGGCTAACATATTATACATATAAACATTTTTATTCCATTACTCCATTTTTACAAAATATGCATGACATAGTTTTAAAGATTTAAGCATACATAGAGATATAGGGACAGAGAAAGCGACTTTGTTTTATACTATATAGTGATGATGAAAGTTGTATTTGAAAGAAACCCTTTTAAAAAGAACTTGTCTATGTTGTTTTCAGCGGCCGGTCTGTACTATTTAGCTGAGCTAGTGGAGGAGTACACTGTTATGGCAAAGTATATCATTACCTGGACTGTTATAGTGAGTATCACGAATTTTAGTTAATATTTTTAAACTTCCACTGTTAGTAAGAACTTTTTTTTTCTGGCAACACATGAGAATTTTTTTTTTAAGTCATAGGTCACAAACTAGGATTGGGATTACCTGATGGTAAGCAGTCAGCAACGCCCATAGGCATCAGCAACAACAGAGTGACAATATTGTCGTTAGGCCTCCTAAGCCATAAAAAACACTATTTCGGAAAAGAGACGTCACAAAATGGTGGCACGTAAAAAAAAACACAACGACCCCAATAAAAGTCCCCACTTCACATTGGTATACGGTCGTTCCCAACTAGTCAAATTCAATACTTTTATCTAAATGTCAAAAACGATACTTTTCCATAGAGTTATGAGGTCATAGTATTTTTACGTCAAATAGCTTACTTAAAAATTTGCTAAAAAATATCTAAAATTTAGTGTATCGATCGATCGAAGAATAAAAATACATCGTATTTATTTTTCAATATTTTGTCTCTCGCCACGCCCAGGGCGGAAAAATAATTTGACTATTTTTTTAAAGGGTGACATCAACAAAAAGAAAGCTTCCGGCGGACACATTTGAACTGTATAAGCTTGATAATGCATATTTATTTCTTACTCATGATATTTACTGGCTATGTAGCGGTTCAATCCACTATAAGGTAAATCTTATATATAAAAATGGATCGCAAAATGTGTTGGTAAGCGCATAACTGAACAACGCCTGGACCAATTTTGCTAATTCTTTTTTTGTTGTGTTTGTTATTATCAGGAGAAGGTTCTTATCAAAGAAAATATTAGAAAAGTAAAGGGGGAAGATTAGGAAAAAGTGATCTTTTGATAACGAGATAGTTGGACCCGTGCGAAGCGCGTGCGGGCTGCTAGTAAGCGATAAAAATAAAAAGTTGTGCATAAAATAACAAAACAAAAATTAAAAATTAAATGAAAATGAAGGGCAAGAAAACAAATCAAATCTCTAAACCGTGGCAAATTAAAACGACAAAAGAGAAGAAAAGAAAAAAAGGAGGTCGTGTCTTGCAAAAAAAAAAAAAATCCAAAAATCGCCATAAGGCTGCGCCAGCGCCGACTGCTTACCATCAACATAAAGGCTCAACTGGCCATATCCTATAAATAAACCATTTATTTTCCAGGGTACAGCCTCAATACACATAGGTCTGCTAATCTTTGAGGATATTCCTCTATACCTGAACGCCTTGGGCCTCGTCCAGCAGGCGTTCCATATGCTCCTGCTGAAGGATTTCCCAGTCGTGCGGATAACGAGCATAACATTTGTGGCAGCCGTCCTGACTCTAATTCTACACCATTACTTGGCCTTCAAATTCTTCGGGACTGTCTATTATAGTTTTTCAGAGGTAAGGTTACATTTTATTTATTTATTTAATAAAGTATGTTTACATATTCGTTATGTGCACGATGACAGCGCCCCTAGTGGCCGCAACTATTCAGGACTTGTCATCTGTCAAATCATGTCAACTAGATGATAAGATACTGATTTTCGACTAGTTTTTCAACGAAATTGAAAAAAATAGTGTAAAAAGTGAGTGTGTATATTTACACCTAGCGATTTTCTTCCTCGTGAAAAATATGGATATAATAATACGTAGGTACGGGATTTGAATTTTAATTCTCTCCACAGTAGCTATCCATTTTTATCTTTGCTGTAATGTGTGACACTTTGATGTTGGAAACGTATAAAACTTGCATGAACTGTTTTTCCCATTGTTTTTACAATTTGCAACACAGCATGTACTATGACCCATATCGCAATTTTTTACGTTTTTACTTAAAATTATAAAGGAAGTTATGAAAGAAAGCAATTTGACAAATGTCAGTCCAGAATTGATTCACATTTCTGCCACGTCGTGCGCTACGATCGATTTGCCGTATGTGCCCTACCACCCACTTCGCACATAGCGAATAGGGTGACTCGTAATTAGTGACACATATTTCCTATATCGGATATTTAAACACGTGATTATACCCATAATAGCAAACAACTTTACCAAACAAACTTTTTTCTCTATACTCATTCGTTTTTTTTATTGCTACTTGTAACGAACTTCGTGCGCCCGATCAGCTGTTAGCGGCGAGTCCTCGCGTGACCTCGATTGAACTTTACCCAGTAATTTTATGATACTAGTAAAAATAACCCAGTACCTATGTATGTACCTCTGTTTCTGTATTTGTTTTTCTATTTACTGTAGGTATGTGTGATGTGCATGAATAATAAACAAATAAATAAAAATGCCATCATGTCTGTCTCTCAGAATGGATGTAGAAAGGGGTCACGTGGAACTAAGGAGCTACTCCTCATTGATATGGTCATTAGCCAGCAGGTTCGTCGATCCCGAAAGGATTTGTCTACATGCTGGATAGATTATAAAAAGGCTTATGACTCCGTACCACATACATGGCTTATGAGGGTGCTGGAGTTGTATAAAATTAATACAACTCTGCGCAACTTCTTACAGTCATGTATGAGGCATTGGAGCACGGTGCTTTCCTACCCAGGATGTAAGCAAATCCAAAGGAGTGAAGAACCTGTAAGGATAGTGCGAGGAATATTCCAGGGTGATAGTCTGAGCCCACTATGGTTCTGCTTGGCCTTGAATCCTCTCAGTACTTTACTTGAGGCTTCAGGGCTGGGCTATCGTTTGCGGAGAAAAGGTCACGTTATTTCTCACTTACTTTACATGGATGACCTCAAGTTGTTTGCACCAAACAAGGAGGAGCTGATGGAACTACAAAAAATAACTAAAAATTTTAGTAGTTCCATCAGAATGGAGTTTGGTGTTGATAAGTGTGCGGTCATGCATGTAAAGCGAGGCGGGATAGTGGAATCTGAAAGTCTAGAGCTGTCAGATTTCACAAAACTGAGATCACTCTCCGCAAATGATACCTACAAGTATTTGGGTATGTCGGAAGGATTGGGTATTAATGGGCCGCACATGAAACAATCTTTACAGGAGCGCTTCTTTGGCCGCCTGAATAAGGTACTGAAAAGTTCGTTATCAGGCGGCAACAAGGTACGCGCCTTTAACGGTTGGGTCATGCCGGTCCTGATGTATTCTTTTGGCATACTCAAATGGACTCAGACTGAACTTGACATCCTGGATAGACGAGTCCGGACGCTGCTGACTGCAAATCGAATGCATCATCCTCGTTCATCAGTCATGAGGTTGTACATCCCGCGGAAGTGTGGGGGTCGAGGCTTTCTAAACGCTAAGACCCTTCACAACCGTGAGGTGTGCAATCTCAGGGAACATTTCCTGAAAGTGGACGAGGATATGCATCGAGAAGTAGTCACAGTGGACAAGGGATTCACACCACTATCCTTGGCTAAAGAGAACTGGTGCAAACCCGTAGTACTGAGCGTCAATGACCGCAAGGCGGTATGGAGTAGCAAGGAGCTCCACGGACGCTTCTTTCGGGCTCTCCACGGGCCCGATATAGATTTTCTAGCGTCCGTAGCTTGGCTACGATTCAGTAACCTCTTCGGAGAAACTGAAGGATTTGTATGTGCAATTATGGACGAAGTTATCCTCACGAATAACTACCGGAAATATATTATGAAGGATGGGACGGTTGACATATGTCGGGCATGTCATAGCTCCGGTGAATCCATCAGACATATTATTTCCGGCTGTGGTCGTTTGGCTAATGGCGAATACTTGCACAGACATAATCAGGTGGCCAAGATTATCCATCAGCAACTTGCTTTGAAATACCGGCTTGTTGAGTCTGAGGTCCCGTACTACAAGTATGTGCCCGACCCAGTTCTCGAAAAAGACCATATCACATTGTACTGGGATCGGTCTATCATCACAGACAGGACTATTGTAGCCAATAAGCCTGACATAGTGGTGGTAGACCGACTAGCGCGTCGCACGACGATAATCGATGTTGCCATTCCTCATGACGAGAACCTCGTGAAAGCTGAGAAAGATAAACAATTGAAATATCTTGACTTAGCTCACGAGGTTGTTGACATGTGGAATGTGGACTCGGCCATCGTTGTGCCGATAGTTGTGTCGGCAAACGGGTTAGTCCCCAAAAGCCTCGACAACCACCTTAAGAGGCTGACGTTAGGCGGATGGATCAAGGGCCTCATACAGAAGGCAGTCCTCCTTGAAACGGCACGTATTGTGAGGAGGTTCTTGTCTCTGGAGCCCTAACCGCCGGCAGCTTGGACCTTGCTCCCGCTGCCAGCTGGCTCCTACTTTTATATTTTTAAATATTATTTTATTTTATAGTAATATTTAAAAATGTAATTTTAGAGCGATTTTAATAAATATATAAAATAAATAAAACTAATGACTATAGAAAAACAGTCTCTTTGGGAAACAAGCCTTTAAAACAATATTTTTTTATAACTAACTGTATAATGTTTCCGTAATGCATACTTAATTAGATAATACTTAGGTCTTTACCTATGAAATTGCCGTTCTGCAGTACTGGCCATTTCAAATCATAATAGTTTTTGTTAGGCTAATGTTAATTAATTTTGTTTTAAAAACATGTGATTCTTTTTCCAAAAGTAGTAATTTGTTTATTGATTAGTGTTACATTTTCATCGCATTTCAAATCAAAAAATTCGTTTAAATTTTTTCATGCAAAACGGCAATTTCATAGGTAAACACCTATTATCATTTAGGTGACTTATTCACCTCATTTTTTTGTACAGCCGATCAATTTCGGTTCCAACCGGAGTCCTTAATTGTTAACTAATCTCGGGATGGCATAGTGACTAAGTTTTGACTAGTGTGTAACTATTAGGTATCTTTTTCTCTTTTTACTGAAGTGGTATTTAGTGCTACTGCCTGTTTACGTGCCCATCCCAAACTATATTAATTTATTGACATTATTTTTAACTATTTGCAATCATAAAAAAAATAATCAAATCAAAGCCTGTATATCAAACCTCTATTTAGTTAGTACTTTAACAATTAACTTTTAAAACTATTGTTGGTTTTGGCTATCATATATCGATAGATCAGTAAGAGTCTGACTCTCTTTCTCGTCCTGCCCAATAAGGCGATCTCCCTTCCTCCCCTGCTCAAAATACATTAGGTATATTATACATTGCAGGTTCTATCATACTTCACGTTGTGTCTATGGGTGGTTCCCTTCGCGCTGTTCGTTTCTCTATCCGCCAACGACTACGTGCTGCCCACCACTGGGGAAAAACAACCTTTGTTGTTAGGTAAGTTACATACATTTCATCACTTTTACATTTCAAACACGACTTTGTTCAGTAGAAGACGTTTTAAAGCGCTAAAGATTATATTTTCAAGTCTAACAACTAGCAGTACCTATGGCCCTTTTCAAGGTTGTTTTGGTAGAGCTATTCTTTATGCAACGTTCTCACAGACGACTCAACCTAAAGACCACGCTTTGGCAGGCATATGCATTCGCCAAGGTAAGGCAGTGACACTGCATAAGAGCCAGCCCCGTCCCTATCTGTTTCTCATTCCGCCGCCGATAATCAAAGCGAAACAACAACATTGTCAATTTTGACGTGTCCTTAAACGAGTTAATGGAAACTAGACTACCTCTCCCCGCAACCCGCCACATTTTAGCGATTTTGTTTTCGTACTGAAGTTTGTTTACGCGTGGCCTTAAGGTTGAGTCGTCTGTGAAGGTTCTTAGTTAACTAATGCGCTTTACCATCAACGATTGCATCACTGCTAACCATCAGTTGGGATTACAGTATAGCACTAGTTAATATTACCTAAAAAAAATTCCAAGACAAAATTAAAGCATGCTCTTTTTTTCTTATGGCAACTTTATTGTTTAGTTGTTGGCTATACTGCCATCACCGGGAATGCGGTGTAATCGCAATGAGGCACCGCGTCCTCGCCCCACAGCAATAGAAGGAACAGGGGGGTTTAGTTAGTAAGAGTCTGACACTCCCAACCTGGGAGTTATTTGATAATTTTCCCCTCACAAAAAAATGGGTGACGGCAGATAGATATAATAATATATATAGTACCATCTATACATATTTACGTACTTCGAGACGTATAAATTGTAATCTTAATAGCTTAAAAACAAGACACAAAAAGCATGTCGTGGTGGCCTGGAGGTTAAGGAGCCCGCTTCTCATGCATGAGGGTATGGGTTCGAAACCTGGCAAGTACCAATGTGACTTTTTCCGAGTTATATGTACTTTCTATGATTATTTAGACACCACTGACATACGGTGAAGGTAAACATCGTGAGGAAACTTGGACTTATAATTTGTAAGTTTGAAATCGCCAACCCGCATTGAGCCAGCGTGGTGATTTATGCTCAAACCTTCTCCTTGTGAGAAGAGGCCTTTGCTCAGCAGTGGGCACTTATAGGCTGATGATGATGAAACTTAAAAAAATCTAATTTCTAATTATTTTCTTTCACAGGTGACAATAATGTTTTGACAGATTATTTGGCGCGAAAATCGAAGAAATATAGTCTGTTGTCATTCTTCAGTTTTGCGAAGGATTCCATTTTGCCACAGCGTAGCAAGAAAGCGTTTTAATGTGACCAGTGTTTATTTATTTATTATTATATTACGATAGGTATAAATAATTAGATAATTAATACAAATGTACTAATACCTCCTTAATACAAAACAAAATCTTAACACCCGGTTTCTGAAAGGCTTGTCAACGCTAAAATTAACTAATCTCCTGTTAAATCTCTTGTCAAGTCATCTGATTGGTTGTTGATAATTCAGTCAACCAATCAGATTACTTGACAAGAGATTAAATTGATTTTAACATTGATTGGCCTTTCGGAAACCGGGCGCTAGGTTTAAACCATTGAATCCAATGATATTATAAGTAAAATGGTATAGATAGGTTACATAAACAACATTCGATTTTCAAAAACGACACTAATGCACACATGAATAAATCGTATGATACACGTTAAAGTGAGATGGCATGATTCAATAATCGCGAGTGAAAAAGAGACAAACATGAAAAAGTGTAGCTAGTTAGCCACATTTTAATGTATAACTTGCTGAGCGCTTGTAACCTATCTACACCTTTTTACTTATAATATCATTGGTTGTTAAGACTTCCATTACGTTAAAACAATTGTTATTTCTTCATTTGTTTTTTACGTAATTCCATCGTTGTGGTTTGTTAAAAAACAATCCACATCAATCTTAGCTTGAGTATAGATTCTGTAAAAACATTTTTGGTACCCTATAGGTACTAATATTATAAAGAGGTAAAATTTGTAAGTTTGTATGTAGGGGGTAATCTTTAGAACCGCTGTTCGGATTGCTAAAATTCTTTCACTGATAGATAGCTACAATGTTCCTGAGTGCTATAGGCTAGTAAACATCACGCTACGATCAAATGGATCCGAGCAGCGTGTGAAACAGCGCGAGAAAAGCTACTATCAAAATAAATAACCTAATTTATTTAATTTATATAGTTAATTTAATATTTATTCTAATGTTATTAAAGTTTTTTTTTAAGTAGTATATAATATGGGTGGTGTATTGTATATCTCTGCTATGCCCCTTTGGAGTGAAAAGCTGTCATAGTTAAGGATAACCTATAAGAAAATTATTTGTGTGATCGTATATCTACCTGTGTACATATATGGGTTAACTTATATTTAAACACGTGACTGTACTCATGATAAAGAACAACTTTCCCAAAGGAACTCATTTTCTATACTCATTCGTTTTATTTTTATTACTATAACAAAATTACTGTGTAAAGTACAAAAGAGGGATTAATAGAGAAAGTGTGGGAGAGCCATGCTTCGGCACGAATGGGTCGGCTCGACCGGAGTGATACCACGGCCTCATAGAAAACCGGCGTGAAACAACCACAGCGTTGTGTTCCGCTGTGCGAGTGAGGTTACCTGAGGCCCAATCCTGCCCCTCCTCCAATCCCTAATCCCCAAAAGATCGGCAACGCACTCGTAACTCCTCTATCGTTGCGGATGTCCATGGGCGGCGCTGATTGCTTACCATCAGGTAATTCGTCTGCTCGTTTGCCGATCTATTACATTAAAAAAAAACTACTCGCGCCCGCCGTGCATCGCTCGATCAGCTGTTAGCGGCGAGGCCTCGCGCAACCTCGTTTGAACTTTACACAGTAATTTTGTTATAGTAAAAAAAATAAAACTATTGAGTACTAGCGGTCGCCGGCGCGGATTTTTTTATGGGACAAGCCCGTCGCAACCTCCCCAAACCGCTGCAACTCCTGTACACCAGGATCTACAGTAGATACAACCATGAAAACACCGGAACACTGAAGTCCGGCGCGTCCCAGGGACATGAATGACTGTCTTGGATCCCGCAACGAAATAAATCACAAGATATTATTTGAGGAGAAGAAAAAACGAAACAGTTTCCACATCCCTCGGTAAATTTAATGCAGGAGACAGAATGCTTTAGGCCTTAAAGGCACAGAAAAGACTGTACAACTGGGAGAAGCCCAGTCACTAAAACCACGGAAAATTTTGTATTGTTATTATAATGGGACCTATGTGTGAGCTCGCGCCCGCTTGGATGTCGAATTAACACTTTTTGAAATCTTCTCTACTTACAAACCATCTCTGGTCTTCAACGAATAATTCAAGACCAAAATTAGCCAAATCGGTAACTCAACAATGACTAACATTGTTGAGTTATAAGTAATATTACCTACAACGAAAAGTGACATTGATTTTTATATTTTTTAGGAAAGTTGTTCGTTATCATGAGTAAAATCACGTTTTACTATATTTTTATTATAACTTTCGTGAGACATTCTTAATTAATTAGGTATTATGTTTTCGGCTTACTTACTTAATAATTTGACGAGATATTCGCGCTTCAATATGTTGTATCAGCACCACAGTCGCCGAGTTGCGTGTCGCGGAATGCTGCTCATGAATATGGGCCTCTAGCATGGCTTGAAACTAGTCGAGCATCTCGTCAAATTATTACGTGAGTAAGCCGAAAACATAATAATTAGTACAATCACGTGTTTAATTATTTGTCACATTACCAGTCATCCTATATATTTTACTCCTATAATTTTGTTATAGGTAAAATGTTTTTACTTTGATTGTAAATTTGTTACTTAAAAAGCACAAAATTGACATCCTGAAAAATTACACTAAAAGCTATTTTAGTCATATTCATTTTGTTGCTTGCAAACTTAATGACTCATAACTACTTCCCGAATGGATGGAAAATATTATTATAGGGTTACCAGAGCAAAAAAACATTATCAGCATAGGTAGTTTTGTTTATGAAAATACTCAGTTAGCATATTTTCTTCGAATTGCGAGCAAATATTAAGAGCCTGCTTCACTATGTTCTAGATAAATTTGAATATAGAAGGTAATTTCTATGCATTATGTGCCACATACGTTTATAGGGTAAAACAGGCGCTTTAAAAAAAAATAAAGCTACATTTCATATGTGGCTCAATAGGGCTGATATTCAGCCGGGGTTGCGGGTTAAGCGCAATGAGGTACTGTGGCCTCGACTTGGATCAAGAGAAGGACGGTGTCGTTTTTAGTCAGAAAGAGTCAGACACTACCTCTGGCCCCGCCCAGAACGAGTGGGTCACACAGTCATTAGATGTTTTATCCCTCTCAAAAAACCTGTATTTATTAGAGAATTTTAAAACAATTGAAATAATGGTAATTAATCAATGATATTATAAGTAAAAAGGTGTAGATAGGTTACAAGCGCTCAGCAAGTGATACATTAAAATGTGGCTAACTAGCCACACTTTTTCATATTTGTCTCTTTTTCACTCGCGATTATTGAATCATGCCATCTCACTTTAACGTGTATCATACGATTTATTCATGTGTGCCGTTTTTGAAAATCGAATGTTGTTTATGTAACCTATCTTTTTACTTATAATATCATTGGTTTATATCCCATTTTATTCTACTAAACCTAACCAAAATAGTTTTTGTCGAAAATAAGACTACATTGTAGAAAAATATGTTTATAATACAAAAAAAGGAATGCTTTTTAATTTTTATAACAGTAATTAACTTTATTGAATAAACTAATTAAAATAATAAAACGGCATATTTACTTAATTATTCAGAGACGCTCGTCTTGTTTCAAACCATGATAGTTAGCTTGCTGATGCGATTTCTATGAGCCCCGGTCACGACACGAAACCAGTCGAGCTTCCCCGAATAATTGTTTGAATCGTTTTTAAATTAGTAAACTCTTTTTTATTATAATTACGTTGTACAAAATGCAATAATTTGTATATAGATGATGTAAATAGCTATGTATAAAAGTTTTTGTGTTGCGTCAAAATAAATGTAACCGTGTGAGCGTAAATCTAGTTTTATTCTATATTACTTACCCGCTTAGCTGTCGTCGTTTTGGGCTTTTGGCCGGAGGTAAGGCGCCCGATTCTCATGGGGCGGTTCGACCGGAATGGTACCACGCCTTACGAAGAAACCGGCGTGAAGCAACACTTACGTTGTGTTTCGTAAATACGTTCTAGGTGTAATTGTTCTAAGCCCGCAAGAAAAAACTCTTGTTGTTTCGGGTCTGGGTGTGATACGAAATTAAATAAATGTTTGTAAACGCACCCACGACACAGAAAATATATACCTGCGGGACAAAGTTTAAAAAAAGAACTGTCAAACGCAAATATTTTTTTATTTATTTCTCTATCACGCCTGGTGGTAAGCCATGTCCTACGATGGAGCACGCCTACGCATAAGCAACCTATTCACTCGGGCCTTGAAGACACCCTGATTATACCCCTTGGGGAACATAGATTCCGGCAAAGAATTCCACTGTTCGCCACCTTCAGATGGGTGCCAAATAACAGCAGGAGGGGTTATGTTGGATGAAGTACCTGGGTCTCGTCTTCGACAGCGAAGCTGGAACGGACTGGGCCCGCGCTCAAGCGGCTTCTTCCCAACCTGGGGGTGCCAACAGCCTGCCATATGGGGATCGTGCGATCCATGGCCCTCTACGGAGCCCCTGTGTGGGCGCCGGAATTGAGGCGGCGGCCAGCTCGTACGCTGGTCGCGTCCCAGAGGATCATGGCTATTCGGATAATCCACGGATATCACACAATTTCCGGGGAGGCGGCGAGCCTCCTTCCCGGATCACCGCCGTGGGATCTGGAAACGAAGCCTCACGCGCGTTTACAGTTTGCGCACAGACTTGCGTCGCTGAGGCGAGGATGCCCTGCCGCGTCGATTAGTGCATGGCGGAATGAGCTCCGGCGAGATCGCGAAAGTAGGTCCCTGTCTCTGATCCAGCGGGTGGAAACGCCCGAGTGTCGTCATTGTTAGGACTACCTAGAGGACACGGTGGAGCATACGGTGGCGGAAAAGATAAAGATAATTTTACTTATTAATTTTATTTGTTTGCAGCGCGGTGTGCCTTGCTTAGGCTGAGCACTGCCGTGTCCGCAGGGAAGTGATCGGCGTCGGCGACCTCTCGCGCCTGGCCTTATTCGAGACTATGGAACTGGGACGCCGTCTCCAAATTCTGTGAAAGCACTCGCAAAGAAGGAGGCGGAAGTCGCATAAGGAAGCAATCCTCCCCTTCACGCCCCAGCCGCTGCTGTAGGCGACACTCCGGGCACCGTATGCGGCAAGTAAGGGTTAGTTGCCGCCCGAACAGATCCAGACCCGAGCGTCCTGCGCGCGCCTCAAAGAGTTAATAGGCCACCACAGACGAGGCCCTAAAGGGCTAATGTTCAGCCGAGGTTGCGGGGTAAGCGCAATGAGGCTCAGCGGCCTCGGCCCAAAGCAGAAGAAGGAACGGGTTGTTTTTAGTCAGTAAGAGTCTGACACTCCCTTCCTTCCGTCCGGGTAATAGTCGCGTCTAGTCTAGCTTTTTGTTTTTTTTTCTAGTTTGTGGGTCGTATTTGTCGTGTCGGTCGTATCTGTCGTGTCGGTCTTATCGGTCGTATTTGTCATGTCGGTCATATCTGTCGTATTTGTCGTGTTGGTCGCATTTGTTGTCAGTCTTATTTGTCGTGTGGGTCGTATTTGTCGTGTCAGTCGCATTTGTCGTGTCGGTCAAATCTGTCGTATCGGTCGTATCTGTTGTATTTGTCGTGTCGGTCGCATTTGTCGTGTCGGTCGTATTTGTCGTGTCGGTCGTATCTGTCGTATTTGTAGTGTCGGTCGCATTTGTCGTGTCGGTCGTATCTGTCGTGTCGGTCGTATGTCGTGTCGGTCGTATCTGTCGTGTCGGTCGTATTTGTGGTGTCGTGTTATTACGAATTAATTTATTTAATCTACGTTAGGGCAAAATTGAGTGTTTCTGGATCTCTTCTGAACTAGAAACCACCAATTTACGCCTACTGACAGACACGATACGCAAGTCCCACACAAAAATACACAAACCTACTCGTATTAATCACCGAAGAGTTAGGCAGAGGTTGGGTTTCACATCCGAAACAATAATCCTTTGGGCGGCACCAATTGCTTACCATCAGGTAATACGTTAGCTCGTTTGCCATCCTATCACATGTTACCTCAGAATATTTCTGGCAACTGAGCTGATTGGATTGGACAAATAAAAAGATCATCTTGCCTTCCCTAGCGGCATTTCGTAAGAGCAAAATTCTAAAATCTTGTTTTTTTATGTAATAGTTCGGTAAACGAGCAGACGGATTACCTGATGGTAAGCAATTAGCGCCGTCCATGGACACTCGCAACGGAGGAGTTACGAGTGCGTTGCCGACCTTTTAGGGATAAGAGATTTGGCGATTTAGGGATTGGGGGAGGGGGAGGATCGGGCCTCCGCCGGAGGCCCTCCGGTAACCTTACTAACACGGCAAAACACAATGGTGTGGTTGTTTCACGCCGGTTTTCTTTGAGGCCGTGGTATCATACCGACCCATTCGAGCCGAAGCATGGCTCTCCCACACTTGACTTGTAATTTTAAGTTTAAATAAAACAAGTAAAATTTTAACAGCAATAACTATATTTACACAAGGCAAATCTAATTCAACAGGAAACATTAATTTTCATCTAGGCTTAGGTATATCATTGTTTTAACATGTCAAAAACTTAACCACTATGACACAAACAAAAATAATCTGACCCAATTTCGCAAATAGAACGCCGTGCAGTGCCCACTGCTGAGCGAAGGTCTTAGACGGAGAAGGTTTGAGCATTTAGCATCACCACGCTTGCTCAAGGCGGATTAGTGATTTCAAACTTATAATTGGAAATCATAAGTCCGTAAGTTTCCTCACGATATTTTTCTTCGCCGTATGTCAGTGGTGTCTAATTAATCATAGAAAGTACATATAACTCGGAAAAAGTTACATTGGTAGGTACTTGCCAGGTTTCGTACCCTCACTCCCATGCTTGAGATATATGCTAACACTAGGCACCTTCACTCTGATGGCATAAAAGACTGGTCTTTTACCGACTGGTAGACCGGTGGGAAAATGTCGTTATAACACAAATATTTGTTTAGGTTAGGTTAGGTATATACTTTCCAGATTTTTATGTGGACGAATCGAAATGAAAAAGACGAAAACTAGCGACGTAACGAATGGTTTAGTACCGAAATAATCTCTAGTTATAAGGCCCTATTAAAAATATAATGTTTTGAATTTGTATGTTATAGTTGGAACAGAAATTCATCGCCTGTCCCAATTTCAACAGCCTGGCTATCACTGTTTTTGAGATAAATGATGACAGACAGGCAGACAGACGAACGGACAGCGGAGTCTTCGTAATGAGGTTCCTGTTTGTAGGTACTCTTCACGTTTATAAGTTGGTAGTTATAAAGAAGATTCCTTGTGCAAAACGTCTAACTTCGGATAAGCGAGCGCAAAAGAAGACTCGAATTTCTCAATGCGTATTAAGTTTGGTATATAGTATCCATATTTCTGTTTTTATTAAATTATTCTGTAACTCGGGACGGAAAATAATCGAAAGAAAAAGAGATCAAGAAAATATTATTTGCTAATAACAATATCACTAACAGGGCTTCGAATAACATTCATATATTTCCTATCAATAGCAACTGAAGCTAATTAACAGTCTTATAGCCTTTACCTATTTCTAATATACTTCAATTAATGCCAAGAGGCCCCTTCGATCCCTGCATGGTGTACTCTCATGTGCAGCTTCCAACTAGTCACCTGAACGAATGCCCTCCCACATTCTTTGCACATATACCTCCTATCATTAGTATGTATCCGCTTATGAACCTCCAAAGTTTTCTTCCTCTGAAAAGTCTTCTTGCAAAACTCACACTCAAAAGGCCTTGTATCATTATGACGTACCATATGACGTCTCAAAAGATCGTTATTAAAAACTTTAAAACCACAGATCTCGCACGCAACAGTTTTTTGTTTTAAATGCGTCCGCAACTTGTGTTGGACTAACCGGCTTTTCATTGTGAACACTCTGTTGCATTCGTCACAGTTGAATTGTAATTTTTTGTCATCATGCGCCAATGCCAAATGTCGCTTTTTTAAATACTTCGAAGCTAATATCTCCGGACACTTTGGGCATTTCAACATTTCAGTTTTGTGTGTTTTCTCGCAGTGAATTTGCAAAGCGTAATTATTACGAAATACTTTATCACATTTTGTACATTGCACGCTGGAAAACGAATGGACATTTCTTATATGGCTGTCTACATTTGCTTTTGCAACGAACCCTTGTCCACAAATTTCGCATAAGTAAGTTTTATATCTATTGTGGTATTTATGAGCGTGTTTTAATAGAGGGCCAAAAAATCTAAACTCTTGTCCGCATTCATGACAAGACATTCCATCATCAGACAAGTTGAAAGTGAAAAGACAATCGGTTAGTTCTTTTTTAAATTTAAGTTCGTGTAATAGAGATAGATGGTCGAGGAATTCTTCAAACGAAACGAACTGTCTGTTGCATCGTTTGCAAATAATTTCAGATGTATCTAATTTTACGCGACTTCTACTGACTAAAGTGCGTAGTAAATTTCTTAATTTAGCGTCTTTATGCTCTTCGATTGTATGCTGTTTCAGTTTAGAACTATCGATGAAGGAACAGCAGCAGAAGTAGCACATGTACTTATTCGCCGACCACCTAAACGGTAGGATGGTTGAATTTTCTAGGATCACAGTTATCAGTCGTGTGAGATCGTCCTTGCGTTGTTTTTCTATCAACTTCTCCTCCATGTCTTGGTATTCTGTAACAATGAAATTGTTTTGTATTTTAGTTTCTAAAAAGTGTAATTAGGTTAGATTTCATAGGCCAAGGAATATGGGCTTACGCTGCCATCTGCTTGGAAACCAATCTTAAAGTTTACGTTGACGTACAGCGTTCCCAACCTGGAGAGTGACACAGTAAGTGTAGCATGCAACACTGATTTTGTGCCGACCATAAAACCCACACTGCTGCACGAGCCGAATGTGCCAAAATTGTCGCAGACGCGGCCGCAGCAAGAAAACGCGCGCGTTTGCCGGCAGAGGGCACGTTGGGCTCGCAAGTTCGAGTAGTCAGTTGGCTGAGCGCCGTCGCACGACGCGCACGCTGCTCATGAAAAGTCCCGCTGTGACTTGAAACTAGTTGAGCTTTTCGCAGCTAATTTACGCGAGTAAGTCGATGTTTTCAATAAAGTTGGCATGTCTCACGATAAAATTACTACCTACTAAAAAATAATTAACACAATCGCAACTCCACTGGTATTGCAGGTATCGACAGCCGCCGATTGTTTACCATTTAGATATTTCGTAACCTCGTCTGTCGACTTGTATAACCTAGGGACTTGAACCTGGGACCGGAAGCATGCATGACTTTACCAATGTCCATGGACAACCTCAACACCTTAGCGATTTGAGAATTGGTATATGGGGGATTGGAAAAAGGGAGGGAAAGACCTAAGCGTCTAGTAACCCCACTCACACGATGTGCACACAACATAGGCATTGTTTCATGCCTTTTTCAGAAATGGCTATGACACTTATAAGTAAAATAATGCTTAGGTACCAACTTGATAATTTGAGTTGGGCTGAAAGAAAAATTCAATATCAATTGTGACAACATTTTATTTAATTATGATCTTTGATTTACATATAATATTCCATAAATTCGAATTAGGTACTCTACTCAGACCGATATAATACAATAATAAAGAAAAAAGTAAAAACATATTATTTTACGTAATAAAAATAATACGCAGATACATATTTTTTTCCATAACGGACACTACTGATCTTTAGCTTGCAGATAGCGTTCACCTAGAAATATGTTATTTTGACCAATCACAAGTTGTCAAGAAAACTTCCTATTGGACGAAAGGATGAAGTCGATACTAGCTCCATCTGCTGAGCAAAAAACAGTAGCTTCTTTCGAAACCAGGCGAATTACCAACTTAATAATGTAAAATATTATTATTTATTTAATAAGCCAATCTATTACAATATTAGGTATAATTACTTAAAATATAACAATATTACTTTTGATATTTACATAAGCACGATGCTCTTGAATAAGAGTCCCGTTATGACTTAAAACTAGTAGAGCTTTTCTCAGTTAATACGATACTAACTATTCAAAATATATTTAGATTCCTAATGTTCGCACAGAGGCGCCATCTGGAGGTACGACAATGGGAAAGATGACCAAGACGAGCCCCACGGCTCGGCACGGTTTGGGCACGGCCGTACCATATTTTTACGTAGGTACTAGTTGTATTTCATCTTTGTATTGACATTTCCTCAAGAGTGCGTACTCTTGGGGATACTGCGCACTCTTATGAACTGTTGCTTTTTTCAAATGAAGTTGAATAAACGAAAAAACAACAGAATTAATTGGTCACAAGAGACATTAGATCTAGCTAAAAAGATGGTGTTTGAAGAGGGAAAAAGTGAAAGAAGAGTAGCTGAGCTTTTAAAAGTGCCAGAGTCTACATTGAGAAAAAGACTGAAGCGAGATGATGTCGCAACATCTTTAGGTAGATATAGAGCCACCTTTATACCGGAAGTAGAAGAAAACTTGATCGAGCACATAAAGAAGTTAGATGAAATGTTTTATGGTACGACATTGAAAAAGATGAGAGTTGATGACAATAACCAACCACAAGAGTAACGAAACCATAATATTCATATTTATTTTATTTTAGTTCAAATTTTATAACTATACTCAGAATTTTAATTCCATTCCAGATTTGACAATTTCAGTGTTG
Source organism: Spodoptera exigua (assembly GCA_902829305.4). Classification (NCBI taxonomy): domain Eukaryota; kingdom Metazoa; phylum Arthropoda; class Insecta; order Lepidoptera; family Noctuidae; genus Spodoptera; species Spodoptera exigua. The sequence continues at coordinate 3,517,251 of LR824630.2, read as the reverse complement.
CAACGTTATGACAAGTAATAAATAGTGACTTTGCGAAATTATTCGATATGGAAATCGAATATTTCTGAATCGATTCCTCTCGTTTATAAATTTACTCTCGTAAACTAAGTTTATCAGGAAATAAAATATTTCTGAACCGATAATTTAGTTTTGACAATTAATAAACGATCTGAGACTTTTGTTTTGTAATTTTGTGTGAAATTAATAAAAAATGCGATCATGAAGGAACGTGACAAATAAAACAGACATTTTATAAATTGTCGCCGTCATCGCTATCGCTATCGCCGTTACTCTATGTAACATTTATTATGAATTGTGTCTGTGATATTAATTGTCAATTAACATATCTAGCTTACTAATTTTTTCCTCCTCTTTGAAAACATGGGATACACATTTAGACCATTCGGTAGCCGTAATTTTTTGAATGCCTTCCTGAAACTGATTTACTGATTGTTTATCGATTTTTGTGTTCATCACTACACTGTTATATGTGGTATCATTATTTCACAAAATGACAGTGGTCAATGTCAAATCAGGAATCGAATTAAAAGTCTGACTATAGATGGCGTTGCCGCAATTAAAAACGAGCTATGGTTTCGTTACAACTAGTCATATAAGTATGTATTTGGATAACCAGTTCAAAACCCAGTTCAAACCAGTGCAGTGGAAAATAGTTCAGTTTAGACCAGTGCAGTGCAAAACCAGTCCAAACCAGTGAAAGTTGAAATCAGTGTAGTTCAAATATACGAACCAGCAGTTCAAGCACTAAATACGTGGTTTAATTTCAACCCTATTAATTGCTACACAAGGTCATCGATTACTTCGGTAATTAACAATGAGGTCTACTCGAATACGCCGAAAGAAATAATTATACCCACCAATTCAACCGCGAAACAAAAATGGCTGGAAAATATTGGGTACAAGATTTTATGAAGAGACATGCTGATAGAATTTCCATTCGGCAACCCACATCGACAAGTATTGCCCGAGCTATGGGCTTCAATAGGCCACAAGTAAATAGATTTTATGATCAACTACAAACTCTGCATGAAAAGTTTAAATTTGAGCCATGTCACATCTACAATATGGACGAATCCGGATTTACAATTGTTCCAAATAAAGCCCCAAAAGTGTTAAGTTCTAAAGGGAAACGTTGTGTTAATAAAATAAGTAGCGCAGAGAGAGGCACCAATGTTACAGTTGTATGCGCAATGAGTGCATCAGGGAATTGTGTACCACCAGCTTTTATATTCCCGCGAAAGAGAATGAAGGCCGAATTATTAGATGGAGCTCCAGCCAACTCAATAGGCCTCGTAACAGAGAGTGGTAGAATTAATACAGATTTATTTTTTGTTTGGCTTAATCATTTCAAATATCATGTCAAGCCCACCGATGCATAACCAGTTCTTCTGATTTTAGATAATTACTTGGCACATACTGTGACGGAAAAGTGGTTCAAACTCTTAGACATCATGACGTCAATGGATGGTTGTCAAACGTTGCCTAGAGATTGTAAATTTCGTCGTGAATTGTCAACACGAGTTGGTGTAATCGGTAAGACGTTTGGATTACACCACAGAGACCCCGAGTTCGAGTCCCGCCGTAAACATGAAGTTTTTTAGTTGATGGAAGTTTTGTCGAACTTTCTGGAATTTTGTGAAAAAAAATTGGATTTATGTGAAAAGAATGAAAAATTAAAGAGCGAGAAGGAGAATAAATAAAAATAAATAACGAAATTATTGGAAGGTTCTGGAGGCATGACGATCAAAAAGAATAACGAAATTGAATGTTCCAGAACCTGACGGGGGGGTATATAAGCGGAACTGCGGCTCACCGCTGGCAGTTGAGTTCTAAGTCTAAAGCGATTCGGAAGAAAAGGAAGAAGTGGAAAAGAAGAAAAGTGAGTGAAATAGTGAAGTGCAGTGAAATAGTGAAGTGCAGTCAGTTAAGTGAGTTAAGTCAGCGTGAACGGCAAAGTTGTGTCAGTCGGCCGGACTCTGCTGGAGAAGAACGCCGATAACTTAACTCCGTGGACGCTGTAACTTAAGTGCAATAGAAAGTCTGAAAACCGGTATTAGTTTTTCATTTCATCCAATCCCGTAACCCAAGCCCGCATAGTCAGGAACGTGACGTCAGGCACGTAACATTTGGTGTCAGAAGTGGGATTGGAGAAAAATGCCGCTAGTGCCGCAGGACGTAAGAGGAGTGAGTACCCGTGCAATGTCAGAAGCGCAGCGTGTGAGGGAAGAGGGTGCTGCAGCTCAAACCAGCGATGCAGAAGCCAAGCCTGTGCAGGTGGATCTTCTGCTACAGCTGCAGCAAATGATGGCAGAGCAAGCGCGCCGCCAAGAAGAGCAAGCGCGCTGTCAGGCAGAACAGCTGCGGGAGCTGAAAGAAGAGCAAGCGCGCCGCCAAGAAGAGCAAGCACGCTGTCAGGCGGAACAGCTACGGGAGCTGAAAGAAGATCAAGCTCGTCGCCAAGAGGATCAAGCTCGCCGCCAAGAGGAGCAAGCGCGTCGCTTGGAAGAGATGCATAAGGATTTCACGAAGGGACTGCAAAAGGCTGTCGAACGGGTACAAGAAGTGGAGGAAGGGTTAGGCAAGTTGGAACATCGCGTCATGGCGATAGAGGAGAGAGTGAAAGAAGAGATCTCCAAAATCAAGCAGGAAGTGACAAGCCCAAGCCCTTTGAAGAGCCGAAGCCGTCTTGCAGCCGTTTTTGACGCCCCAAATGTGGCCTCAAGCGCAACGAAAGGGCTCAAGATTCCCCATTACGACGGAACAACATCCTGGAACGCGTTCAAGCTACAGTTTGAGACACTTATGGAGGCTTATGGTTGGACTCAGAAGGAAGCACAGTCAGCCCTCACCCTGGCCCTCCGTGATCAAGCGCTCTCAGTGCTGGAAGCTATCGGCGCAAGTGGGGATCTCAGCTTTAGTACCCTCCTCGACGCACTTGAGGCACGTTTTGGAGACAGCCACCTCGAGCACGTGTACAGAGCGCAATTAAAAGAGCGTACTCAGCGTGCTAATGAGAGCCTACAGCAATGGTCCGTGGAAATCGAGAAACTTGTGCGTCGAGCTTTCCGGTCGACTCCGTCAATGATTGAAGGCACGCTTCTCCAAGCGTTCATTGACGGTATTCGGGACCCCGAAGTACGAGCTGCTGTTCATCTGGGCCATCACAAGAACATGAAAGAAGCTCTGGCCCATGCATTGGAAGTGGAAGCTGTGCGTGGTAACTCCCGTACCTTATGTCTGCGGGAAATGACGACTACGGAGCAGGTACCTCCACGCCGTCGGAACTTCATGTGCTATGGATGCGGAGAGCGTGGGCACATGCGGAGCAACTGCCCGAAGAAGGTGAACCGCCAGGACGCGGCGGTCTCAACTTCTGACCAGCAGGGAAACTAATTCCAGCCAGGGCTGCGGGGTGGGCGCTGGCCGGTAGTGGAATAACCCCAACAATCTACATCAAGCAAACTAACGATGGAAATACTCTGGTGGTAGACGGTCAAGTAAATGGGAAAAACAGTCAGCTAACATTAGATACTGGAGCTTCAAGGACGGTGATAAATGTTCGGCTGCTCGGGCAAAACATCAGGAAACACGTTAAACCAATTGTTGGCCTACGAATGAAATCAGCTACCGGCCAGTGCATACCGATAAGTGGAAAACTGCACGTAACAATCAAAATTGGGGAACGTGTTTATCGACATGAGGTTATTGTGGCCAAAATTCTGGATGACTGCATCCTGGGACTTGACTTCCTGCAAGGGCACCAGTGTAACATCGACTTAAAATCTGGAGTATTACTATGTGGAACTGAGGAAATTCCGATGAAGGGTGGAACCCTGGGAAAAGTTTGCTGTTTAAGAAGAACTGTTCTTGAACCAAAATCACAGACTCTCGTACCAATCGCATTACCTAGGAGGAGTGAAGGAAGTTTACCTCGAAGGTGCGCTGTGATTGATAAATCGGAACACGTAAACTCATGGCTACCGGCAAGGACTGTCGTGGGGTCATCTGATGTCAACCGCATTCCGGTATTCAACTTCAGTGATTCAAAAATTACGATTGAAGAAGGAGAGCCTGTGGGCGTTTTGGAAGAAGTGGCCTGGATAAGAAAATGCTCGGAGAATCTTGTGAAGAAGGACAGTACGGGAATAGACTTTGTAACGAAAATCTTAGACGAAAACAAAAGTCTGACAAAAGTGGAGACTATGAAAGCTAGAAATTTACTCCTTCGATTCTCTGATGTGTTTTCAAGAAGCGATGGTGATATTGGCCGAACTGGTTTGGTGAAGCATAAAATAAATACAGGTGATACAATGCCAATTCGTCAAAGGCCCAGACGTATACCATTCGCTCGTGAGAAAGAGGTTGAACAAATGATTGACGATATGAGGAAAAATGACGTGATAGAGCCCTCTTCTAGCCCTTGGTGTTCACCTGTCGTGCTTGTCAAGAAGAAAGATGGTTCAACGAGGTTTTGCGTAGACTATCGACGATTGAATGATGTAACCAAGAAGGATAGCTACCCGTTACCAAGAATCGATGACACACTTGACACACTGAGTGGCATGAAATGGTTTTCAACGCTCGATCTGAAAAGCGGCTATTGGCAGGTGGATTTGGATCCCAAGGACAAGGAAAAGACCGCATTCTCAACTGGGAAGGGACTCTGGCAATTTAAGGTGATGCCATTTGGATTATGCAATGCACCGGCAACCTTTGAGCGTTTGATGGAACAGGTGCTGGCAGGACTGCTGGGCGAAACCTGCCTAGTTTACCTCGATGACATCATCATCGTTGGACGGGATTTTGACGATCATCTAAGAAAATTGGAAAGGGTACTCGAAAAGCTGCGTGGAGCAAATTTAAAGTTGAGTCCGAAGAAATGCTCTTTCTTTAAGCGCGAAGTGAATTATCTAGGACATGTTATTTCTGAGAGAGGAATTGAGACTGATCCAGCCAAGACTGCCGCTGTTAAGGAATGGCCAACACCTAAAGACAAAACGCAAGTTCGGGCATTTCTTGGATTGTGCTCGTATTATCGGCGGTTTGTGAAAGGATTCTCGGACATTGCCAAGCCATTGCATCGATTGACAGAGGAGAAACGTGCCTTTATATGGGACGAGGATTGTGAGCAAGCCTTTCGCGAACTAAAAGAACGGCTTTGTAAAACGCCAATTCTCGGATACCCCAGCGCGAAAGGAATATTCGTAGTTGATACGGACGCCAGTAATATCGGAATAGGAGGTGTCCTTTCACAACGCGATGGTGAGCAGGAGAAGGTTATTGCTTACTTCAGCAAGTCACTATCCAAGCCGGAGAGGAATTATTGCGTGACCAGGAGGGAATTACTGGCCGTAGTCAAAACTCTGCACCATTTCAAGAAGTATTTACTGGGACGGAAATTTTTAATCAGAACTGATCACGCTGCTTTGAAATGGCTGCTTCAGTTTAAGGATCCTGAAGGCCAAGTAGCCAGATGGTTGGAACAACTTCAGGAATTTGACTTTGAAATCGAACATCGCGGCGGAAGAATTCATGGCAACGCAGATGCATTATCGAGACGCCCATGCGTGGAAGATTGCAAGCATTGTGCCAAGAAGGAAATTGCTTTTCTTAAGGTGATAAGGACTGATACTGTTGACGAGGCATGGGGAGATGATGCGATGAAATTAGAACAGGAAAGAGATGCGGATATCAAACCAATACTGGAGTGGCTACGAAGTGGTAACAAGCCAAGTTGGAGTGACGTCGCCCAATATAGCGCGGTAACGAAAGGTTTATGGGCACAGTGGAAAAGCCTTACGCTGCATAACGGACTTCTGTGCAGGAAATGGGAATCAACAAACGGCAAGGACGAGCATTTGCAATTGGTGGTGCCTCGTTCAAAAATAAGGGATGTATTAAAAGCGTTCCATGATGGATCTTCTGGAGGACATTTGGGAATTAGGAGGACTTTGGTGAAGATCAAGGAGAGGTTTTATTGGTTGCATTGCAAATATGACGTCGAAGATTGGTGCCGGAAATGCACTAGTTGTGCAGCTGTCAAGGGTCCACAGACAAGAAGCAGAGGGGCGATGAAAATCTACAATGTTGGTATGCCTTGGGAGAGAATAGCCTTAGACATCGCTGGACCATTTCCAATCACTGATTCGGGCAATCGCTACGTTTTAGTGGTTATGGATTATTTTACAAAATGGCCGGAGGTCTTTGCCATACCGAATCAAGAGGCAGTAACTGTAGCCACGAAGTTGGTGAACGAGGTATTCACCCGATTCGGAGTGCCCTTGGAGATGCACAGTGATCAAGGACGGAACTTTGAATCCCAAGTTTTTCAGGAAACTTGTACACTTTTGGGAATCCATAAGACTCGAACGACCCCTTATCATCCACAGTCAGATGGAATGGTCGAACGCTTCAACCAAACATTGGAGCGACACTTAGCAAAGGTGGTTGACAGCCATCAGAGAGATTGGGACACTTACATACCTCTCTTCTTGCTTGCCTATCGGACTGCTGTACATGAAAGTACCGCAAAGACGCCTGCATTTGCAAATTTTGGAAGGGAATTGAGATTACCGGCAGATCTTGTATCGGGCTGTCCACCTGGCGACACTCGCACCGAGTTTAGCGATTACATAAGCGAGTTAAGGGCAAAAATGTTGGACATTTATGAGCAGATCAGGGAGGCCGGTCTTCAAGCTAGTGATCGCGCAAAGACGCGCTATGATCGACGAGCCAATTCTGTTGGGTTTGAAGAGGGGTCATTGGTCTGGCTTCATAATCCAGTCAGAAGGAAGGGAAAATCTCCGAAGCTGCAACCGAGTTGGGAAGGTCCTTATGAGATAGTCACGAAGATCAATGACATTACTTACAGAATTCGGAAGACTTCAAGGAGCCCTTTGAAAGTTGTCCATATAGACAGGTTGGCGAGGTATTACGGCAGCAACGATGCTCGGGACGAGCGAATCTAAGAGGGGGGCAGTGTGACGGAAAAGTGGTTCAAACTCTTAGACATCATGACGTCAATGGATGGTTGTCAAACGTTGCCTAGAGATTGTAAATTTCGTCGTGAATTGTCAACACGAGTTGGTGTAATCGGTAAGACGTTTGGATTACACCACAGAGACCCCGAGTTCGAGTCCCGCCGTAAACATGAAGTTTTTTAGTTGATGGAAGTTTTGTCGAACTTTCTGGAATTATTTGTGTGAAAAGAATGAAAAATTAAAGAGCGAGAGGGAGAATAAATAAAAATAAATAACGAAATTATTGGAAGGTTCTGGAGGCATGACGATCAAAAAGAATAACGAAATTGAATGTTCCAGAACCTGACGGGGGGGTATATAAGCGGAACTGCGGCTCACCGCTGGCAGTTGAGTTCTAAGTCTAAAGCGATTCGGAAGAAAAGGAAGAAGTGGAAAAGAAGAAAAGTGAGTGAAATAGTGAAGTGCAGTGAAATAGTGAAGTGCAGTCAGTTAAGTGAGTTAAGTCAGCGTGAACGGCAAAGTTGTGTCAGTCGGCCGGACTCTGCTGGAGAAGAACGCCGATAACTTAACTCCGTGGACGCTGTAACTTAAGTGCAATAGAAAGTCTGAAAACCGGTATTAGTTTTTCATTTCATCCAATCCCGTAACCCAAGCCCGTAACAATACATTTTTGGCAGCTGTGAAATTTTGTAGACAAAATAATATCCATGTGCTAACTATCCCATCTCACAGCACGCATAAAATGCAGCCCCTCGATAGGTGTTTCTTTTCACCGCTGAAAAAGTATTATGCCAATGATTTTGAAAGGTGGATGTTAAACCACCCGGCAAGGGCTATCACTATTTATCAGGTAGCTACTTTATTCAATGTTGCTTACATGAGGACAGCCAATATTTTAAGTGCTGTAGCAGGATTCAAAGTAGGAGGAATAGTCCTCTTCAATCGAGATACTGATAGACCCGTTGAATATGCTAACGTTTTAATTGATGCGCGGAATGAGACAGGTACTTCCACACAAGTCCCGTCGTGTCCTATTCTGATACCTGAAAAGTACCGTGTATTCCTGCTTCTAGTGAGCATCGTCCTGAAGAAGTAAAACTGAATGTTTTTATACGTGATCAAGTTCCTTCTACTCCTACCCACACTGTACTGCAAGAAGAACCATTGCTCAGTGACATGTCATTAGACCAGATGATGAGTGTTCGCGATCCCGTCGAAAGTATTTTGCCAGACGAGGGTACACAGCAGAGTTCTAGAACTAAAACTACTACACCTAGAGAACCATCTCCTAATGACAATAGTGGAAGCCCTTCAATTTTAACCGATAATACACATCGATTGAATATTGAGAAAATACTCAATCTACCAAATGTTACTTTTGCTGACATTTCGCCGCTTCCAAGGGCTTCGACTTAACGAAAACCATCACAACGCAGCAAAAAATCCGAAATTATAACAAGCTCTCCTTATAAGAGAAACTTAGAGGAGGAAAAAGAGAATACTAAAACGAAAAACACTAAAAGTAAATCAGCACAGAAGAAAACCAAAGACATAGAAAACCTAAGAATCCGCAAAAAGAGAAAAAAAAGATTTGGAAATGCCCTGGATATGGAGAGGTTTATAGGGAGCCAATAACGGAAGATTGGATCCAATGTGTCGACTGTACTGAATGGTGGCACGACGAATGTACATCATATACTGGAAACGGACCGTACAACTCTTGCACCCACTGCGTACTCTTAAGGGCTACTCTGCGTACTCTTGCGTGATTGCGTCAACACGAGTGCGCATATGAGCGTGATCTCATTTTTTACTACAAATTAAAAACTGACAATACTTTGTTGATTATTCGTTTAATATATAAAAGTTGATTAGTTTGTTCTTCTAATAAATACATTTTGAATTAATAATGGCTCTTTTTATTTGAGTTATTTCACTGTGATCGTAAACCGCACACTCCTGTGGCACCTTACCCTATTGATATGACAAATATTTTTGGGCCTGGAGCCTTGGGGGAATTGGGAATTTCGGGGACATATTACAAAAGTCGGGTACGCGGCGACGTTGTCCGTGTCTTATGTCTCGTATAGCTGCTTATAATTAAGCCTCTCTTTACTTGATTCGAAATTATTCAAGTAACATCGCCAAATAATTACACTTAATTACAACCTAATTTTTCTTATTTAATACAGAGATCATCAAAAACTTACAAAATTTGACTCTTAATCGGCTTTTGTTTGTCCCAAGGGATAATATTTATCTGCCCTTTACTATGTTTGTCCATGTGAGCTAAATAATTCTTATTTTTAAAAAACTTTCGATGGCAGATATGACATTTATATATCTCACGATCATGGGTAGCCAAATGGCGTTTCAAGCCATTTAAATCGAAACCTTTGAATCCACAAATATGACATGTAGCAAATTTTTCTTTCAGATGCGTTCCGGAAACATGTTTCATCAGGATACTTCTTGTCGTAAAGATTTTCGAACATATTTCGCATGGATACTGCATACTTTTAACATTATGTAAGATAGCTATATGGTTTTTCCTAGCATACCTACTTTCGAACGTTTCCGAGCACAAGTCACAAGCGAATTTTCCAGTTTTATGCTCCTTTCTACAATGGACAGTCAAACTGATTTTTGTTGTGAAATTTTCGCCACAAATATTGCAAGAAGTCGGCGTAGAAGAGTGTTTGTTCCTTAAATGATGTTTTATCGTTCCTTTTAATGCGAAAGCCAGCCCACAATGATCGCAAATATACTTTTTAGATTTATTATGATATTTATTGACATGTCTCAATAATGGCGCGAAAAATTTGAACTTTTCATCGCATTCCAAACATGACATGGCGTCGTCGGACAGATTAAAAAAGTAACTATTCCTATAAAATATTTCGGTGTCAATATTTACATCGTGACACTTATTTATATGATGTAAGAAATCATCGTAATTTGAAATCGGTTTCGGACACAATTTGCAAGATATTTCAGACACGTCCCATTTAATGCGACTTGTTGTTCCTATCTTTAGTAAATAATCTTTTAATTTAATATCAATATGGTTTCTACTGTGCTGTTTTAATTCTGAACTGTGAACGAAGGTGTGATCACAATAGAAACACCGGTAGCGGTTTAAATACCATTTGAAGGGCATAATAGTGGAATATTCCAGAATAATGGAGATTAATCTTCGAAGGTTTGATACTGGGGACAGCCCGAAAACGTCTGAAACGAAAAAGAGAAAAATTCAATTCAGACTTTGCTTTCGCATTAACATGGCTTTTAGATTATATCTGAAATTATTCATGTTTTCTTAAACAAATAAGTCAAAATAAAACATCATATAAAAAAAAGAGTCATTAAGGGTCAAATTCCGTGTTTAAATCTATACCTATTTAATGACCTTATGCTACTATACTTCAGATTTAACCATCAGTGAATTTGGGCAATCTGATATTTCAGTGATACATAACACAGTTCCTTAAAAGTCATTTAAGAATTAGTTACGCTCCTCAAAAACACAAGCTAGTAAGGAAATCTGTCAGCCGGGGTTGAGGGGTATGCGCAATGAGGCACCGCAGCCTCGGCCCAGAGCAGAAGAAGGAACAGGAATTTTTATTCAGTAAGACTCCGTCACTCCCTCCCGCCCGGGAGTAATCTATAAAAGGGATCCGAATAAAATGTAAAGAACAATTTATTCGGATATTTCTAGAACGATAGCATCAAAACCATTAACAGTGTCAGCTTTATGTAAACGTCGATGACTTAAAAGATTTTTTTTCCTTCGAAAAGTCTTGTTACAAATCTCACATGTGAAGGGCCGAGCATCGTTATGACGAACCATGTGACGTTTCAAGCAATCAAGATTAAAAGCCTCGTACCCACATACTTCACAGGTGCAGTTTTTTTCTTTAAAATGGACTCTTGATTTGTGTTGCATAAATTTATTATATCGCGTGAAAATCTTCGAACAATACTCACAAACGAATTGTTCATCTTTGCAATCGTGCACGAGGGCCATATGACGCTTTTTCAGGTACCTATTTCCGAGAATTTCATGGCATATATCACATTTTAATTTATCAGTTCTATGGACATTTTCAATGTGTTTCGTTAAAGCGTATTGCGTTCGAAATATCTGATTACACAGCTTACAACATTTAACACCGTGAATTTTCTTGACATGATTGTGTATGTTATGTTTCCCTACGTAACCTTGCCCACAAATATCGCATAAAAAATGTTCTATGTGATATTTATACGTATGCAAAAGGAGTGGTCCGAAAAATTGGAAAAATTGCCCGCATTCGAGGCAATACATGCCATTATCTTCTAGTTGAAAACAGCTGAAGGATTGGGCAGCTTCTTTATCTAGCTCCAGCTCATGAACTTCAGAGATATGATTTAAATATTCTTGGAAATCTCTAAAATTACTTTCGCATGAAACACACCAAAGATTCGAAACATCTAGTTTCGTCCTACCGCCTCTATATAGAGTCCTAATAAGAATTTCTGTGATTTTAATTTCCTTGTGTATGCTATTAGTATGGTTTTTTAATTTTGAGCTTTCTACGAAAAGGGAGCAACAGTAAAAGCACATATATTTTCCACTATGCCACCTAAATGGCATTATGGTGGAGTTTTGTATGATGATTGATAGGATACTTGTGAGCTGATCTTTGCGTCTCTCCCCCACAGACATTTCTGAAACCAAAGAATAATCCCGTTAGATGTCCTCTTTGGCTAGCTTCTACACTAAGATAATTTAGATTATGATCTTCGGAAGACAAAGAGAATCACATAATCACATCATCAGCCTATAAGTGCCTACTGCTGTGTAAATGTCTTTTCTCACACGGAGAAGGCTCGAAGCGGATTGGAGAATTCAAACTGATAATTCGAAATTAAAAGTCCAAGTTTCCCCACGATCTTTTCCTGCACCTCCAACCCGCACGCTCATGCATCTAGTAGAACGTGGTTGCGGGAAAAGCATTGTAACATGCCGCGGCTCACGTTGGTTGGACCAGGAATTGGAACCAAATGGTTTTTAGTAAGTAGAGTCTGATGCTTTCGCTCATACCACCCAGATCCGGAAGAGTGATTTCATAATTTGCCTCCCCAAAAATAAATCCAGGAAATTTAAATATGGTTTGCAATATCATCATCAGAACAAAGAAAAATCGATTTTGCGTTCACGTGATGGCGTTTGTGAGACGTAAAGTTTTATTATTCAAAAGTTTTAAGGGAACCATTCCACTAAACAGCCACACTGACGCCTCTATTGGCGCGAATGCCCTCATTTTGTATTAAAGAAATCATAGCCGATCAGTTGACACAGTTACAACAACTAATTCTACACGCTGCCTGATAGTAAGGGCTTTCCATAGCCTAACTTTTGCACTCTTTTGCAATACCAAAAATTTTACTAATGCATTGCCTGTATTGAATATATGAGACTACTAGCTCCACAAGAATAAAAAAACATAACATACCTAGGTTAATTAATTTTCAAGAATAAAATTCAGTTCTTTGTTGAAAAGCGTGTAATTTTATTATTGTGTAAATCAATAATACTAAATTCGTTGAAAATAAACGACTTATTAACGTGCATTAACTGAGAACACTCTATATGTATTTGTATAGTGTCATAAATAGTTATTTTTTAACATTGAACATTTACGAAAAATAAATGAGACTCTATAATAGCTTCATCCAAATGTTGTTGATCCCCTTGTGTCGACTGGCCATTACACACGTATGTATTTGCTGTAATATACATTAAAGTAGGTATTTTTGTATGTTATAGATCGGCAAACGAGCAGACGGATTACCTGATGGCAAGTAATCAGCGCCGCCCATGGACACCCGCAACGGCGCGGAGGAGTTACGAGTGCGTTGCCGACCTTTTAGGGATTAAGGATTGGGGGTGGAAAAGGATCGGGCCTCCGGTAACCTCTCACTCACACGGCGAAACACAACGCTGTGGTTGTTTCGCACCGGTTTTCTGTGAGGCCGTGGTATCACTCCGGTCGAGCCGACCCATTCGTGCCGAAGCATGGCTTTTCCACACTTAAATATATAAAGTATAAATAAATTAACCCCTATTAGTTCAATAATCAAGTCACAGCGGGACTCTTATTTGTGAGCCAGACGTCAGACGCTTTACGAGCTTAATTGGACGTAGTTATGCAAAATGGATCCATCCACAAAAACTTAGTTTCGAGAAAACAGGAGTTTTAGTTAGATTGATATAGTTAAATAACAAGATTATAGTTTGTTTTCGAATTCATCTTAAATATTGGGTATTGTTATCTACTTCCTATATAGTATTGTTTTATTAAGTTTCATGTTAATAAATATACTTTTTTTCAGTAAAATTGCCTTTGGATCTTTTTAGCAATATTAAAAATCGGGGATGGATCTTTTTGTTTTAAGTTTAGGAAATAAAACACTAACAATAATATTGATAGTTTTAGTAAAAATATTTATTTAAAAAGAATAAAAAAACATAGTAACATAAAAAACAAATCAGTTTTCTTCATGATCAGACACGATAGTGTCTGTTTCAACTTCAAAGTCTACTTCACCTGAAAATCCATCGACGTCATCTAATAGATCGTCATCTGCCGTTAAATTCTGATAAAATGCTTTTGCATCTTGTGGAATCAGGTGAAGTAGACTTTTTAGGTCCTTTAATTTAGGGCCTGGTATTGCTTTGCCTGTAGGCCACATAGGTTTCAGTAACACCTTAGAGATACTTCTTTGCCTCCCACGAACATTTTTTTTAATATTTAATTCTTTAAACTCTTCTTCGTAGTTTGACCTCATATATATGGTAAACATCTCATCTTTCTTTAAGACAATCTCTTTCGTCTTTAACCATGAGACCTTCGTTCCGTCAACTGCTTTTTTTCTATTTGTAATAATACTTTCCAGCTCAGATGATGTTACAAAATCTGTTTTATCCATTCTATGCACTTGCAAGGGCTTATTTTTTTTGCAGTGTTTCATTATATGTATGTAATCTTCGGGTAGGTAAATCCTTTGGTGCTGCTTTAAAGCGCATTCTATTTTTGCAAAATCATTATCGTTTGGAAGGAAACTGTGTCCTGACTCCAAAAATCTGAAACTTATTTCTTCCAGAGAAGGATGATCATTTAGTAGCGCTTTTAGAATAAGCACTAATTTTATATTTCGATTCTGACCTCCACATGAATCGCTCCATAATATTAATTTTTTTACATTTGGCTTCAGGTTTTGAAACATATGCTTAAGAAGACAAGAGCCTACTTCTTGCGATCCCCGGCCCGCTTCTCCTTCCACCCAAACGTAACAGTAGGCTTGGTCGTTAGTTCCTGTGTGTACTCCTAAGTTGTACAACCATAACTGGCGTTTATAAAAAACGACATTTGTGGGTATACGTGGCAATGGAAGAGTTTTTTGTAAGTCAAATGTAATAGTTTCTATGAAAGGGTCGTTTTTTGCTAGGTTTAAGTCGCTCTTCATTCGATTTTGTAGAGATTTGGCTAGTTGAAGGTGTGTATCATGATCTAATGCGATTTGATGTTTGTTTTCCTCAGAAACTTCTTTAATTTTATTATTAAATGAATCGCACTTGTTGCATGTATCTTTCTTTATTTTTTTTGTTCTTAAATTAAACTTTGTTAAAAAAACTTGCTTAGCTTTTTCACTTGAGACAGAAGGTACTCCAGCCGCTTGTGCTTCTTCAGTATACAATTTATAGAGTTTCGGGAAAGTCATATCTGGTTTTAAAAATTTTGCATCACCATATTCACTTCGGCGATAATGTGACACGTATGTAGGCAGTTTTTTTATTATATTAATCAAAAATAATTCTACATCAGGAGAGATTTTATTAAAGCCTCCTTGGGTTCCACGTCTGTCTACTAAACCAACATCAGATCTCATTTTACACAGTGATGTATTCACACGCTTAGGAGTTGTCTGGAGAGTTTTGACAAACATGTCTCTACAAACTTGTAAACCTTGCAAAAAATACAGTCGTGAATAACTTTTTTTTTTGGATATGTTAGAAGTATTTGTTGAGACATAAGCACGTTTTACTGGCTGTTCTTTTACACAAGCAGCTAGATACATACTTTGAGCATTATAGGAACCCAATTCGTAAAATTTTTGAAACTCTATAAGCCTTTTTTCAACTGGGACCAATTCCTTACATTTTCTTGAGCAACCGCAATCATAATCTAGAAATGTTTTTGGTTCTATAAGCATATTCTTACGATTTACATAAGGAAGATTTTTATACTTCCTTTCTGTCCGTTCTTTTCTTGAAAGCCCTCCATATTTTCTTTTTCTGCCCTTTCTTTGTCTTCCTTCTAAGTTTTCGTTTGTTTGTCCATCTATGTTATTATCTGTACTAGTAGAAGCAATATCATTAATAGTCGCCACTTCAGCAATAGGTTCATTAGCAATATTTCTTTGTTCCCTGTTAACGTTATTTGTTGAGTCACGTGAGCTGGAGCTGGAACTATCATTAATAGCCGTGTAATTTGGGTCAGCAACCGAGTCATCACTGTCATATTCAAGACCAGGACTATTTAGGGTTTTAAATAATTCAGCAGTCTCAGGTGTCATAGGTTGAAGAGGTGATGAAACTGCAGAAACTGAACAATTTTTATCACATGCAATAGCATTATTAATTTTCAGACCGTCACCAGAACAAGTAGCTATAACATAATTAATTTTAAGACCATCACCAGGGGAAGTAGCTATAGCGGGACTCGTGCAAGGGCCGGCAACAAATCGATTATTAGTTAGTAGAGGCGTTAAAGGAGAAAAAGGCGGTGCTTCTATGCTTTTCTCACCAGTTTCAATATCCGTTCGATTTTTAGTTAGTAGAGGCGTTAAAGGAGAAAAATTTGGAGCTTCTATACTTTTCTCTCCGTTTTCAATAGCCTTTGATTCATGCAGTAGCTCTATGACCGAACATGTTTTGTGATGAGAAAATTCTGGGAATGCAGTGCATTCCTTTTCCAACAAGGTAGCCGAGCTGGCAACAACAGGTGAGGTTGCAAAGCAAAAAAGTGAGCTCTGCTCTTGTTGCATAACTAACGGTTTTGATGCTCTACTTGATTGAGGTGGAGATTCGGCCACAACAATTGAAGGAAGCTGTCTGGGTGGATCTATCTTGCTTGGGCTGCATTCTGGGGTATTATCAATAATATCTGAAACTAAAAAAATCTAGTTTAGTAATTTTTTTTATATCACAACTAACGTGAAAAGTAAAATAAAAAAATCCAATATATTATTACTAGCTGTCTCCCAAGGTTTCACTAGCATTATCGGTTACTGCTCTGCTCCCATAGGTTGTAGTGTTCCGGTAGTGATTTTAAATAGCCTTCCTCAATATACAGGGTTATTAAATTTGTAAAACACCGGTAACCTCTCAGGACTACGTTACTAACATCATAATCAACAATTTTTGTTTATAATATTAGTACAAATTAATATATCATAATCAACAACTTTTGTTTATAATATTAGCTTTATAATATTAGTACAAATTAATAAACAAGTTAAATGCTATAACCTATTACTTGTAACCTAACTTTTAATTTACCCGCATTCAATCATTGAAACCATCACAAGTAGTTGGTACAATAGTGAAAATTCTGTAAATAATAACTCGAGACGGTATTAAAAATCATCCAATAAAAATATTATCTTCCTGACCGATCACCTCACCTCGACACTCGGCAGTCGTGCTTTAAACTACGAGACCGACATCTTCTCTTGTTCACTAAACTTTCACACACAATTAGTTTTTAGTTTGAGTTTTAATAACTTTTATTCCACTCACCTGACGAGTCTTCATCATCTTCGTCGTATCCTAAATTTGCAGTTTTTAGAACATTATTTATCTTGTCCATCTTTCAAACAATAAAATTTTCACACTCAAAGCACGTATTGACTTAAACAAATAGCAATGAAGAATGAGAGAATGACAGTGGAATTGGCGGGAATTACTTCTCTCAACTAGTGGTGGACTTTTTTTGTCTGTGGTAGCAATAATCGATAAGGCGATTTCACTTGCACTTTTATTGATCAATTTTTATAAAACAATTTGTTATAAATAACCATAGGGTTATTTATTTAATTTTTATTTTATCCATCTACACTAATTTAATTTTTAGTATTAGTCAAAAACAATCCAAACATCGTGGTTCTTTATTTTAAAATAAGTTTTTAGGAATCACGCTACATGGTTCCCTCAAGTAAAGAAATTTATTTGTACAAAAAGTAACCATAGTGCATGAATCTAATTTACAAAACACTTTTCAAAATAATTTTGGAACCATGCGCTGTGGATCTTTTTTGCATTTTATAATTCTTCCCTTAATATTAATTTGCAAAACAGATCCAAATGGCATGGTTCCTATTTTATAGTTAAAATTGATTTAACATACAGATCCAATGTAATTTGGATCTTTTTTTCCTGTCTTTTAACATGTTATCTAGGTTACCATGACACATGGTTCTATTTTAACTCTGCAATAATGCACAATATTTTGATGGTATCATTATTGTCTGTGTTTTTTATTAGAAGAAAGACACTTTGCAGCTTGGATATTTTTTGCATATATAAAGTTTGTTGTGGAGATGTCATTTATGACAGTAACTCAAAAAATGGTTTTTGTGGGTTGGATCCATTTTGCATAACTACGTCCAATTCACGTAAGTCGTAATTTTCAAAAAATGTAGTACGTCTCAAAATATTACAAAAAGTAATACTTAAAGTAATGTAATACTTAAACAAAACAATTACAATAAATTCCTTTTTACTTGTAAAAAATGCCTACATTACTAATAACCAGTTTGAGAATCTGTGTATAACACAAGTCACTATACACAATCATAGACCAAATCACCCAATTTCAATCAGAAAAGAATTACATTAGTAATATGGCTTAGTAGGTAATTACTACATTTCTTAACCGACAAAGTTACAGCTAATCATATAAATATCATCGTATATATCCCACAATCACACCATCGTCCAAATTAAACACTCACACCAAATTGAACTGATATTAAATTTCAGTTGGGATCGGGTGCAAGCGCTGTAAAGTACTTAAGCCCCAGCCTAGCGCAGAAGATTTTCTTCAGGGGAGATTTTTGGCCAGTTAGAGCCTGACACTCCCTCTCGTCCCAAGAGGTTTGATGATTAGCCTCATCAAAAATTAATTACACTTGTCCTGCATAAGGATTCTCATACTGCATTATTGGCTGAGGATTCTTATGCATCCTTGCAAAATGTGCCCTCATAATCTTCTTCGTAGTAAATGCTTTATCACAAGCTTCGCATTTGAAATTCTTTTCACCGCTGTGTTTGTACATATGATTCTTCAATCGGTTACTGTTGAAAGCCTTCCATCCGCAAACTCCACAAACATGATTTCTGAATTTCAAATGGGAGTCACGGAGATGAGTCATCATCATGCTGCGAAAAACGAAAGTTTTCGGGCAATGCGGGCATTTGATTTGCGGCCGATTCTTATGTTCGGACGCCATATGCTGAGATCTTTTATAAATACTCTGAAAAACTTCTGAACAATCAGCGCATTTGTACTTTTTCTCCATATCGTGACTGTTCTTCTGGTGTGTTTTAAGCTTAGATTTGGAATCGAACTTTTCACCACACTCTGTGCATAGGTATATTGCATTTTCGTGAACAGATTTCACGTGTAGACGAAGTAGCGTCGCGTCTTTAAAATGTTGTCCGCATATGTCACATAGGATCGCGGATGTCCCTTTATGGTCCTTATTTGTATGATGTAATAAAGGCCCAAAAGTATAAAAGTTTGCTCCACAAGCAAGACAACTGACATTAAAATTATCTAATTTAAAAGCCACCATACAAGTCCCAACATCCTTGTTATAGTCCACATGATGAGATCCAATTAAATGGTCGATTAAATCGTGAAGGTCCGTTATACTTTCGGGGCAGAGGGAGCAAGAAAGGTTGGATACATCAATATAAACAACAGGCTCCCAGTAATTTCTCATAGTTTGTATTTTTATTTCGTCACCAACATGTGTTGCTTGGTGGAGTTTCAGTTCAGAAGCCTCTTGGAAGATGTCGTAGCAGTAAAAACATCTATAGGAACTTTTTAGCCAGCGGAATGGCATCACCGTGGACTTTGTAAGGACTTGGATGACGTTATTCCTCATTATATTCCTTTTGTCTTTGGCTGTGGGCTGCTTAGTGTCTACTGATGATGTGGTGATCGCCTGATCGTAGTCCTCCGCACATAGGTCGTTTGCAGTCGTACCCTGGCGACCTTTCAGTTCTCCTGCAAGGAAAACATCAGTTTTTAGGTGGCCAGAATACGACATGCAAGATTTTATCAGATTTTTACATACAAGACATGGTAAAGGTTCGACAAAGCAGTTTGTTTTGCAAGGTTTTGCCATCTATTGCATATTTGTTGGCCACCGTGTATGATGTAGTGCATAAAATAAAAGTCAGTTTCAGTTATACGCGGCAGATTTTATTTAGATATTTAAAATAATAATAATATTAATGCGCAAAAGCATTTCGCTCGCAAATTCAGACTTTTACGAACATACACACTCACACTCCCTATTTAGGCATAGGTAATCCCATCCATTGTGTAGGGGATAAATTATTGCGGAACACTGTAACTCCTTTTTTCGAGGGGACACTCCTTAACTCACGGGGGAAATCATCCAATGACGTACCTCCTATTAACTACTTCTCATATCGAGTAGGTATGAAGTATCAGTGTAGTGTTACCTACATTGAAGACATTGAAGATATGGTAGAAATATCTAGATTCACTTTGTAGCTTGACACGAGGTTGATGTACAGACGCTAGAGAACCCTGAAGCATGATCTAATCTTAAAGCTTTATAGAGTTCAAAATAAAAATAATAACAGAATAAACATTTAATAAGAAAACAAACGAATAAATAAACCAATTATCAAAAACTTAGAGAAAAGGTGAGACCTTAATCATAATTACCTAATTTAGAATTACACTAACACCGGGTTTCCGAAAGGCCGATCAATGTTAAAATCAATTTAATCTCTTGTCAAGTCACCTGATTGGTTGACTGAATTATCAACAACCAATCAGATGGCTTGACAAGAGTTTTAACAGGAGATTAGTTAATTTTAGCGTTGACAAACCTTTCAGAAACCGGGGGTTAATATTGCTTTTTCTAATCAACATTAAAAACAATTTTGTAAGCTCTAAGCCTCTTCCATATAGTGACATTCAGTTTTATGTGAAGATAAAGTGTCCAAATCTATGAACCCTCTCCTACAGAGCCTGCAAACGCGTCCAGAAGTTCCGGAATGCACTTTCATATGGCTTCTCAAATTACTCGATCTCCTGAACATCTTATCACAAATACTACACCCGTAATCCCTTTCGCCAAAATGCTTTTTCTTGTGTAACGTGATCAACCATTTAATACCGGTCTTATAATTGCATAGATCACACTCATATTTCGACTCTGAATGCTGAGATTGAACGTGTAGAATCATTGCCCCCTTCGTAGAACATATTTTTGGGCAGTAATCGCACTTAATTCTATACTTTTCAACATTGTGCATTTTTCCCAAATGGGCTTTTAAAAGATACTGGCTTTCGAATGTCCCACTGCAGAGGTTACATTCGCGATGTTTTGCCTGTCCGTGCATCTTTTCTTTATGTTTAATCATTCTATGAGCAGCATTGAACATTTTGCCGCAAACAGAACATCGGAAACCTAC
This sequence comes from Spodoptera exigua, assembly GCA_902829305.4. Taxonomy (NCBI): domain Eukaryota; kingdom Metazoa; phylum Arthropoda; class Insecta; order Lepidoptera; family Noctuidae; genus Spodoptera; species Spodoptera exigua. Next base: position 3,496,461 of record LR824630.2, on the reverse strand, counting down.
ATGACTGTCGTGTATATGTCTCTTAAGGCGAATCTTAGTTATAAAGCTGTGTCCGCAAATCTGGCAGATAAAAGAATGGTTTATATGGTCCTTGTACATATGTCCGACCATGCAGGTGAAATTATCGTACATGTTATTGCAGAGAACGCATTGCATGACATCCTTAGCTAAGACAAAGGGGAACGCACAAACCCCTAAAGTTCTGTCATATTCTTCTTCATGAATTTCTTCGATATGCGTTATAAGTTCTTCTAGACTTTGAATGGGTGTTTCAGCGCAAAATTTGCAGCTTAAGTTGCTGATGTCAAGTTTAACGGGAATATCCTTCGATATGATACTCTTTGCTATGAACGAGGGAAGATCTACCACATGTTTCGTAGTGTGTTCTTTGAGCGTGTCACAATCTCTCATGGGTTTTGAGCAGTAGAAACATCTAAATCCTTTGGTATGCCAGTTGAACGGAACGACGTTACCGTAGTGGAGAATTTGGAGAACATTTCTTCGTTTTCTGCAAAGTATATCGATATAGTTGTCTTGTGTCCGGTCTGAAAAAGAAGTTAATACGTTATGGATCCTTTTTGTGTTTCTTTCTTGGTGGTTGTGTTTAAAGTTATTACAAGTTAATCTTCTAAGTGTAGAAATTAAAGATGAACTTCTAATGTTGAAGAGGTATATGTTTATTTCAGCACTGAAGTAGTGTGATTTAATATACATTTAAAAATACGGTTGGATAGATTTTGGTTTTTCTTTCTTTGTTGTGTTTGTTACTGTCTGAAGAATACTTGTTATGAAAGAAAATTTCAGATAAGAAAACTAGTAAATGATCCTTAGCGAGGTAGTCGAACACCCGTGTGAAGCAAACTGTTTTTTACAGAAGTTTTAGTCAGCATATTCAGATAGGACAATGCCCTGCTGATAATTTGAAGGCGATAGTTTTAAGAGATGGAAACAATATGTTTGCCAACTGGTACTTCAGGAAATTACTATAAGTAGTGAAATAAACCATAAAACATCAGTTATAGAGTGCACAATCACTTTATTTACAAATACAATTTTAAGTAATATTTAATATATTGATAAAATTTTCAACTTTCTATATATTCCGGTGAAGGTACAAATTAAGGATAACGGCTTTTTTTTTATTATAACTTTCGTGAGACATTTTTTATTAAATATTCTGTTTTCGGCTTACTCACGTAATTTTACGAGATACTCGACTAGTTTCAAGACGGCCCATGCCTCGCTGCTAGTAGCAGCGGGACAGTCGCCGCGTCGCGTGTCGCAGAATGGCTTGAAACTAGTAGTATCTCGTTAAATTATTACGTAAGCCGAAAACATAATAACGGCATTTTTGTCGTAGAAGCGTATATACTGAAAGCTTTATAACAATTACCTATTTCATAATTTTGATTTTCTTTGTGCGTTGTTACTCGATTGGTTGTAACCATATCTATCGAGTACTGGGTGTTTATATACATGTTGTGAATATACTTGTAGGATCTTATTAAATTTCGGTAGTAGTATGGATAAAAACAACAAGCAGCCCCAGCCCGGAGCATGAGATGGAACGGGTGCTTTAAATCTGGACCATAATTTCTAATGATAAATTTGAAATCGTCAATCCGCCTTGAGCAAGCGTGGTGAGCAATGCTCAAACCTTCTCCGTGTGAGAAGAGGTCTTTGCTCAGCAGTGGGCACTTATAGGCAGATGATGTGTAATGTATATAAGTTTTATTTTGTTTTATTAGATGAATAAAAATGGACGTCTAAATATAGTAATAGACATTTTTAAGCTTTGAATTGAACAATCCTTTTTTGTGGTGTTATTGTTAGTGTTAGAAAAAGGTTTGTATGAAAGAAAAATGTGAAACATTCGGCGGGACCATCGGCAAATAACAATCAGGGGAAGCTGGGGCGGGCCGTAAGTAAATAATAACATAAGTTTTATTGTCTGTAATACATATGTACATATTATTATTCTAGCATATTACATAATGAAACATTCCTATTTACTTTTTTTCATTTATGTACAAAAATCAGTCAATTTGTTAACAATGTTCATGTAAAAATCCTATTTCTAATTCTTTTTATGCCAGGTTCATTCCTATACCAGAGGCTTCATACCATTGCAGATTCTAAGTCACATAGGCATAGAGACAAAGTTTACTTAATTTTCCAAGTGTATACCAAACTATTTACAATTCAAAACGCATCAAAACTTCATATTTTAGAGCCCAAATTAGTTTGAATCACATCTGTCATTCACGGTGTCAAATGAACTTCGGTCATTGCAAATAGAGTCTCTCACACTCCATCATAGAAAGTCGATTATTAGTTTTAATTGTGGACTTACTCCACAATGTAGTAATATCATTGAATATACTGTTCTGGCACGTCGCCATCAAATTCCTCTTGTATAACTTCCATTTGGACCATATCAGAGTCATCAATAACTTCAGATTGCTCATACTGGCTGTGGCGGTTTCTTATATGCATGCGCAAATTTGTCTGATGGGCAAAAGCCTTATTGCACACCATGCAGACATGGTCTTTTTCTCTAGTATGCAACACTGAATGAGAGTTCAAATTGCTGCGCTTCGAAAATTTCTTTCCGCAAACGGAACAAACGAATCTTTTTTCGCCATTGTGCTTGACCATGTGCAGTTTAACGTCGTATGGCCCGAAGAATTTGTCGCCACAAACTTCGCATTCCACGTTCTTCTCTCTTAAATGCACTCTTCGCATATGACGGGACATTATAGACTCCTGCGGATACACTTTGGGACAATATGGGCACTTAATTTTCAGTTCTTCAACCCCATGGACGTTAGCCAAGTGAAGTTTCTTTAAATACGGACTTTTGAACGTTTCTGGACAATGAGGACAGGTGGATAAATTGACTAGGTGCACGTTTTTCTCATGCAAAATCTTCTTTGAAAGCGTCGCTAAACTGATACCACAGTATTCGCAAGTGTAACCCCCTTCTCTGTGATAATATCTATAGTGCATTTTCAAGTGATTCTCTCCTTGAAAACTCGTTCCACAAACGTCACAAATGTAATGATGGGAAAGGTGATTTTTATTCGCATGCCTAAGTAAATACTCGAAGAAGACAAACTTCATATTACAAGTAGGACATGTGGGCTGGTCTTTGTCGAGTTTGAAGGGCAAGAGACAGTTCGGGACGCTAACATCGTACTCAGCATCATGAGCGATGATCAAATGATGGATCAGTTCTTCTAAGCTCGTCACAGCTTGAGGACAGAGCTTGCAAGAGATGCCAGTCACGTCAATTTTGACTGCAGCATCCTTGTTCCTATTATTCTTAGTTCGGTCAAAGACAACAAGTTCTAGATTAGCGAATTGATGTACTTCGGCAGTGTGTTGTCGAAGTATTTCTGGATCTTTTGTAGTTTCGTTGCAGTAAAAGCATTTATATTTGCCCTTGTGCCACATGAACGGTGTGACATTACTGTACTGTAAAACGTATTCTACATTACGTCTTTTTATCAATAGTTTACGTGCGGCCTCCATTTTCTTATATTTGTCCTCCACTGTATTGAATTTCGTACCTGGAAACAAATTCAGCCGTTACTTTGCTGGCTTTCTTACATTCTCTGATATGATCGGTATGGCGTGGGCTTCTGCAATTTTGCTAGAAGAAAGGTCCACTGGCGGTGTGCTGTTGTCACAATTCTTTACAGGGTTTTTAAATAGTTCAATTAACGTTAGTTTGTTTTCAAACAAGGTGTAAAAATTAAATTGTTTAAGTTAAATATAAAGAGATAAAGATAAGATAAAGAGTGTGTTTGTTAGTTTTTGTAATGTAAATCACGTAAGAAACGTGTGTTTTGGTTAAAAGATGTAGGTTTTAAGTTAGAGTAAGTTCTTTCTGTTTGAATTCAGACAAGTAATTTTTTAAAACAGGTATTCGTATTATTTGCCATTAATAATGCCGCAAAGAGAGTTCTTTGGAAAAAATGAAAATAGTTGAACGACGATGTTTATGAACTCCTTGCGTCGATTGAAATCAATCGAGTCAATTTGTCAAAATATTACTTACTCTATAAAACAATGAATTGAATATGACAATTATAACATAGTAATCTGATTCATTCAAAACTGAAAGGACTCTAAATATAACACGCATAATCAATATACTTTAACAAGTTCTACGATCATTCTGTCTCTTTCTCACCGCAACTTTAAATTGTCCACTACTAAACGTCGCTAAGTTCGCAAACCAAATCACTTTATTACGCAGCAAATTAGTTTTTTCTTCGAATTAGCAAATAACTACATAAAATAATATAAATTTAGTTTAGTTAGAAAGATGTGAAGAGTTTATGGAAGAAAAAATGTGATAATTTTGAATATACAAGCTTATTTAACTATAGCTTCATGTACAGGAAAATGTACATAAGGTGGACTTAATGCATTGAGCATTTTCTACCAGTCTGACATTTGCGTGATGCAGACACGAATACCGATGGCAGATACAAGAAGCAAGCAAGAAATTTAATTAAAACGTCAGAGTCTAATAATTGTGGGAGAGCCATGCTTCGGTACGAATGGGTCGGCTCGACCGGAGTTATACCGCGGCCTCACAGAAAACCGGCGTGAAATAACCACAGCGTTGTGTTTCGCCGTGTGAGTGAGGTTACCAGAGGCCCAATCCTTCTCCTCCCCAATCCCTAAACCTCCAAATCCCTAATCCCTAAAAGGTCGGCAACGCAGTCGTAACTCCTCCGTTGCGAGTGTCCATGGGCGGCGCTGATTGCTTACCATCAGGTAATCCATCTGCTCGTTTGCCGATCTACTACATAAAAGACTGAAGAAGAAAACCTACTATACAATAAATATAGGTACACAAATAATACCTACATCTTAGATTTAGACAAGAATTATAAACTATCTCAGGTTTGCATTGATACGATTCATCTATACTATGAACTTGAAACTTTGAGTTTATTCCTCTTAAATTTTTTTCAATTATCTAAGAAAGTCCCCTTCTTTCTGCAGAGAAGGATCAGGTGGTTTATAGAAACACAAAAAAATGCTTAAGATTATAATTTAAAATGAAAATGCATACATTTTTATATAAGTAGTTTATGCACGTGAATATCACATATTCCATAGTCTTACGATATAATAGTAAAAATTGATATTTTGATGGCGATTTCCCTTTTATATTAATTAATTACATTACCATTTTATGTAGAGGAGAATGACACGACATTTTATTCAAGTTAGAATCTGAAGCCAAACTTAATTTTTTAATTCGGTTTTGAAAATATTTTTTTATAACATCATCATCCTATAAGGGTCCTATGATGAGCAATAGCCTCAGCTCATACGGAGAAGGTTTGAGCATTAACCCGTTGAATGTCGGTTTATAAGACACAATAGAAAATACATTGTGTCTCGCGTGGATCTACGTTTAAGACATACGAAAGGTTAAACACCACGCTTGCTCAGAGACTGTTGGAGATTTAAAACTTATATTCAGAAATTATAAGTCCAGGTTTCCTTACGATGTTTTACTTCTCCGTATGTCAGTGGTGTCTTAAGACACTTGGAAAGTATTTAACATTTCAATCGTGTTAAAATGACACACAATAATAAGACAAAATGTTCGCGAACGCCGGCGTTCGCTTGGGGTTGGATGATTTAACCTACGGGTACCACGACAAGTTACACATATAATATAGCATTGCCATTGTAATTTCGTTTCTGAAACATTTTCTTAATTTTCATTAATTAACATAAAAGAGAATTCCCACCAATATGTACTCTATTCACATTTCATAATTGCTAATTTTATTTTATATTTTAATATATATTTATTACAATAATGGATAATGAGCATGGTTTTGATTTAAAAATATTTACACAATTATTATTAATCCTATAATTTTTTATGCTATTCTAACATTACTATATCATGACTTGGAGGTAAAACAATTTTGTAGAATATGGACAGTTATTTTTATGCAGGTAAGAAAACCGCACCTCAAAGAGCCAATACACCACCACAGATTCTGATGGGATCCAATAGGGCTATTTTTGTATGAGGGAAAAATCACTAAATGACTACTTCCAGCCAGACAGCTAGAGTGTCAGACTCTAACTGACTAAAAATCCTCAGTTCGTTCTCCTGCTCTAGGCAGAGGACGCGGTGCCTCATTGCGTTTACACCGCAACCCCGGCTGAACATCAGCCCTATAGGGGCCCGTCTGTGGTGGTCTATTGGGTCTTTGAGGCGCGCGCGGAACGCTACGCGCCATACGCTCGGGTCTGGTTTTGGTCGGGCGGCGAGCTACCCTTACTTGCCGTCCACAGTCCGCAGACTCGCGCATAAGACTAATATTTAGTCAGCCAAGATTGCGAGTGAAACGCAATTAGGTATCTATCGCGGCCTAGGCTTGGAGCAGGAGAAGGAACTAGGTGATTTTATGACGTCATTCGATGATTATAACCCGTCAAAAAAGGTAACAATATAAAGATTGATAAACATGGACATTGGATGGCAACCTATAACTGAATTGATTTGTTTTCTATGTCAAACACAAATAATGTTAAATGATCAGTACAATAAGTTAATAAAATATAACCAACCATACTTTGATTCATTAATATGCTGATATTAATGTATTTTGTTCAGCAGATTTTTCATAAATAAATAAGTTTCTTGTACCTACGTAAAAACATTATGACATTATATGTTGCGATTAGATGAAAAAGTTCATAGAAAGTGTCTTTTCTGAAAGGTTTTGATGGAGTATTGATTTTTTATTAAAGCCTAGATGAAAACTACCATATTATATTGTTTGTATGAAGCCATATCTTGTGGTTGGTGTTGGTTACCGTCTTTTTTTTACCTGCATACCAAAATAACTATGAAGATAACAATACGATTTTCAAAAAACCCACATGAAAGTTTATGGCTTCTTCAAAATAAATTGAATGTTTGAGTATTATTACCTAACTATTAAAGTGATTAAATGACTTTAAAACCTAATATGGACTGTAGAAGTTTATTTAAAATTGCATAACGCATTTGATCGATTTTAGACTTAAAAACATCACAACAGAAATGTCTACACGAATAAAAGTGTCTTGTTTTGTACAGCTGCCATTCTACATACTTAGTACAACTATGGATTTTGGTGATGTTCACATAGCCTACGCTGTCACGACTAAGGGTCCCGGTCGGGCTCGAAACTAGTCGGACATGCTATACAAAAATTATAAAAAAAAATGGGATGCAATTATAATAAAGCTTAGTTGCTCGATTACTTAATCAAAACTTGGCGTATACATAATTTTGGCTTAATTTATATATAACTGATTTGATAAGGATAAAAAACATATCCCGGTATAGCTTATTAAAGACCAGCCTCTACAATTCTAAGGGTCTGTCTCAAAAGCCACTATGTACCAAATAAACTTTAGTATAACAATGTTATTTGTATGAACTATAAAACACAAAAGTTTATCGGGAACTTACACGAAGGTTTCAAAACAGGCCCAAAACAGTAAAAAAATAAAACGAGATCACATATAAATGCTAGGATATGAAAGAAGTGAAGAAATATAAATGAACTAGGGTATAGTATATCGTATGCTATCTTAATGATTATAACAGATATGAGAGCTTTAAAACAGTAAAAATTATTCCTTAAACATTAAGGACAAAGTCAGAACTGCAATTTTAGGTTGGAATGCCAATAATATAATCTAAGGATGTGCTTGTGGTATTTTAAAATTAATATGTATGTCAGTAAAACGCATAGCTACATATTTTTAATCACATTATAATTATATTTGAGAAAGATTGTACCGATACATTTCATGTAGATACATTAATAGTACTTTTATTGGAAAAAAAGACAAGGGTTCTTAAAAAAACGTTAATTCACTAACAAAATCGTAAAAATAGAACCGTGGAACTTATGCAAGGGCCTTTTACGTCTGAATAACCACTATATATACTAGATAAACGGTTATTGTGAAGCCTAAAATAAAATTCAAAAACAGTGTAGATGTTTTTCTAAGGACCTTTCATGTCTGAATAGCCACTATACATACATATATCTAACAGATAAATTTGAAATGAAACCTTAAGTTTTACGGGAAGTTAGTTTGTTTAGGGCTGTTGTTTCAATGGTTGAATGGTTAGATAAAAGTTATCTGCGGAATAATTATGATGCTGTCGCGTCAGAATGTTTGTATAAGACAGTGGCAGTAACAATTTTATTCCTCAGATAACATTTATCTGACAATTGAAAAACCAGACCTTAATCTGCAGATTACAGTTAATATTACAGTACTGTAGGAAGTCCAGTCGAGGAAGGCTATAAGGCTATAAAACATCACGCATCGACCAAAGGGCGTCCAGAAGCTAGTAAAACCCCGTCGAAGTAGATCAATAATAAAGTAGGACTGTAAACACTATATTTGCAACGGTATATGGCCATATTTCTTATGCATCTCCATATGCGAACTCAAATTACTCTTTCTTAAAAAGGCTTTACCGCAAACTGTACAGTTAAATTTTCTATCCCCCTCATGTTTTACCATATGCATCCTCAATAGATAATTATCGAAAAACTTCTCATTGCATATGGAGCATGGAATATTTTTTTCTTTCAAATGCGTCCTCCTTACATGATCCTTCATAAAAGAGTTCCTAGTGAACATCTTCCCACAATAACTGCATTTATGGCCGACATTATGGATTTTGATCAAGTGCTTTTGCTTATGATACTGAGATTGGAACTGTTCCGGACACTTTGGACACTTATAGTCTTTAGCGTCGTGAGTTTTAGCTCTGTGTCGACCTAAACACCATTGATTTTTGTATTTGACCCCACAGATATCACATTCGCATGATCCAGTATGCGCATATGTTATATGCACCTTTAAATTGGCAGCGTTCCGAAAACTGCGACCGCAAAAATCGCATATCCTATTATTATTGCTATGTTCCGAATTCATATGTCTTAGAAGTATACCGAAATACCTAAAAACTGTATTAGGACATATTGGGCAGGGCATATTGTCCTTTATGACCCTAAAAGGTTCCAAACAGCCTTTTATTGACGTATCGTAATTCGCTTTATGTTCTGCAATTAAATGGCTTATCAAATCGTCCAAATTAGACATTGGGATGCAGCACAGCTTACAAGCTAACGTCGATATATCAATTTTGACTGTAGTCCGTTCCCCCTTACATTTCTTCATGCTTTTAGACTTCAATTCGCAAACTGGGTGTTCTAAATTAGTATGAGTCTTTAATTCATCAAATTCAACGAATTTTTTCGAACAATAAAAACAGAAATATTTGGCGAAGAATTTGAAAGGCACCGCTGTCGACATGTTTAATACGCACTGTATATTTTGTCTGATTTGTAGAACGTTCTGCTTTTTAACTGGTTCCGCTAGAGTATCGTTGGACACCTGAGGCTCAACTTTGGACAACATTTTTACTTTGCACTTGCTCAAATGTTGATTCAAACCTAATGTAGTGTGAAATTCTTTGGAACAATAGGAGCATTTTAGACTATTTTGAGAATGATCGACCTGTATATGCTTTTGTAAAAGGGAGAGGGATCCAAAAGAGGACCCGCAGCTCTTGCACTGTCGAAAATGGGTGTTATTCTTATGTTTTCGCAATTGAATGTAATTTTCAAAATTTTTTAGGCATAAATCGCACGGATAACCTCCTTGGCGATGATAATTCCTAAGATGGAGAGCCAAATCTCTTTTCTTATTGAAAGTGGCTCTACAATGATCACAGATGAAGCAATTTTGCGGATGAGCTGTATTTACATGTTTAACCAAGTATCCGAAGTAAGAAAACTGTTCCTCACAATGCAGACACCGAAAATCTACTAATCGATACTCTTGGAATGGTATATCGATGTTTTTATTGTAATCAAAGTCATGTTTAACTATCAAATGATCGATTATTTCTTCGAATCGATTAAACGGTTCATTGCATATCTCGCAACCAATTTCTGAGACGTCAATCTTAATTTCTACGTGATTTCCTTTGATGATTTTGAGTGAATAATCTTTTGTGGTACAAAGGCCATGTGATTTCGTATGTTTCCGAAACTCTGGGTATTCGGTATAATTTTGGCCGCAGTAAAAGCAAAGATATTTGCCTCTCCATTTGAATGGCATTATAGTTGTGTGGTTGAAGAGTATTTTCAAGTTTTGACGTCGACGCTCAGAGGTACAGCCTTCGTACCGTCCTGGTAGGCAATCTGAAAATAAATGTTTCTTCTCTATAAATCTGCTGTTAATTTCAATCTCCCATTTCGGATACTTGGTTAGTTCGCGTCGACAAGCACATGCCGTTTGTTATGTTAACTCGTACGTATAAATATCTGTATCATTCATCTTTTCTATATAATTATTGTCATTAAAAGACATAGAAGGGAAGAAACGTATAGGTAAAATAACAGAAATACTCCTAAATAAGTTAAAATCGTAACAATTAATAAACTGTCCAAACATAACAAGAAAAATGTAACAAAAAATCATCAGAAAATGTTAGGTGATGTTGCGAGCGTTGACTGTGCGAATGTGGGAGGTCATGTGACCTCTGAGGTTGCGTTTCCATAGAAACTTTTTGCCGCAAATATCACAATGAAAGTTCCTCTCGCCAACGTGTTTGACCATATGCATTTTCAGCCTCGCACCGTCGAAAAACTTCTCGAAGCACACCGAACATTCTACATTCTTCTCTTTCAAATGCGATCTCCTAACGTGGTTGACCATAAAGGAATTTTTCGTGAAAAGTTTATCGCAGTAAGTGCATTTATGCCCAGTACTATGAGAATTAATCAAATGGCGTTGCATGGCGTATTGGGAAATGAATTTCTCCGAGCATTTGATGCATTTAATATCTTTAGTTCCGTGTACAGTGCCCTGATGTTTCTTTAACGCAGGTTTACTATGAAAAACGAGTTCACAACTATCACAGTCAAACTTCTCTGTCATATTATGACGTCGAGCAATATGTCCACGAAGATTGGGGTCGGTGCGGAACGATTTACCGCAGTACATGCAGATGTGCTTATTATTATTATGGCTAGCACTAACATGCTTGAGTAAAACGCCAAAATATCTGAAACTTTCATCGCAAATCGGACAAGAGTAATCGTCCTTAATCAGTTTGAACGGTTGCATGTTATTTTCTACAGACGCGTGGCAGTTAGCTTTATGTTCTTTGCTCAAATGCGATATCAAGTCTGGCAAATCTTTTAGTGGAACAAGGCAGAGCTTACAAGTCAGTTTCGAAATATCAATTTTGATCAGAACCCCGTCGTATTTATTCTTCAATTTCATTGCTTTGAAGTTGATATCGCAAACAGGATGTTCCATTATCGTATGGTGTTTCAAATCGTCGCTTAAGGTAAAGTCTTTTGGACAGTAGAAGCATCGGAACCTATTCATATAGTACTTGAACGGTAAAGCCGTAGTCATGTTAAAGATGCAAGCTAAACTGATCCTTATTTCTTTTACAGTTATCTTATTATCCTCATCTTCAATTACTATTGAATCTTCACTGGGATTTAGCTTGCACTTAGAGGCGTGTCTTAAAAACGCCTGTTTTGTAGTTAACACCTTATCGCAAAATCCGCATTTGTTTTGATCCATATCATGTTCAGATTTGAGGTGTGCCAACCTCTTGCTCTCAGACGAGAATGTCTTAAAACAGATGTTACAAGTGCATGAATGAGAATTGGATAAATGGTTCTTCAAGGCCGAACTCGAAGGGAACTTATCATCGCATTTGTGGCAATCATAAGACTCTTTGTGGTAAGAACGCATATGGGACCCCAGATCCCTTTTTTTATTGAACTTCTGTTCACAACGCGGACAAGGAAAGCAATTATCCGGATGCTGATTGTTCATATGAATTATTAATTTCCGAAAGTAATTGAAGCTTTTATCGCAAACAAGACATTGGAGATCGACCAATCTGTACGCGGATATGAATATTTCAACTTCTTTGTTGTATGGTAGGTCATGTTTTTTGATCAAATGGTTGATAATTTCGTCTAAAATTGGGAAGCTTTCGTTGCAAATCTCACACGTGATATCGGAGACATCGATTTTGATTTCTATATCTGATGATTTAACTAATCGGATAGCTCTGTCCTTGTCATTACAAGGTCCGTGATCTTTGGTGTGTTTCCGTAGATTTTCGTGGGAGTACGTATCGTCGCCACAATAAAAACAGAGGTATTTGCCCCGCCATTTAAACGGTACCAAAGTGGTATTGTTGAGCAATATTACCAGATTCCTTCTCCTTAGAAAATTATCACTGTGCTTTTTCTCCTTATTGTTTGAATCTGAAAAGAAATTATTATTCTTTGTATTTTTTATAGAGCAATTTATTATAGCAGACGAAATGGGTGAAAATGAGTTACTTTTTCACCAGTCAAATGGCAGAAAAGCTTATGATTCGTATAGAGAACTAACCGTACCTTTCAGACGTTAGTTTAACCTTAGGAGGTTTCGTTAACGCGTTGGCGAATCGAAATACTTATATATAAATATAGAAATAGATTTCCCAAGATAAACAATTGGTGACGAGACGCATGCCCAGAAAATTGAAGGTTCCATTTAGTGTAAACATCAGCACAAATGACCAAAATCCATAATCAAGTTACTAATAAATAATTTACTAAAACGTTACACTATTAATACAACTACGAAAGTAAACCTTGACAATAATATTTTAATAAATAGGTAGTAAAAATGTATAAATATGGCACTTAAATATAAGATCCTTTGTACAGAACCCAATTTTGTCGGTCAAACATGACCATCATGACAACAATTGACCATCAAAGACGCAAAAAAGTCAGGCAATAAATATAAAATAAAGAAGTTAAGAAAATATTCAGATTTTCTTATTAAATTCGGACAAACCAAATATGGTATGTTTTACATTTGAGCAGGATTCAAGTGCTTAGTATGCCTAGCCATATGAGTCCTAAGACTTTTCCTCCAGAAAAACCTCTCACCACATACATCACAATGAAAATTTTTCTCCCCACTATGTTTTACCATATGCCGTCTCAAAAGAATATTATTAAAGAACTTCATATTGCAGATAGAACATTCAACATTTTTCTCTTTCAAATGTGTCCTTCTGACGTGATCTCTCATAAAAGAATTACGTGTGAAAAGCTTCCCGCAGTATGAGCATTTGTGTCCCGAATTATGGGCTTCTATTAAATGTTTCTGCCTTAAATATTGCGTAGTGAAGGTCTCTGAGCATTTTGGACATTTAGCCGCCTTAACGCCATGCGCCCGAGCCATATGCATGTACAATCGCGAAGGTATGTTGCACTCAGCACCACATATATTGCACTTAAACCTGCCATCCCTATGATGCCTCCAAATATGAACGCGCAAATTTTGATCCCTACGAAAAGTTTGGCCGCAGTAAACGCAAATTATATTATTGTTAGTGTGTTTGTTATTCATATGTTTTAGAAGAGTCCCGAAGAATCGGAACACTTCTGATGGGCAGTTTGGGCACGCCATATGATCTTTGATCAGTCGGTACGGTTGAAGACACGTTGTAATCGATTTATCGTAATTCGCTTCGTGTTTTCCAATCAAATGATCGATAAGATGGTCTAAATCGGTCATTGATTCGAAGCAAACTTTGCAAGCCAGCGACGATATGTCTATCTTGACGCACGCGACCGATTCTCTGCATTTTCGGATACATTTTTGTTTGACATCGCAAACTGGGTGTTCCAAAACTGTGTGTTCCCTCATCAAATCCGAATCGGGAAAGTCTTTAGAGCAATAGAAGCAATTGAATTTATTTTTATAGAAATTAAAAGGTATCGCTGTAGACATATTGAGGACTATGACAATATTTTCTCTGATCTGTTTTACGCTGGGTCTTTTAACTTGATCGTCGTAATTTTGGTCTAAATCCATAGCAACGTATTCTTCTTTCTTGATGGCGATTTCGAAAATGTCTTCCCCTTTGCATTTTCTGTTGTGCATTCTCAGTCCTTGTTTTGTATGGAACTCTTTAAGACAATTGTCACATTGTAAAGACCCGTCGTCGGGGTGTTCTAACTCAATATGCTTTTGTTTTAACGCTGCGGATGGTAGCTTTAAATGGCAAATATTACATCTAGTCAAATGCCTATTATTCCTGTGTTTCCGAAGAATGTTTAAGGAGCTAAATGTTTGAGGGCAGAGTTCGCACTGGTAGCCACCTTCGCGGTGATAATTTTTCATATGGGAGAATAAGTCCCTCTTTTTATTAAATTTCTGGTTGCATTTATCACAGATGAGGCAGTTTTTCGGGTGATTGTTGTTAACATGGGACACTAAATAGCCAAAGTATGTGAACTTCTCGTCACACCCAATGCAGCTGAGATCAACCAATTTGTATTCTTCTATAGCCATTTCTACATTTCTGTCGTATTCCAATTTATGTTTAACGAACAAATGGGTTACAACCTCATCGAAAGACGGAAATGGTTCTGAGCAGATTTCGCAAGTAATGTCTGATATGTCAACTTTGATCTCCATATTCTGTCCGCCTTTTAAGACTTTTAAAGAATGGTCTTTTATGGAACAATCCCCATGGTCTTTTGTGTGCTTCCGTAATTCCTTGTACTCTGCAATATCTTTGCTGCAATAGAAGCATAAATACTTCCCTCTCCACTTAAATGGTATTATTGAGGTGTTGTTGAAAATAATTTGGAGATTTCGTCGCCTTCTCATGGACGAGGATTCGGTGCCGTATTTCTTCGTTTTAAGACCTGAAAAGAAATTTTTCTACTATAAATGTACCCTTGATATTAAATAGTACAACCAGGTTCATACAAAATATTTGTTATATGAAAAAATAGTTCACAAATATAATTTTTAAGTAGGGTACATTTAAAGTGTGGATAATAGTACATTGTGTAAACTTGGCGTAGACACATGTAGATGTACATTGTAGCCAAAGCTTTTAGGTTAAATCAAACTGTCATTGAGATTGAAAAAAATACTTTTAAAAATCACGTTTTTCCGAAAAAAAAACCTCTAAAACCACCGCATATTTTGTAACACAATGAAACTCTAAAAACCAATGATTTCGACTAACCATATTCTAAAAATTCCGTACTTACTAAAAATGCGTAGTCCCTAAGAACTAATCACAGAAGAGTAGTTCGTATTTCGAGTTTTGATTTTGAAACAAAGATTGATAAATTGTGGCTTTTCCGACTTACAAGAATTGTATGGATTATACTTTCTATGATTATTCAGTCACCGCTCACATATGGTGAAGGAAAACATCGTGAGGAAATCTGTACCTATAATTTCTAATTATTATAAGTTTGGATTCCCCAATCCGTCTTGAGCGATCGTGGTGAGTAACGCTCACCTTCTCCGCGTGAAAGAAGGTCTGTGCTCAGCAGTAAGCATTTAGAGGTTGATAGAAGAAGAAATGAGAAACTAAGGATGTCCAGATAAGCAACCGATGAATTGAACCAAAAAATAAATTGGTTTTTAAAGAAATTTCAAATTGAACCTTCACTTTTAAGGAATACCTCATTACTTATTTCTGAAATACAGAATAAATAAGAAACAAAATTTAAATTGAGTAATTTTATTACAATTTATAATCGGTACAATCTGTACAATACTATATGACATATAAATCCTTGCCTACGAATTCGTCTGCAAGACTTATAACCGGTTTCCGCAAGCCCGACCAATGTTAAAATCAACTAACTAGGTGTCAAATCTCTTGTCAAGTCATCTGATTGGTTGTTGATAATTCTGTCAACCAATTCGATGACAAGAGATAAAATTGATTTTAACATTGATCGGCCTTTCGGAAACCGGATGTTAATCACTACTTACCTAGTATAAAACAAAGTCGCTTTCTCTATCCCTATATCCCTATGTACGCTTAAATCTTCAAAACTACGCAACGGATATTGATGCGGGTTTATATGTATGTATAGTAATATCATTAAAAAGTGGAGAAGTTTAGTATCATCTTTACTCCCGTGCGAAGTTAGGGCAGCTCGCTAGTAATGAATACACCTTTCCCTTAAATATTACAATCTATTAAAAAAAACCGCATCAAAATCTCCCACGTGGTTTTAAAGATCCTAAGAATACATAGAAACGGACAGAGAGAAGCGACTTTGTTATATACTACGAGTATGTAGTAATAGATCGTAATAGTAATAGTCAGATAAATGTTATCTGAGAAATAAAATTGTTGCTGTCACTGTCTTATACAAACATTCTGACGCGACAGCATCAACATTATTCCATGTAACTTTTATCTAACCATTGAAAAATCACCTCTAAAGCATTTATTATTTAGTTTATTATTCAAAAAATATAGCGTTATCTCCATACGGAGAGCAATTAAATCGATGCTTACTTTTAAGAATTTTGGTAAAAAAATCGTTACTAAGGAAAAGTTTTAAGTAATCATTACACGTCTCTAAGTATAGCAAAAATATTGATAATAAAAAGCCTCTTTCTCTCTCTCTTCTCTCATCTTTGAATTTGCTGAAAAATAATTAATTCAGACATATTTGTAAATTTTATAGCCCCAAAAGCTTAAGTATTTTTAATAAAGTTAATTTTGCAAATTGTTCAATTTAAGATGTCGTTTATTTGGGTACGGACAAGAAAGGAAATGATTCTGTTTTCATACATATTTTGTGGTCAAAAATTAAGAAAAACATAATGACACATTCATATAGAATATGTCTGGCCAATTCATTTCTTGTTTTGGCACCAAAGCTGATGTATCAGGATTGTAATGTTTATATAAGTGTAAAAAACGATATAGTTTTCTACAATTGGGTAGTTTCCTAGGTCAAAAATAAATTAATTTGACGTTTCAATACAATAAAATATTGAAAAATAACTATAGTTTTATTCATCGATCGATCAATACACTATATTTTAGATTTTTTTTTAGCATTTTTTTATAAAATAAGTAAGCTATTTGACGTAAAAATACTATGACGTCATAACTCAGTATTTCATACAAATTTCATAGAAAAGTACCGTTTTTGACATTTGGATAATAGTATTGAATTTGACGAGATGAAAACTACCGTATTTAAAAAAAATACCATTGTCTATTTTTAAAATCAGAAAGAAATACTAGATCTAAATCATACAATGCATGTTGCATGTAAGTACCTAAGAGAAGAATTGACCTGGTCAAAAATAAATGATTCATACCTGTCATACGTTTTTCAAATCATATGACACTGTCAAAGTCATATAAGAACCAAAAATAAACCCCTTTGTACAATTAACTTAATTTTCGTAATCATCTAGTAGAATTTTATGAAATAGGTAAGCTATTTAAGCCAAAGAAAAACCATTGACATTTCCGTAAAAAACCTAAGAAAAAAACTACCTATCTTGACAATAATAAAAACTACTGGATATAGTTATCAAATAATTTAAGCTTTTCTTAATTTTAAAATAATAATAATTGCATTTTCTTCCCAAATAAAGTTACTTATTAACTAATCTTTTCTTGAATGATTAATTGCTAAGCTAGCTAGTCTTTATTTTCCGTAAAAAACATTCATATTACAGCGTTTGGGTATTAAAATACCTATTCAAAAACTATCACACTTCATTTTTTCATTTCTAGCAAATTTTTCGTTACAAGTATATTTCTCAAAAAACAAAATCGATGTAACAGAATACATATAAACTTTTATACAAAAGTATTGAATTTCACTACTTGTCAAATACCTTATTCGTTGGAAATAAGACCTATAATCCTCTAAAAATAAGCTAGTATGTAGGTTTTACTGTGTTTCCTGGTTTCACCAGCGATTTCGTTCTCAATATCAAGGAAAAGTAGCGTACGTGATGTTGTTTTGTTATTTCGTTTATAATATGTACATCTCTGTGCCAAATTTTATTCGACACTTTCAATAGTTTTTACTTCAAAGCATAACAAACCTCCATCCTCACAAACTTTCTTGTGTATTAGTAGGATATGCACCCTTTTTTTTGAAGTGAATATCATTATATGACCTCTCTCTTGCCCAGTCTGTCGGACTCTTACTGACTAAAAACCCCCCGTTCCTTCTCCTGCTTTAGGCCGTGGCTGTGGTACCTAATTGCGTATGCACCCAAAGCTGCCGTGTCAGTAAGTGGTTGCGTCAGTTGGAAGGTGATGATGCCGTGGCGTCTCTAAGTCACTCCTCAAAGAGGGGTCTAACAGTGTTAATTCATTTGAGACTCACTATGCTGCATTTTCATATGCAACTTCAAGCTACAATTATGAGCAAAACTTTTATTACAAACACTGCACACAATCTTCTTGCTAGAGCTATGAATCTTCTCATGTTCTTTCAGAGTCCGCTTACGTGCATACGACTTCTGGCAAACTTCACACTGGTAAACCCTATCACCAAAATGTTTGATCATATGATTACGAACGTGGCTTTTCGAAAAGAACTTCTGTTCGCATATAGAACAGGAAAAATTCTTCTCTCTTATGTGCACTTCTTTTAAATGGACCTGCATTTTGCTTTGTATGTGGAATTTTTTACCG
The DNA here is from genome assembly GCA_902829305.4 of Spodoptera exigua. Classification (NCBI taxonomy): domain Eukaryota; kingdom Metazoa; phylum Arthropoda; class Insecta; order Lepidoptera; family Noctuidae; genus Spodoptera; species Spodoptera exigua. The sequence goes on along the minus strand of LR824630.2, from coordinate 3,477,854 downwards.
CATACCGGACACGGAAACTCTGGCGCTTTGACATCGTGCTCAGACATATGATGCTTCTTTCTCTGAAGGTAATTCTGAAAGGTTTCCTCGCAATAAAAACATTTTAGAAGCTTGTCTCTATTATGGACTTTTGACTCGTGATTATTCCTCTGAGTTATGGAGTCAAAAGTTTCTGGACAAAGATTACAGCGGAATTTTTGTCCGTGCGTCAAAGAATGGCATCGCAAACGATCCTGACTTAGGAACGACTTGCCGCAAGCTTCGCAAATATAGTTTCCGTAATGCTCATTCATATGCTGGTTCAATTTGGAGAAATACTGAAATTCTTCTTTACAAACAGCGCAATTATAGACCTCATTGTGCAGAAAATAGGGTATAAGACCGTATCCATATTCCTCATTGAATGTAACACTATGTTTTTCCTTCAAATGTTTTATTAAAAGGTCCAAGTTGTTGAGTTTTTCGTTACAAAGTCGACATTCGACGAAGGAGACATCGATTTTGACTTTTTCGTCTCTTCTCAGGTAGGAAACAGCGGATTTGATATTGGATTTCGTGTGTGCGGTTGTGGTATGTTCCTTGAGCAAGTTGGTGTCGTTAAATGAAAAATGGCAGAAGAAACATAGGTAGTTATGCCTTTGCCATTTGAAGGGTATAACGTTGGAAGATTCTAGAACAGTTATTGCGTTTCTCTTCATGAGTTTGTTGCGCAGTGTCGAGGAGATCGAGGGCTTACTCGGTGCCTCAGTTGCGCACCGTTTCTCACCTAAAAATTGAAATTTTCGTATGAGATCTCCTTCTTCTCTGACTTTTTGCACTTGCAAGGCTTCTTTAAGCTCTTTATTTTCGTGATACAAGCATCGCAGCATTATTATTTTCCTTTAATAACTGTTTTTATGACGCTTTTCTTTAAAATCTTGTTTTTATTTTACATCTTTTTTTCTAAGAAATTATCCCTCATCTTTATCACCAAATATAGTATGTCAATAATAGGTACTAAAAATATGACTCTTAAGAAGATTTTATCAATAAATTTATCAAAAAATACTCTTATGCCACAGAAGAATTAAAAAAAAACAAAATCAAATTTATTAGGTAACTCGGTAAAACTTTAGATTCCGTAGTATTTATAAGGAATGTAGGTAAATATGCCACAAGAGGGTTATTCAAATAATAAATGGCGTTGGAAAAGTTTCGGCACTACCTAATTAATTATGCTGGGAAACAAAATTTAACGATTAAGTAATAAAATTGTATCATACATTTTTAATAGTAGCTATCTATCGTGAGACATAGGTACTATATTTTTTAGCTTCTATCTCTAATAGTTATCGCTTATGTTAATCGCAAAATGTGTTAGTAAGCGCACAACTCAAAAACGGCTAGGCCAATTTTGATCAATTCTTTTTTGTTGTGATTGTTATTGTTGGGTAGGTAGTAGGGCGGACTGCTAGTTTTTAATACACGTTTACTGCGTTGAAAAAATGTTTAACCTCTTGTTACGTTGACTCTACAACTCTCTCAATAGTTTTTGGACTATAATGAAATAAAAAATGACCATTTCCTTGTACCTACGCGCTTAAATAATGACAAATTCCAAGCTGAGTAAACCGAATTCTTCTATGTATATTATATACAAATTGTTCGCTATAAAAAATGTGTTGGAAAGTGCAAACCTCGAAAACAGCAGAACCGATTTCGATAATCCTTTTTCTTGTTGTTGTTGTTTGTTATAGTCAATTTTCAGGAGAAGGTTCTTATAAAAGATATGTTCAGAAATTAACAGGGGGATATTGGTAAAGAGTAGCCTTCACGACACTGTGGTGGTTGACTTAATAGTCCACTATGGTACAAGTGTGTGATATTGGTGATAGGGTCTTAAGGAGCCTAGGACGGTAATCATCAATACACACATGTATCATACGACGTTTTTCAACATACTTCTGAATAAAATAATACTTAAATAAAAAACTTTAAAAGAGGAAACGAGCCGAGTTGTGAAAAGTTTGACGTAATGGCGGGAAAAATTAATCAGTTTTCATGATGCGCGCGCATCGGCCATAGACAAAAAAATAATGTTTCTTTTTTGCTGATAGTATTTTAAAGCAAGTGTAAGCGTAATTCAATCAATAATTTAAAAAAAGGAATTCTATAACTCACTCGTAAATAATAGTAATGAAAAATTCACAGTTTGGTAATAGGTGTCATTACGTGCCTAATTGCCGTGAGTTTAGAGCCACTTCATGAGAAAATGTGTTGAAAAAAATATATTATCTATAGACAAAAATATGTTATATTTATGACCTACATTCTTAGCTTTGTTATGGTGTATAATTTACTACATGTAAATAAGGGAAATACGAATATCTTCATGTTTTCTAACCTAAGTCGTAATGAAAAAAAAAAACATTCCAATAATTTCTCGATCACAAGGCTTCGCGCGCGCGGTAAGCCGTTCGCTCCATGGGTAAAAGCACCAAAAACGGTTCGCGTAATCCATATTGCAGATAAATTTAAATTGTTTAGAATTAATAAGTTTTAAAGTCATCGAAATAGTTCAAATGAGCAGTGTAAATTCAAATGGTCAGCGAAATAATTAAAATCGAGATACAAATTAGAAGGACAATATTTCCGATACAAGTCTATTGTCAAACAAAAACAAAATCATGTTTTAATAGTTCTTTTTATGAACACGCGGTCTCGAAAACCGCTGGACAGATAACCGTAAATTCACGAATTGAAATAAAATATGAATAAGTTGAGATTCATATTAGAAATATTGTCAGAATAATGATGCAGCATGCTATGCTTTTTTAAATTTATAAAAACCTAAAACCTATTTGGCTTCTAGCCGGAACAAAATTTCAAATAGAAGTCTGATTACTATAGTTTCTTTTCTGTGTCCAATAGATGGCGCTAAACTACTATAAAACAAATAGCCAATCACTGTAACTGTCGAAATTTGTAAGTCTATTGGCGTGGCATTAGCTTATTCCCTATTGGACGAGGTTCTCACTGGCGCCATCTTTTGAGGACAATCCGGTAGCCAGATTATTACAATGTATGTTTGCACCTATGCAGTGCAGTATGCGGCTGGGCAACTGAACGCACGGAACTATTTAATCTACAAATTGTTTTTTTGGGTCTGGGTGTGATGTATTTGAAATTGTATGTTTACACAACACAGGAGAAAACCCTGGGCAACATTTTTACTTGAAGAAAAAACCGGGCATAAACTCCTTACATTTCTAGAATTTAGAAAAGCACAGCATACCACTCTCTATTAGGGCAAAACAGTGACCTACCTTTACTAACAGCTTTTGAAGTTTTCGGCTTGTCATCGGCCTTGGCAACTTTGGCCCGTTTCTCCGGTTTGAGGGGCGTGGCCTTACGGGGCCGGCCTCTTTTCCCTTTGATAGGTAACGCTGTTACTGTAATATCAGATACCGAGGCCTCCACTGATTCCGAGTCTTTTAGCAAGTCATCTGAAAAAGATTTTTAAATAAAGAATATATTATTGTTACTGATTTATTTTAAGGGCGGGGCAAGAGGAAGTATCGGACAGAGTCTGACTTAAAACCACCCCATCCCTTCCTGATCTTTCACATGCTCCAGGACTTTAAGAGCTTCAAATCCTGAACCATAGACCTTCTCTACTCATATGGGATTTATCAAGATCTTCCCAAGGTTCATTTTGAGAGTTACTATTCCACTTGGCCGTCGTTGCTACATAGAACATGACATCATCAGCCCTAGTGCCCACTGCTGAGCAAAGGCCTCTTCTCACACGGAGAAGGTTTGAGTATTAATCACCATGCTTGTTCAAGGCGGATTTACTACTATAACTCATAACTAAAAATTATAATGATTCCGAATCTGATGTTTTCCTTTAGCGTTTGTTAGTGGTGTCTAAATAATGTCACATTAGTACTTTCCAGGCGAAATTACGGTCGCGATGGTTAGTTTTCTTCCGCGGTCTAAGTCGGATATGCTCGACATTGTCGGTCTAACAGTGCACATCTTTAATTTATTTCTCCAACAAGCCTTTGACCCTCTACAGTAAGGCCGACGTATCTTGGCGATTCTGAAGTTAGCCGATTAGCTGCGCAGTACACAATTTTGTTCCTAAAAGGTCCATTGCGCAGACAAACGGCTAATTCAGACTCGCCAAGATACGTCGGCCGCATTGTACCTACAAAAAACATAATAGATATGCGACTTACCATCACCAAACTCGATTTCGTCTTCCAGATACTCCACATTGGCATTCTCTATCTGTTCCACGGCCTGATCTTCACACTTCATTTGAGTTTGATAGATCAACACTGAAATAAAACGGTTTTTAATTAACTTCTTGGGAAAAATGGGAGAATCTTGTTAAAGAAAAGGTAAAGAGTTAGGGTACGAGAGCCATGCTTCGGCACGAAACCGGCAACGAAACTTGTAACTTCTATAAGCGGTCCATTGCTTACCATCAATGGGTTGCGAGGTAAACACAATAAGGCACGGCGGCCTCGGCTTAGAGTAGGAGAAGGAACGGGGGTGTTTTGTGAGTTTTAGTCAGTAAGAGTCCCTCGGCAGGAGAAGTCATTTGATGATTTTCCCATCACAAAAAAAACATCAAATGCTCTCTTTCCTATGAATGAGCTGAAATTTCAATTCATACCTAGTCTGATCATTTTGGCAGAACAAATCAAGACCTCAGTTAAAAACGTACATTACGAATGGTCACCCACTTTTTCAGGTTCTTTTTTTAAATTTTCTTTACATACAAACTTCCTTGTACTGAATAATTCAAGACCAGCCAAATTGGTAAAGGCATTGTTGATTTATAACATTACAACGAAAAGTTACAATGAATTTTACATACTAAAAACTAATACTCACTCTTAGGCCTAAACTCTCCTCTGCCCATCATATCAATGAATTTCTTCTCCGAATCCATGACTTGCTTCTTGAAGTTACATGCGTCTCGCAGCCTGGTGATGCATACCTCGCAGATGAGGCGGTTCGGACCGTTTGGACCATCATTGTGTTGGGTGATCTGAATTGAGTTGATTATTTAATTTAAAACTTTATTAACAGTGGCATAAAAGTGGAATGATAGGTTTAAACCTTGTTACTGTTTTCACTTTTTTTCTATAAATGTGCAAAGTAAGACTATTACTACAGGTTTTGTTAGAAGCCATGTGTACATTATTTCAACCTTTAATAACAGCTTCAAGGAAATTATGCATGAGATTATCAAGGTAAAAGTTGGTTCTGTACCTAGTCATATATTTTATAAGAAATGTAAACAATAAAACATTCTCATGAAATTTATATGAAGAATTTAATTACATAAGAATAAAAGTTCTAAAATTAAGTATAATGTCAATTACATTCAAATAATTTATTTTTGGCTTAGGAAACTCTCCCGTCAAATTGTCAGCTTTTAATAACATTTATTTTTTAAATACTGTATAGTTTTGTGTTTATAAACAGAGTCCTCCCAGTTTAATAAATGCAAAAGGTTGTAACAAGTACGAAAGAATGGAGGGTTGTTTCTTTTTCACTAAAAAGCTACTCAAAGGTTCTAAATAAAATTTGACACAGAGATAGATTATAGTCTGAAATAACACACTAGTTACTTTTTACTCTAGAAGGTACTGCAGATGCAGACACTGCCAGAACCTGGTTTAACTATATTTATTTAAACTATGCAGAACTAAAGATATAGTGCAAATTCTATTGAGTATGGTCACCATAATATACATTATACACGAAACAGCAATTTTAGACTCTTTAAAAAAAAGGTTCCATACTAAACATGTTTGTGCATTAAACTATAAAATATTTATTTTCTAATATTTTCTATTTATCATGTGTAGAATGTTAACAAAGTGGCTAATAATAAATAACATACAATAACAAAATAATAAGGCATAAGTAAATAACTCAAGATCCAATCACTAATTTTTTTTATGATTTTTAGGTTCTTATTAGGTTTTTATAAAATGTTATGAAAGTATCATATTTTAAAGATTTCAAATTATCTAGATAGAATAAATATTGCGATAATTATTATAGAAAAATACAACAAAATAATATACAAACAAAAAAACATAGATAGATCAATAACATTTTTATAATATTGAATAAAAAGTTTTACTAACTTGGCTTCAAAGAAAATAATATATTTTCTTATTAGATTTTAAACTTACACTAATATCGAAGCATTCAAGAAGCATGTCAGCATAGACTTCAGTTTCATTCATCCAAGTGTATTCTGTGCCCAAGTCTTTGTAACAGCCTTCCGATAGACAGCACCGGCAAAGCCCGGGGCTCTCCTTCACCACAATCTCGTTAAATTCCATCTTTAACACACTATATTACCATTTCCACAAGAAAATTCACAGTTTTTTTACGTTTTCAGTGAAAAATTACATGGCGTCAATAGCGGTAACAAAAATCAATGACGACCAACCGGCAGCCATTTTGATTTTAGTACTGTTTTCTATTGCGTATGTTCTATTTATGTTGAAGGAATTTGTTTTCTTTGTTTGTTGAATTGATTAAAAATATATTGCTTTACTGGTGAATAAAAAATTTATTATGAATATTTTCATTTAATAAAACTGTATTACCAATTACTACCAGCAACTTTGTAAGTAAAGTAGGCTAATCGGTAGAGTGATAGCAATATCTGCCAGTAATGGATATGAGGAATTAGAACGTATTGAAAAATGTTTAACTTATATAAAAATTTTATTCGTGGTTTTTGAAAAAATGAAAAATTTAAAATAATTACCGAAATAATTGGAATTCTACAGTCATAATCCTGCAACCTACACTGGTATCCCCAACTGATAAAAAAAGATAACAAAAAAAACAAGAATTTTTCCCGTCCGTCAGGCCGTCAGTCAAAAATTCCAATTTACGATACATTTTCTAATATGTTCTAAGACAAATACTAATAAAACAGTTTATTCGGATGTAAAATATACAAAAACAATGGAAGTGGTCGGTGTTTGCCGCTGCTGCCTTACCCAAGGGCTGAATAAAGACTTGCATTCCATTTACCATTGGCTGGACAAAAAAGAAATCTACGCAGAAATGCTGTTGGAATGCTTTAATATAGTTGTAAGTTCACAATTTAAATTCTGTACGTAGTATATATTATGTTTAACTCCATATTAAGCTATTTAAAAACGTGATAACATGTTTTTTTTGATAAAAAGCGCGTCACCACTATTAGTGATTGATAACGGATGAAGAATGGAGCTTGCGGTGTGCCTACGACCTGTAATACCGGTCGTGATGATATAACGTACTTTTGGTCTTAAATTATATCTCTAATAGAGCTGATTGATACACTCATGTATCTTTCTTATTAGAAAAAAATATATAAAAATCTAGCATGGATTTTTGTAGATACAATACCGCCAATGTATCTTGGCGAGTCTGAAGTTAGCCGGTTAGCTGCGCAGTGTACAAAAATTTCTTTCCTAAATATCCATTGCACAGACAAACTGCTAACTTCAGACTCGCTAAGATACGTCGGCCGTACTGTACAAGCAATGTTGTATACTTACATTTTTTCAGTCCAAGGTCATAATTTGAAAAGGAGTTTTCAGCCTGTATGTTCAGTTCCAAGGAATAATGCTTAGCAAAATAACTTACCTGCCTCACTATCTTTAGATTTAAAATAAAAATCATAACTAAGAATAAACTGTAGCTCAGTTCATACACATTAGTAAGTCATTATTTTTACTAAAAATTTACTAGCAGACCGGCCCTGCTTCGTACGGGTATACGACTACCATTGTCAGTCATTTGTTTTGCAAGCGAATGACCACATTACCGAAATTGATACCGTTGATTCCCGCTATTCCCCTTTATTTTTCCAAAGTTCTCTTTCGTAAGAACCTTCTCCTTATAATAACGAACATAACAAAAAAAGAGTGTTCAAAATTGCTACAGCTCTTTTTGAGTTATGCACTTACCAACACATTTTGCGATTCATTTTTATATTATAGATATATAAACCATTGTTTTCCAGCTAACACCGTCTAATATAAAGCCGGCTGGTATCTGTGAAGAGTGTATAAAGAGTCTCCGCAGCTGTGTGGACTTCAAACAACAAGTTCTGCAGGCTGATGAGGAGTTCTCCAAGAAGTTACAATCTATGGAAATGGAGGATGAGGATAAAACAAGTGAGATAATGATTTCCTTAAGTTATTTATTAGAACAATTCCACAACACAACATCTTTCCCTGTTTTTTTAACAGGGAAAATCATCAAATCACTTCTCTCGTCGAAGGTGACGTGAGAGGGAGAGTTAGACTCTTACTGACTAAAAGCTCCCTCTTTTACTGCTTCTAGCTGAGGCCACATTACCTTATTGCGTTTGACCTGCAACCTGTTGAACATCGGCCCTGTTTGGCCCCAACTGTAGTGGTCTATTGGCTATCTCTCCATGTTTGAATATTCTCCTGTAGTCTAGAAGTGGTTCTATTTTTGAAAGACATTAGGCATCAGACTGTTACTGACTAAAAAGCACCCTGTTCCTTCTCCTGCCTAGAGCTGGAGCCTGGCTGACATAGTTCTACACCTATTTTTTTTTAACAAGCGTTTCATTTTGTTTCAAAAAGTCAGATGTTTCATTGATATCTGGGATGGGAATTTTTTTAAAATTGAAAATCATCGTATTTACTTCTCCCACCCTCAAAGGGACGAGAGAAAAAATATGTTTTGTTATTGCTTACTATTGTTGTAAGTAATACCAGACCTATAATACAATTTTATTTTTAATTTCAGGCACAAAAATTGTTGAAGTAAAAGTCGAACCGAAGGTGGAGTGCGATGATGATGATGATTCAGACGATTACTATTTAGCTGATGCTGGTAAGTATTGCTTAACATTCTACACCCCTCACCTTCCTTTTTCTGTGAGTTACAAGACCTGAGTAAGTGACTACAAGTAATAAGGACAGGGAACCAAACATCTCTGATAAAACTGAACCTTTTAAACTGTTTGAAAAACATCCAGTGACTTCTTCCGCCTCGGGTGAGGTGTATTGGAGTGTCATACTCCTATTGACTTGGTTTAAACCATCCCGTTCAAACCTTCGCCCGCCACGATTAATCTTAATAAATGTAGGAGAGTCATGCTCCGAAACGAGTGGGCTAGTTGTCCTTTTTCCCCTCCTCCCCCCACCCAAGTCCAAATACAGTCAAATTTAAAATACTTTATTCTAACTAAACCATAAATAGGTACTTTTGAAACAACAAAATAGAATAGTTCCTACTCTCCTACATAATCCTCAAACTTCTAACAACCATAAAAGACCGGCAACGCACTTTAACTCGTGTGGTGATGCAGGTGTCCTCAGCCGGCGCCGATTGCTTACCATCAGACCTTTGCCAACCTATTCCAAAACAAACCAGTTGGTATCTCTGGCCTGCCATTCCATTTTTGTAGAGTGTACAATAAACCCACCATAAAACTGTCTAAACCTATTGATGATGTATGAAATAAAAAATAATATGCCATATTTTTTCAGTACGCAATTCACCACCGAACAAGATTGAAAGTGAGAGTGTGCCTGTGAAGAAGAAAACGGAGACGAAACGCGCCAAACCCAAGTCCAGCCCTAAAAAGACAAAAGCGACATCTGAAGGCGCGTGGAAGAACGACAAGATTAAGTCTCTTGTATCTAGACTTGCTACTTCTATCAGTGAGTTTGTTTATTTTTTTATTTAAGCACAACCAACAGAGCAAGCTCTAGAAAATACATGGACTCGGAAATTATATTTGGCGGCTGTAGGGGCAGTCTAATAACTTATGACAGTTATATTAAATGAATAAAAATTACATCAATTACATCTTATTGGTCTTCATAAGTCTAAGTTACCAAAGGATGCATATGCGAAAGTCAATCGTGGCGCAATCCCATAGTACATGAAAAAACGGTGTCATCTTCGAGCCACACGAGGCGCAGCGATAATGCAATTGATGGGTCGTACAACATTTGCGATATACCGCGGCTACGCCTACGTAACACGCATAATAACATTTTTTATAATAAACATAGGAGATAATAGATATGTTAATGTAATCACCACATAGTATAAAATAAAATCGCTTTCTCTATCCCTATGTCCCTATATCCCTATGTATGCTTAAATCTCTACGGTATAAAACTAATCTAACTGTCTACTATGTAACCCTAGAAGAAAACTTTTTTTTTTTTTTTTTTTCTTTCTTGAATGGCAACCGAGTCTCCAATTTAATGTTGTCGACTATACTGCCAGTGTCAAGTAGTGACGGCAGATTTATGGGCCCGTCGAACTTTAACTTTGTGGTAGTCTGTTGTTAGTAACTGAAAGGACAACACATGGGTTAGTAAAACTATATCTACTTATTTTATACTTTTCTACTTTACATTATATAATAAAGATAAATAAGAGGACATACACAACTGACATATACGTATATACCATAATTATAATATTACACACCATCACAGTTTAATATCATTATCATTAATAAATTTTGATAGACATTTAATTAATTTATAAGAAAAGTGAGTTAAGAGGGAGTGGAAACTGATTGGAAGGGGGATTTCTAAATTTGGGAGTTTTTTGTAGAGGTCAAAGGATTGGGAGTTTAAGGGGCAAGAAAAGAATATATGGTCCAAGGTACCCTCATCAAGACCACATTCGCACAGCGAACTGTCACGAACATGGATCTTTTTGAGGAATACTGGACTGCTACAATGGCCAAGTCTGAGCCTGCACAAGGTCGTAATAGTGTGTCGGGGGAGTTTGGTATATTTGCAAAACCAAGGCTTCCGCTGGACGTCGGGCTGGATATTAGCGTAATGGACACCTTTCCGTTTGGAAGAGTCCACCCACACAGCAGCCCAAGATTTAAAAAGCTTGTGTTTTGTGTCCGCTCGTATATCATACCCGTACACAACGTTATGTTGGTGTTCCACATTATTCGAGGCCGCAAACTTTGCCAACGTATCCGCACATTCATTACCACTTATGCCAGAGTGCCCAGGAATCCAAGCGATTTCTATTTTTAAGCCATCCTCGTGACACGCAAGAAGTAGAGCTTTAATTTCTATGATTAAACTACTATAGGTTCTGGAGTGAAGCTGGTCTTGGCCAAGAGCTTGAAGACTGCTTCTAGAATCTGAGAAGATGACTGAATTCTTCAAGTTGTGAGCTCTGATAAACTTTATGGACTCCAGAATAGCAGCACATTCCCCAGTAAATACAGAAGCCTCAGAGGGATATTTGGCTAACAAAGCAATCCTTGAGTTCTGATAATATGCTGCTACTCCTGTGCATCCCTCAGGAGTCAGTTTAGAAGCATCTGTGTAGAACAAATTCCAGTCACTCCAGAAATTGCTCAACGCGCGTTTGAATTTCTTGTTGGCGTTCGCTGATGATTTTGCAATGCCTAGTTCCAAGACAATGCTTGGCCTGAAGTGGATAATCTCATATGCAGAAGAAAAGACCGGGAGTACAGGATATTGGCTGATGGGTGCAGAGAGGTTTTTAAGTTCTCTGTACCTAACAATCACAGGAGGGACAGACTTATTGTTCCAGTAAGGGGAGGAATTATAGGAGCAGTGGATCTGGTCCAAGATCGGAAGTAGGGGATGCGATGAAAGGGAAAGGGCTTTCGAAACGAAACGGTCTGCTAGGTATTGTCTCCGAAGGTCGAGGGGGGGCTCTGCACATTCGACCTGTAGGGCATTTATAGGGGATGACTTCATAGCTCCAATAATTATTCTAAGGCATTTGGCCTGAATGGAATCAAGTTTTTTAAAAGCTTCCTTATTGCAAGGTGCCATAAGGAAGCAGCAATAATCCATTACGCTTCTGACCAATGCATTATAGATGAGCTTCAATGTAAAGGGGTTGGCACCCCACCATACTCCAGCCAATGCTCTGAGTACAGCTACTGACCGTTCACACCTTGTGACGACGGCGTCTACGTGATCCAACCCCGACATCCTAGAGTCTAGAATCACGCCTAGGAATCTAGCCTTGTTGCTTATCGGGATTACCTGACCGTCTATTTCTATACGGACATCTGGAATGCGACGGCTACGCGTAAAAATTACAGCCGAGCTTTTTGGGGCACTTAAACATAACCCATGATTAACCAGCCATTGGTTTAATGAGGATAAAGAGACATTCATGGAGCGAGCGGCGTCTGTTATAGAGGTATTGGTGACCATTAACGCGATATCGTCAGCGTATTGTAGGATATTGCAGTCATAGTTTAAACAGGAGGGAAGGTCATGGGTATAAATATTGAAGAGGATGGGACTGAGGACTGACCCCTGGGGTAACCCTCTCCAGGCAGTTCTCTGTAGAGGGCTATCTTCAGGAGTTCTTAATTGGAGGGTACGATTGGAGAGGATATGGCCTATAATCTGGCAAATCCTACTCGGGATTCTCAGCTTTTGCAATTTTTGCCTGAGAAGGGGTAGGAGAACCGAGTCATAAGCCGCTGAAATATCCAAGAAGGCCGCAACCAATGACTCACTCCTGCTAAGGGCCAGTCGGATGGCCGATGTGAGGGTGCCCACACTATCGGCCGTTCCCAAGCCCTTTCTAAAGCCAAATTGAGTCACCGGCAGCAGTCTCTGGCCCTCCACCAACCATTCTAATCGGTTTTTTATAAGGTGTTCTAGGATTTTAATAAGGATGGACGATAGCGCAATAGGCCGGTAAGACGAATGATCACCAGAATCTTTACCAGCTTTTAACAGCGGTATAACAACCTGAACCTTCCAGGAAGGGGGAATATAGCCAAAAATAAAACAAAAATTGACCAAGTCAAGGTAGTACTGTTTAGTTTTGATTCCTGATTTTGAGAGGAAGGAGTAAGGGAATCCATCATTACCTGGTGCAGAGTCTTTCACATGGTTCAGCACCGTTTGGAGCTCTTCCATTGTGAACTTTTTGTCAAGGGGGTCATGTGAGTCTTCACACAATCCCCAACAACATTCATCTTCACTGGGAACATAAGTAGGAGCAATGTTGGCAAAGAACATATGGCTTAGACTATCAGGTAAGATGGAAATTGAAGGAGGTTTAGAGGAGTTCCTAAAGCTCTTCACCCTCTGCCAAACCGTTGCCACCGGTGTGGATGGGTTCAAAGAACAACAGAAACTCCGCCAGCTCTGTTTCTTCTTCTTTTTAAACAACTTCCTTGACTTAGCCAATATTCGCTTGAAGTTTATGAGATTTTCCAGGTTCATATCGTGGTTATATGTCTTTTCAGCCTCATTCCTAGCTCGTATCATGGCAGTGCATTCACTATCCCACCAAGGGGGGGAGGGGATTTTTCCTTTTGGGATGCTTTTCTCCGGAAAGCAGTCTTTAGCTGTAGCAGCTACTACGTCGGAAAATTGGGAAAAGCACTCCAAAGCGTTTTCAGAGTTAACAATTGGTAATGCGGAAATGCGAAGATCCAGCAGTTTGGAATAAAGGTCCCAATCCGCTGAGTTTAGCCGGTATTTTAATAAGGGAGGAAGGGATTTATCTGGAATGGATTTAGATGGGCTCTTAATAATAATGGGATAGTGATCACTACCATAGGTCATATCCAAACAACTCCAATTAAGCAAACTAGCCACACTAGATGAGCAGAAAGTCAAGTCCACACAGCTGTTTCTTTGACCAAGTGCAGACCTACGAGTGGGGCTGCCATCATTGATGACGCATAAGTCGAGGTCATCCAGCATGTCTACTAGGTCATGACCTATGCTATCGCATATTTCAGACCCCCATCGAAAATGATGGCAGTTAAAGTCGCCCATTACAAGTAAAGGACCATTTACTGAACTTAATAGATTTTTAATTAAAATGATATGACTACTCTGGGGGTGGGCAATATAAAACACAAAAATGTTTATGTCCTCAGCCTTAACAGCGACAACATTTATGTCATCGCCAACGAAGGGTAGAGGGATCTGGGAGAAGGGTACTTTGTTATTTACTAACAAAGCACAACCTCCATAACCATCAGATCTGTCCTGTCTGACAACACTGAAACATGGGATCCTGAAATTAATATTCGGTAGGAGCCATGTCTCAGCAATGCCACAAATTGAAGGTTGAAATTTATTAATTAAATGGAGTAAGTCACTCTTCCTGGGAAGAGTACTCCTCACGTTCCACTGAAGGAGAGTTAGTGGGTGGAATTTTATAAATATACTCTAGGATGGTAGCTAGTCTTTGTGCAACGTGGTCAGGTACGGCTTGAGCAGGGTTAGATAACACTGCTATCAACATATTGGAAATAATATTTAAAATGTCTTTGGAGCTATGTTTGTTGGTTCCAAATTCCATTGGGAAAGCGCAACCATTTTGGGATGGGGAAAAAGAATAATCTTGGATAAGGGCCTGATGGGCCTTCTTGTTATAACTAGGAGAAAGGGGAGCATGGGATTTGGGTTTAAGGAGTACTGTTTTTTTATATGAGGTTCTTTGTTGGGATGGTTTTTTGGTTGGTGTTGAGTCAATATAGTTTGTTGATTTAGACACCTCGGCATATGACCTTTTGACAGGTGGGAAAACTTGGCTAGCTTCAGCATATGAAATAGATTTTTCCGCCATTAAAGCTTTAATGCTCTTTTGGCGGCCCAGCTCAGGACAAGCACTGTCATTTGCAAAATGATTGCCATTGCAGTTTATACAATGTGCAACCTCACTAGCTAATTGGCATCCATCACCAGGATGATCCTGGCCACACTTGAAGCAGCGTGGTTTTGAACGGCATAAAGTGCGGGTGTGCCCAAATCGACAACAGTTATAACATTGGATTGTCGGGTATGAATAAAGTTCAACTGGGAGCGCTGAATAGAAGCAAAACACTTTCTTGGGTAAGATTTGGCCATCAAATGTCAGGACTACGGTTTGGGTGGGCTTCCATTCCATTCCGCTTGGTGAGGAAACTTTCCTGTTCATCCGTCTTGCTTTTATCACAACACCACATCCCGCAGGAACCTTAATGTTGCTGATAACCTCCTCCTCCGACCACTCAATGGGAACATCCCTCACTATACCCATTCTCGTGATATTGAATTGTGGGATTGATGTTGTATAGTTTTGTGCCACCACACAATTTACTAAAAAACTGTTGGCATCCTGGTGTGACACAAACTCCACTGAAACCCTGTTCCTTCCTAATCGTTTAACACCGCCAATTTTAACATTATTTATATTGTTCCGCATCAAGAACATCCCGAACTTTACTGGGTGCAGTGTGGTACCAGAAGTCTGGGAGTCCTTGAGGGAGACATATACGATGTATGGGGGGTTGTCCTTAGCTGTGTAACATTGCCTACCATTTATGCTTTTAGGTACTTTTGGAGGGTTGTTACGAGAGATAGGTGGGGAGCCTGCTGATCTTTTTCTGTTGGCTGATGACTCAGAGTCCATTAGTTCGGGATCGGGGTTATCGTGGGGTAGGGTAATCGTTAAAATTGGTTGGTAGTCCAACGTTTTATCAGGAGGGTCCGGAGGTTTCTCCTCGTCCATTTTGGACAATGGAGAGAAGAGGGAAGTAAAGGGAAGAAAAAGTTATAATTAAAGGTTAAAACTACTACTTACTACGTTAAAAAACACACACAAACACAATAAAAACAACACAAAATGCTTCAATTTAGATCACTATGAAAAAGATCACTAAAATTGACAACAATCGTAGTACCGATAAAAAACACGTGCGTATCCTTCACCACTACCAACGAAAGTCACCGAAGAAAACTTTAGAATGATAGTGTGACGGAAAAGTGGTTCAAACTCTTTGACATCATGACGTCAATGGATGGTTGTCAAACGTTGCCTAGAGATTGTAAATTTCGTCGTGAATTGTCAACACGAGTTGGCCTAATCGGTAAGGCGTGTGGATAACACCACAGAGACCCCGAGTTCGAGTCCCGCCGTAAACATGAAGTTTTTTAGTTGATGGAAGTTTTGTCGAACTTTCTGGAATTATTTGTGTGACAGAAATGAAAAATTAAAGAGCGAGAAGGAGAATAAATAAAAATGAATAACGAAATTATTGGAAGGTTCTGGAGGCATGACGATCAAAAAGAATAACGAAATTGAATGTTCCAGAACCTGACCGGGGGTATATAAGCGGAACTGCGGCTCACCGCTGGCAGTTGAGTTCTAAGTCTAAAGCGATTCGGAAGAAAAGGAAGAAGTGGAAAAGAAGAAAAGTGAGTGAAATAGTGAAGTGCAGTGAAATAGTGAAGTGCAGTCAGTTAAGTGAGTTAAGTCAGCGTGAACGGCAAAGTTGTGTCAGTCGGCCGGACTCTGCTGGAGAAGAACGCCGATAACTTACTCCGTGGACGCTGTAACTTAAGTGCAATAGAAAGTCTGAAAACCGGTATTAGTGTTTTATTTCATCCAATCCCGTAACCCAAGCCCGCATAGTCAGGAACGTGACGTCAGGCTCGTAACATTTGGTGTCAGAAGTGGGATAGGAGAAAAATGCCGCTAGTGCCGCAGGACGTAAGAGGAGTGAGTACCCGTGCAATGTCAGAAGCGCAGCGTGTGAGGGAAGAGGGTGCTGCAGCTCAAACCAGCGATGCAGAAGCCAAGCCTGTGCAGGTGGATCTTCTGCTACAGCTGCAGCAAATGATGGCAGAGCAAGCGCGCCGCCAAGAAGAGCAAGCGCGCCGCCAAGAAGAGCAAGCGCGCTGTCAGGCAGAACAGCTGCGGGAGCTGAAAGAAGAGCAAGCGCGCCGCCAAGAAGAGCAGCGCGCCGCCAAGAAGAGCAAGCGCGCCGCCAAGAAGAGCAAGCACGCTGTCAGGCGGAACAGCTACGGGAGCTGAAAGAAGATCAAGCTCGTCGCCAAGAGGATCAAGCTCGCCGCCAAGAGGAGCAAGCGCGTCGCTTGGAAGAGATGCATAAGGATTTCACGAAGGGACTGCAAAAGGCTGTCGAACGGGTACAAGAAGTGGAGGAAGGGTTAGGCAAGTTGGAACATCGCGTCATGGCGATAGAGGAGAGAGTGAAAGAAGAGATCTCCAAAATCAAGCAGGAAGTGACAAGCCCAAGCCCTTTGAAGAGCCGAAGCCGTCTTGCAGCCGTTTTTGACGCCCCAAATGTGGCCTCAAGCGCAACGAAAGGGCTCAAGATTCCCCATTACGACGGAACAACATCCTGGAACGCGTTCAAGCTACAGTTTGAGACACTTATGGAGGCTTATGGTTGGACTCAGAAGGAAGCACAGTCAGCCCTCACCCTGGCCCTCCGTGATCAAGCGCTCTCAGTGCTGGAAGCTATCGGCGCAAGTGGGGATCTCAGCTTAAGTGCCCTCCTCGACGCACTTGAGGCACGTTTTGGAGACAGCCACCTCGAGCACGTGTACAGAGCGCAATTAAAAGAGCGTACTCAGCGTGCTAATGAGAGCCTACAGCAATGGTCCGTGGAAATCGAGAAACTTGTGCGTCGAGCTTTCCGGTCGACTCCGTCAATGATTGAAGGCACGCTTCTCCAAGCGTTCATTGACGGTATTCGGGACCCCGAAGTACGAGCTGCTGTTCATCTGGGCCATCACAAGAACATGAAAGAAGCTCTGGCCCATGCATTGGAAGTGGAAGCTGTGCGTGGTAACTCCCGTACCTTATGTCTGCGGGAAATGACGACTACGGAGCAGGTACCTCCACGCCGTCGGAACTTCATGTGCTATGGATGCGGAGAGCGTGGGCACATGCGGAGCAACTGCCCGAAGAAGGTGAACCGCCAGGACGCGGCGGTCTCAACTTCTGACCAGCAGGGAAACTAATTCCAGCCAGGGCTGCGGGGTGGGCGCTGGCCGGTAGTGGAATAACCCCAACAATCTACATCAAGCAAACTAACGATGGAAATACTCTGGTGATAGACGGTCAAGTAAATGGGAAAAACAGTCAGCTAACATTAGATACTGGAGCTTCAAGGACGGTGATAAATGTTCGGCTGCTCGGGCAAAACATCAGGAAACACGTTAAACCAATTGTTGGCCTACGAATGAAATCAGCTACCGGCCAGTGGATACCGATAAGTGGAAAACTGCACGTAACAATCAAAATTGGGGAACGTGTTTATCGACATGAGGTTATTGTGGCCAAAATTCTGGATGACTGCATCCTGGGACTTGACTTCCTGCAAGGGCACCAGTGTAACATCGACTTAAAATCTGGAGTATTACTATGTGGAACTGAGGAAATTCCGATGAAGGGTGGAACCCTGGGAAAAGTTTGCTGTTTAAGAAGAACTGTTCTTGAACCAAAATCACAGACTCTCGTACCAATCGCATTACCTAGGAGGAGTGAAGGAAGTTTACCTCGAAGGTGCGCTGTGATTGATAAATCGGAACACGTAAACTCATGGCTACCGGCAAGGACTGTCGTGGGGTCATCTGATGTCAACCGCATTCCGGTATTCAACTTCAGTGATTCAAAAATTACGATTGAAGAAGGAGAGCCTGTGGGCGTATTGGAAGAAGTGGCCTGGATAAGAAAATGCTCGGAGAATCTTGTGAAGAAGGACAGTACGGGAATAGACTTTGTAACGAAAATCTTAGACGAAAACAAAAGTCTGACAAAAGTGGAGACTATGAAAGCTAGAAATTTACTCCTTCGATTCTCTGATGTGTTTTCAAGAAGCGATGGTGATATTGGCCGAACTGGTTTGGTGAAGCATAAAATAAACACAGGTGATACAATGCCAATTCGTCAAAGGCCCAGACGTATACCATTCGCTCGTGAGAAAGAGGTTGAACAAATGATTGACGACATGAGGAAAAATGACGTGATAGAGCCCTCTTCTAGCCCTTGGTGTTCACCTGTCGTGCTTGTCAAGAAGAAAGATGGTTCAACGAGGTTTTGCGTAGACTATCGACGATTGAATGATGTAACCAAGAAGGATAGCTACCCGTTACCAAGAATCGATGACACACTTGACACACTGAGTGGCATGAAATGGTTTTCAACGCTCGATCTGAAAAGCGGCTATTGGCAGGTGGACTTGGATCCCAAGGACAAGGAAAAGACCGCATTCTCAACTGGGAAGGGACTCTGGCAATTTAAGGTGATGCCATTTGGATTATGCAATGCACCGGCAACCTTTGAGCGTTTGATGGAACAGGTGCTGGCGGGACTGCTGGGCGAAACCTGCCTAGTTTACCTCGATGACATCATCATTGTTGGACGGGATTTTGACGATCATCTAAGGAAATTGGAAAATGTACTGGAAAAGCTGCGTGGAGCAAATTTAAAGTTAAGTCCAAAGAAATGCTCTTTCTTCAAGCGCGAAGTGAATTATCTAGGACATGTTATTTCTGAGAGAGGAATTGAGACTGATCCAGCCAAGACTGCCGCTGTTAAGGAATGGCCAACACCTAAAGACAAAACGCAAGTTCGGGCATTTCTTGGATTGTGCTCGTATTATCGGCGGTTTGTGAAAGGATTCTCGGACATTGCCAAGCCTTTGCATCGATTGACAGAGGAGAAACGTGCCTTTATCTGGGACGAGGATTGTGAGCAAGCCTTTCGAGAACTAAAAGAACGGCTTTGTAACACACCAATTCTCGGATACCCCAGCGCGAAAGGAATATTCGTAGTTGATACGGATGCCAGCAATATTGGAATAGGAGGTGTCCTTTCACAACGCGATGGTGAGCAGGAGAAGGTTATTGCTTACTTCAGCAAGTCACTATCCAAGCCGGAGAGGAATTATTGCGTGACCAGGAGGGAATTGCTGGCCGTAGTCAAAACTCTGCACCATTTCAAGAAGTATTTACTGGGACGGAAATTTTTGATCAGAACTGATCACGCTGCTTTGAAATGGCTGCTTCAGTTTAAGGATCCCGAAGGCCAAGTAGCCAGATGGTTGGAACAACTTCAGGAATTTGACTTTGAAATCGAACATCGCGGAGGAAGAATTCATGGCAACGCAGATGCATTATCGAGACGCCCATGCGTGGAAGATTGCAAGCATTGTTCCAAAAAGGAAACTGCTTTTCTTAAGGTGATAAGGACTGATACTGTTGACGAGGCATGGGGAGATGATGCGATGAAATTAGAACAGGAAAGAGATGCAGATATTAAACCAATACTGGAGTGGCTACGAAGTGGTAACAAGCCAAGTTGGAGTGACGTCGCCCAATATAGCGCGGTAACGAAAGGTTTATGGGCACAGTGGAAAAGCCTTACGCTGCATAACGGACTTCTGTGCAGGAAATGGGAATCAACAAACGGCAAGGACGAGCATTTGCAATTGGTGGTGCCTCGTTCAAAAATAAGGGATGTATTAAAAGCGTTCCATGATGGATCTTCTGGAGGACATTTGGGAATTAGGAGGACTTTGGTGAAGATCAAGGAGAGGTTTTATTGGTTGCATTGCAAATATGACGTCGAAGATTGGTGCCGGAAATGCACTAGTTGTGCAGCTGTCAAGGGTCCACAAACAAGAAGCAGAGGGGCGATGAAAATCTACAATGTTGGTATGCCTTGGGAGAGAATAGCCTTAGACATCGCTGGACCATTTCCAATCACTGATTCGGGCAATCGCTACGTTTTAGTGGTTATGGATTATTTTACAAAATGGCCGGAGGTCTTTGCCATACCGAATCAAGAGGCAGTAACTGTAGCCACGAAGTTGGTAAACGAGGTATTCACCCGATTCGGAGTGCCCTTGGAGATGCACAGTGATCAAGGACGGAACTTTGAATCCCAAGTTTTTCAGGAAACTTGTAAACTTTTGGGAATCCATAAGACTCGAACGACCCCTTATCATCCACAGTCAGATGGAATGGTCGAACGCTTCAACCAAACATTGGAGCGACACTTAGCAAAGGTGGTTGACAGCCATCAGAGAGATTGGGACACTTACATACCTCTCTTCTTGCTTGCCTATCGGACTGCTGTACATGAAAGTACCGCAAAGACGCCTGCATTTGCAAATTTTGGAAGGGAATTGAGATTACCGGCAGATCTTGTATCGGGCTGTCCACCTGGCGACTCTCGCACCGAGTTTAGCGATTACATAAGCGAGTTAAGGGCAAAAATGTTGGACATTTATGAGCAGATCAGGGGGGCCGGTCTTCAAGCTAGTGATCGCGCAAAGACGCGCTATGATCGACGAGCCAATTCTGTTGGGTTTGAAGAGGGGTCATTGGTCTGGCTTCATAATCCAGTCAGAAGGAAGGGAAAATCTCCGAAGCTGCAACCGAGTTGGGAAGGTCCTTATGAGATAGTCACGAAGATCAATGACATTACTTACAGAATTCGGAAGACTTTAAGGAGCCCTTTGAAAGTTGTCCATATAGACAGGTTGGCGAGGTATTACGGCAGCAACGATGCTCGGGACGAGCAAATCTAAGAGGAGGGCAGTGTGACGGAAAAGTGGTTCAAACTCTTTGACATCATGACGTCAATGGATGGTTGTCAAACGTTGCCTAGAGATTGTAAATTTCGTCGTGAATTGTCAACACGAGTTGGTGTAATCGGTAAGGCGTGTGGATTACACCACAGAGACCCCGAGTTCGAGTCCCGCCGTAAACATGAAGTTTTTTAGTTGATGGAAGTTTTGTCGAACTTTCTGGAATTATTTGTGTGACAGAAATGAAAAATTAAAGAGCGAGAAGGAGAATAAATAAAAATGAATAACGAAATTATTGGAAGGTTCTGGAGGCATGACGATCAAAAAGAATAACGAAATTGAATGTTCCAGAACCTGACCGGGGGTATATAAGCGGAACTGCGGCTCACCGCTGGCAGTTGAGTTCTAAGTCTAAAGCGATTCGGAAGAAAAGGAAGAAGTGGAAAAGAAGAAAAGTGAGTGAAATAGTGAAGTGCAGTGAAATAGTGAAGTGCAGTCAGTTAAGTGAGTTAAGTCAGCGTGAACGGCAAAGTTGTGTCAGTCGGCCGGACTCTGCTGGAGAAGAACGCCGATAACTTACTCCGTGGACGCTGTAACTTAAGTGCAATAGAAAGTCTGAAAACCGGTATTAGTGTTTCATTTCATCCAATCCCGTAACCCAAGCCCGCATAGTCAGGAACGTGACGTCAGGCTCGTAACAATAGCAACCCAAGTTACAACTTATTACTTACTTTAGCAACCACAAAAAATGATTTCATTGTATTTTCCAGAATCCTGCGAAATGCCAGACATAAAGCCGGGGAAGAAGTTAGAAATTAAAACAAAAAAGAGGCTGGAACTCACCGTGCCAAGGGAAACGAAAATCAATTTACTATGGACCGGACAACCTCATCATGATAAGCATAAACATAAGCAAAACCTTCAAACTATACTGAAGTTTTCAAACGCCACACCGTTTACCAATAAAACCCTTCTAGGGTACTCCTGTGGGTACTGTGAGCGCTCCTTCCCAGACCCAGCTGACCTAAGACTGCATACGGAAACTGAACATGCAAAGGAACGCCTAGACTTCAAATCCAATTTTGATATGAGAGAATACAACGTTAAAATAGATGTAGCAGACCTCACTTGCACATTATGCCATGAAAAAATGGACAACCTCACCGTCTTCAAGGATCATGTAACGAAGGAACATGGAATCACCATATATACGGACATCAAAGACCATATTCTACAGTTTAAATTGAAAAAAGGGGAAGTTTATGACTGTGTTATGTGCTCTTCCACATATGAGACGTTTAAAATGTTGAAACAACACATGAATAAACATTATAGTAATTATACATGTTCATTGTGTGACGCTACGTTTGCTACGAAGAGATCTTTGAATGCTCATCGGACTACTCATCAAGATGGCAGCTTTAAATGTGATCACTGTGATAAAGTATTTGCTAGTCGAACAAAGAAGCATTATCATGAGAAAATGAAGCATTTAGGAGCTAGAAACATATCAAATTGTCCGTACTGCAACGTTTCGTTCCGGAGTTACTATCAACGTAATCAACATTTAGTGAAAGTGCATAATAATGAAGCTCAGTACAAGTGTAATGTGTGTAGTAAATCGTATATTTTAAAGAGTTTGTTAATGTATCATATTAAAAAAAGTCATTTGATGGAACGTAACTGTCAGTGTACGGAGTGTGGTTACCGGTTCTTCAGCAAAAAGGCTTTGAAAGCTCATATGGTGAAGCATACCGGTGAACGAATATACACGTGTGAAGTTTGTCACAAGTCGTACGCTCGGAAGTACACGCTGAGAGAACATATGAGGATACATAATAACGACAGAAGATTCAAATGTGAGGTATGTAGTATGACGTTTGTACAGAAATGTAGTTTGAAAAGTCATTTGTTGTCTAATCATGGTATTAGTATGGCCGCTAGCGAGATTGTTCAGAAGAGTTAGTTGGTATTTGATTTTTTGAGGTTTCACTCGCATAGTTTATAGCCTATTAGCTACTCATGCGCGGTTTCACGCGCTACTAGACTCCTAAAGATTGAAGCGTGATGTTTTATAGCCTAAAGTCTTCCTCGATCAATGGACTAACAGACACAAAAAGAATTGTTCTATTCGAACCAGTATTTCCGGAGACTGGTACGTTCAAACAAAGCAATACTATCATTATAATATTAAAAGATGTGAACCGGGGGATAGTGTAGCTTCCCATTTTTAATACTATTATACAATGGATGGGAAAGCTTGTAACTAACAAATACAACATAAACTTTTTAACTACTGGTAATAACGCGAGAGTTTTTAACCTTGATAGGCTTGACGTTTCGACCTAGTTGCACAGGTCGTGGTTACAAGCAGACTGAAGATGTGATGTCACAGCTCCCTGTATTCGGGCTATGAATCTTCATCGATCTTCATGGAACTAGGCAAAGATCTAAACACAGAAATATAAAAAACAGACTCTTTTCTTATCAGAAACTCTTTTCTTATATCTATGGATCTAAACGTCAAGCCTACCAGGATATTTAGATAGTAATTCTCGCGTTAAAACCCGCGTAGTTTATGTTGTCGATATGAAACGCGAAAGTTTAAAAGTTAGTAAAATAAATACGATTGGATGATACTAAAAGAAATCTTCACATCATCAGCGACCTATCTATACCTACCTAAGTGCCCAATGATGAGCAAATGGCCTCTTCTCACGCAGAAAAGATTTGAGTATTAATCACAACGCTTGCTCAAGGCGGATTGGCGATTTCAAACTTATAATTAGTAAATATAAGACCAGGTTTCCAGGTTGATTTCCATCACCGTATATCAGTGGTGACAAAATTATAGAAAGTACATATAACTCGGAAAAAGTCATATTGGTACTTGCCAGGTTTCGCACCCTCATGCATGAGAAGCGGCCGCCTTAAACTCCGGGCCACCACGACATTTACTTAAAATAATAATTCGTGGTCCTAAAGTCGCCCGCATTTGACTGCGTTTACGCACAATGATCTAGGTTAGGAAAAATGACAGACTTTTTCTAAGCGATTATGCCTAAACATACATCGTGTCAATTATTGTTTCATCGAAGTACATTTTTTATACTTATATAGATCAATTTTTAAGTCAGCAATAACTAACTAGTTTTATAGTTTAGGTGTATATAATATTTATTAATGTCTTAACCGTTACTATATGGGCAGGATTCCTGTATTTTAGACGCTTTTTTAAATGTTTTTGTAAGCCGAAAATATACATATAATAATAATTTATTGTTTTTGAGTAAAATGACCAACGTTTTTATTACAACAAGTCAAAATGGGTCCTGAGTTTTTTAAGAGACAGGTAGGCTAATCAGCTGGCTGATCACCTGATGGTAAGGTCATTGGTCCCGCCTATGTACGCTCACCACACCGAAGCAGTTGCAAATGCTTTGCAGTTTTTCGGGGTTTAGGAATTGAGGCCGCGTCTGTGAACCCTCTGGTGCAAGCGTCCATGGGCTGATCAGTTACCAGGTGATAGGTCAGCCCGTGTGCCTCGTATATAGTGAGGGTATTGGGTTCATCAAATGACTTCTCCCGCCCAGGGTCGGGCAGGAGGGAGTGTCAGACTCTTACCGACTAAACTCCCGTTGCTTTTCCTGCTCTCGGCCGAGGTCGCGGTGCCTCATTGCGCTTACCCCTCAACCCGGCTGAACATCAGCCCTATAGAGCCCCGTCTGTGATGGTCTATTGGCTCCTTGAGGCGCGCGCGGAACGCTACGCGCCGTACGCTTGGTTCTGGTTCTGGTCGGGCGGCGAGCTATCCTTACTCGCCGTCCGCAGACCGTAGATCGTCTCTCGGTCCCCGACGCCCGGGGCGTCGCCTGCTGCGGCGGCTGGGGCGTGAGGACGAGGATAGCCCCACCACGCGGTCCGCCTCAGAGTTTTGGTGTTGGGGGAACCCAACACCAAGACCCAATCCAATACCCCTCAAAAGCCAACAATTCATTTGTAATTCCTCATGTATTACTGCTGTTTTCTGTTGCGTGGCACTTATGTGGGCTTCCGTTTTTATGATCACCAAATGGGACTAGTGTGGAGTTATCTAATAATCGAGAGATGCAATAAAAAAAATTAAATCTCAAAACACTCACACACAAAACAGAAATTAATCGGTTAAGTTTTAAGCTTAGGTAGGATTTTTGACGGATTCAGTGAGTGAAGAAAACAGTTTATTTTTATGTGATTTTCGGCAAACGAGCTGACGTATTACCTGATGGTAAGCAATCGGCGCCGCCCACCGACACCCGCAACAACAGAGCAATAACGAGTGTGTTGCCGACCTTTTGGGGATTTGGAGATTTAGGGATTGGGGGAGGGGAAAAATTGGGCCTCCGATAACCTCACTCACACGGCAAACAAAACGATGTGGTTGCTTTATGCCGGTTTTCCGTGAGGCCGTGGTATCACTCCGGTAGAGCCGACCCATTCTTGTTAGGGTTCTGAGGGGCTACCATGACGTGTTAAAGCGTCAATCTACCGGGCGAGGAAGAGGGGTGGAGCTATTAAAGGTGTATAGCTCCATCCCATTTTCCTCAGGCCTTCAGTAGGCCCTCAGGTTATAAAAACGGTATTTTCCATTCTAATTCACCCCTCTACAATCCGACATCCAACCTGCCACGGGATGATTCATTAGGGTCTTGTTCTTTATTTCTCAAAGTAAAAAAGAACCAATCATCGCTTTGCATTTGAATAAGTATCTAGTATTTTTTTTTTTCGGTTACAAACTAACAATTTTTAACGTTAAGTCTGTGATAATTTAACTGTGTATGTATACTTTTTAATTTTTCTTATTTTTTTCTTTTAAGCTTTGTTCCTTATTATTGTATTATTATAAGTACAGATTACATTTAAAATAAATTTGTTAAATATTTTAAAAACATACCGTATCTAATTTTTATTGTAAATCTAATAAATTGTACCTACTTTGTTATGAGAGAACCTTTTATAGATAAATGTGTAAATCTTAATGTTTACCCCTCTTGATGTAAACTGGTTTGAAGATGCTCGACTAGTTTCGGGACTCACCGGGTCTTATAAGCCCGTTTCCGATAACTTTCGAGCATCCTAGAACAGATTTGAAATAAGTTATATATTATTTGATGTTAAGCAGGTCTCTTAATTATTATTTTTACATTTACATACGTATTACCTTTTGCCTACCTTTTTAAATCATGAAATGACTTCTCCCGCCCAAGGGTGAGCCGAGAAGAGGAAGTATCAGACTCTAACTGGCTAAACCCCTCCCCCCCCCCCGTTCCTTCTCCTGCTCTGGGCCGAGGCCGCGGTGATCTTTGCTTACCCTTGAAGTTTGACTCTGTGTTATAAGAGTGTTCGCGCGGGGCCTAACCTAGATTGAACAAGTAGGCTTACTGGTTTTCGTTTCGGATACGATTGAATGTGTACCCTTTTAACGTTGAATTAGCTATATATGGTCGGGAACGCACTCGTAACACCTCAAAAAAGTAAAAAATCATGTATTCCAATTAGACCCTTACAGGCACTTTTGAACGTCAAACAAAATTTTGAAGATATAGTGTCAGTCTGTCTGGTCAGTCCTCTTAGTGAAGCTATTTGCTCGTTCCAAAGTGTAGATTCCGACGGAGAAGAACGAGCAAGAAACTCCATGGTTACTCTTTTTAAATCAGTTTCACATACAGATTCCTTTTAAAAACAGTTTGTTCAATTATGTGAGAACAGTGTAACACTAATATTTAGTCAAATATGAAAGGAAAATAAAATACTTCTGGTGTACATAAAAAAAAGTTAATATGTAGCCAAAGAATCGGAAAACAAAATAACCCAACCAAAATGGCGCCCGTTTACGAACGTGACGTGACATCTAAGTACACAACGTATTCAACCGGGGTTGCAGAGTAAGGGCAATAAGTTACTATCGGTGGTTTTCAGTCAGTAAGAGTCTGACACTTCCTCTAGCCTCACCCTAGACGAGAAGTCATTTGATAACTGTCCCTCAAAAAAAAAAAAAACGCACAACACATATTCGCGTTTTGGCAGGCAATGACAAGGTGAGGTACCCGACGCGCCGCGCGTGTGCGTAATCAAAACCTTAATTTTATAACCAGTGCAATGAAGTCTTCCTTTTTAGAATTGATTCTCAGACAGAACGAACTTTTCTTTTTGAATAGTAACTATTGTGAGATATACATAGTTTATTGAAAATTACGACTTACGTGACTTAAATAAACGAGGAAAGCTCTACTAGTTTCGAGTTGCAACGGGACTCTTATTCGGAGCGTTACAGTCGCAAACAGTCGCCAGCGCGTCGTAGCCTCGACCGCGATGTGCACGCTGCTTTTTTTGTCAGGGGAAAAATCATCAAATGGGTCCTCCCGCCCAGGAACGGAATGTCAGACTCTTACTGACTAATCCCCCCCCCCCCCGTTCCTTCTCCTGCTCTGGGCCGAGGCTGCTATGCCTCATTGCGCTTACCCCGCAACCCCGGCTAACTTTCTTATGAATGAGAGTCCCGTTGTGATTTCAAACTAGTAGAGGTTTTCAAAGTTAATTCACGTCAATAACATTATTATTATTTTTTATAAGGTGTCGTCCATAAATTAAGTGAGGTCTTTTTTAAAAGTTTCTGCCCCTCCTTCCCCGAAAATTGCGTGATATTTGCCGAGACCCCCTATCTCCAACGTAAGATTAGATGAGATTTGACTCGACCCCCTCCCCCTTTAAACACCTCACTTAATTTATGGACTGATGCAATTTTAAATAGTGACATTGTATAATGATAATGTTATTTTATATTATATGTAATGTAACTATAATTGTTGATTGATTGTACATAAATACATACTTACGTAATTACCTACATGTTTATACAAGTTTTTGTAAAACTATTTATTGTTTTTATACAGAAAAGCAGTTTTATAGATGTATTTACTTTATAACTAATGTGTTGTAGTAATTGTATGAAATAAATATGTATTTACTCGGAGTTTTTTTTATTACATGGTTTTGTTTATGAAGTTGTTGAGCCTAGGTAAAACTAATTTATAATGTATTTTTTTAATGTAATTGGTCGGCAAACGAGCAGACGGATTACCTGATGGTAAGCAATCAGCGCCGCCCATTGACACCCGCAACGGAGGATTTACGAGTGCGTTGCCGAACTTTTAGGGATTAGGGATTGAGGAGGGATTGGGGGCGGGGAAGGATTGGGCCTCCGGTAACACCACTCACACGGCGAAACACAACGCTGTGGTTGTTTCACGCCCGTCTTCTGTGAGGCCGTGGTATCACTCCGGTCGAGCCGACCCATTCGTGCCGAAGCATGGCTCTCCCACACTTAATATATAGTATAATAGGGTTTGCCCAGTAACTCCAGATCTCCTCTAGGTATTAGCACGCTTTTATATATCCCAAATAACTATTGCCGAGGTAAAAATAACAGGGTGTTTGCTGTGTCCCAATGTCGAACTGTCGCACGTGCTTAGTCACCGACCGATTCCTCGCACTCTAGTCTCGCTTAACGATCTCCTGAAATCCAATCCAATCCTGATTGATTTGTTTGCAGATGCATGGAAGGGAATTTTATTGGAGTGCATGAGGTTCTGCGAGAGGAACTTATGAATGTATCTACTTACTTATTTTTTTTTTGTTTTTGTTGTTAAATGTAATTGGATATAATCCGTTTTAACATAACATAAATAAATATCACTTTGTCATACTCCATAAGTCCATACTTAACTTTGTCAAAAATACCTTAAGTGTGGGAGAACCATGCTTCGGCACGAATGGGTCGGCTCGACCGGAGTAATACCACGGCCTCACAGAAAACCGGCGTGAAATAACCACAGCGTTGTGTTTCGCCGTGTGAGTGAGGTTACCGGAGGCCCAATCCTTCCCCTTCACTACCTTGTTTGTTTTTTTTCCGTCCCAATCCCTAAATATCCAAATCCCTAATCCCTAAGAGGTCGGCAACGCACCCGTAACTCCTCCGTCCATGGGCGGCGCTGATTGCTTACCACCAGGTAATCCGTCTGCTCGTTTGCTGACTTATTACATAAAAAAAAAACACATTTTCTTAGTTATTTTCGCTTTACTTTATGATCTTCATAATATGTCCCTTCAGAAATGATACACTTACCTCGATTACAGCTTCATACATTCTTCAGTCAGTTGACGGCCAAGGAAATGCATAAACATTACATATAAGAAATAAAACCAAAAACTGTTGTAGGTACTTAAAACCTTTTTTTTTAATTCAATTAACAAAATAAATTATAATTATTATGTAACCTGTACAACGTTGGCTGCTTACAAGCCAGCTATGGAGGAACGAATACTTACAATATAAGATCACTTACTTACTTATAAACTAAAATATAAGTAATATGTGTCTATGTTATGTTGATTCAGAGAGGTTACCAAAGAGTCCTTTCCTGGTCCGGGCACAGGTTTTTAGTCATCAACACCCGGTTTCCGAAAGGCCCATCAATGTTAAATTCAATTTAATCTCTTGTCAAGTCATCTGATTGGTTGACTGAATTATCAACAACCAATCAGATGACTTGACAAGAGATTTGACACCTAGTCAGTTGATTTTAACATTTATCGGGCTTTCGGAAATCGGGTGTAAGTCTTTTTTGAGGGTGGAAAATCATCAAATGACTTCTCTCGCACAGGGTGAGGCGAGAGGGAGTGTCAGACTCTTACTGACTAAACACCACCCCGTCCCTTATCCTGCTCCAAACCCAGGCCACGGTATTTTATTGCGCTTGCCCCACAACCCCGGCAAGAGACTGTCACTCCCTCAAGCCTTATCCAGGGTGGGAGAAGTCATTCGATGATTTTTCTCCCCTAAAAATAAAATAATCCTTCCCTTCCATTCCTAATCGTTCGATCTTTCCAAAAGGAGAAGATCCCTAATCCCAAAAGATCGGCAACGCATTTGTAACTCTTGGATTTTAGGAGTAACCACGGGCGGCATCGATTTCTGAAATCAGGTGACAATTACACGGAATAATTGTTTGCCGACCTATACCTACTATAAAATAAAACAATTCTGAACACACCAAAAACCTAACATGGAAGAAGTTACTGTAACTATTAGAAAATTATTATACTCGGAATTTTAATTCCATTCCAGATTTGACAATTTCAGTGTTGCAACGTTATGACACGTAATAAATAGTGACGTTGCGAAATTATTCGATATGGAAATCGAATATTTCTGAATCGATTCCTCGCGTTTATAAATTTACTCTCGTAAGCTAAGTTTATCAGGAAATAAAATATTTCTGAACCGATAATTTAGTTTTGACAATTAATTAACGATCTGAGACTTTTTTTTTTGTAATTTTATGTGAAATTAATAAAAAATGCGATCATGAAGGAACGTGACAAATAAAACAGACATTTTATAAATTGTCGCCCGCGTCATCGCTATCGCTATCGCCGTTACTCTATGTAACATTTATTATGAAAGTGTCTGTGATATTTATTTTCAATTAACGTATCTAGCTTACTAATTTTTTCCTCCTCTTTGAAAACATGGGATACACATTTAGACCATTCGGTAGCCGTAATTTTTTGAATGCCTTCCTGAAACTGATTTACTGATTGTTTATTGATTTTTGTGTTCATCACTACACTGTTATATGTGGTATCATTATTTCACAAAATGACAGTGGTCAATGTCAAATCAGGAATCGAATTAAAAGTCTGACTATAGGTAAAACATTACACAAGGATAGGTCTAAGTATATTACTCACATTTTGTTTCATATTTTTACAATACGGCGGCCCTACCCTACCTGCCCACCCTTTTTGCACGGGTGTTTAACTACATCGGGAAAAAGACGAAAACGCCTGTATTTCCCAAAATTCCCTATACTTTTTTTTTAATATTTCCTTCCACAAGAACCTTGCCCTGATAATAATGAACAAATAAAAATAATTAGCAAAATTGGTTTAGCTGTTTTCGAGATTGGCATTTACCAACACATTTAACAATTTATCTTTATACATTGTAAAATAATATAGGTACACTATTTCCAGGTTGTATTTCGCCTTACCCTTTTGAGTAAGACTTTAATTTTATTAACCCTAGCAACAACAAACATTACCAAATAAAAAAATATTTTAAGGAGGTCCAAACAAAAATTTTTTTTCCGAACAATTTTATTGCCAATTATATTCCTATTTATGCTCAAATTTTGACAACAGTAACAAGTTAATTGTTAAAATATCCACATAATATTTAATTTTTACTTACATATTTACAATTAAATTAGAATTATATACAATATACAAACTTATATGTACTTACATAAAAATATGAAACAAGGATTTATTGAATAACAATAATACGGTAGTTTCCAACTAGTCAAATTCAATACTTTTATTGAAATGTCAATAACTATACTTTCCTATGAACCTTGTATGAGATCGCAACATATGGAAGAAGAATGAAAGAAAAAGTATTTATTCGCGTCTAGGACGCACATAAGACAAAAAACAAACAAGTCTGTAAAAAAAAACAAAAAAAAAACATGGTAATATATTGTATTACCATGTTTTTTTGGTAAAAACCAAAGAGAAATAAATTAATTATAACAAATTTAAATAAAGAGAACTTAATATAAGGAAAAATATGCGTTACAAGCACGCGAAATGGCCCTCGCTCGGCATATGCAGCGACACTATGCGAGACAGTGTCGCAGCGCTGATTTGCAGCGATGGCCGACAACTAACATTTGACGCCAATCGGTGAATAAACTTAAAATTACTAATAAATATTTAAGTATATTGTATATTTGCTTGACGTTCAAAAGTGTCTACTGTGTTCAAATTGAAATAATGATTTTGACTTTGACTTTGACATAAAATAAGACGTAATATCATATGACGCCATAATGATTTTACGTCAAGTAAAATATTTATTTCAGTACACATTTTTTTCCAATAAATTAGATTACTTTCTTTTATGGAATAGGAGGCACACGATCTGACGAATTACCTGATGGTTAGTGATCGGCTAGCTATTATCAAAAACAGAGAGCCTACCATGACGTGTTAAAGAGTGAATCTTCCGGGGGAGAAAGAGGGAGGACACCTTTTATAGCTATTATACCAGAACCAGACCCGAGCGTACTGCGCGTAGCGTTCCGCGCGCGCCTCAAAGAGCCAATAGACCACCACAGACGGGGCCCTATAGGGCTGATGTTCAGCCGGGGTTGCGGGGCAAGCGCAATGAGGCACCGCGGCCTCGGCCTAGAGCATGAGAAGGAAAGGGGGGTTTTTTAGTCAGTAAGAGCCTGACACTCTCTCTCGCCTTACCCTGGGCGGAGGAAGTCATTTGATAATTTTCCCCTGACAAAAAAAGGCATACAGCGTCGTTGTGAAATAC
The DNA here is from genome assembly GCA_902829305.4 of Spodoptera exigua. Lineage (NCBI taxonomy): Eukaryota > Metazoa > Arthropoda > Insecta > Lepidoptera > Noctuidae > Spodoptera > Spodoptera exigua. The sequence continues at coordinate 3,445,035 of LR824630.2, read as the reverse complement.
GGCAGTCCAACGACATAATTATACATATAAAAATGGTAGAACAATATGATTTTATAATAAAAAACAAATATTTAAAATCCAATCACAGTTTTGTTAAAAATAACAACAAAAAATTGTCATAACTTAAGTAGATACATCATTCATTTTAATTTAAACAAATTTTGCAAACATATTTCAATAATTTTGAGGACTAAAATTGTTTTTTTTTTTTAAATATTATTATTATTATATTTACAAATCAGACAAGTTATTTAGTATGCTGGTAAGAAAATAAAGTTAGATTTAGTAGAGACAGTGACTACAGTTAAAAGTAATCGAAAAAAACCACCAAAATTTATTAGTCGACTTCTCCGTGTGAGAAGAGGTCTTTGAACAGAAGTGCGCGCTTATAGGCTGATGATGATGAACCAACCAATGGTTACTAATCAATATTTATTTCCTTACTAGCCATACTATGTTATGTCAATTACTAATTACATATATAATAATTATTATCTCGTAATTTATTATTGCAATTATGAGAGCTAACGTTTTTATGTTCAAAGTAGATGGCACTAGTGTAGTTTAAAGTCCTGTTTGTCTATTATGTCTACCAATCCCTAAATCCCCAAAACCCTAACCCTAAAAAGGTAGGCTACGCACTCTTATCTCCTCTGTTGTTGCTGGTGTTCATGGGCGGCGCTGATTGCTCACAATCAGGTAATCCTTCTGATGCATAAAAAATAGAATATTTCCATTTTTTATAATAACTATCGTGAGACATACTAAATTAACTAAAAATCGCGGGTTACTCACGTGTATATATTGAGAAAAGCTCTACTAGTTTCGAACCACAGAGGGGTTCACCATCAGTAGGCTGCGCGACGTCGCCGCGTCCGCGCACGCTGCTCATGAGGAAGAACCCCTCTGTGGTTCGAAACTAGTAGAGCTTTTCTCAATATATACACGTGAGTAACCTGCGATTTTTAGTTAATTTGCATTTTTTTTACAATCAAACATTTACAACAGCGCCATCTTCTGAGTAAGAAAACGTTGCTCTCGTTAAGGTAAAGTTTAAAACCTAACCTAGCTAAGGGCTAATAGCATCGGTTTTGGTACTTTCATATTCAGCTAAAGTGATCCCATGATTGGATAGCATATGGCTTTTCAAACTACACTTTTGGACAAAGGCTAGAGCGCAAATACCACATTTGAACCTCCTATCGTTATTATGAATCCTCATATGTTCTCTCAAAGTCTTTTTCCTTGCATAAGCTTTAGTACAAACCGTACATTTGAACACTCTCTCACCATTATGCTTGATCATATGTTCATCGAGTGATTGCTTGATAAAAAAACCTTGACCGCACTCCGGACAAATATGATTTCGCTCCATTAAATGCACTTTCTTGATATGAGAGGTCAGTTTTGATTTTAGAATGAAGGATTTCTCACATATATTGCATTTATATGTTGCTGCAGCTATATTATGTTCGTCTGCCATATGTCTGTTTCTTCTATAGTAACTAGTGAACTGCTCATCGCAATGCGGACAATTAGTTGTGTATCTAGCGGTGGCATTATGCGTATATTTCTCGTGGCACAACTTCCTAACTTTCGTGCTAAAAATTTTATCACAAAAACTGCAGTTGAAATTGCCTATCTCGTGTGTGCGCTGGTGGTTTCTCAGTTTATGCTTGTTTATGAATCCTAAGTCGCATATTTCACATATATAATTCCTGTAATGTCCATTCATGTGTTGCAGTAACATTTTAAACGTTTCATAAGTCGAATTGCATAACGCACAATTCAAAATATCACTGTCAGAGAGTTTGAATTCTAAAATGTAATCTTTGACTTCTTGATAAAAATGTATTTGGTGTTCGTTGATAAGATGTTTTTTTAGATTGCTTATAGTGTCCATTTCGCTTTGGCAGATGTTGCATTTTAAGTCGGTAATGTCCATTTTGATAGACATGTTATTCTTGTCCATACGTTTTGATTCTATTAGATTGTCTGTTTTATGTTCGTCGTGTATGTGTGTGCGTAGATGTGGCAGATCTCTGTATGTCGTTTTGCAGTAGGCGCAGAGGATACCTGGAAAAAAATTCTAATTTAAAATATAAGAAGTCTAAATTAAATTTAACTTTTTATATATATTTTTTAAAGGGGCCATGATGTGAAGGATACTGGCGTGAAACAACGCTAGCTTTGTGTTTCAACGTGCGAGTTAGGTTACCGGAAACGCAATAACTTAAGAAAATCTATTCATATATTTCAAATGCAAAACTATGTTTGCTAGTCTTTTTTGGACGTATTGTCTTTGGACTAATGTGGGCTACAAATTCCATTAAAACACGAAAGTCAGGTCATACATGTAATATTAATAATAAATTCAATATAGGTACGTTAAAATCATGGGAAAGCCATGCTTCTTAATGTAAAGTTGTTTAAATAAATATAATGTAAGGAATAAAATTAATAATAATATCATTGTTTCGGCTAGGGCCATAGTGCCCATCATACCAGTCTATGGCAACCCACTTATCCTTTGTTTCCATTATCCGCAATAGTCCTACACTAACCGGGGACTGTCCTTGGGTGCTTTTCCATAATGCAGACAGGGATAGTCGCCGGTTTGTCCCATTTCATTTAGATCAAAGTTGTCTAAAGAGCCTCTGCGCAGTTGGCTTCGGCCCTTCGTACGCCTCCCAAATGACTGGGACCCTGTAGTCCCGTGATTGGTAAAGACATAAAATAATAATAATAATATTTTCAACACACTTCCTCATAAAGTGGCTCTAATCCCACGGCAATAAGACACGTAATGACACCTATAATAAAACTGTGACTTTTTCTTTACTATTGTTCACAAGTGAGTAATAGTATTTTTATTAAAATTATTAGTTGAGTTACTCTCACACTAGCGCTAAAATGCTATGAGCGAAAAGTCACAAAAAAATTAAACCTCATTTTTTAGTCTATGGTCGATGCGCGCGCATGAAAAACTGATTATTTTTTTCATGCGCGCGCATCGACCATGAAACATTTTTCACAACTCGTCTCGTTTTCACTTTTGAAGGTTTTTAAAGTATTGTTTTATTCAGGAGTGTGTTGAAAAACGTCGTATGATACACGTGTGTATTGATAATTACCGTCCTCGGCTGCTTAAGACCCTCGCCTGACGACTCGGGCCTCAATGCGCCTCTGCGGTAATCGCCAACTTTACGCACTTATACAATACCGCCGCCGTATCTTGGCGAGTCTGAAGTTAGCCGATTAGCTGCGCAGAACACTTTTGATGATTGATGATTTTGTTCCTAAAAGATCCATTGCGCAGATAAACGGCTAACTTCAGACTGGCTAAGATACGTCGGCCGTACTGTACCATAATGCACTATTAACATACCTGCGATAGTTTTGTTGGCAAACGGAGTGCAGTTAGAATACTTGAGTAGTGTGTCTATGTTGACGCGGTGTTTGGTGCTGTCCGTGACGAGACGAGCGTTGGGCACGTTCATCGGGAGGATTTTCTTCATGACCACTTCTTGTTGGAACGCGCGAAGGGATATCTTCATTGCACGGGATTTCTTTGTCATTTCTGTCGGTTAAATATATTATTAACTACTTATTATTAAACGGGTATTAACGGGAAAAGTAATTACTTAAATACCATTTTTTGTTTGGGGTAGGTAAGTCATAAAATGACTTCTCCCGCCCAGGGTAAGGCGAGAGACTGTCAGACTCACTGACTTAAAATCGCCCCCGTTCCTTCTCCTGCACGGGCCGAGGTCTAGGTGCCTCATTGCGCTTACCCCGCAACTCCGGCTGAACATCAGCCCTTTAGGGCCCCGTCTGTGGTGGTCTATTGGCTCTTTGAGGCGCGCGCGGAACGCTACGCCAAGGGCGGATCCACCAATGTGGGCACGATGGGCATGCCCACAACCTTAATACACTTGTGATTGAAATAGGTTTGGATCGAAACTGACTATAAGAAATTAGAAGAAATCGTGTCCGACTTCTTCCTAGGTTTATTTACATTCCTAAGGCCAAAGTCCTGATGCTCAGAAAAAAGGAAATCTAATTCATACGTGCATAAACGATTTGCATGATTGTTAATGAGCATGTCCATGCTCCGACTCGTACTTAGCCGATTTTCTAGTAGCTGTGACCACAACCTTTTTTGAAGGCTAGAACCGCGCTTGCGCTACGCGCCGTACGCTCGGGTCTGGTTCTGGTCGGACGGCGAGCTACCCTTACTAGCTGGCCACAGACCATTTAAATAACTTGGAAGCTCAAGATACCAACAATAAAAAAGGCTTTACTAACCGTCTCTAGAGCTATCGAGAAGCAATCTCTTTTTACTCCTTCTCTTCTCAGATCTCTTCTTAATAGCAACATCTTTGAAGCCAAGCATCTCAACCAACTTCTTATTGTCATCTCCATTCTTGAAGTCATCGAAATCATCAGACATTTCTTCTTTTAATTCTGTAAAACAAAATATCAGGAATATGGTCAGAGTTCACACTTGTCCTATTGTTGGTACGAAGCACAATATTTTTGTTTTATTGCTTCCGTATACGCCACTTAACTTACCGAGTGTATGTACGTGTATTAGGGATGTACTATACGGCCGTTGTATCTTAGCGAGTCTGAAGTTAGCCGATTAGCTGCGCAGTACACAATTTTGTTCCTAAAAGATCCATTGCGCAGACAAACGGCTAACTTCAGACTCGCCAAGATACGGCGGCCGTACTTTAAATATAGATATTTTAACGTATAATATAGTGGTGGTATATCTGTAAAATCTTATTTTATGTTCAATTTTGAGACAGCTACATGTATAACTTTTACAGAGAGTCCTGATGAACGAGGAGCAAATAAGACCTCTATATACCACCTCATAGGGACTATTATAACAATGAAACAATGAATTTATTTTTGCAAATAGGCCATAAAACGGCACTTTTACACGTCAAATTATATGTGAAAAACTAGATGAAGCCGGCATTTCCTATCTGACTACTCTGAGAAGAAATGCCGAAACAAACTCAGAGGTCAGTCTCTTTTCAAGAGTCTCTTTTTTTTATATTACACGAGGTTCACACCGAATAAAAAAAGGATATACCTCATCAGCGGTAACGAAGCCATAGCGCGATCTATCTCGATCCCAATGCCATCTATCGAGCCTTGGAATAACATTTATGCAATTTAAGTTTAACTCGATTCTCAAGGGAACCGTTTGTCTTGGTATGGCCATGTGAAAAGGAGGGATAAAACGCATGTTATAAAAAAGCCATGAGTATTTAGAGGTATGAGGAACAGGGTGGAAAGTTCCTCATCCTCCATTGAAAAGGGAGGATCCTCCGACCAGGCGAGGTGTTCGTGCCTGGTGGGCTACTGCCCGTCGGTTGTTGTCGAGATATCTGTATGGGTGCTAATTGTGTTGAAAACTCTTATAGCGCGATGTAGAATCTTGCTCGTGATTGGTGCTGTTGTTTATGTAGTGCGCTAGATGTCGCTACATCACTCCCCTCCGAGACCGGAGGTCGTTAGCTGGTTGAGACGTCTGTGAAATGCTTGTCGAGCCAGTTGATGGTTTCAGTGCGTCGAATCTGTCTGCGAAGATGCCCAGTGAGTCGGGTGGTGCAGTGCTGAAGAGTGGCTAGCTGCTGCGTCGACCAGGAGAGGGAGTAAGTCTCTGCTTTGCTGACCGGCCGGTGCAGTACGCTGTGCCGAAGATTCTGATGAGGCTGTAGGTGCTGAAGAGTGGCTAGCTGCTGCGTCGACCAGGAGAGGGAGTACGTCTCTGCTTGCTGACCGGCCGAAGTGCAGTGTGCTGTGCCGAAGTTGCTGATGAGGCTGTAGGTGCTGACCAGGAATGCGCGTCGGCTGCATGCTGGTGGTCAGGGAACCCGTTGTAGCCGTGGAAGCTGGCTGACTGTAGACTCGCTGCTTGAAAGCTCGAGGAAGTGATGACATCTTGATGGCTATGACGTAGTTGCACGAAGGCTGCGTTGATGTTCATGTTCGGGGTCACCAGTTTAGAGGTATGAGGAACAGGGTGGAAAGTTCCTCATCCTCCATTGAAAAGGGAGGATCCTCCGACCAGGCGAGGTGTTCGTGCCTGGTGGGCTACTGCCCGACGATTGTTGTCGGGATATCTGTATGGGTGCTAATTGTGTTGAAAACTCTTATAGCGCGATGTAGAATCTTGCTCGTGATTGGTGCTGTTGTTTATGTAGTGCGCTAGATGTCGCTACAAGTATAAATGTGGATGGATTGAGAGGGAGACCAAAGAAAATATGGATGGATTGTGTGAGAAATGATATGGTAGACAGAGGAGTCAGTAATAGCGTGACGGGTGACAGGACAGAATGGAAGAAAAAACATATTGCGCCGACCCAAAATAAAACGGGACAACGGCAGGAAGATGATGACTCGATTCTCAACTCTATTGATCACGCTATGGCTTCGAGTACATCCCCAAACATTCATAATAGCATAACTTAAAACCTTAGTGGTTTTTGGTTGCTAATTTAAGTTGATAATCCTGTATTATTTACTGTAAATATGATAAAAAAATTAATAAATGCTTACCTAGAAAATATATGCCATTCTCATCGTCCAAATCTAGTAATTCCTCTTTCACCTTTGGGCTTGATTCATCTGAAACGAGAATAAAATAATTATATTAATTCGTTCTAAAGTCAGACTCAGAAAAATATTTATTTGTGTAACTTTGTGTGTAACATTGACTAATAGGTAAAGAAAGTGTCCTTCGGTGTGGGAGAGCCAAGCTTCGGCACGAATGGGTCGGCTCGACCGGAGTGATACTACGGCCTCACAGAAGACCGGTGTGAAAAAACCACAGCGTTGTGTTTCGCCGTGTGAGTGAGGTTACCGAAGGCCCAATCCTTCCCCGCCCCCAATCCCTCCTCAATCCCTAAAAGGTCGGCAACGTTGCGGATGTCCATGGGTGGCGCTGATTGCTTACCATCAGGTAATCCGTATGCTCGTTTGCCGATCAATTACATAAAAAAAATCTCTGGGTTATTATCATTTATATTATCGTGCCTGGTGGTAAGCTATGGTGCGGCCTACGATGGAGCACGCCTACCTATAGGCTAATCATTACTTTTTCTAAGGATTTTCTCTCGTTAACTGTTCTGATGAAGAAACGGAAAGAAAGCTAAGTTCATCCGTGTGGGTGGGATATCAGATGCCAAGGCATTCTCGAATAAATTGGATGTGTAGAGTTTATTCCAAAATCTCTTATGAAGAAGAAACTCTTAGCAGCAGTGCAGAAGGAAACTGATAAGTGAACTTTATGAGCTAATTTTGTATAGAGACATATTAAATTTATTGGAAACTAGCTTCTACCGCGCTGTTTCACTCGCTGCTCGGCTCCTACAAGTCGAAGCGAGATTTTTTTTATAGCCTTCCTCGATAAATTGACTAACAAACACAAAAAGAACTATTCAATTCAAACCAATAGTTCTGAAGATTAGCGCGTTCAAACAAATGGACTAACAAACGCAAAAAAAATATTCATATCGAACCAAAACAAACAAATAAACTTTCCAGCTTTATAGATAATAACCATATTATGATTCGTGAATCAACTGACAAAAGCTCTGAAAAGAGACGTCACGCAGCCGACGCACTTACTCATAAATAAGAGTCCCATTATGACTTGAAACTAGTCAAGCTTTTCTCAAAAGATTAACGTAAGTCGTTATCTTCTATAAAATTAAGTATATTATTTTATTTTATTTATTGAGGGATAATAAACAACTACAACATAAATAACACAATATGGTTTACAGCACTTAAGATAGTAATGTTGCAGTCCACTGCATTATCCACAGATAAAACATATTTAATGATCAGTGGTTGCTACTAGACAAGCATCACCAAAATTAACAAATAAATAAGTTACAATAACGAAAACAAATCTCATGAAAGACAATTTCAATTACTTAAATTATACAACAAAATTCATAACATAAAATTACTATTTAGCTAAGATATTCATTATATGAGATTTAAAAAAGTTATTATGTTTTCGGCTCACTCAGCGCGACAGTCGCCGCGTCGCGTGTCGCGGAATGCTGCTCATAAATATGGGCCTCTAGCATGGCTTGAAACTAGTCGAGTATCTCGTCAAACAATTAGGTACGTGAGTAAGCCGAAAACATAATAATTAATTTAGTATATCTCACGAAAGTTATTATAAGAAATTAAGGATTGTTGTTATCGATTTTTTTTAAGATGGGCATCCTATAAACTACCACTATCATTTTCTCTTATGTCGTGTGTGCATTTACAAGCATACAATTTTACATACACATAACAGCCAGACCCGAAACAACAATTTGAGGATCATACAAAGAGTTGTTCTGCAGAAATCGAACCCGAGACGCGGCGCGCGGCGGCTATCCGCCCAGCCACCACACAAACCATGCAGACAATTCATGTGTGTATTGTAAAGTTTTAATTACTGAAGCCAGAAAGTCAGGAGTAAAAAACAAAACTACACTGTGCACATACCTTTAACAGTAAAAGCATTGAATTTTTCCAGGAATTCCCTCTGGCATTCTTGAACTTGCAATTTGAAGTCACTGGCATCGCGAAGCCTTGTGATGCAAACCTCACAAATGCCACAATCATCATCCTCCGGACTGAGAGGTATCTGAAAATATTGAATAATGGTTCTTTGTAATTGATTGCACAGATGACTTATTTTCAGCCATATATGGCAGGATATGCTGAAAAAATGAACTGTAGCACCTTTTGTGCTATTAAAAAATTAAGTTTTTTTTTATTGACTGATGGGTGGACACAACTTTTTGTGTGTGATTCACAGTTTGTTGTTTCATGTCTGAGTGTGATGTATGTAAATGTAGCCAAACCAAACAGGAAAAGATACTAGTATGGATAAATGTTTTTTTTTTCTTTCTTGAATGGCAACTGAGTCTCCAATTTAATGTTGTTGACTATACTGCCAGTCAAGTAGAGACGGGAGGTTATGGGCCCGTCGAACTTTAACTTTGTGGTAGAGTAAATGTTAAAATACCCTAGCAAGAAAACAGATGTACATTTATTTATAAAAAAAAAACATGCTACAAAAAAAATCTTCATATAAAAAACTAATCCTCCTCTTCCTCTTAGTTTTCCTATGGAAGGACTGTAGAAGAGATAAGAAATAGAATTATTTTTGTATTCTAATTTTTTTTACTTTCTGGTGGTTTAGCAAATGTGCCTATTTTGCCAAATATTACTCATATATTTACAACATAGCAACATTATATTTTTTAATGACACTTTATGATTAAAAACAAAAGTTTTATGATCACTTAATACATTATAATCAACTTCTTGTCCATAATGACTTCTGTTTGTCTTTTTAGGTGATTATGTTCCATATTTTTCTAAATTACTTTAATCTAACTATGCTATTTTACTGGATATCAGAAAAGTATACTAGTAACTTCTAAAAACAATTAAATTTGCATTATAAAAACAATTTGCCTCCATAATTCAGGTCATCACTACTGATAAAAATAACAATACACTAGTATACTTATAAAAAAAGAAGTTCTTAGAAAAATGGGCAAAGATCGACAGGAACTTGTATGTAATAAACTTCCCTACTGTAAAGAGTTTTGGTACATTGTATTTTTACCTGAATTTCGAAGCATTCCTTTAACATATCAGCGTAAATTTCCGACTTGCCCAATATAGTATATTGGGTTTTTAAATCCTTATCGGGAGTCCGCACAAGGCAGCAGCGGCAAACTATGCCGTAGGACATGGCTATAATTTCACTTTCCACGTTTTCTGCACAATAATAGTCCTATATTTTCCACAAAAAATCTATTTAGAAAAAGTACGAACCCAAAGCTATTATTTTTTGATGACAGTAATTGAGTACGATCACAATACAATTTATTTTACATTTCGAAGCATTACTCCTTGCGTTGTCTCTCTCTATCATTTTAAAGATATATCTGTCTTGTATGTTGATCTCTTTCTAATGCAGAAATGTAGTACATCTTCAATATGATGTCGTATCTGGAACTCACCATTGCTAATCTAATGACAGATAGCTGTCACTGTTTCGATAAACGGAATGGTTTTTGATATCAAACTGTGTTTGAAATATTTTAATTATACTATTATTGTTTAACCAAATTCTGAAATTTCGATTTAATAGTTAAGTATTTTAAAATGCTTATTCTAAAAAACTTAATAGTAAAGCAGTGGTGGACCATATTATAAAAGTAAAAAAAAAAGTTCTACTTTGGCTGTCTAACAACTGTTACCTTTGCCTGCACCAATTTTTGAGCAAAATGAAACAACGAAAAAAAAAGTTTCAGAAAATGGCGGAGCTTCGAAGTTGTAGCGTCCTATGACTTTTTCAATTAGATTTAAGATTTTTATGTGCAAGTGATATAAAAGTGTGATTAAACATGATGGAGACTTCAGGACACAACAATATGTGTCGGTGTTGTGCGTCTGAAGGTGCGTTTAAAGACATTAAAAGCACATATCATTGGATGGGAGAAGAGGAGATTTACGCCGACATGTTGAAGGAATGTTTCGACATAAGCGTAAGTATTTATCCTGTAAAAACAATAATATTATCGAAAAACCACCTTAAAATAGTCAAAGCTTCCATAGTTATTTATTTATGGCAACAGTAAATTTCACAAGTGGTGCCTAACTCTATTTTTTCTTATTCGTTTTCGATCGGCTGTTAGATAAACCTGTACCTATGAGATTTAAACAGCGAATTCGATTACTTACTCAAGCGTGTCTTGTTAATTTTCCGCTTACTATGGTTCTATAACTTTAACGGTTAATAAAACAATAATTTTACTTAGTAAACAAATTTTAATCAATAAATAAAAAGTATTATTTTGCCCTATGTCTAAACCGGTTGCCCTTCCGTGCCCTATTGATTTTTTATAACAGTCTGACTATAGAGATCGCTCGTGGACTCAATCAGTTTTTGTTTACATGTTCTCTGTTTACATTATATATAACAAAAAAAAAAAATAAGCAAACTAAAACTGCAAAATCTTATGCAAAAATGTCAATAACATAACATGTATTATGTTATTGTATGAGATTTTGTGTTTGTAAACATGCATTTGCAAAGTTGCATTATTATGTCTTACAAGAAAAATGTTAACATTTTGATGAATAAACTGGATAATAGCTGCCTCAAGTTAATATTTATAACTTTTTGTAAGTACAAGTTGTCAAGCATGATGAGTTAGGCAAGTACTTGTTATTAATTTAATTTCATTGTTCACTTGTGTCAAGATCAATATGAATTGTTAGCAAACTTATCTGAAAGGTGAAGGCTACATCTGAACACAATAAATCCATCCCTAAGGCTACCTACTGACCTAAATAGCACTTTTCTGGGAGTTACATTTTGCTTAAGTAATGTTTGAAAAAGAAGCACAGGCCATCTTATTATAGAGCCACTTAGGCTGTATAATAAGATTTCCTGTGCTTCTTTTTCGTTATAAACTTAACTAGTGTACACTAGTTGATAGTTCATGTTGTTATTTTCTGTAAATGTTTATAAGAATAACAACTTGCACTTATGTTATTTTTTAATAAAAAAAAATGCTTATTAGTATGATTTATGTATTTATTTATTATAATAAGGCAGGCTCACAGCTTATGTATGCATAGTAGTTAGAAGTATTGGTTTTAAGCAGTAGGTCTTATATATTAGCCAGTTACAAGCTAACCAATATTCTTAAAATTATGTGTTTGTACAGACAAAATAAATAGAAATTACTAGCTACACCCCCATGGTTTCACTCGCTGCTAGGCTCCATTTCATTGTAACATGATGTTTTATAGCCTAAAGCACTCTGGAACACTGTAGAATTTCGGGTATCCGACCGTTGGTTCCAAAGATTACCCCCTACATACAAACTTACAAACATACAAAATTATACCTCTTTATAATATTAGTATAGATAACATGATTGTTATTTGCATTTAAAAGTCCAATTCATTATTATTGAGCGTTAGCAAAGTTACTATAATTTTGCTACCACTAGGATACAAATAGGAACAGAACGTAGAATAGGACAGTAAAGAGTTGTAAATGAGAAAGAAGAGTTGATGACCTTGATGGTTTGTTTACAAACATTCTACTTTGTGTCAAATCCTTTATGAACCGTAAGATATTTGCTAAAGTAACTTGTTTATTAATTGTTCATGAACCACTCTACAGTCCATAACTGTCCAACAAAATACTGCAAAATGTTGATCAGTTGAAAATTAAGGGAATATTTAGAAAAACTGAGTCACATTATTTACATTTTGAGTTATTCAATCTTAAAATAGGTGTCTTTGTTATTCAAAACTGAACTGAAAGTATTGAAATCTCAAATGACTTGACGCAGCCTTGGCAGCATTACTTACTGACTAAAAGCCACCCTTTTCTTTCTTTTGCTCCTGGCTGGGGGCACATTATTGCACCTGATCCTCAACCCCAGGTGTTGGCAAAGGCATTGGAGATCTCATTTTATGATATGATATAATGCTTAAATGAAGCTAATTGCTCACTCCAGATTGCTGATTATTGTGAAAAATGTTTAAAAAAATCCATAATTCCAAAGTCTAAATAATTTATTGCAACTAAACCATAAATAGGTACTTTTGAAATTTCAATAAAGAATAGTCTCAGTATGTTTGTCAATGAAGCTACATGCTCGTTGCGAATTGTAGGTTCGAATGGAGAAGAATTAGCAAGAAACTCCATAGCTGACTACTGAATATTTTGATGAAAAATTTGTGACACTTCTGATCAGCTGATGGTGAGCAATCTGCCACCTTTAAGCAGCAGTTACCTACAAGTCTGTTGTAAGTTGTTAGGGGAATTAGGAGGGATGAAAAGGATTGGGCGTTCAGTAAGTTCAATCACACAGCGAAACAAAATGAAAGTATATTCAGTGGTTCTCCGGTTCAGATGACGCATTCAACGGGCACGTTATTATAGCAGCGGTAAGACCCCTCTTTGAGGAGTGGCTTGAGAGACGTCACGGCGTCCTGGCCTTCCGCCTGACGCTGGCGCTTACCGGGCACGGCAGCTTCGGTAGTTTCCTATTTCGGATCCAGCGGGAGAAAACGCCCAAGTGTCGTCATTGTGAGGACCACCTAGAGGAAAGTTGGAGCATATGGTGGCGGTGTGCCCTGCTTGGGCTGAGCACTGCCGTATCATCAGGGAAGTGATCGGCGGTGGCGACATCTCGCGCCCGGACAGTCTGACACTCCCTCCCGCCCACTAAATGACAGCCATTTGATAATTTTCGACGCACAAAAAAAGCTGACGCATTCAAGCTGAAGCATGGCTCTCTCACGCTTTAAGGAACGATATAATTATGTAATTCTATTATTTGTTTACAGCTAAACGTATCAGAACACGGAGAAGATGGCGGTATATGCGAGGTCTGCATCACACAGCTACGCAACGCTATCAACTTCAAGAAGCAAGTACAACACACAGAAGAACAGTTTAAGAAACATTTACAGAATAAGGCAATGTTTAGACGTGAGTTCTTATTTCAAATATCTATTTTTTTATGGAGCGTTGATCTCCGGCCTCCGTCAGCGCGGGTCTGCGGATGGCTAGTAAGGATAGCTCGCCGCCTGACCAGAACCAGACCGCGGCGCGTAACGTTCCGCGCGCGCCTTAAAGACCACCACAGACGGGGCCTTATAGGGCTGATGTTCAGCCGGGGTTGCTGGTTAAGCGTAATGAGTCACCCCGGCTTTGACCCAGAGCAGGAGAAGGGACGGGGGCTTTAGTCAGGCTGGAGAAATCAGTGGAAGATTTTAACCTGAAAAAAAAACTTTTTAACTAAAACATCATCAAATCTATACTAGGTATTACCTACACGCCTTTATACCCACTGCTCAGCTCCTTAGAAGGGTTAGTGAGATGTTTTTTTTAACTATCATTGACGGACGGACTGTCCGCCACTAAAAAACATTTTTAGTACCACCCACCCACATCTAGTAGTCCCTAAAATAAACGCGTTAAACAAAAACAATTTCTGACGACTTTTGGTGTGCCTATGTATTTTTTTTAAATAAGTTATATTTAAAAGGAATAGTTTAGTTGCTTATGTAAGTGATTGACGGGTGTACACGACTATTTTCAAGTTACAACTGGGGCCTATATTCATCTCGATAATTGATAATTGACGTGGTTTTGCATCTCACAGTCAATTAAGTCACAAGCTCATAGCTTCTACATATAAGTATATGATTAAATTATTGATAATAACGTCAATCAAACATGTTGATTCTTTGCTCACGCAAAAGCGCGAAGGAATATAGCTTAAAACGGCTTTAACTAGTGACATGTAATGAAAACTTGAAATATTTGAAAGCAAAGGTTAATTAATTAAAAAGTATGTTAGAACCGTGCTTCGGCACGAATGGGCCGATTCGACCGGCGTGATACCACGGCCTCACAGAAAACCGACGTGAAAAACGCTTGCATTGTGTTATGCCAAAGTCAAAGTCAAAGCATCTTTATTTGCCGCCGTGTCTTGAGATTAGCCGAAGCTTAATAATAATTTGCCAAAAATCTGCCAACGCGCTTGCAACTCCTCTGGCGTTAATTGCTTACCGTCAGGCGAAGCACGGGTCTTCGGAAGGCGAGTAACGGCAGCTCGTCACCCGACCTGAACTAGACCCGAGCGTACGGCGCGTTCCGCACGTGCACCAAAGAGCCAATAGAGGCCTATAGGGCTAATATTTAACCAGGGTTGCGGGGTAAGCGCAATGAGGCACCGCGGCTTCGGCCTAAGTCAGAAGAACAATTTGATGATATTCCCCTCCCAACCAAAACGATGAGGTGCTTCTTCTGCTCATTCGCCACGCTCACTTCTTCTTCCCATAAGAAGAAAACAAAATGACTTACGATAACATGTGTTTTTATTTGTGCAGCTCATATAGTGAAGGTGGAGGTCGTCGCAGGCGATGAAGATTCAGACGGTGATAATATTGGGTCCGGGGATGATACCTTCTCCGGTGCTGGTGAGTTTATACTGTATATATCCTTCACTGACTACTATTCAGTTTAAGTATGGGAGAGCCATGCTTCGGTACAAATGGGGTGATACATGAGCTTCACAGAAAACCGCCTTGAAATAACTGCAGCATTGTGTTTCGCCGTGTGAGTGAAGTCACCGGATGTCCGATCCTTCCCCTTTTCTATCCTTCTCCAATCCCCAAAACCCCTTCCTCATGGTAAAGAACAGTGAGTCTATGTTTGCTGTTTAGGACATAAATCACAGATGGTATACTATTAGTGGACTGTATTACTGGTTTTTACAAAGATAGTGCACCCCGACATTAGTTTGCGAGTTAACGTGTATTTCCGTGCTTGGTGAAAAGTGGTCTGATGTGGCGGGTGGCGCGCGCCGCTCGGCCAGCCGGCGCAGGCCGCGGCGTCTTCTGATTGGTCCGTGGCGCGGGCGACCGAAATGTGTAGGCGGTTTGGCGCGGGACGCGCAACGCGCTGTGTGTCATAGACATATGCACTAACTTCCGCCTGAAAAGTTGCATATGTCTAAGTCCACATTATAATGTTTATCTGTTCCCAGTTTCATCCCGACTCGTATACCGTATGCCCGTTTTTGCGTAAAACGCTACTAAACGTTAAAAGTAGTATAGTATACATCCCCAAAAACTATTATTTTTATTTATTATGGTTTATGTCTGTCTACTTATCATCATAACTAGCCTAAAAGAGAATAACAAAGGCCTCTTTTTACTCGTAGAAGGTATACGCATTAATCACCACGCTAACTCGAGGCGGATTGGCGACTACAAACTTTAATTAGAAATTATAAGTCCAGGTTTCCTCACGATGTTTTCCTTCCCCGTTTGTCAGCGGTGTCTCAATAAACTTAAAAAGGACGTTGAACTCGAAAAGTCATAGTAGTACTTGCCAGATTTCGCACCCTCATGCATGAGAAGCAGACGTTTTTAACGTCCAAGATACCATGATAATACTACCAGCTTAGTCATTTTATTGAGCTTAAGCAAGTTTACGTTGTGTTTCGCCGAGTGAGTGATGTTACCGGAGGTGTTTCTTCCCCACTTCTCCCATCTTGAATCCAAAAATCCCGAATAACCCAAAAGAGGCCGGCGACGCATTAGTAGTAGTAGACTCCTTTGGTATTACAAGTGTCCATGAGCGACGCTGATTGCTTACCATCAGGTAATCCGTCTGCTCGTTTGCCGACCTATCCCGAAGTGTAGGAGAGCCAAGCTTCGGCACGAATGGGTCGGCTCGACCGGAGTGATACCACGGCCTCACAGAATACCGGCGTGAAACAACCCACAGCGTTGTGTTTCGCCGTGTGAGTGAGGTTACCGGAGGCCCAATCCCTTCCCTTCCCCTATCCCTTCCCAATCCTTATATCCGCAACCCCTATCCCCAAAAGGCCGGCAACGCACTCGTAATTCCTTTGGTGTTGCGGGTGTCCATGGGCGGCGCCGATTGCTTACCATCAGGTAATGCGTCTGCTCGTTTGCCGATTTATCCCATAAAAAAAAATCACAAAATAAAGTTATTATCATAGCAAAATCTTGATTGGCACTGTCAAAATTTATTCAAAACAGGCTTAAAGTTGTGTACAATAAAACTAATTATACAAACTTATTTCTTATAGAATTCGAAGTACCAATAAAAACGGAAAACGATGATCCCAAACCTAAGAAGCGGTCCAAGGGAATGGCTGCATCGACGCGCTCCAAACAGTCCAAAACGACGACGGACGATGGAGAGACATCAACTAAACGTAAGTTTTTATTTTTAAGCGTTTTCGGTGACTTTGGTTGAATGTGCACACGCATTATGGAGTTTTTTGTTGACCTTACTTAAGTGTAGGAGAGCCATGCTTCAAGTGATATCACGGCCTCAGAGAATACTCACGTGAAACAATACTTAAATTGTGTTTCGCCGTGTGAGTTAGGTTACCGGACCCTATCTCTACCCTAAAATTCCCTAACCGTTATTCCCTAATGACCCTCAAAAGTCAAAGCACTTTTAGTGAGGCTTTTGGTGTTACGATTGTCCTTGGGCAGCGACGATTGCTTACCATCAGGTATCCGACTACTCGTTTGCGACTTCTTTTCTCTCGTAATTTAATGTAGGTTCATCTTAAGTCTTACCTAGTCCTTAAGGAATGGTTTGCGGTATAAAATATCTCTGATTTTGGCGGCTTTACTAAAATATTGAATTAACGTGTTTGTGTCAAGTTTTATTAAATTTGTGACTGCAAGAGGTGTGTTTTGTATAGATTAAATATAATAATTATCCTTCATCTACATCCCTATCCACCATGAAGAACGCTTGGAAAAATTTAGAAATTTATACATACTGGATTGATGGATTTTGAGCTTTAATAAGAATAGACGAAACGAAGTCAGACCTCGTCTTTTTCAAAGTCTAAGTACAAATAATAAACGTTTTAATACTAATGTAATGCCAGTTCAATTCTGGTTACTAAGAAGATGTATAACCTAAACCTTCTGGAAAATTGCAATAAGGTACCTACACTCCTAAAAAAACTAGAGAAGAGAATAAATGAGCAAAAAATAATAGTAAATCATCAAAAAATCTGAATGTTATAAGCTGCCATCGTCACAGAAATAGCTCTTAAATCTGCAAGCTGAAGTTCCAGTCGTCAGGTTACATTGCTCGAAGGATTGACAGGCTACGAGAACCAAAAGAACGCGAGTAGTAATCATGGACCAGAAGACAGCGTGGATATGTCCCTCTCAAGGTGGACCGACGACATCGTCACAGTCGCGGGGAGCCAATGAATGAAGTATGCGGCAATTGGTCATTCGACGTGGATGACTAAGTCTAAGAACTCACGGAGCGATTTTCGCCCGCGTCCGCTGCGGTTGCGGGCCCGCAGCTTCTGTAGAATTCAAATATTTATATAAAAAATTAAAGCACATTTCACGACGCGTTTTACGCCCGCGGTGTACGCGGTTGTATGCGGCGCCCGCTGTACCGGCGGGCAACTAGTAGAATCGCGCGGGCCGCGGTTACCCGCAGCCTCGGCGGGTGGCACCCGCGCGCTTTGCGATCGGTTGGCGAGCCGCGCGCTTTGCGATCCGCGACCGCGGGCCGGCGGGTCTTCTGTGAAGTTAATATAACGCAACGGCTCGTTTCTGGTGTGTGTCCATGGCGGTCTGGACCTCAACTGATCGTTAACCGCCCGTCTTGCAATCTTGCGATTATCGCCCGCCATGTTTGCGGGCGATGATCGCAACCGCGGCGGCTGTGTAACCGCGCAAATAACCGGTCTCGTGAGTTTGGAAATAAAACCGCAGTTCCGCTACCGCGGGGGGCACGGTTCAAAATCGCTCCGTGAGTTCTTAGCCTAAGGAGATTTTGTTCAGCTGTCGTCTGCAGGATGTCTTCCCGCTGATGATAATGATGATTATGATGATGATACTTTGAACCCGAGTTTTATATGAAACTTTGCTTTTATACAGATTGAAGTTTAGACCACATATAACTATGTATTACAAAATTTAATACGTTATTAATAAAAATATTCCAACCAACTCTGTGTTTTGAAACTAGATGGCGTTAGTGGCGTTTTAAGTCATTTTTTTTATAGGGTGTTTTAAAAGATCAATGTGTTCTTAGAGTCCTTTTTCTTTTTTCTTTGCTGGTAATTCTGAAAAACTTACAATACTGATATTGAGGTGATTTTTTATATAATGTTGTTTGCGCATTCGACCAAATGTTTCACATATTTTTATGTGTTTAAATAGCTGTTTATTTATACATGACGATAATGTTACCACAGGTATGTACGCAGATAATAATTCAGGATTTAATTTAGACATTTTATGTAATTCTTTTCTACTTATGTACCCGCTTGCTAATGACAGATTATTTTGTCTAAGCTCAAAAATAAATGAGTCACATCTTAGATAATCTCCAGAAAAAATAAAACGTTTTGAAATGTAAAACTGGCGCTTTTAAGGGACTTTCGTCTAGGATGATCTTTACTAGACAAATGTGACTTTAAACTATTTGAAATATCCAATTCGGTGAAGTGGTTTCTGAGTTACACGCGCACATACATTTCTACAATCAATTTTCGCTCTATCGGGTTTTCTCACATGATATCCCTCTATCTATTATATAACTATTCCTATGCATTTGTCATTTTAAAACAAAGCATTTGAAAAAAAGCACTTTCATGGATGAGCAGCTGGCGCCTTGATGTCCGAGTCATCCCCTCCCCTCCTGAATATAAACATTAGGAGGGGGTGTTCAGACATCAAAAGTCTATCCAACACCAAATTAATTATTCAATTCGAACCATCATTTCTGGAGATTTGCGTGTTTAAACAAACTGAATTAGTTTTATTAATATATTAAAATTGATATTTTGATTGAAAAATGAACAGCTATTTAGACGGCATACTTATCTGTTTTTTTAATATGTATTGTGTAGCGGTATTGTTAAATTGAGAAGGGTTTAATATCGTATCCAAGATTGTATTTATTTAACATTATGTAATACATTCAAAGGCGAACTTAATGCCTAACGCATTCTCTACCAGTCAACTGTATTTAGGCGCCTCAAAGAGCCATTAGGCCTCCACAGATGGAACCCAATAGGGCTCATGTTCGGTAGGGTGTTGCGGGGTAAGCGCAATAAAGTGTAGCGGGTACGGCCGTCGCCTGCAACTTCAGAAGGAATTTGGTGGTGTTTAGTCATTAAGAGTCTGACACTCTCTCTCGCCTTACTCTGGGAGAGAGAAGACACTCCATGATTTGCCCACTTAAAAAAAAATTGTATTTAGGTTTTGTTGTTCGATTCTCACTACATAATTTTAGTATTAAAAGTATTCTTTGGGTAGAAAAAATAGGAAACTCAAATATAGTAAAATCATTTTTTTCTGAATATTTTATTAAAGTTAGTTCAAATAGACAACATTAAGGCACTTTTGAACGTCAAATGAAAAGTTCAACTTTGTCAGTCTGTCGGTTTGTCCTCTAGTGAAGTAAAAGAACGACCAAGAAACTGCGTGGTTACTCTTTTCTCTCTCTTCTTTTTTTCATGTTATTTTATTATTTTTAAAGTCATGGAAGTATTTATGCCTTTCTAAGGAAAGTACCCAATTAGGAAAAGTGTAGGTTTCATCAATTTATTAGTAGTAGTGGAATATTTTTCATTTTCCCCAAGAGTATAAAGAAGGTAAGTAGAATAAATCAACAAAACAAAAGAAAGCAGGTTTTAAACAAGTATTAGGTACTTGTTTAAAACCTGCTTTCTTCTTGGATATAGACGACTGCGAATTTTAAGCAAATTTCGACCTTCTCAACTTAGCAATACTGTATATGTTCGCATGTGTGTTAGTTGTAAGACATTTTTACCAATTTATAAAACGCGATACTTTTTTTCTAAACTCTATCAAAATAGTTCGAGAATTAATGTTGAGTTTTTCTAATTTCGTACCATTTTCTACAGCAACAAAGCTGTCAAATACCTCTAATAGATTTTCGACGTTATAATCTCGTAATAAAGTTGAATTTTATTAAAGTTTTTTGACAGTACAGTTGAGTGAACGTATCACAGAATTAGAACGATTAATGTTGATTCTCTTGTTTCTATAAAAATCCTTAAATACTCAATTTAAATAATTCTTGTACTTAAAATATATTTTTGAATTAATTTATTGTGATAAGAAACAACTCGTCCAAAGAAATTTTTATTTGTAAACTGATTAGTTTTATTTAATTACTATAACATAATTACTGGAGGGCGTTGTTCAAGCTTCGCGTCCGGCGAGTCTGTTAGTGGCGAAGCGGCCAGTAATTTTACTATAGTAATAAAAATAAAAATTATTCGTGTAGAAAAAAGTTTCTATAGGAAAGTTGTTTGTTATCATGAGTACAATCACAAATATGAAACAAAATATTTGAAGGCACCGGGGGGTTGGTACAAACATCAACATCACGATTATCGTCTTCACAGTCCATCGTAGGGCGTAGGATTTTATTATCAGACCGAATAAATTACAAAAATAACGGATGTGGCGATCCGTCTCTTAAGACAGTCACAGCGCTCGCTCTCCGCCATAATGCGCACGCAGAATTGTCAGTTTGACGTTCCCCCAGAGAACGATTTATGGTACTCTCGTCCGATGAATTGTGATAAAACCTCCTTCAAAAATCAATTTAAATCGTCGCTCCGACATATTTAATTGCTTTTCCTGACAAAACAACTTTGTGTCGTTGTTCGAGAGTTACGTCGGTGTGTACGTTTCCCTCCATTATATTGCTAAATCATTAATAAAATACTCGTTTAATTAACAACCCAAAAACATGGTTATGTGGATAATAAATTAACGCATTGTATTACTCGTCTACTTATCGCATTTTAACACCCGGTTTCTGAAAGGCTTGTCAACGCTAAAATTAACTAATCTCCTGTTAAATCTCTTGTCATGTGATTGGTTGTTGATAATTCAGTCAACCAGTCAGATGACTTGACAAGAGATTAAATTGATTTTAACATTCATCGGCCTTTCGGAAACCGGGTGTAAGTGTTTAAAATTAATTGCGTTGTGCAAAAAAGTGATTTTGATACTTATTTTTGTATTTTTTCGGTTTTCTTACGAATGTATCAATTGTAGCTAAAATAGTCAGCTATTATACAATGTCGGTTTTTATTAATACACATTTTTTTGTCATAATATCCAGTCGACCCATTTTAAATTTGTAAAAAAATTTTTACTAATCGAGACGGATCTTGATCAAAAAACTAAATTACCCATCTACTAGCCGTGCTACGATTAGATTAGTCCAAAATATAAATACTTAAAAATATGTTAGTCCTGATTTTAATGTGCAAAGGTTGTTGCACATTAAAATCAGGACTAACTAACTAACTAAGGTTGTGTATTAAGATTTTAGACAGGCAACAGAAATAAACCACTATCCTTACTAATAAAAAATTACACACATCTTATAACAGAGGTATAGCAGACTCATTACTAATAATCAATTTTTGACATTTCCCGCGTATACAGCTGTTATAACCATTGTCAAAATTGTATGAAACGTTAGACAAGACTTATTCAGCCCGTGGACCTAGTATAACGTGTGAATAAGCGATCATTTTCGTATTTTAACTGTCAGACTCATAAAATTGATTTTACATTATTTTGCTAAAATGTGTTTAGTGATTGTGAAATCCGAACAATCAACAAAAAAGAAAGAAAATTAATTTCGCAATGATCGTAACGATGATATTTTCATTTGAAGGTGCAGAGTTTATAAAGAAAATATAAATTTTCAAAGAAACATAATATGGAATTTATTGATCTGCTATCTCATGATATAGGTACAGCATAGGACTAAGGGTCCCCCAGCAGAAATCCATGCCTGCATGGCTTTAGAGCCCTGCCTTTACAAGACAAAAGATCAAGCCGATGCAGCTGATATTCATGGAACGAGTCAGTAATCTATTACAAATGGGTGTCGCAGAGTATCTATCGTATTGGCAAGTCGTGTCGCAAATCGCAGAATTTGTTACTTTAGAAATGTGATTGCTTGAATAAGGCATATTTAATGAAATCAAACATCCAGTGTCAGTATTTTTATTTTTGTCGGTACAACCAGGTTGTTATTCCTAAAAAGGCAAAACAACAATCGCATTACTATTTCCAAATAAACATAATCTTTTCTATTTTTACTAGAACATATTTATATTCATTCAATTGTAAGTTTGTAATCGCCAACCCGCATTGAGCAAGCGTAGTGATTAATGCTCAAACCTTCTCAGTATTAAAAGAGGCCTTTGCTCAGCAGTGAGCACTTATAGGCTGATGATGATGATGATATTTATATTCACAACATCAAGCATCAAGCCTCATCAAGCATAGGATAAAAATTAATACGTGGCATAGAAGTGTGACGAAATATCTGTAATAGATACAGATACGTATTACGAATACAATATTTGTAATACTTATTTATTTGTTCGTTCATTGATATATTAGGATAAACTAATTTAATTTCACATGTCTACTGGTCAGAACCAGCTGATTGGCAGTTGACTAACCAGAAGATGGAGTATGATGGCGATATAAACCGAAATTTTGAAGGAGATTGTGAAGTTTTAAAATTGTTTGACGTGGAGATAATGTATCTTAATACTTATAACATTATTTCACATCAATTATAGGTAAAGGAATATAAGATCAGCTGCCCTAATATTGGCTTGATATTCAGTAATAGGTATAACACCTATTATTAAAAGCTGTTACGAATATTTTCAGTACCTAATTGGGTTATCGAAGTATAATTCTAATGCCACGACTCTAATTTGTGTCAAAAATGTATTTGACATTGATTAGGTACATTCGAAATATCAACATTTTTATCAAAAATGTTTCGCAAAGAATTGATAAATTAATATTTTAAAACTAAATTAAAAACCTAAAACCTTCTTTTTGTTTTACAAAATCAAGTATTTTATTGATTATTATAATTAAATAATTATAATAATACAAGAATATTGTCAAGAAGTGTTTCTGTTCGGAAGTTTCGGAACGCTTTCATCAATGTTGCTAGCAATCGGCAGTATAAGGAATAAATAGTTATTCAAGGTATACGCATTGTTTATTGGTAATGACTTGTATAAAGTATTACTAACTCGCTATTCAATGAATAGCTATCAAAGTGTTAAACAAGTGTGTAACCGAACTTTATTAGTAAGACCGTATAAATTTTTGTACTACCATCATTATTACCACATCTCTTTTCGTGAAATATTTTTTATACGTATCATTTTTTATAATTGATCTACTATCTTATATGCTCATCGTTTCTCTTATTTATATTATAGTAACAACAATAAAATTACTCCAAAAATAAACTAATAAAAACCTCTAACAGAACACTTCTAAAAACCACTGACATAACAGAAAAATGTGACGAATTTATTTCGTTGAGTGACCCAATCTTATGAGCAATGCACGCCCGCACCGTCCAGAAGATTACCCTATTGTAAGAAGACATAGAATGGCCGAAGATAATTAGATGTGCTCGTTTGTTGTAGGAATGGACGAGGACGGGCCCAAACGCAGGAAAAGGAAAAAGAATTCCGAGGAAAGTGCTACCCCAGAGCGCGTAGAACACAGAGTCAACCTAACCGCCATACTACAATACTCCAACGCTAGCCCATTCCGCGACAAAACCATCCGCGGTTTCTCCTGCCTTTACTGCTCTAAGCCCTTCCCCGACATACAGAAACTCCGCGAACACACAGCCCAGCAATCAGAAAAAGACAAAATCAACACAATAATCGACTATAAACTCAGTTACAACCCCATCAAAGTCGATATTACAAACCTCCATTGCACCGTCTGCAACCTAGAAATGAAAGACCTCAACGATTTGAAGGATCACCTAGTTGGTGTACATAATAAAACTATTTACAAAAATATTAAAGATATTATACTCCCATTCCGTTTAGAAGATGGCCATAATTTTACGTGTGTTATATGTTCCGTCGTACACATATCATTTAAAAATCTATATCATCACATGAGCAGCCATTATAGGAATTACTGTTGCAAAAAATGCGGGGAAGGTTACATTACAATAGCAGCGTTAAGAAAACACGGAAAGACACACGCTCAAGGCATATTCCCCTGCGATTTCTGCGATAAATCCTACACGTCGATGACGAAGAAACGGAACCATGAGAAGGGCGTCCACACGGGCGGTTGGCTCCGAAACAAATGTCCGCATTGTCCAGAAGTTTTCGTCAGTTACTACGACAGGAGCGAGCATTTGGTCAAGGCTCACAATCAAACGCCTATCATATATCCCTGTAATGCATGCAATAAGATTTATAAGAAGAAATTTGAATTAAACAGGCATATAAAGCATCATCACTTGCAACAGAGGAGTTATCTCTGTGATAAATGTAATGCTAAGTTCTTTTCTAAGAGAGGTCTTTCGGATCACTTATCAAGGCACGTGGGAGGTGTGGTATTCTCCTGTGATGTATGCGGTAAGTCGTTTTCAAGGGCCCGTACGTTAAAGGAACATATAAAAATACACGAAGACGACAAACGGTTCCAATGCGAGATATGCCACAAGACGTTTATGCAGAAGTGTAGCTTGAAAAGTCATGTGAGGTTGCATCAAGATGACTTGGACATATTTAAGGAGTTCGATGATGTGAAGCATCTAATAGACAATAGGGAGCTTACGTTGAAGCAAATAGCCGCTGAGAGTAAAATAAAGGCTCAAGCGGAGAAAGCGAAAGAAGAAAGAGAATTTGAATAGTATTTATTTAGTTAACGGTGACCTTGAGACCGCCACATCGCAAATAAGACTTACTCTTAGCGCCAAACTACAAAAAAGACCGTCATTTTATTTAAAATTAAAAGAAAACAGTTAATTTTTTTAAATTTAGTAATTTCTGTGGTACACAATGATGACTATCTCTCTTTTTGCGCTGAACAGATGGCGCTGGTGTAGCATTAGATCCAGTTTCACCAATAATTGCCATTTGTCCGAAAGTTTGTCGCAAGCATATTGTCTGTTGGGCAACATACCTCATTATAAGCGCTAGCTGTGGTGAATCCATACCTGAATGGCTCTATTAATAAATAAATAAAAGTAGCGAAATATAGTACACCGCGCATGATTCGCCCACAAGTTTGACACCGTTGGATGCGGGTCGCTTTTAAAAGACCATTCTGTAAGTTGTTAAGTCATAGCGTTGTGTCTCATACATACACATCATCGGCCTATAAGTGCCTACTGCTGAACAAAGGCCTCTTCTCACAAGGAGAAGGTTTGAGCATTAATCATCACGCTTGGACAAGGCGGATAGGCGATTTCAAACTTATAATTAGAAATTATAAGTCCAGGTTTCCTAACGATATTTTCCTTCACCGTGTATCAATGGTGTCTAAATAATCATAGAAATTACATATAACTCGGTAAAAGTCACATTGGTACTTGTCAGGTTTCGAATGCATGAGAAGCGGGCACCTTAACCTTTGAGCCACCACGATAAGTCTCATATTTATCAATTTTTGGTATGCTGATGATAACATTTTTAATTGGTTGTATTGTAAGCGTTGGATTAAGGTCAGTGATGAGGTTTGTTCATCATCTGTGAACGTCTTTGTCAAAAATATCGTTTATACGTGACTGTGGCGGTCGAAAGGTGACAGTTTTTTTTTGTAATAAAGACTCCTTAAGTTCTGACATTGTGTTGTATAAAAAAATTGTGAGTGCATATTTTCTAGAACAATTGTCTACGAATTGTGTAAGAGAATGGTTATAAATAATAGATGCATGTATATGGTGTTTGAAGGTTTAAAAAAAATATTCTGGGTGTGAAAGTTTTTGTTATTGTAGACTTTACGTTACTTTGGGATGGGTTAAGTCGTTGATTTAGATGTTGTTAATAAATACGAAAGGTTTCGGGCTCGATTCGTAGGTAAATTTTGATAATTAAATTTATAATTAAGTATAACGGAGAAAAAATTAAAGAGTAATCAAAAATATATTGTAAACGTCAACAAATATAGTATTTGTATTGTGATTAATTTACTACTTTATCGATTACTTTCACATCACAGAAGGCGCTTATTTTTTCAAACACCCTGTATATGATCCAAACATTTTTGTTCTAATATTTATTTAACAGTGTCTGATTAGTTATTTCTAACTTAATTGACACTTTTTCTACGGACAATACGTCAGACAAAGAAATAATTTACTATAGATTGTGAATTTTTACCGGTCTTAAATCCACACACCCTGTATCATGTGAAGTAATGAAAGGCATATAAAGACAAATGCATTATATTTTTAGTTGTTAATAAATATTATATTATATTATGTATAACTAATCATATATCTGTGGTTTTATTTTTAAATTTGTACTCCATTCTCTATAATCTCGCACCTAACCATAAATGACCACTTCTAAGCAAAAATCTCTTCTCTTCTTCTGCTGATAAAACGTAGCCTATGTTCTATTCCGGAGTGTATCCAATACCTATGCCAATAAATTAAATTTCAAAATGATAAATTTCATCCAGATCTGTCTAGCCGTTTTGGCGTGATCGAGTAACAAACATCGTAACTTTCGCATTTATAATATTAGTAAGATAATTATAAAGCTTGCTCAAGGCAGATTGTCGATTTAAAACATATGGTTAGAGATTATATGTACCGGCTTTCTCAACGTCGCGTCAGCCAGATGGGCAGGCGCAATAAGGTACCGTTGCCTCGGCCCGGAGCAGAACGAGGAACGGAGAGGGTATCAGTCAGTAAGAGTCTGACACTTCGTCTTGCTCGAGGCGAGAGAAGTGATTTGATGATTTTCCCTATAAAAATAAATACCTATTACTACTACTACTACGTGCGGTTTTATCCACGTTGATGATGGGAGATACACACACACACACACAGATGGAGTTTCTTGCTCGTTCTTCTCCATTCGTAACTACAGTTTGGAACGAGCACCTAGCTTCACTGACGAACAGACTGACAGACTACTATTCTATTTTGACGTTTCAAAAGTACCTATTTATGGTTTAGTTGGAATAAATGATTTTGATTGACTTGATTTGAATTAAGATGATGCAATGTTATTTTATTCACAAAATTTTAATATAAATTGATTGAGTTCTTTTAAATCCAATGTCATCTTACTGCCCATTCTCGTTCGCTGTGCCTCTATCTTACAGCTGTTTGAATTAGATTTATTAATAAGACGAAATGAAAACGCGTGTGAAAGAATTATTTTTCTTTTATAGGCGTTACCGGAGCAACAAAAAATCTACGCAAACGTGCTGTTAAGGAAGAGGCCGACGATGAGGCATTAAGTCAGTTAGTGTACCGCGAAAAACATGTGCCCGAAATGAAGAAACAATGGCATAATCTTACTACCTTACTCATGTGCTCCAACGCAACCCCTTTCAAAGATAGGAATGATGCAGGATTCATCTGCGCATACTGCTTCAAAACATACCCCACTCCCGAAATACTCAGAGCTCACACACAC
Source organism: Spodoptera exigua (assembly GCA_902829305.4). Classification (NCBI taxonomy): domain Eukaryota; kingdom Metazoa; phylum Arthropoda; class Insecta; order Lepidoptera; family Noctuidae; genus Spodoptera; species Spodoptera exigua. The sequence continues at coordinate 3,416,914 of LR824630.2, read as the reverse complement.
GCCGACCATGATAAAGAAAAGTCATCCTACAAAGCAGGCTCCTGCAAAGCCAGTTTTGTCGCCTTCCTAGATATAGTCGATCTCAAATGCACACTATGCGATCAGCCAATGGATTCCTTACAAACTTTAACCGAACATCTAGTCTCAATACACGAGAAAAAGTACTATTTAGGCATCACAGACTATTTTCAACCGTTCAAATTGACGAATGAACAGCAAATCAACTGTTGTCTCTGCGACGAAGTGTTCCATAATATGAAACTGCTGATGCAACATATGAATGTCCATTATAGAAACTTTATATGCACTACTTGTGGCGCTGGCTTCGTAAATTCGTTCCGTTTGAATCGCCATGAAACTACACATTTGAAGAAAAAGGCTAGCTTCCCATGCCGACATTGTGACCAAGTTTTCGCAGCCGAATCGAAGAAAAAAGCTCACGTGAACACCGAACACAAAGGCATAGCTGGCGACAGCGTTTGTCAAATATGCAAGGCTCGGTTCAAAAATTATTATCAAAAAACCAGACATATGATGCAAGTCCACAATGTAGAAGGGATCAAATGCGATCAGTGCGAGAAAAAGTTTAATCTTAAGTCAAATTTGATGCTTCACATGAGAAGCGTGCATCTTAAAGAAAGGCCTTATGAATGCTCTGTATGCAGTATGGGGTTCTTTATAAAAAGACATATGTTGGGACATTATATGGCTACTCATACGAATGAGAGGAAGTTCAAATGCGAGGTTTGTGGCAAGGCGTATGCTACACAGAACAGTAAAAGGAAACATATGAAGAAGAACCATGGGATATCTAAGAATATGGTGGTCGCTAATATTGAGAAGTAATTTTAATGTTAAACCATATGGTTATATGGGAATATGGACTTCTTACTTATCTTAATGTTGGACTAGATTAGGTCTTGCATGTTTTTGAGAAAAAAGACCACTAATGAAAGCAGTTTATCAGCGATTAAAAACAGACTCGATTTCCGCAAACAGCTCTTTCTGTGATCCAAGAATTGTTCCGAATTTGGGTGTGATATGTATGCCATCCACGACATAGGAGAAAATCCCAGTTCATGGCAACGTCTTTTTAAAGGAAAAAAAATCATGTACTTGTAAATCAATTAGGCTTATCGTCGACCCGTTTAGAAGCTGAATGCTTGTTCCAAGGCATAGATTTGTATAAAAACAAGTAACTGGAAATCTGGAAAGCCATAGGTATAAAATTTGCTCAAATTAAAATAGCAGTTGTAACGTCATCTTTGTTTTCATTAAAAATCATCTTATGTAGCACGAATCCTGGTACTGGTTGGGCGGCGAGACCTCCAAGAATTGTACCCAAAATGTCTTCAGTCTTTTAAATATTTTAATATTACTTATGTAAAAGTAATGCTTACAGTATTGTATTTAATAGATTTTAACGGTGATACATGTATGTAATTGTGATTTATGTATGTTAGGATTAATTTAAGTATATTTATTTGAATCTCTCTTTGTGTTTTTATTCCACCTTCAATTTTAGTCCTATCTTGAAAATAGCGGTGTTAAACATTTTCTGGGTGATGTTCCTACCCTCTTTAGTAGATACCGTAAGTCATATTTAAAAATAAAGACTTACTAACATGATCAGTCGGTTGTGGGACGTCGCCACAGCGCATAATTATGGACCCCGTTCGTGGGTCGAAACCAGACGATACAGTTAGAATGGCTTTTTCTAAAAACTTTGTACTTACGCAGGTCCAGATTTTTCATGGCTTATTATGAACATTATTCTAACTATCTATATTTTGTATAATGTTGACATGTAAAATCAATATTTTATGCCCTGTTTAATTTATTACAATTTAACCAACAAGGCGCATTTGAAAGTAAAAATCTACAATATTAGCATAATAGTATGTTTATCGGTCTATCCCAGGGAGAGGCTATCGGCTGGTTCAAAACGATACACGCATTTTTAAAATGACACACATTCTCAGAAAATATTTATCCCTTCTACATAGAAATACAACATAGTATTTTCTTTGTAGGTAGACGAAGTAACGCAACCGAATTAGCAACACTAATACTTATCAGAACAATGGAACAACAGGTAAATACGGATACAGAAACGAAACAGAACAAAACTCCTGTTTCTTTGAGAAAGAACCAAAAGCGATGTCAAGTAGAGCTATTCAAACAGCGATATAATGTACGAGAGATATTGTTAAGCAGTAATGCTACACCCATACGTAAGTACAATGTCGGATTCGTCTGTTGTTTTTGTGATAAGAAATTTCTAGAAGCCAATGACTTAAAGATACATACCATCGCTAATCATGATGAAAGCGAAAAAATAGATTTCATGAAGGGCCATGGCCTTCAAGCTTTTCTGGTGAAATTGGATGTTACTGATCTTCAATGCAACCTATGCGACACAGAAATGAATACACTCGAAGATTTAATATACCACTTAAAAGATGAACACAATACACCAATGTTCACTGACATAAAAAGCTACATATTACCTTTCAAATTCGAAGATTCTACATTCAAATGCACATTTTGCGAGCTCATATTCGAGAAATTCAAAGTTCTACAAGAACATATGTATACACACTATGACAATTTTGTTGGCGATACATGCGGTTCAGGATTTGTTAATGAGAAAATGTTTATCATACACAGTGATAGTCATAAAGTGGGAGTTTTCCGTTGTGGCCATTGTTCAGAAGAATTCGAAACGCCTGTCAAGTACCACGAGAAAACAGTCCATTTGACATCGCTAAATAAGTGCGGTTACTGCAATGAGAAGTTCATGTGGTATAACCAAAAATGTGCTCATATTGAAGAAGTGCATGGTATAAAAATTAACACCGAAACAATGCAATGCCTGTGATAAGGTTTTTTCGTCAGACTGGCGGCTACAAGTCCATATACGCAGAGACCACCTCCACGAGCGAAGATTTAAATGTACTGGGTGTGAAATGGAATTTTTCGCCAAAGAAAGTTTGAATCAACACATGGTTAAACACTCGGATGTTAAAAGCGTTCCTTGCAGAGTTTGCTTCAAGACCTTCAAGTTGAAGAAAGTGTTAAGAGAGCATATGAGGATACATAACAATGACAGACGTTTCAAATGTGATATTTGTGATGAGGCGTTCGTTCAGAAGGTTAGCTGGAAAGGGCACATGCGGTGTAAACATGGAATATCTGTTTGAGAATACTGCTAGACTAGTTATATACAGGTATTGATAATTCAAAAGTTAACTAAAATTCGCGGGTTACTCACGTGTAAATGTTGAGAAAAGCTCTACTAGTTTCGAACCACAGAGGGGTTCTTCCTCATGAGCAGCGTGCGCGGACGCGGCGACGTCGCGCAGCCTACTGAGCTTTTCTCAACATTTACACGTGAGTAACCCGCGAATTTTAGTTAATTTAGTATGTCTCACGATAGTTATTATAAAAACAAATTCAAAAGTTAATAAAGATATGTTCATATGTTCGATATGCGGACTGATCTGACTGACCAGTTTAAGTTTTTATTGCCTATACACGACCAACGCGTCAAGCCACGCTCCCCTAATCGTCCCTCTAATGAGAAAACGATAATGTAACAAACTGCGCTTAATCACGCAACCGTGTGATCCTTTAGCGATTTTTGCGTTTCATTCGCCAGTTCAAGGTCAATTGGGCGCTATTAGAGATCTTTCATCAAGCAAAGATCCATCGGCTATCTTCCTATTTAGTATTTATTCTGATACATTCTTGTCATAATTCTATACCATTTTAATTGTGACTGAAAATGAAAATGTTTATCACTACAATGGAAAAAAGTGTGTCGAATATTCCCCACTTTCTTTATATAGACACGTTGCGATGTCAGAAATTAAGACAATTTCTATCAAAAGGATTGTATCTCTTTTATTTGTTTATTTAAATATTGTTTGCACACTGGCTGACCTAACGCCGAAGGAATTTTCTACCAGTCTACCTTATGGTGAAACAGAGATAAGGCATGGTAGGTGCATCAGCTATAAGAGCAAGAAATATCGTTTGACGTATCTTCTGTCAGAACTCCGTCACTTACACCCGGTTTCTGAAAGGCTTGTCAACGCTAAAATTAACTAATCTCCTGTTAAATCTCTTGTCAAGTCATCTGATTGGTTGTTGATAATTCAGTCAACCAATCTGATGGCTTGACAGGGGATTACATTGATTTTAACATTGATCGGCCTTTCGGAAACCGGGGATTAGTCCGAAAAATCACTTTTTCTGATTGAATTTAAAACCATTATTTTAAGTCACCAATGCGCTGTGCTTACTTGAAATAAGTATAGTATTTATCTACATACTGTAAAACGGGGTGAATGAACACGCATAGGGTGAATATGTTGGACGAATTTTCCTAGTATCTATTCACCCTTCGAATTCTATTCACTACGTTTTACCGTTATTTGTTCGTTGTTTTCTTAATCATGTTTTCAAAACATATTGTGATTATGTTAATAAACAAAGTTTTTAGAGCAAACGTCTTTTATTTGACGACGAAATTTTGTATTTTCATTGGGCTATAAAAAAACACTATTATTAATCCGTATTAATGACTGAAAGACATAGAAATTGGCAAAAAATGCAATAACAAAGATGAAATTGAATTCAAACCTATTAAAAGGTGTGTCGGTATCGACGATTTTTTTTTTCATTTTTACTATACAAAAATGTTTATCCAACTTTTTACTGTCTTTTAAATAATTAAACACGTATACATGCCATGAAGGCAAAGTTATTTTAAGTTTCGAAAACATACTTCTTAAACTAAAATAGTGGATCATGTTTCAACTGAAGAAAAAAAACTTAATTGCATATCAACCAGTTTGTCTGTCGTGAAAGAACTAATAATTTAAATAAATATGAAGAACAAAATAATAAGGAAACATTAAATAACTCATTCCTTTTCTTTGTAGGTGTTCAACGTAACGTGAACGCCAAGATTGAAAAGGATTGTGACAAAAAACTGAAACGAAGCAAAAGCGAACAGCTCGAGGACACAAAACTCAATGAGCTTGTAAAACAAAGAAGTAACATAAGGCTTATCTTGCAATGTTCCAACGCAACCCCCATTCGATGCAGAGGGGGCATCGGGTACGCCTGCTGTTTCTGCGGAGACCAGTTCCCCGATCCAGCAGAGCTAAAAAAACACACCCTCCAAGGTCACGATGATAAAACTAAACTGCAATTCATGGAAGGCAAAATGATGTTCTCATTTCTGGTCAAATTAGACATCACCAATCTAAAGTGCAATATCTGTGAAGCTAAATTTGATAAATTAGAACAATTTGTAGACCATTTAATCAAAGAACACGATAAAAAGATTTTTACAGACATAAAAAGTCATGTGTTACCATTTAAATTCGATGACGATGTACTCAGGTGCTTGTACTGCCAAAATGTTTTTAATAAGTTTAAGAATTTGCAGCAGCATATGAATGTCCACTGTAGGAATTATATTTGCAAATATTGCGATGCGGGGTTCGTCAACAAACACATTCTAGCTTGCCACACAGAAGGTCACAAGATCGGAACGTTCCAATGCGATCTATGCTCGAAAGTCTTCGATACACTACGGAAGAAAAAAAGCCACGAGAAATCAGTTCATATACACGCGAATTTGCTATGCAAATGTGGGTACTGCTATCAGAAATTTACGAATTACAGAAAGAGGGATATTCATTTGGTTAAAGTTCACGGTGTTCAGTTAAAAGCTGTTAAATGTCACGCCTGTGATAAAACCTTCGATAGTAAGAGTGCTTTGACTGTCCACACTAAAAGAGACCATCTGATGGAGAGGCCTTATAACTGTACCCAATGTGATATGAAATTTTTCGGCTCTAATGAGTTGAAACTTCACATGGTTAAGCACACCGGTGTTAGAGAGTTCAAATGTACTGTCTGCTTCAAGTCTTACGGACGAAAGAAGACTTTAACAGAACATATGAGGATTCATAACGATGATAGGCGGTTCAAATGCGAGCATTGTGGTCAAGCATTCGTCCAAAAATGTAGCTGGAAAGGCCACATGAAGAACCGACATGGTGAATTAGTTTGAGTTCTGTTTTTGTTTCAATAAGGTTTTAAATAGAGTTGACTATATTTGTATTTACGTCAAATTTGCTAGAGATCTTTAGTTTGTGATTTGTTTGTTGTTAATATATAAAGTTTTATATCATTGTTTGTTTTTTTTTTTTCATTTAAACTGTAACCTAACCTTCTGCTGTCCCTGGTTTTAAGCGTACTGCCGTCATACAGTATTGGGTAACATTGAGACAATTATCAACGTAACACACAATAGAACCGATTTAATCATATAACAAAGAATTTGATTATGAAACTGAAAAATAGTAGGTTGCCATTGGATGAAGCAATAGGGAGTGTCAGACTCTTACTGACTGAACCAACTCGTTGCTCCTTCTGCTCCAAGCCGAGCCAGCAATACATTATTGTGTCAACACCCTCAACCCCAGTTTAAGAACCTCAAGTACCTGTGTTATTCTGAATGTAAGACAGAAAAATATATAACACTTTGTAAAGTGTAAATAAATACGTAAATAACTTAATAATTTTCTTTATAGATACAATAAACAAGGAACAAGAGAATCGGGAAACCACAACGAATTATGAACAACAGATAAAAATAGAAGATGTGCGATCAAAAGCTGAAATTACTGATGTTAACACTAAGAAAACGCGTAAGCAGCGTACCAAACGCTGCCTCCAAAAGTATTTGGATAATCTCAAAATTATTCTGGAATGTTCCAATGCCACAATGATCCTACGACATGGAGACAAAGGATACTTATGCTGTTATTGCTCAGAAGCATTTGAAAAACCAAACGATTTAAAAGAACACACCTTATCACAACATAAAAACGAAGAAACGTTCTATGGTAACGTTGTAGCTAACGGACCCTCAACATTCTTGGTCAAACTTGACATCACGAACCTCATTTGTTTGCTGTGCGACGCAAGCATAGACTCCCTCGAAAATCTCTTCAGTCACCTCAAAGATGTCCATCAGAAGATCTTCCACACGGACATTAAGGATCAAATATTCCCTTTCAAGTTTAATTCGGATCAGCTTTCATGTTGTATTTGCAAGAATAACGTGGTTTTTGTCACCGTTAGAGCTTTACACGAACACATGCATAAGCACTACAGATATTTCATCTGCGATGTGTGTGATGCTGGCTTCATTAATAACATCACCCTTTCCCGACACCGTGTGACTCACACGAAAGGATCTTACAAGTGCCGTCACTGTCCTTCAGTATTTAACAATATATTAAAACGACGCAATCACGAAATGAGAACACATACGAATTCTGGAAAGCCCTATGTTTGCCATTTTTGCAATCAAAGCTTTAAGGAGTATATTGCTAAGGAAATGCATTTGTCGAAAGCACATGATGTGGCTCCTAAGAAATATGATTGTACAGCGTGTGACAGAACATTTCCTACCCACGGCCATTTAAAAGTTCATATCAGAAGATTTCATTTAATGGAAAAAAGTTGCAAATGCACGGAATGTGATCAAGCCTTCTTCAGAGATGGTGATCTCAAAGCGCATATGCTTACACACACGGGCGCTAAAGATTTTAAATGCGAGATTTGTTCCAAGTTTTTCGCTAGGAAGTCTAGTTTAAATGAACATATGAGGATACATAACAATGATAAGAGATTCAAATGTAATTTATGTGGTCAGGCGTTTGTCCAAAAATCAGGTTTGTCGTGGCATATGAAGTCTAAGCATTCTAAATTGTCTTCAGATTAAGGATAAAATTTTTTTTTATTTTATATTTCATATTATTCGGAAATATGTTTAAACAAACCTAAGCCAAAGTGATGTTTAAGCGAAAAAAGCTACAAAATGTGCGCTCTGGAAAACACTTAAATCGCTTTTAAATTGTTTCGTCAATAAAAACTCGTGATGTATCCCATCCCAAAAATGTTGTGAAATGTTGTGAAGGCCCGAAGGCTTCTCATGCGGGCGCGGTTTCTTAACCAAGCAAGTACCAATGTATCTTATCATCATAAGTTTGAAATCGCCAACCCGCCTTTGTATGAGATGGAGCCGAGGCCTTTGATGATGATAATAAAATCTGACTGGAATATTAAATCAATACTTATCTTTTCTATTATCTTCGACTAGCATTTATATTATTATTTTTAATTTACTATCGCAAGACATATTGAAATCACAGAACAGGACACACATTGGTTGATTGATTATGAAAACCCAAGTGACTTGAAACTAGGCGGGAAAACTCGTTGAACAGTTGCATAAATTGACGAGACGAGTCATAGTAACCTTATCAATGAGCATGCATTCATCAGGTCAATTTTTTTATTTGTCTCAAGTAATCTCTATTACCTACTGTTGTGTAATTTTGACAATTTGTTCCTAATGTTTTATGTATACATTTCTTTACCTAATCCTATTTAAGAATTTGATTCTCAATTTTTGATTAGGTGCGGTTAATCTGTCATATTTTCTTGGTGATTATTTTTTCCTCAAGTCTTTACTGTTTTTATATGTTTGTATTATATAACTGAAGAACATATTTAATAAGATTCTTTTATATTTTATCTACGTTATGTTGAAAAATACTTAGTATTACATAGTACAGATAATTTTAGCGCATATTTTTTGTTATCTTGTAAAAATACTTGAAAACGTTTAAATTAAAATATGTCTTTTGATTTAATAATGGTCCCAGTTTTACCCGCGTATACCTACAGATTATTCTTATAAACTAATTTTCTCAGTAAACCAAATTTATTTTCCTAGACTACGCTTCTCCTTAAGTAATCAGTTTACCTGATCAACGTGTGCGGACTAGCGAGTGTAAGCGCAATGTCTTGCGGCCCCGCCCAAAGTAGTAGAAGGAACATAGTGGTTATCGACTGTAAGAGTCTGTCACTTCCTCTCGCTCTACCAAGGGCAAGAGAAGCCATTTGATGAATTTTCACCCTTAACCCGTTGAATCAAAAAATGTTGTGTCTCGCGTAAATCCACGTCTAAGGGCTGATTTTTCAATGGTTAGATAAAAGTTACCTGGGGAATAATTATGATGCTGTCGCGTCAGAATGTTTGTCTAAGACAGTGGCAGTAACAACTTTATTCATCAGATAACATTTATCTGACTATTGAAAAATCAGCCCTAAGACCAGCGAAAAGTTAAAAACGCTGTACTAACAGGTTAGGGATCACAGTTTTAAAAATACAAGTTTTATCATAAAATGTCGATCGGTCTATTTATGTGTGTTCTTAATCGAATCTTCTACACGCGCGGGCAATCATCGTCATCATCATCAGCCTGTTGTCGTCCACTGCTGGACATATGCCTCCCCGATTGCACGCCACTGAGCTCGATGCATGTTCAGCTCTTCTCATCCAACCACTGTCAGCCATCTTGCGGATGTCGTCAGTCCACCTAGCTGGAGCCCTCCAGCCCTACACTACGTTTGCCTAGACGTGGTCTCCACTCTAGAACACGTTTACCCCAGCGGTCATCGGTTCTTCGACAAATGTGACCTGCCCACTGCCACTTCAGTTTGCTAATCCTTTGGGCTATGTCGATAACTTTAGCGGACAAATTATTCTAACAATGCCGTTAATTGTTGCTCTTCTTGGTGTGTATTTGGTAGAACTATATATGTCGTGAGTGACTCACTTTATTGTATGACTCTAAAATTGCCGTTTGATGTTTAGTTTTTGATGTGTAGTACCTAAAACTATGCCTCAAATAATTTGATGACCATTCCTTTTCTTTATAGGTGCGCAACAAAAAACACATGTGGAAATGGAATTTAATAAAAACAATGAACGAAACGAAACAGAAGCGAAAGCAAAAAGAAGACAATTACTTAAACATAAAAAGACTATAAAAGATATACTTCTCTATTCGAACGCTACGCCTATAAAAAAATTTGAAGGAAATCGATATGCATGCTGTTATTGCAAATATCAATTCGTGAATCCAGCTGATCTTAAGACACATACACTGAACAGCCATAACGATGTTGCCGAAGCGAATTTTATAAAGAACATGTCCATGTCTATATATGTTGTCAAATTAGATATAACGGGACTGAAATGCAATATTTGTTATGAGAAACTGAACACGCTAGAAGAATTTGCAGATCACCAAAAACTACACCAAAAAATCATCTCCAAAGAACATTTAAGCCACATTCTCCCATTTAAATTCGACAGTGAAACTCTTAAATGCATAATTTGCTCGAGCTCCTTCGATAATTTTCGAAATCTTATCAAACACATGCATGTCCACTACAGGAACTATATCTGTCCCATATGCGACGCTGGGTTCGTGAACAGAAACGCATTGCTTTTCCATACGGTTACTCACGAAGCTGGAACCTTTATTTGCGATTATTGTCCAAAAATTTACACTACACACGTCAAAAAACGTATGCACGAAAAAGCAGCTCACAGTAATGTGGATAAGATAAACAAATGCGCTTTTTGTGAGGAAACTTTCAAAAATTATGCGAAAAAGCGAGTCCATCTTGCTTCTGTACATGGCATTGTGGCTTCAGCAACGGCTTGCCAAGCCTGCGACAAGGTCCTTACTTCGAGAAGATCTCTGAGCATACACATGAGAAGAGTCCACTTGCTGGAGAAGCCACACAGATGTGAAATCTGCGATAAAACATTCTATTCCACATCCTGTCTTAAAAATCACATGGTCAGACACACGGGCTCAAAAGAATTCCAATGTAATATCTGTCAAAAGACCTTTGGCAGAAAAAAGACATTGAATGCGCACTTGAAGATCCATGATGAAGACAATCGCGTGACATGCGAACATTGTGGACAGAAGTTTGCTCAGAAATATACGTTAAAGTGTCATATTAAGTCCAAACATGCGAACGCTGTTTAAAAATTTTGATTTTAGTTTTTGTCAATCTTCTAGTCATTATTTGCCAAAATTACTTAGGTAGTTAGGTTAGGTTTGTGTAAAATATTTTCTATTGTTTCTAGTTACGTTTTAAAATAGTCTATTCTAATCTACGTACTAATATTATAAAGAGGTAAAATTTGTAAGTTTATATGTAGGAGGTAATTTTTGATAGACAGAAGATATAGTTAGAAATGACTAGAATGTTCCTGAGATGAGTACAAATTACACATGACTTGTGTCTTTTAGTCCAGCTTTAAAATCTGATTTTTTTTTTAAATCCCGGGTTACATTGGAAACTAGTATTAATTATAATATACATAGGTTAGGTATACAATATTTTATAGGCGGCAGTAGTAGCACAGCATTAAAATAAGATAGAAATAAGTTCACATTTTTGTATCTAGTCAATGTGTATCTAATTAAGATTGTCTAATTTTGTCTGATATTCTCTTGCTAATAAAGTACCTATTCCAAATCCATCATTTCATTGCACACCTAGTTTAAAAATTCATTGACTGAAATCTACATTTCTGCGTCTAAATAGTATTTTTGTCTCTGGTAATTTTTAGGTAGGTGCTAGGATTCCGTTTCACGTTAAAGATGATAAAATATATGGAGTATATTTGATTGTAGACCGTGTTTCACAGTCATTAAATATAGTTGCTTGATTTACATTCCAAACACAGTAGGTTAATTGATAAAACATGTTTACGACCATTTAATGAGATCACCTATTTGAAGTTGTAATTGGAAGAAATTATTTCACGTATTTCTATTGTTTTAATGCCAGAAATTAACGTGCTACCGTACAACTGAACATCAGAAGGTAACAAGCTAAGTTACTTTCAGTCCTAAAAAGTTTTAACATAATCTATAATTTAAAACAAAATCATCCTTAGCTCACAAACACAACTATCAGTGCCAAATAACAATGAAAAAGCCATTAACAATAAAATAACCCTTTTCTTTATAGGTAATCATGAACAACAGCAACCTGCAACTATCAAAATAATCAATATTAAAACAGAAAAAGATGAAGACGATCCAAATACTAAAAAAGATATTAAGTCACCAAAGAAAGTTAATAAAACGCTTTTCCAAACCACGGAAATTGGTAAACATAAAATGAATGCTATTGAACTTATGCGATGGTCTAACGCCACGCCCATAAGAAACCATGGCGATATGGGATACTCCTGTGCCTATTGCTCAAATCAATATCAGGACCCAGCCGAACTGAAGACACATACGTTAGAAACACACAAAGATGTCACCGCAGCCTACTTCATACAAAATTTAAGCTTATATCAGTATATTGTCAAAATGGACATAACAGATTTAAAATGCACAATATGCCAAATAGAAATTGACACTACAGAAGACCTATTGCAACATTTAAAAGATAAACACGACAAAAACGTCTTCTTTGATATAAAAAATCACATAGTACCGTTCAAATTCAACTCAAAAACTCTCAACTGCTTCATGTGCAAGAACATTTTTTATAAATTCAAACGGTTATTGGTACATATGAATATTCATTACAGAAATTACATTTGTCAAGTTTGCGATGCGGGCTTCGTTAATCATATAAGTTTAAAATATCACGCTGCGACCCACAAAAAAGGTGTTTTCCAATGCGAACAGTGTCCGACGGAATTCGAAACACTAATCAAACTTAGATTGCACGAGAAAAAGACACATGGCAATAAGAAACGTATTGATAAATGCGGTTATTGTTCAAAAACTTTTGACGATTATAGGAAGAAAGAAACGCATTTAAGGTTGGCACATGGAAAAGAACAGAATCTTAAATGTACGGCTTGCGAGAAAGTGTTCAAAGCAACCAAGCATTTAAATGTACACGTGAAAAGGGATCATTTGTTAGAACGACACAATCCTTGCAAAATGTGCGATATGAAATTTTTTTCTAAATCGGAATTAAAAGATCACATGGCCAAACATTCCAATGTGAAAGCGCATAAATGTGAAGTGTGTTCCAAGTCGTTTACGAGAGCGAAGTGTTTAAAAGAACATTTGAGAATCCATAATAATGATAGACGGTTCAAGTGTGAGATTTGCAGTCAGGCGTTTGTCCAAAAATGCAGCTGGAGAGGTCATATGAAGTCGAAACATGGGGAAATTGTCTAAAATTAACTGTGTTAAGACCTAAATCTAGATTTTAATAGTATTTCTCAATTTTTATTGTCTTCGTAACTACTAAGAGTCCTTTATCGTTAGGACACCATGTTTAGCAAAATACAAAACTTAAGAAAATGTATAGTTGCATAAGTAAGGTATTCGAACGGTACCCCTAAAAATGACAATTTAACGCCGTGCGCAAGTTGCACGACTGAACACAAAGAGTTTTGACGCAATTTATCAAATACAGAAAGTTGGCTTACGAGCAAGATCTATAGAACTACTAGCTCTTACTCGCTGCATCGCTCCCGTCATTTGACTACCTACCCTACTCTACTTAGCCTACACTTCCTACTCTAACCTATCCTATGTCCTTCTACCAGTTCTTAGCTACCTCCCTACGAATCTTCAGCCAAATCGGTTCAGCCGTTCTTGAGTTGTAAATAGTGTAACTAACACGACTTTCTCTACATGTATAGATATTACTTACATTATGTTCCTTCACTAAAGATCGCTAGTTGAAGTCGTCGAATGTTTGATGACTAATCTTACTAATTTAATATAAAAAAACCGTAACGCGATCTGTTTCGCCTTTACTGTTTTATTTGTGCGGTAGTCGGGGTCGCTATCGGTTGACTACCGGTTGCAATGTGGCGTGAGGCAAGATGGGATAACCTCGCCAACTCTTTTTAACCTGTATAATTATGACCGTCTGATTCGTGAACTCAATAGTGCAGGTGTCGGATATTCTATTGATGGTGTTCTTGTCAACAACATCAATTATGCGGATGACCATGGTTCTGCTGAGTCCTTCGATCAGAACCGTTCGAAAACTGATTTCGATCTGCGAGCGGTATGCGAGGTCCCACGAGTTCAGATATAACGCTACTAAGAGTGAAGTCATGGTGTTTAAGGCGGGGTCTAAGACTTATGACAGTACCACAGGTCATATTGAAAGGTAGTGCCCTCTAAAGAGGGTCGCAGTTTAGGTATCTGGGCCACTGGATCACCGAGACGCTTGTAGATGACATTGATATAGATAAGGAGCGTATACCTTTGTCAGTTAGAGCTATTATGCTGGCACGCTGTACTACACAAGTAAAAGCTACTTTGTTTAGGGCCTTCTACCAGTCGTTCCACACGTGGAGCCTATGGGTCAAGCTTACGAGGAAGTCGTATGACTCCCTGCGTGTCCTCTAGAATGCCTTCAGGTCGCTGATGAAGCTGGCTCGTTGCTGTAGTGCGTCGGTGATGGTTTCTCGACGATAATTCGCAGGAGAATTTTGTCCCTAATATGCTGCTTACAAGGCAGCTCTAACAGTTACCTTCGGTACCTTGAAGGATGAATTTGGATATGGATTGCCCGTTTATGCGGTACTGGACCAGGCTGCATGTTGAGCACTCCGGATCCAAACCAAAATTTAAGCTAAGATGACATTTGTGTATTTTTTAATAACTTTTAATGACATCTTAAACAATTTTTATATTTTAATGAATTTGTGTATTTTTTATTTGATTTTAATTTATTTATTGTAAATGGTCTTAGAAAGTTTATGAATATTGTAATGCTGTAATCTATAATTATGTATAATCAAATTTTTGTTATTTGGTAATTTCCGAAATAAATTGATTTACTATCATTATTATTTTTATGTGTCATTCCTTTCAAGGGATCACAGGATCCCTGACCTTTGGAAGGCGAACGAGGGGGCCAAGCCAACTCGCAGAGGCCCGTTAAACAGTTTAAATATAAATATGATGGCGCATCGACCGGCAATTATCCCTGAATGCACTATAAAGTGCACCCAAAAACAATTTCATCTGGTTTTAAAATTTTGCACCACAAAGATTTTTTATCTTATTGTACACAATTACATAAATAGATAAAACTAGAATTAGCAGATAGATTTTGCAGTCATACTTTACGACAGTCATTTGTTCTAAATCCTCTGCACCAAACTATTCAAAGTTGCAATGTACATAGTGTATTACAAAGTAGCTTTCTGTGTCCCTGTGCCCCATTGCTTAAATAGTTTTAAATACGCAACGAATTTTGATGCAGTTTTTTTAATAGATAGAGTGATTGAAGTGACTTTCCTTTCTCGAGTTCCAAACTATGTCTGTACCAAATTTCACACAAATAGGTTTAGTAGTTTAGGCGTGAAGTAAAGACAGACAGACAGAGTTACTTTTGCATTTATAATATTAGTTTGGATTTGGATAACTTCCATTAAACAGTGAAGAAATTAAGTATCAGCATTGTAATTCAATTATCCTAATAATTAAAGGGAAATTATAATTAATACACTTCATATAAAATTTCAAATACTTTTACGAAATAAAACGATGTAGGTAAGTCTCATTCTGTTTGAGAAAACGTGGCTAAAATGGTAGAAATTTAAGTAAAACCTATTTAATTCATTACCTTTTTAAGTCATTGACTGCCGGCAGATTACAGTTGAGGACAAATCCTCGACTAGCGTGATCCACGTGTTGCCCCCATGGCCTTCAACGTGTTTAAGTTTGTCGCTGACTGGGCCATCCTCAAAATTGTATAACAAACAAATCTGCATGAGATTCCTCTCCATCTTCCCAACTATAGGAGTGCAAAAATTAAAAACAAATTGTGGCTTTAAGGCCCGAATGAACAGGTTGCTTATGGATAGACTTGCTCCGTCGTCGCTTCATCGCCTACCACGAGAGCCCTTAGCAAATAAAAAAAAAACAACTCGTTGAGCATTGTATAAAGCAAAAATGAGGTAACAAAGAGAATTTACATTACCAATTCTGTTAATATTACTCGTTGGATATTAAATTAGTTTTAAAAACATCTACACAGTCTCAGAGTTCAAATTGTCCTGTTGGAAAACAGTGAAATAATATTACATTTCTCTTTGTAGGTCAACGACGGAGAACTAGGATAATCAAAATTGAAAAAGCGACAAAACCAACGGTTGAACTGAAGTTCGTCTCAAAGCTTAGGATAAACCCAGATAGTATGTTAGTTAAAGGCGCTGATACGGAGATACTGAAGAACAAGGTTAATTTAGAAAATATACTTCTAAATTCTAATGCTAATCCTATCAGATGCAAGGACAGCCTTGGTTACGGCTGCTCATTCTGTCCAAAACAATTCCAAGACACAACCGCATTGAAAAAACATTTCTTACAAGAGCATAATAATGATAAACTCATAAAATACATGAGTGCAAAACTGTTCCAACAAGTTATTAAATTAGATATCACTTATCTTAACTGCGCCCTATGCGATAAAGATATTACGCATCTTGATGATCTGATAGCACATTTGAAGAAAGATCATAATAAACCAATGTGCCTAGATGTTAAGAGTCAAATTCTCCCTTTCCGTTTCGACTCCCCGCAACTCAAGTGCGCGATTTGCTCCACGGAATTCGTTGCGTTCAAACTTCTACAAGAACATATGAATATGCATTTCGGTAATTATATTTGTGAAATATGTGGCGCTGGATTTGTAACAGATAGATTAAGAATGAGCCATGTACGAAGACATGATAGCGGCGAATATAAATGCAAGCAATGCGATAAAACGTTTACCAATGAAACGAGGCGACGGGAACACGAAAAAAGAACTCACTTAGGAATAAGTAAAAGGAATAAATGTAATTACTGCTCCGAAAGATTTGTAGATTATTGGAAAAAAGTTAATCATATGGTTAAAGAACA
The DNA here is from genome assembly GCA_902829305.4 of Spodoptera exigua. Classification (NCBI taxonomy): domain Eukaryota; kingdom Metazoa; phylum Arthropoda; class Insecta; order Lepidoptera; family Noctuidae; genus Spodoptera; species Spodoptera exigua. The sequence continues at coordinate 3,400,100 of LR824630.2, read as the reverse complement.
TGGGATGCCTCCTGTCGTTTTAAAATGTTCAGCCTGTGACAGGACATTTAGTAATCAGAGGGCGCTGTCGACGCATACGAGGAAGGACCACTTATTGGAAAGGAGACACAAGTGTACCGAATGTGATATGAGATTCTTTTACAAGAGTAGTTTGCAAAAGCACATGGCAAAACATACAGGGCTTAGGCAGTTCAAATGTGACGTGTGTTTGAAGGCCTATGGACGGAAGAATACTCTGAGAGAACATATGAGGATCCACGCAAATGATAGACGATTTGCCTGCACGCACTGCGGACAAGCGTTCGTTCAGAAGTGTAGCTGGAGGAACCATATGCGCGCTGTGCATAAAGAACAAGTTTAAACAGTCACACAGCTTGAGACGTTGTTTAGAATTATCGTACCTATACCTACTATGTACCTATTTTACTGCAATTGTAGACTATAAAATTCTTTAGATAGGATTTGTCTTACGATTACTTTCAGAATGCAAATTTTCGAAGACATAACCGTTTCTATAATAAAGAATTACTAATATACAGTGTACAATCAATCTTTTAATATTTTCTTAGCTGATCAAATAACTAGACTGACTTTTAGTGACAATTATATCGGTTCAACTCTCTTTTGCAAGTGTGTCAGTCCTTTGTTTTGTTAGCGCATCGACACAGCATCGAAAGGGTTGCTATTTTCAGACGTTCTATTCTACTTTACAAAATTTTCTTTAATAACAATATTCCTGACTATAATTAACACAATAAAAACGAATCCATATTCAATCCTTTTATTGAAATTTCACAACTAAAAATTTTGCATACAAGTGCAACATAAGACGCTGCTTCTTTCGTAAAAATGTTACATAAAATTATTATGGAAAAAATTGGTAGAAAAATACAAATTAAGTACAGTGCGGCCGACGTACCTTGGCAAGTCTGAAGTTAGCCGATTAGCTGCGCAGTACACAATTTTGTACATATAAGATCCATTGCGCAGACAAACGGCTAACTTCAGACTCGCCAAGATACGTCGGCCGACTGTATTATATCCTCAAACCAATCATTGAAAATATGATTCTATTTAAGAAATCATTTTATTGAAACACTAATTAAATAATTATTTATCTTTGACCTAAGCAACTATCTAATTATCGGAATTGGTCTATCTAACCATTTACGCGTGATTCTATGGCCAAGAGAAATTGGACTAGTTTTTTTATATAAAGTTTAGCACGGGTACAATTTATGCAGATATTTTAATGGAAGTTACTATACATATAAATCTTCCTCTTCAATTACTCCATAACCGCATCAAAATCTGTTGTGTGAGTTTTAAAGATTTAAGCAAACATAGGGATATAGGGACAAAGAAATTAACTTTGTTTTATACTATGTAGTGAAGATTTCTCCTTTAAAGCACTTTATTATATCTACCTAGTTTCACTTTAAATATTTTTATTGTAGATAAATAACGAGTACACGCATATAACATATACAGTTGTTTCATAAAGATTAAAATAAAGGATTATGTTAAAAAACTTTTTGTTTTTTTTTTTGTTCTTACCGACTTTTAAGGTCCCGTTTACGCAAATACGGAGGGTCGAGCTCGGTTCTTCGTGCGTTTGTCGTTCATGCAGAAGCTGGCTACGTCATTAAATAAAAACAAATAAATATTATAGGTAAAGCCAAAAGCAAGTGGACCGCACGACGCTTTGCTTAAGCGTAAACTAGGCCCAAATTTTTTTAACCTATATTTTTTTACTTGATCCTTGAATGCAACATTACCGTATGTTTTTGATCAGAATTATGTTGACGAGTTTGAAACACAAAATATAATTGCAATGAAAAATAGTTATTCTTAAGCTAGGTATTAATTCTTTGAAGGAAAAAAATACCGCAGACAAAAAATATTATGTAGGAAGAACAGAAATAAATGCATGAGTACCTATGTTTTTTTTTTTCAAAACAACGAATTAAAAACCAAAATAATCCTTCGAGTGGTTAAAATTTTAAATTTCATTTTTGTTTATTTTAAAAACATGAAATTACTCTTCCAGGTCTACGCTCAAGGACGATCCATGAAACATCGCCAATAATATTCGAAGAAGAAGAAAAAAACATATCATTGGACAGAAAACTCAATTTTGCATCTTTCGTATCTATTAGACCAGTTGGTAAGAAGGCTATTCCGTGGGTCAGAGAGCAACAAAAGAAAATAGCCGAAGAAAGACGCTTGACCGAACTCGACTGGCAATTTGACAATATAAAAACAATTTTAAGGTGTTCGAATGCTACTCCCGTGCGTTGTCGCGTCGGCATTAGATTTGCGTGCAGTTATTGCCTAGACCAATTCCAAAACCCAACAGAATTGAGAAATCACTCAATACAAGACCACATTAATGACAAACCAGAGTTCTTCAACGCCAGATCTCTGTCCAGACACATAGTGTATCTTGATATTACCGGATTACAATGCAAAATTTGCGACCAATCCATTGAAAGCTTGGAGCAATTAATGGACCATTTGAAAGGGGTTCACGACGAATTGGTTTACAAGCAGATTAAGAATCAAATTGTTCCTTTTAAGTATGATGGGAGGAAGGTCTTGTGTGGCGTTTGTGCTATCGATATTGGAGAATACAATGATTTTCAAGACCATATGTCGGAACATTATCGGAACTACGTCTGTGGATTTTGCGATTCTGGTTTCGTTATTCGCAGTAAAATGCTCGAACACAAGAAAACTGTTCATTTGGTGTAGTTTCATCATCATCATCATCAGCCTATAAGTGCCCACTGCTGAGCAAAGCCTCTTCTCATACTGAGAAGGTTAGAGCATTAATCACCATGCTTGCTCAATGCGGGTTGGCGATTTCAAACTTATAATTAGAAATTATAAGTCCAGGTTTCCTCACAATGTTTACCTTCATCGTATGTCAGTGGTGTCTAAGTAATCATAGAAAGTACATATAACTCGGAAAAAGTCACATTACTTGCCAGGTTTCGAAACCACACCCTCATGCATGAGAAGCGGGCTGCTTAAGCTCCGGGCCACCACGACGGTGGTGTAGTTTATTCGATGTTTTTTGGAGATGAAAATGAAAATGATTCGGTTTTTTGGCTACAATTTTGATCTTATTCCGTAGTTGTTAAGATAGAAGTAAGATCTCATTTACGGAGACTCTCAGAATGTTCGCATGTTTGTGTTTGCTGGTCGACGCTAAATGTCAAGTAGACGAGTGGACTCATTAGTTTTATTACCTACATAAAATATTTATAATCTGTATTGGCCAGTTTAGTTAAAGATTTACTCTAGGCAAACTCCATGCACAAAAAAATAGTCTATGACAAATATCGAAGGACTACAAATCAGAAAATTTTTGGTGTTCTGGTATTCGTTAGTGCGACGGCTAATTCTGCTTGTTAGCTCTGACAGAAAGTTTATTGTACTCAAATAACTATTCAGTTATAAGTAATTAAAATAAATACTTAATTACTATGTAATTATTAATAAAATATTTCTACGTGATTATGTTTTTTCTTTGTCGTTATAAGTTTTCAAAATTTTAAGAAGGGATTTAGGATTTTTATTTATTTGACTTAGGCGTAATGCTAAAGGAAGGAAGAAAGAAAGGAAGGCTAAAGAATAACTCGTTTTGTTTTATGAAAACCTTGCCCCACACTAGTATTTTCTCCTGTATCGTGGGTGCATTTACAAATATACACATTCATTCTATCACGTTAAACATGATAATATTTAAATCGAATTCTATTACTCTTTAACGTAATCGGATTGGCGTCCTTAGCAAGCCTCATTTTAGTATAAAATAGACTGTTTTACTAAGATTAAGTTATTTTTTAGTTATGTTTTACTGTAACCTAACTGTAATATTCAGCAATTTAGATAAGTAAGTAAGCAATACAATAATATATCTCGTTTTCTTTAATGACATTATGATTTTTCGAAAACAGCAACGTTTTGGACAATTTTTTCAATAGCAACTCTTAAAAAAAGCCGTTACGATTTAAAATTTGAAAGAAACGAATTAACGATCACCTTTTTTTGTAGGTACTGACCCGGAGTCCGTACTGATCGAAATCGAAGTTGATACATCGGTGTTCATTACTGAAGATGAAGAACAAAACGTGTCTCCACTAACTGAAGTCGACAAACACAGAGAGAATATACGTACCATACTGCTAGCTACGAATGCGACCCCTATAGGACGTTACGGGAGTCTCGGATACACCTGCTGTTATTGTCCAGAAGTTTTCTCAGCGCCCCAGGAGCTTAAAAAGCACACCATCGAAGAACATGGCCAAGAAAACATATCTTCATACATGAATAATTATACAATGTTGAACTACATAGTTAAATTAGACATAACTAATCTTCGATGCGAAATGTGCATGACGCCCTTTGAAGAATTACATAAAATTGTGGATCATCTAGCGTCAGTACATGAGAAATTTTTCCATAAAGATATCGGTAACCATATCGTTCCATTCCGTTTTGATTCGGACATGCTACGCTGTGTAGAATGTTCGTTTGCTTATAATAACTTTAAAATCTTACTTGAGCACATGAATTCGCATTACAGTAATCATATTTGTGATTTTTGCAAAGCCGGGTTTGTCAACAGAAGGATGCTGCAAGCTCACATGTATCGCCACAAGACGGGCGTATTCACTTGCGGAGTCTGTGCCAAAGTTTTTGATACCAGAATCAAAATGAAAGTCCATGAAAGAATGGTGCATATGTATTTGAAAAAACGGCCAAAGTGTACGATTTGTGAGCAAAAGTTCAACGATTTTGAATCTATGATACAACATGAAACCGAAAGTCACGGGTTTCAGAGAGAGTTTCATTGCGAAACGTGTAAAAAAGTTTTCGGGACACAACGGTCTTTTCTGATGCACAAAAAGTTGTATTGTACTCCTAATGATTTGTCATTTTAACATATCTTTTTAAAACACTGAATACGAATCTCATAAGATGCCCTTTCAAATGGCACGAGTTGCGCTTAACGCGGAAATATAGCCACGTGGCGTTAGAAGCCATTTATAAATTTATTTAGGTTAGAAACACACTAGAGTGTCGTGTGACATCCGTGCACACGTAATTATACAGAGGTAATTTTTTTGTGAGCGGAAAATCATTTGGTTATCTTCTCTCGCCCAGGGTAAGGCAAGAGAGTAGTGTCAGACTCTTAGTAACAAAAAAAGCCCCGTTCCTTCTCCTGATCCAGGCCGAGGCTGTGGTACCTAATTGCGCTTGACCTTCAAGAGGCATGTTAGTACATTTTTACCTTATCTGAACAAAATTAATTGCCCTAAAACTTGACGGTATTTAAAGTAGCACACAAAAACGAAAGCACAAAATTACTAATATTTTTATGAAATATTTATTCATTAGATATTAGGTGGTAGAAAATAGTTTCGTACATTTTTTTGACACATCAATATCAAAATTAAATATACTTATGTACATTCGGCATACCGTACCAGTACATTACCTATAATCTGCAGTATTTTTTTGGTTTGAAAAGAGTGAGAGAGATTGCCTGACAAAGTATATTATTACATATGGAATCTCCTTAATTATGCATTTTTAATTGAGCGTAAATAGATTATAATAAGTAGTAAATTATACCTACTTATAATTAAGTCATATCTTCTTTAAATAATGTGGTAACAGAGTGACTGAAAGACAACGCACAGACGAACTGCTCGGAGCTGCAAAAACAAGTGTTCATTGTCTCCTACACATTCCATAGTCAATTTATATGGTTTTTCACAGCTTAGTGTGTATCCAAATAGCTTTTAGATCATTTTAACAGCTGCCTTAAGAAATGAAGGATAAGAATTTAAAGAAAGGAAAATATATTATTACATAGACATGTAAATGTATTATTACATTATATAGACAAGTAAATTTATTGCAGTTGCACTCCGTGGGGTTACATCATGATAAAGGTATCCTCATAAAATGCTTTCAAAGTTTAAGTGTGGGAGAGCAAAGCTTCGGTATGAAAGCGTCGGCTCGACCGGAGTAACCCATTCCCTACCCCTCCCCAATCCTTCCTAATCCTTAAATATCCGAAACCCTTATTTCTAAAAGGCCGTCAACGCACTTGTCACCCCTTTGATATTGTGGGTATCAATGGGCGGCGCTGATTGCTTACCATCAGGTATTCCGTCTGCGCGTTTGCTAACCTATACCTACCATAAAAATCATACTTAACCTCTAATAAAATTGAGGTTATACGATCCTAGTTTGACAGACGTTAGTAGTTAGTTGATAGTCTAAAACCTCTCTCATTTAGCTTCATTTCTTTTAGCTTTTTAAAAATTGCATCTGTGCTTTCTTGTTCGGTAAACGGCTTTTGTTTTGTGATATGAACTAAATTGATTTATTGATCTCATTTGCGGTGATATTTTAATATTATTTGGTACAGGAATAGATAAAATTATTGATTGTTTTAGATTAGGTCAGTTTTCTATGAAAAAACTTACACGAAATATATTTAAGTGTTAAGTTTTATTGGATACTTATTAGAGACTTATTGATTCTTTTGTTAAACTACGAAAAGTTTATTTGAAATTCATAAATTGGCGATAAAAACGTTTTTGTTTGATGTTAAGTTTGAAATGGTTGAAATGGTTTGCGAAAAAATGTAGTTATTGACTATTACGATTAAGTATAGGTATGATATAGATATGATTTTTGGGTTTGTAAAAATGACATTATTTTTTGTTTAATAGTGTTAATTAGATCAGCTTCGTATATAAATTAAGTCGCCATTCTTTGTAAAAAAAAAAGAAATTGACAAGAGTAACTTTCCCGCCATTGCCATCTTCAATCCGCCATTTTAGTTCCTTATTATGCTAAGATATTATATACATTCTTCATGTTTTGTGTGAAACATAGATATTGATTTTATAAAGGCACGTGTTAATTGTATTAAATAATTATCTATAGATTAAATATTATCTTTTTGTAATGATTCCTAAAAAATAAGATTATTCAATATTTTCATTGAAGTATTTTATGAATTTCTGTTAAAAAGCATTTTTGCGCTTGTTACTAGTACAGCTTAAGGCCTATTGACCCGTGCAATAATTCGTAACATTACTCCAGTCAGCTTTCAACAGCTAAACTACTATAAAAATAGAGAAATAACAATTGATGCGAGAATCATATAAACTGTTAAATTAATAAATACAAAAAACAAATGAAAAGTATAGACAGAAAAGTTATAGTTAGACGCAGAGTGTGATGTCTTAGAAAAGATGTGTCCCAATAATTTCTTCGTAAGGGTCCATTCTCACGAGTTTTAGGCACATTTTCTAGTATGTTTCTAGTAGTCTAGATTTAGATTTGGAAGAAGTTTTGAACTTAAAGCATAAAGATGGTAAGATATTTGTAATTATTAGAAATAAAAAAATATCTGGTCAATATAATGTTGTTTTTTTTAACCATTCCCTTAACTCAGTCACTGCACTGCCCACTGCCAACGCAGCCAATGTTGACTGACGCTAGCGGGTGATTTGATTTTAATAATTTTTGTCGTCAGTCAAAGACTGACAATGTTTTTTAGTTTCAGTTTTCAAAATATTTCTGGTGTTTGGCTTTTAATACTTACAACTTAAATAAAATTCCTAGATCTGTCTAACTAAAATGTCGAGTTCATTTTTATTAAATCTAAAATAACTAATTACGTAAATTATTTTTTTGTTTATAGATTCGACCCGGTCGAGAAAGCAAATAATAACAATCACTAAAGAAAGGAAGGTCAAGAAGAAACGCGTCATCGAAATCAAATCCAACGACTCGAAGATTCCAATACATTTGAAAAAGAAGACAGAAGTAGACAAACATATACACAATATAAGAACTATTTTATGTCATTCAAACGCTACGCCAATCGGAAAGTACGCTGGCATCGGCTACGTTTGTAGTTTTTGTACGCAGGAATACGAAACCCCAGCTGAATTAAAAACCCATACGATAAACAATCATAAGGACGCCAGGTCCTCATTCATGGAAGACAGGCCTTTGTACAATTTCATCGTGAAATTAGACATTACTAACCTCAAATGTGACATCTGTCAAGCCGACGTTGACACTTTAGAACATATTGTTGACCATCTCCAAACAGTTCATAATAAATTCTTCCATTTAGGCTTGAAAAGTTATGTCCTACCTTTCAGGTTCGATAATAATACATCAGTTTCATCTTCATCCTGCGTGATTTGCAATAATAATTATAATAATTTTAAAGTATTACTTGAACACATGAATTCTCACTATAGGAATTATATTTGTGAGATCTGTGACAGCGGGTTTGTGAATAGAAAAACTTTATTAACTCATACTTATAGACATAGGACCGGAGTATTTAATTGTTCTTACTGTCAAAAAGTATTCGATACTCGTGTCAAATTAAAACAACACGAGAAAGCTGTACATATTTGTATGAATAAAAGGAATAAATGCGGTTACTGCGGTGAAAAATTCACAGATTATTTGAAGAAGAATTTTCACGAAGTCCTAGTGCACGGCGCGAAACCGCGCGTCTTGAAATGTCAAGCGTGCGACAAAACTTTTGACAACCAAAGGTCGTTGACGTTCCACACTAAAACTTACCATTTATTGGAAAAAAGTACAAAATAACTAGCAAAGAATAATTGAAATAGCTATATCTAGGAATTCTAGATGCTTCTAATAATTTTATTATGGTAACTGATAATTGTTGAAAAGCAGCTACCGGTAGCGTATGAAACATCCTGAGGAAACATCAGAGATGTCGCTGACATCGCGCCTTGCCAAACTTAGTATGTGCTACCACCAAACTTAGCTTCCTGAAGAAAACTGAACCGAAAAAATACCATCCAGGTCTAGACTTACATAGCCCTGTTTATTTATTTTTACGTGAAACACTGTTTCGCCCTGCTATGGCGCTTAAATGGAAAATAAAAACCTAAAGCCAAGCAATGCTAAGCGAACTTTTAAATAGTTAAAGCCTCAACAGATGAGAGCGGTGCGTCAAGCGGGTGTCTCGAAATCTTCATTTTATAATAAAAATGATATAAAATTGCTCCTTTTGTCACCGACGACATCTCTAATTCACGAACAACTAGAAGTAAAGGAAAGGAAAACTTCAACCTGTTACTCCTGTTTAAAAGTGCTATTTCGTGAAAACTCAGATTAAATCATTTTGTGGAGATAATAAAAATAAAGGAGAATAATAAAACAAGCATTTCAGAAATTCTAAACGTCTTTTATTTTAATATTAAACAATCACAGATAATAATACAATGAAAAGTCTAATGCAGACCAGCAGGCCTACAATCTTCCGGACGAGAAAAAGGGATGGAGCTTTTATAGCTTCATCTCTCTTTCTTGATTCTTGACTGTCTTCTGGGTTGAGTACCTAAGAGTGTATTTGTAAGTTTTTGAAATGTATCGTGAGCAGGCATCGCCCTAGATGGAAGTGTTAGGTACCTAGGACCCATGCCTCGGCATTGGCACGAATGAGTCGGCTCGACCGGAGTGATACCACGGCCTCACAGAAAACCGGTGTGAAGCACAAAGGTATGTTGTTTTTCGTGATGTTAGTGAGGTTACCGGAAGCTCAAGCTTTCCTCAACCCCATCCTCAATGCTCAAATCCCTCCCAAATAATAACCCACAAAAGACCGGCAACTTGTAGTAACTCCTCTGGTATTACGAGTGCCATCATCAGGCAGGTTTGATCATTTTCTTGTGAGCTATGCTTAAATCAGCATGAAACAAACGGCGCTGTTTTATATTCATACAAAACCTGATTGTCCATTTAGGTGTCCTCAATCAACCACATAAAACCTCATTTAGTTGCGCTAGAAATATCAACGCCAGGATGATTTCTTGTTGCATGTTGTTTTAAAGTAGATTTTTGAACAAAATCCTTCCCACAAACTGGACACGTAAACCTCTTCTCGCCCGTGTGTATACGAACGTGATCTTTCAAATTATTTTCCCACCGAAACAACCTACCGCATTCATCACACTTAAACTTCCTAACATCAGAATGCGTTACCATATGCATTCTCAAACTATAATTATCAAAAAACCTTTTATCACATATTTTACACACACAAGTTTTTTCGCCCATATGAACTTTTTTTTGGTGTTCCAAAACTCCGGAAGGATATCGGAACTTTTTGCCGCAAACGCCGCAAGATGGCGACGGGACACCGTGTTCTAATTCTAAATGTGACGTTCGAGAATTGGCGGGAATTTTGACATTACAATCAGGATAAGGACATTTTCGTAATCGAGGGCGCCTTTTCAAATGGACGAAACGATAATGTTGAGAGACTAGGGGCTGACGAGAAAATGTGCTGCCGCATTCTTTGCACCGATATTTTTCGTGAACGATTTCGTAGTACGCCATTCCTAGAAAGAAAAATGTACGTTTAAACTGCATTGCCAGGAAACATGCATATGCTCTGTAACAGTGTCGTGTTTCGCCGTATGAGTAAGGTTACTGAGGGCCCAATCATTTCCCTACCCCAATCTCTAAATCCCCAAAACCCTAATCCCCAAAAGGTCGACAACGCACAGGTACGTAACTCCTGCGTTGTTGTGGATGTCCATCGGCGGCGCTGATTGCTTACCATCAAGTTTTTTAAGTACCAGAGGAGTCACAAGCGGGTGATATGTCATAAGTCGTAAAAAGTCTCTTACTATAAACGACAATACGAAATTTGTCACATTATTGACCATGCATCGTACCAGATTTTTGACAGAAAGTCTACAACTGATATCAAAAATCTTAATTAATCCCAACGAGTCTGTTGTTCAGCCGGGGTGGGGTTGCGGATCAAGCTCAATTATTTGCCGCAGCTTCGGCCTAGAGAAGGAGAAGAAACGGTTGTTTTTACTTTGTAAGAGTCTGACGCTCCATGATTTCTAGCCCCGCCTAGGGCGAGAAAAGGGATTTGTTGATTTCCGCTTAAAAAAATAAAATAATAAAGCCATTTTGGATGGAAATTGGCTAATAACTTCTGTCGTATAGGACCATCTGGGTTACCATTTTTTCTTTTTGCTAGAAACGGCAGCTTCATTGAGGTAATACAATCTATACTAATATTATAAAGAGGTAAAATTTGTAAGTTTGTATGTAGGTGGTAATCTTTGGAACCACTGGTCGGATTGCCAAAAATCACTTTCACTGATAGTAAGCTACAATGTTCCTGAGTGCTATAGGCTATTAAAACATTACACTACGATCAAATGGAGCCAAGCAGCGGGTGAAACCGCGCGAGAGTGGCTAGTTTTAAATATAATAATGATTCCCAAAGTGTGTTTGTTATTGTGATCCGGATGGTAAGCGTAAGGCCTCTTATATAAGCATCTGATGCATGAGGGTGTGAGTTCGAAACCTGCCAAGTACCAATGTGACTGTTTCCGAGTTATAATATGTACTTTCTATGATTATTTAGACACCACTGACATACGGTAAAGGAAAACATCGTGAGGAAACCTGGGCCTATAACTTCTAATTATAAGTTTGAAATCGCCAATCCGCCTTGATCGAGTGTGGCGATTACTGCTCAAACCCTCTCCGTGTGAGAAGACCTTTGCTTAGCAGTGGACAGTTATAGGCTGATGATGATGATGATGATGATATTTGTTATTATCAGATGAAGGTACTTATGAAAGAAAACTTTTGCTTTACTTTCGGCATCAATTAGACGGTTCAGAACTCATTCGAAGCGGGGGCGGGCTGATAATCCAAACTAATATTATAATTGCGAAAGTAACTCTATCTGTCTGTCTTTTCTTCACGCCTAAACTACTAAACCGATTTCTATTAAATTTGGTACAGACATAATTTGGAACTCGAGAAAGGCCATGGGATAGTTTTTAAAATAAAAACCTGCAAGAAGTCACCATTCCACGTGAACGGAGTCGCGGGCAAAAGCTAGTACCTACTTAATAAAATAAAACACAAAAACCTATACATAAAAAAGTGTTTAATTATAAAATTTATTAAAATTATAATCATTTGTGATGCACCATAATATATATACATACTTTATAGCTACCTATAGCATTTTAACCATTAGGTTGGGTTAGGTTGGAAACCTGTTTATAGCAATTTTTTGATAAAATAAATTATAATTATGAGGTCTATTCCTAAATAATTTCCCGTTCGTCCTGTCCCGTTGTGGCTTGCCCAGTTAACTCACTTGATTAAGGGCTAATTTTTCAATAGTCAGATAAATGTTATCTGAGCAATAAAATTGTTGCTGTCACTGTCTTACACAAACATTCTGACGCGACAACATTATTATTATTCCCCAGGTAACTTTTAATTCCATTGAAAAGTCACATCAATGAATTTAGTAGGTATGTCTCAAGAAAATTACTATTCAAAAATATTGCACTAGTTTTTAAATCTATGATACAAAGTCTTATGTCCGGTTTCCGAAAGCCCGATCAATGTTAAAATCAACTAACTAGGTGTCAAATTTCTTGTCAAGTCATCTGATTGGTTGTTGATAATTCAGTCAACCAATCAGATGACTTGACAAGAGATTAAGTTGATTTTAACATTGATCGGCCTTTCGGAAACCGGGTGTTAGTCGATTAAAATCCAAACTAAACTAAAATATAACAAAGAGTAAACAGAAACGTATTATAATAGTACAGTTTAGTTGGTTAACTAAAGGTAAACAATGTTGGTATGTCTTTTTATATTAAAGAGGTCGTATAAAATACATACAAAGATTATTTAAATTTAGTTTATTAGCTAACATCAAATGAGATAAATACAAGTTTAAAATTTTTAGACAACTTTTAGATAAAAAGACATTAAATGTTAGGAAAAATATTTAGTTTTAAATCCGCGACAAAAATCCAGGCTTGTTGCAGGATGCAATCCCACTCCTATGCAATCATGCATATGCACATGCAGCCTGGATTTTTGTTGCGGAATTAAAACTAAATATTTTTCCTAGCATTAAATGTCATGTTTTTCTGCAAAGTAACGCCTGATTCTATAAATTATAAAAAGACATACCAAGATTCTTTACATTTAGTTTTACCTAAACCGATAGACCATGGATAATTTATTTTTATATGCATATCAAAAACAATACTTTTCTATTGATTTCTCTGTGTCATAATATTTATCCATCAAACGGCATACTTATTATTTAATTATAAGCTAGAATCATTCGAAAATGAAGACCTAAATGTGGGAGAGCCAAGCTTCGGTACGAATGGGTCGGCTCGACCGGAGTGATACCACGGCCTCACAGAAAACCGGCGTGAAACAACCACAGCGTTGTGTTCATAATGTAAGTGAAATATCGGAGGCTCAATTCCCTATTATCCAAATCCCAAAACAAAAAAAAAATAACTATGTATTTTATTGTTAAGAGTATCCATGGGCGGCGCCGATTGCTTACCATCAGGTAATCCGTCTGCTTATTTGCCGATCTACCCAATAAAAACTAATATAACCTTAAAATGATATGTATGTATGAATGTAAAAATAATTGCATTGATAATATAAGTGACAAAAGTAATACAGTTTTACTAGAAACAAATTAATTTTATCAAATTACATAATTAAGTTATAATTATTATTAGCAATACCAATTAAAACTTCTCTTTTATATTATTGCATTCAGTCTATCAAAATAATTTGTATGTACAATAATTTATACTGTCATACTCAATGGTATTATATGTGAAAAGGTGTAGATAGGTTACAAGCGCTCAGCAAGTGATACATTAAAATGTGGCTAACTAGCCACACTTTTTCATATTTGTCTCTTTTTCACTCGCGATTATTGAATCATGCCATCTCACTTTAAAGTGTAGGTATCATACGATTTATTAATGTGTGCATAAGTGTGCCGTTTTCGAAAATGGAATGTTGTTTATGTAACCTATCTAAACCATTTTACTTATAATATCATTGGGCATTCTTAAAGGCATTATATGATAACTAAAAACAACTTTTAATCAACGAGACGGTGTTGCGGGGCAAGCGCTATGAGTCACCGCGGCCTCCGCCTAGAGCAGGAGAAGGAACGGGGTGGATTTTAGTCAGTAAGTGCCTGACACTCTCTAGTCCAACCCAAGACGTGAGAAGTCTTTTGATAATTTTTACCATTCAAAAAATAAGTGCGTTGCTGGCACTCGTAACTCCTTTGCTGTGCCGGGTCCATGGGTGGCGCTGATTGCTTACCACCAGTTAATCCGTCTGGTCGGTTACCGACGTATCCCGAAAAAATAATAATAAAATGAAGTTATATTTTGTTAAAAAATTGTAGGTACTGAATAGCCAAAATAATTAATTTTTCGACCATTTTTTGTGAGCAGAAAATCATCAAATGACTTCTCCCGGCCAGGATAAAGGGAAGGAGTGTCAGATTCTTACTGACTTAAATCGCCCCTCGTTCCTTCTCCAGCTCTGGGCCATGGTCACAGTGCCTCATTGCGCTTGTCCCGCAACTCTGGCTGAACATCAGCCCTATAGGGCCCCGTCTGATTTTTTGTTTTGACCCAGGAAACTAGAAGACCTAGGTATTGCGTTCTGTTCTATGCACACTATGTACCGAACTATCGTAGCAAATTGTTATCATAATAAATATATCAATGTCGTGGTTAACCCGAGTTTAAGGCGTCCGCTGCTCATACATGAGGGTGCGAAACCTGACAATTACCAATGTGACTTTTTCCGAGTTATATGTACTTTCTATGATTATTTAGACACCACTGACATACGGTGAAGGAAAACTTTATGAAGAAAACTGTTCTGATAATTTAAAATTACCAAACCTTGTGATTAAAGCTCAAACCTTCTCCGTGTGAGAAGAGGCCTTTGCTCAGTAATGAGTTTTTATAGGCTGACGACCGACATGATGTATATCAAATTATTATTTTTTCCGTTTTTAGTCCTAAAGTTATGGAATAAAACACCCTACGACAGAAGGTACAGAGCAGAAATTACTAAAAACGAATTAAACAACTTCAAAAATTAACTTCGGGATGGTATTTCGTCATGTGATAATTCAAGCTAGCTTTTTGAACGAACGCCTGCCCGCATACGCTGCAAACTTTCCTCCTGTCACCTGTATGTATACGTTCGTGGAGATCCAATGTGGTCTTTCTTAAAAACGACTTCCTACAAAATCTACAATGATAATCTTTAACAGTTTTATGTTTGAATTTATGTTTATACATACCTTCGAAACTAAAGGATTCGTATTCGCAGAATTCACACTTATACCTTTCGCCAAGCATGTGGAAGTTATTAATATGTTTCCTTAATTGGATTTTCGTGTTGAAGATCCCCTTGCAAGCGTTACATTTAAATCTATCGTCTATATTGTGGGCTTCGAGTTTGTGGACCGTAAGAGGAGCCGGCGTCATGAACTCCTTAAGGCAAATATTGCAGGAAAAACGGGGTATCTTGTAATGTTTCGTCTTAACGTGGAACCTTAAAGAATAGAATTTGTCGTATTTTTTATCGCAATGCGCACACTGGTATGTGTCCCCGTCCCTTCTGTAATCTTCGTCGTTTAGTCGAAATTTCGTCGCCATATTTCTTCCTGGAGACAAGAAAATTATACTTGTATTGTTTTTAGATGCTTCCGACGTGAATCTCTTGCTGTACTCGTCGATTCACACACTTTAATATTTCGCGAGATTAAGTCCAAAGGCGGTTTCAAAAAATGTTTTTTAATGACGTACAATGGTATTTTAAGTCATAAGTCAAAATCATTAATAATTATTCCAACTAAGCCATAAATAGGCAATTTTTAAACGTCAAAATAGTAAATAGTAGTCTGTCAATCTGTTCGTCAGTGAAGCTAGAATTTCTTGTGTCATGGGTGCGTTAATGCGTTTACAAAAAAAAAATAACAATCAGACCCGAAATAACGAATTGTGGATCCAAAAGAGTAGTTCCTGAGGGCATCGAGCCCGTGACTCGTTGCACGCCAGCCGTGCAGTGAAAGTACTTTTTTTCTTTCAAATGAAAAATGGAAGGGATTTTTAAATAGATACCTATTTTTTAAGTTTATAATTGGTAATAATACTAATGCTGTTAATAATAGCCAATTTAAACTTGAAAATTAAATTCACAATATTGAAAAACCCCGTGTATAATTCATTACCTACCTAACAATTTTCTTAATTTGCTTTAAGTAGGAAATTGAAAAAACGGGAGGAAAAAAAATTAAAATAAAAAATTACAAGTCAGTCAGACAGTAATTATACGACTAGGAAACAAAGAGGAGGAAAAATCATCAAATGATTTTTCTCGCCTTAAGTGAGGCGGGAGGAAATGTCAGACTCTTTGCCTAAAAACACCCCCGTTTACCGAATATTGAATAATAAGTTACTAAGATTTATTATGTTTTCGGTTTACTCACGTAATAATTTGACGAGATACTCGACTAGTTTCAAGCTATGCTAGAGGCCCATATTTATGAGCAGCATTCCGCGACACGCGACTCGGCGGCTGTCGCGCTGCTACTGACGTCGGACAGTCGAGTATCTCGTCAAATTATTACGTGAGTAAGCCGAAAACATAATAAATAATTTAGAATGTCTCACGAAAGTTATAATTTAAAAAAAAAGTTACTAAGATGTTTAAAAAGCCGGAAGGATAATAATTTGTTAAATAAAACTTAAGGATTTTCGGTTCTCAAATCGCTGACGTTGGTCTGAAAGCCGCAGGCCTCAAGTGGAACTGGGCTGGACATGTTTGCCGCATGTCAGACGAGCGGTGGGCAAATTTATTACCGAATGGAGCCCACACAACACTAATTGACACCTAGGCAGGCCCAGAAGGAGATAGCGGGACGAACTTGATGTCTTCGACGAGGATTGGCCGCAGAAAGCTTTGTGTAGATAAGAGTGGAAGAAGGGTAGGGAGGCCTTTGCCCTGCAGTGGGACGATAACGGCTAATAATATAAAATAAATGATAAAAAAGGTTTTTCGAAGAATCTACTAACTATCAAGTAAAGCTAAGTGTGGGAGAGCCATGCTTCAGCACGAAAGGGTCGGCTCGACCGGGGTGATACCACGGCCTCACAGAAAACCGCCGTGAAACAACCACAGCGTTGTGTTTCGCCGTGTGAATGAGGTTACCGGAGGCCCTTCCCTTCCCCTATCCTTTCCCAATCCGATAAATATCCGCAACCCTTATCCCCAAAAGGCCGGCATCGCACTCGTAACTCCTTTGGTTTTGCGAATGTCCATGGGCGGCGCCGATTGCTTACCATCAGGTAATCTGTCTGCTCGTTTGCCGACTTATGCCATAAAGAAAAGGAGTCCTGGGTGTCATTCCCAGCTGTCTATGTAAAACAAAGTAGGTATAATCAATGACATTAAAAGTTAAAAGGTATAGATAGGTTACATAAACAACATTCGATTTTTAAAAACGGCACACTTATGCACACATGAATAAATCGTATGATACACGTTAAAGTGAGATGGCAAGATTCAATAATCGCGAGTAAAAAAGAGACAAATATGAAAAAGTGTGGCTAGTTAGCCACATTTTAATGTATCACTTGCTCAGCGCTTGTTACCTATCTACACCTTTTTACTTATAATATCATTGGGTATAATTAATTAAGTATTTTTGTTTTTCGCATTTTTTTTGTTAGGAGCCTGATACTCGAAGGATAACAGCTATAGAGTCAAACAAATTTTTTATCGCAATTACCTCGTTAAGAAAAATGGTGTTGATTTTTAACAGACTAACAAAAAGGAAGGAACTTGGCACCGAATTCAAGATTATAAAATAGTTATTAAATATTATTGTCTATATAACTAGATAAAAATATGTATTACTCGCTTGCTTTTTAGTTTAAGTCGTTTTTTGTGTTAGAAATTATTTTATTTCAGGGAGAAATAGTTATGTTTCGCTCCGCCATGGTTGAAGCGGGAGAGAGTGTCAGACTCTTACTGACTAAAAACCCCTTGTTCCTTCTCCTGCTCTGGGCCGAGGCCGCGGTGCCTCATTGCGCTTGACCCGCAACCCCGGGTGAATGTCATTATCTTAACTTCGAATCGAATATAAGAAAACGCCTAAGGCGTTAAGGCCGCCATTGTAAATTGTGCAAGAAGTGTAAAATAAATAAATCAATATAAGACTTAAAGTTAAGCTACCATTCCAGATTTTCATGTTTAAATATTCGAAAACCAAAAATAAATATTAAAAACAGTAAGAGAGTTTACATGTCAAGTGCCAAATCATGCTTCGGGACGAATGGGTCGGCTCGACCCGAGTGATACCACGGCCTCAAAGAAAACCGGCGTGAAATAACCAAAGAGTTGTGTTTCGCCGTGTGATTGAGGTTACCGGAAGCCCAATCCTTCCCCTTCCCCTACCCCAATCCGTTCCCTTTCCCAAAATCTCCAAATCCCTAATCCCCAAAAGGTCGACAAAGCACTCGTAACTCCTCCGTCATTACGAGTGTCCATTAGCGGCGCTGATTGCTATCACACAAAAATAAAATCCAACCTCAAACCCCAAATTCCCAATCCCCCCAAATCGCCAAATCCCCAATACCCTTACCCTCAAATCTTAACCCCCAAAAAGCCAACAATGCAATTATAACCCGGATATTGCGGATGTCCATGGGCGGCGCCGATTTCTTGACTTCAGGTAATCCGTCAACTCATTTACCGACCTATCTATTAAAAACAAAGTATAAAACAACTCTTACCAATTTTCTTACTCGCCGCATTATCTTCCGTCTCTACTTTAACATTCTTCCTCTCTGTCCTGCAACTCTTGTTTTTCTGTGTCTTTTTATTTGACGATCTCAATTTTCTCTTCTTGCTTTTCACATCGACTTCCGTGGGGTCATCTGTAATTAAAAGTAAAATATTACACTCCACCTAGTTTTTAAGTTAAAGTTTTATTTTTTTTATTAGATTTTAATTAAATGTTAGGAAAAATATTTAGTAGTTGAATTTTGTAATTTGCAACGAATGCAACGGGGTCTATGTGGGTCAGACAGGCCGCAATTTTGAGGTTAGATTTAAGGAGCATATTACCGCTTACAGGAATGGCCATCCAGATTAATCACATTTCGCTAAACATTCAATTGACACCGGCCATTCCTTGACCGACAATAACACGTATACAATTTTGCATGTTTGTGATAAAAAATTCCGGTTGTGTGTGTGTGTGCATATGCATGTTACCCTTGCTGCATGTGCATATGCATGATTGCATAAGAGTGGGATTGCATCCTGTAACAAGCCTGGATTTTTGTCGAGGAATTGAAACTAAATATTTTTCCTACCATTTAAGCTCATGGATTTCCGCACAGTAACGCCTGATTCTATAAATTAAATTTTTTTTTCATGTATAACTTCTATTTTTATTTCAACAATCCTTAAGTGTGGAAGATCTACGGTTCCTCTCGAATGGGTCTTAACACGGTCTCATTGAAAGCCAACTCCTTTGGTGTTGCCAGTGTCCATAGACAGCGCTGATTGCTTACCATCGGGTAATCCGTCTGCTCGTTTGCCGACAGATATCACAAAAAAACATGACTCGCCCACACTTTAATAAATAAACTGTGTGTTTAAATAATAAACAAAGAAATTAAGTTGATAAAGAAATGAATAATCTAGACTAATATTATAAAGAGGTAAAATTTGTAAGTTTGTATGTAGGGGGTAATCTTTGGAACCGCTGGTCGGATTTCCAAAATTCTTTTACTGATAGATAGCTACAATGTTCCTGAGTGTTATAGGCTATAAAACATCACGCTACGACTAAATGGAGCCGAGCAGCGGGTGAAACCGCGCTAGAGTAGCTAGTTGATAAAGTATACGCACCCTGTTCATCCACTTTAAGTTCAATATCTTCTTCGCTGTCGACGCACACATAATCATTCCCACTATCCAATGGACACTGGTCTTTGAACACATCTACAATGGTAAAGATTAATAATAATAGCCATTTTATTTAGTAGTTTCTTATCACAAATAAATCTTACTAATATTATAAATGCGAAAGTTAAGATGTTTGGAGGTTTGTTACTCAATCACGCCGAAACGGTTGGACGGATCTGGATGAAATTTGGCACAGGTATAGGATACACTCCAGAATGGGACATAGGTTACTTTTTGCCAACATACAACGCGGACTAAGCCGCGGACGGAAGCTAGTATTAAATAATATATATATTTTTTATTATAACTTTCGTGAAACATTCTAAATTAATTATTATATTTGATGAGATACTCGACTAGTTTCAAGCCATGCTAGAGGGCCATATTTTTGAGCAGCATTCCGCGACACGCGACTTAGCGACTGTCGCGGAAACAATATACGGCCAGTAGCAGCGCGACAGTCGCTGCGTCGCGTGACGCGAGTATCTCATCAAATTAAGTAAGTGAGTAAGCCAAAAACATAATATTAATTAAAATATAAGTAATCAAAATCATTGATTGATTTGATCAGCCGAGGTCGCGGGTCAACCGCATTAAGATACCTCGGCGTCCTCGGCCTAGAGCAGGAGAAGGAACGGGGGGGGGGGTTTAGTCAGGAAGAGTCTAACACTCCCTCCTTTCTAGGGTGGGCGAATACTATGATGTCGGAGTAATACCTTACAGAAAACCGGCGTGAAACAACCACAGCGTTGTTTTTCGCCGTGTGAATAAGGTTACCAGACGCCCAAACCATCCCCTTTTACCATTCCTGCCCAATCCTCTGTATCCCCAAATACCTTTATTCCTCAACTCCTCTGGTATTGCGGGGTTCTATGGGTGGCGCCGATTGCTTACCATCAGGTAATACGTCTGCCTGTAATAATTTAACTTCATATAATACGGCGGCAAAGAGAAGAACGCAAAAAAACTAAATGACTTCTCCCACCCTGAGTGGATGGCGAGAGGGAGTGTCAAACCCGTACTGACTGAAAGTCACTCTGTTCCTTCTCCTATCCGGGGGAGGCTGTGTGAATACTAACAGGTATAATCGATTAAAATTTTTTTTTTTTTTTATTTGATAAGTCGGCAAACGGTCTAAGCCGCCCTTGGACACCCGCAACACCTAAGGAGTAATGAGTCCGTGGCTGGCCTTTGGGGATAAGGGTTGCGGATATTTAAGGATTGGGAAGGGATTGGGCCTCCCATTACCTCACTTACACGGCGAAACACAATGCTGTGGTTGTTTCACGCCGGTTTCCTGTGAGGCCGTGGTATCACTCCGGTCGAGCCGACCTATTCGTGCCGAAGCATGCCCCGCACACACTGATCCCACACAATTATATAGGTATAATGGCTTAACTTACCATCCAGACTTGCATCAGGAATTTCTTGTTTCACTTCCACCTGCACTATTGGCTCCGCATCTGAAATAAATTACCTGCATTATGGATTTAATATATAATTAATTACTAGTTCATATTATAATATATATTATAAGTGACAAAATTCGATAATGGAGCCTTTATCTTCTTCGCAAATACTTGTTTTAATAAACACATTGAAATAATTACACATAAATAATTCATTATTTAATAAATAATAATAATTTATTATTTAATAACTAATAATAATTTATTATTTAATTATTTCAATTTATTAATTTTGTCACAGTTTTTTTAATAATTTACTACATTTAAGAAATTTTGATACACCTCATCGAATCCAAATTGTGGATCTTACTAAGAATTATTTTTATTTTAATAAATAATGGGCAGGCATTTGGCCTTTAACAAGCCTGGTGGAAAACCTAGTTATTATTATATGTTTAGTATTGATATGAAAAGTGATGTTTTATGGCTTATTTATTTAATTAAATTTAATATATCATAGCTTCTATTTTATGAGTACAAATAAAAAATATTGTGAATGGACTACCTTTTATAAAATTCCTATTATATAGATCTCTGAATGCTTCCTCACAAGTAAGAACTTGTTTCTTAAAGTCCGTAGCATCCCGTAATCTTGTTATGCATGACTCACAAATAGTATATGTTGCTGTGCAATACATGCCTGGCACAGGAGACAACTGGAATTTGAAATAATATAAATAAATAAGTCAGAGAATACAATAGATATAGGCATGATATTTTCTTGTAACAAACTTCAAAAGAAATTGCATTTTTATGTCTGATTAATATTGTTTTTTTTAATGAGGAGTATAAAGATAATAAAATAGAGTTATTTCATACTAAGACCTGTTTTATTTATTTAAATTAATTCTATTTGAAAAATAATATGATGCGATCTTATACTCAAATTTTCAGTGATGTAAATAGGCATAAAGTTTTCGCATAGAAAAAGTACCTTCACGAAAACTATAAGGAATATAACATATTATATTAGATATGAACGGAACGGGCGACGACTATCTCATAAATCTAGTATGAGATTTTTATTAACATTATAATAAGTAATACTTATTACTTAAAGTAAACAAGGGATTTATTTTGTTTATTTTTATGGTCTTTGTGGACAAGTTTTCGAAGTTTACGGGCATGTAATCTAGGTTTTACTCACATCAATATCGAAACATTCTTTCAACATAGCCGTATAAGTCTCAGTAACACCTAAAATTGTATATGTTTCAGCCAAATTAATAAAAGTTCCTTCGCTGTGACAACAACGACACAGATCTTTCTCTAATTTCCAATTTCCTAAAGACATTTTTGTATATTCGTTGTATTCATTCAGTTTAATAAATTCTACATGTACATTAGACAACAATTCGATGGTTAAACATTGTTCTTATTCTATTTATTATACAATATAAACAATGTTTTCGAAATATTGTGTACAAATTGGGACGGTCAAATCAATTCGCCATTTTGTTTCTTAATTTGACAGTGACATTGACAGCAAATGCGTTCCAGTTCAAAAACGTAGATAATTGAGCATTGATTCAAGTTTTGCTTTGCGACAGTAGAGGTGTTTTTTTAAAGTATAGTGGTGCCTTTGGAGCGCTCTATTTATTGTTTCTTGATGTATAAAATCTAGGAGATTGGGGTCATATCTTGAGTTGCAATTTATAGACGGCCAGGAACACGGTGTCCAACTAGTGAAATTAATTATTTTTAACGAGAATTTCTACATTACGTATGTATTTCATCTAATATATCCCGGCTTCGGCCCAGACAGAAGTAAAAGGGGTAGTTTTAGTCAGTAATTCTGACACTCTCATACCACCCTAGCCAGTCATTGGTTTTTTTGTTATATGAGGCAAACGAGTAGATGGATCACCTATAAGGCAAGTAATTTGCGCCGCCCCAGAGCGTTACTTGAAGGGTCACCCTATAGAACTTACTTAGGTCAGGAGTCGAATCCAAAGAAACTATATTATTTTCTATTAATAACCAAAAGCTTTTCGTTCGTTAATACCCACCAAACAATACTCCATGTTTCACAATCGTCTTTTACAATGTAATCAGCATAATTTGTTGCCTGTAAAAAAATTAAAAACCAAAGACTTTTTGCAATGTTTATTTCGCATTCAACTTTTTATCAATAATCAACTGTTTATAGTCCATATCACTGTGATGCACTCGGATGTGGTTTTTCAAACTGCATTTTTGCACAAACGCCTGGGAGCAAGCTCCGCACGCGAACCTCCTATCATTCATATGTATCCTCAAATGTTGAATCAAAGTTTTCCGTCGTCCGTACTTCTTATGACAAATTTCACATTCGTAATTTTTCTCACCTGAATGCACAACCATGTGATAGGTGAGACCGTACTTAGTTTTAAACATTGATCCACATACAGCACACGCGTACCGAGGCTCCGGGTTGATGTGCAAATGCTCAGACCTCATATGCGAGTACAAACTTTTATGATAATCGAACTTTTTCGAACAAATCCTACAAGTTAGGTTTAAAGGTTTCCTTTTATGCACTTCCTCTAAATGCTCGACGCGTTTCTGACTAGTTAGAAACGTTTTGTTACATATTGAACACATAAAAGACAGTTTTTTATGTTTATACCTAATGTGGCTTCGTAAAAGCATTTTTGAACTACAAATTTTGCCGCAATACTCACATTTAGCCGCGCTTTCTTTGTGAGTTAGGGCGTGGGCTCTTAATCTGTCCGCTAACAAGAAACATCGCCCACAAACATCACATACATGATCAGTACTGTGCTCATTCATATGATTGGTGAGAGTTTTGAAAAAGAAAAACTCTGCCTTGCATTGACAACACCTATATTTGCCATCACTTAGATCGTAGCCCAAAATACAATCCGCGGGCTTTACGCTGTCACTGTCGAAATTGAATTTGACATTATGCACATCTGTCAAATGTTGTATCAGCAGGTCTATGGTTTCTATCTTTTTTTTACAAACTCTACAATTTATGTCGCTGACATCAGCTCGGATGCGGTCGCGGGGTCTGTGAATACTTTTTAATATGGATTTGAAACTGATATTCTCGTGTAACTCTGCAACGTGGGCCCTGAGCTGGTCGAAGCTTGCGTACTGCTTCTTGCAGTAGAAGCAGTTAAAATATCCCTTATTAGACTTGAAGGGCAGGATGGTGGAATGTTCTAGTATGAGGCCGACATTCTGTCTATGGTTGATGTAGTTGGATGCTTTCACATCACTCTTGGTCGTCTCCAACCTTTTTCTTTTGGGCCCTGGAAATGGAAAAAGTCAAATTAAAAGGAGTTATTTTATAGTCTTTTAGTTTGCTAAGTTTACATAATGATGAGAGGCAGGTCAGGTTACCATATAGCTCCATAATAATAAGCTTTTCTCAGTTAATTCAGGTAAATAATTAATTATTTCCAACAAAAAAAATACCTAGTATAAAATACATAGTAATGGACAACATACCTGCTGTCGATTCTGTAACTTCCTTCTTTAAAATATCTTTCTTTGACTTCAAACATTTGTCGGCATTTTGTGATCTAACTACCAAAGGCGTATCTGTCAAAACAAAAAATATAAAATTAATTACAATTCGTTTGGGAGAGCCATGCTTCGGCGAGAATGGGCGGGTCGACTGGAGTGATACCACGGCCTCACAGAATACCGGCGTGAAACAACCACAGCGTTGTGTTTCACTGTGGGAGTTAGGTTACCGGATGCCCAAACCTTACCTTCCCCCTTCCGTCAACAGCAATCCCCAAAACCCCTTATCCCCATAATTCACCGACAACGCACAATTCCTTCATAAAATGTACGGCTACATTGGTTGGTGTGCAAGATTATTCGGGTTCGATTTTGATACAAAATTCCAAGTCTTTCAGCCGGGGTTGCGGAGCAAGCGCAATAAGACACCGCGGCCTCGGCTCAGAGCAGGAGAAGAAATAGGGAGGTTTTAAGTCAGTAAGTGTCTCTCTCCCGCCCGACCCTGGGAAGACCTCATTTGATAATATTTCCCGGACAAAAAAAAACGAAACTCTTTATTTTCCGGGACGAAATGAATTTTTATTTAATATTTCTCTAAGACTTTTACATACATGAAAGTCGTGGTGGCCCGGAGGTTAAGGCGCCCGCTTCTCATGCATGAGGGTGCGGGTTCGAA
The DNA here is from genome assembly GCA_902829305.4 of Spodoptera exigua. NCBI lineage: Eukaryota > Metazoa > Arthropoda > Insecta > Lepidoptera > Noctuidae > Spodoptera > Spodoptera exigua. The sequence continues at coordinate 3,374,555 of LR824630.2, read as the reverse complement.
ACCTGGCAAGTACCAATGTGACTTTTTGAAATCACCAACCCGCATTGAGCAAGCGTGGTGATTAATGCTCTAACCTTCTCCGTGTGAGAAGAGGCCTTTGCTCAGCAGTGGGCACTTATAGGCTGATGATGATGATGATTACATACATTCTTATTTTATTATTTTTACAGAATCTCTTCTCTCCTCCCATCCCTACCCAATCCCTAAATCTCCGATACTTTAACCTTCAAAAGGCCGGTAACGCATCCGTAACTCCTCTGTTGACCCGATCCCGAAAGGCGCTGATTGCTTACCATCAAGTATGCTCATTTGCCGACCTATCACATAAAATCTTCCACATCATCACCAGCCTATAAATGCCCACTGCTGAGCAAAGGCCTCTTCTCATACTGAGAAGGTTAGAGCATTGATCACCACGCTTGCTCAATGCGGGTTGGCGATTTCAAACTTATAAGTCCAGGTTTCCTCACGATGTTTACCTTCACCGTATGTCAGTGGTGTCTAAATAATCTTCCACACTTACTATGGATATAAGAAGATTAAAAAGTCTTACCATCACTGCTGGTATCCCCATCACCGTTACATAAATCACCATCCTGATCATTATAATCATCAACATTATTCTCCGTTGCATCCAATCCTGAAAAAAGGTAAACATAGTATAAAATTATAGTAATACTAGCTCCCACCCGCGGCCTCGCACGCTCATATAAGTAACTAGCTACTCCCGCGCGGTTTCACCCGCTGCCCGTCTCCATTTAATCGTAGCGTGATGTTTTATAGCCTATAGCACTCAGGAACATTGCAGCTATGTAGCAGTGAAACTATTTTGGCAATCCGAAAAGCGGTTCCAAAGATTACTACTCCCTATATACAAACTTACATATTTTACCTCTTTATAATATTAGTATAGATGTATCCAGTTTTTTAAACAGTGTAGTTCAGAAATCCCTAAACGATATCTCGACTATAATACGCAAATCATCAATCAATCTAGTACCTATAATTTATAGCACTCTAGAACATCGTGCGTTGATACGTAAGTCAGTCAGACAGCAACTTTCTTATTTTATATATTTATATATTTAGACTAGCTAATGACGAAAGGGTCACCATTTTCCAGCTTGCCCCTCTACATTTCTAAAATTTTCTTACATAAGAACCTTCTCCTGAATGCCTGGCCCAATTTAGAAGAATTGGGTAGTTTCCTAGGTCGAAAATAAATTAATTCGACGTTTTAATACAATAAAATATTGAAAAATAACTATACTTTTATTTATCGATCGATCGATACACTAAATTTTAGATATTTATTAACTAATTATTAAGAAATAAGTAAGCTATTTGACGCAAAAATACTATGACGTCATAACTCAGTGTTTCATACAAATTTCATAAAAAAGTATCGTTTTTGACATTTGGATAAAAGTATTGAATTTGACTAGTTGGAAACTACCGTATTGGCTAAATTGGGCCAGGCATTGTTGAGTTATAGGCTTACCAACACATTTTGTGATTCATCTACAATTATACTAATATTATAAAGAGGTAAAATTTGTAATTTAGTAAGTACGTATGTAGGGGCAAATCTTTGGAACCTCTGGTTGGATTGCGAAAATGCTTTCACTGATAGATAGCTACAATGTTCCTGAGTGCTATAGGCAACATCACCCTACGACTTATAGGAGCCGAACAGCGAGTGAAGCCGCGCCGCAGTAGCTAGAGTTTTAGTGTTTTAATAAACTCACCTTGTTCTGTTTCCGTCTTGCTGTTCACTTCAAACTCTATCTTCTCTACTTTCAATGGCTGCACAACATCTGTAAAAGAACTCTCCGTTTAAATTAATCCTTCTTTTCTCTAATTTTTGCAGCAAGATATTACTTAGGTACAGTGCGGCCGACGTATCTTGGCGAGTCTGAAGTTAGCCGTTTGTCTGCGCAATGGATCTTTTAGGAACAAAATTGTGTACTGGGCAGCTAATCGGCTAACTTCAGACTCGCCAAGATTCGTCGGCCGCACTGTACTAAGATTCATATATTAACTGGATAATACCGAAATTAGATGAACAATGCTTCTAAAATCTACGAAATAAACTTGAATTTTAACTAAGTATAATGTTTATGAACGTAAATAGGTATATTGACATAACGACTTACTCCCGTGAATGAACTGAGAAAAGCTCGACTAGTTTCAAGTCACAACGGGACTCTTAACCATGAGCAGCGTGCGCGTCGCGGCGACGTCGCGTAACGAACTTCTTTTATCACTTCATTCACGTAAGTCATTATTGATTCCATCATTATCAATTGTCAAGATAGTTAATATTCAAAAAAAGTTTTATCATCATCATCATCATCAGCCCATAAGTGCCCACTGCTGAGCAAAGGCCTCTTCTCACACGGAGAAGGTTTGAGCATTAATGACCACGCTTGCTCAAAGCGGGTTGGCGATTTCAAACTTACAATTAGAAATTATAAGTCCAAGTTTCCTCACGATGTTTACCTTCACCGTATGTCAGTAGTGTCTAAATAATCATAGAAAGGACATATAACTCGGAAAAAGTCACATTGGTACTTGCCAGGTTTCGAACCACGCCAATTACATAAAAAAAAATAAGAAATTTGTCTCAGTATTAGCGTCAGTAAAGAACAAAATCCCCCTTATTACAAAACAAGAGTTATCTTCAGTCCAGGTTTAAACCATGAAGTTGGGTTTTGAATTTTGAATCTTATTGTCATCTACCTTCAATTCGAAATACAAAAACTGGCTCAATGGTTTAGTCCTAGACTAAAGTAAAACCTTGTTTTGTAATAAGGTCCAATAAGTTTAATACGTACTTAAAAGCTGCTTTCTCAAACCCGCCTGACACTGTAATACTTTCTTCTTGAAATGGGTTGCGTTCCTGAGTTGTGTAATGCATATCTCACATATTTGGTCATTACTGGAGTTGGATTGGACCCACTGCAACATATAATAAACATCCTGTTATGCTTACCATCAGACAGGACAAGTTTAAAGTCTAGATTTAAGTGTGGGAGAGCCGAGCTTCGGCACGAATGGATCGGCTCGACCAGGCCTCACAGAAAACTGGCGCGAAACAACCACAGCGTTGTGTTTCGCCGTGTAAGTGAGGTTACCGAAGGCCCAATCTCTTCCCTAGCCCTATCCTTAAATATCCGTAAACCTTAGGTCGCTATCCTAATAGACGTTTTACTAACGTTGACGTCAATGATGCGTTTGCTCAGCGTCGACGCCCCGCTGACGCGACGGTAACGCCGCGTCATTGCGTGGCAAATATTACCGTTCGCTGAACGCCATCTGTACGCGAATGCCAAAAAACGCAACGTTACCGTGTGTAGACGCGACGTGCATTTAGTGAATGCTTATGCTTGTCACGCGTCAACGCGTCGTTTACGTCATGACATGTCTGCGCGGCGTTGACACCGCGTCGTCGCGTGCGTCGACGTCGCGTCTGCGCACGTTAACGTCGTCTTTGTTGAAAACAAGTGTAAGCCAAAGAACATTTGATAGAGCAGGACGGCGCGATTGTGCCTGATGCCAATAAACTACGAATACGACGTCGACGTCGCGTTGACGCTGCGCAAACACAACGTTGAGGTTAAAGCTATATAGTCAAAGGCCTAGAGGGATAGCGGCCTTATCCCTAAAAGGCCGGCAACACATTCGTAACTCCTTTGGTGTTGCAGGTGTCCATTGGCGATGCTGATTGCTTACCATCAGGTAATCTGCTTGTTTGCCGACCTATAACAAAGAAACAGAAAAATAATAAGTCAGTAAGATACTAAACAATTCTTAAGAATCACATAATTTACTGACTAAGTATAAAAAAATAAATATAAAACTGAAAATCATTTATAGGGTACAAGATTGTGTGTAAGAAAAACAAAAGAAAGAATTAAATGTGATGTGTTTAAGTTATGAAGTAAAAAGTAATACAAAAACAAAAAAAAATGTGTAGTTATATGTATATTATAATATAATATACATATAACTACACATTTTTTTCCATATTATGGACTTATATGTTTTTATGGGATAGGGAGGCAAACAGATATATGGACCCGATGATTGGGAAAATTGGGGATAGGGGAGGCAGACTTGGTACTTTGGTAACTTACACATTCAGATTTCAGTTATGTCACTTTTTAAATAGAATTTTGTTGTTGCTTAGTATGTCAGTAAGATAGGTTGCTATAGTAAACAGACTGACAAAGTATTTGGTAAGATAAAGGCCAATTCTTTTGTACTAAATACCAATGCAGTCACTTCTAGCTGGGTTACAAATGCAAGCCCAATAATGTACTGGGCCCCTGTCTGGAGAAGGATATCTCTTTGCACCACACAGAGCGGAATAACATCATAGAGGACATTTCTCTAAAAATAAATAAAACCCTAGTGTGATACATTTTTGTAATCTACTCTTCAAACTCTAGATACTTGTCATAAACACACACTGTTTTGACAACTTTTTTAAGCTCCATAGCCAAGCCATTGATTTTTTTTTAAGGCACAACGTCGCCTTTTCGCTTTGGATGAGTCAAGGATTATAACAATATGCTGTCTAATTCTGCCCAGGCATTTGAAAGTTACAATGGAACAAAGCAAAATCACAGACATAAAACCTAAAAACTTGAAACTCCTTTTTTGGGCAGTCATTTAAAAAACAAGACACTCTTACTCTTTAGTCCTACAAAAACATAGTGATTTTATTTGATTTAATCTAATAAGATTATAATAAGAACTCACAGTAATATTGAAGCAGTCTCGCAGCATGTCTCCGTACACTTCAGGTATGCCCATCCACACGTACTCGGCCCACAGACTTTTAACACAAACATGCTCATTGCAACAGCAACACATAAGTAATTCATTCCTAGGAGAAGAAGAAGAAGAAATAACTATCACTAACTTATTTTATTTTAGTAATTTGACATGTGCAGGCTTTTTATTTTCGAAAGTAAAGCTTATGTTGCTAATAGTGTTTAAACTTACATTTTTACATGGAATTAAATGACGAAATATCCAAATTGAAGTCACACAATTGACTTATACCTACTTAATTGAAATTGTCCTTTTTAGACCTATTAAGATAGATAAATTTATCAAAGAAATATAGAATTGTAGATAGGTACCAGTGGCGTAGCTAGGGGGGCAAGGGCCCTGGTGCATAGGGAGAGAATCGGGCTCTCCTCCCCTCTTTCCGCGCAGTTTGTACTTATTGATATGAAAATGATTGATAGGGAATAAGAATAGGAAACAGTGGATTGAATCATCCCTAGTAGGCTAAATCCATACGTCGTCTCTATCAAAATCTTCATGTGTTCAATGGAAGAAAAAGGGAGTACCTAAATAAACAACGACGCACATAACAATATAGAATATTTATTAATTAAAAGGAAAAACGATTTTTAAGAGAATTTCCCGCCCGATTTACAATGTCTTGCGCGCTTTAATGTTTGCGAATTCGTCTATAATGTCACTCAATTTCAAGTTCGATGCCGTCTCGTTTTCTATTGCAATCAACGATAAATGTCGGAGGCGATCTTGGCCAATGCTGTTTCTTAAATATTTTTTTATAATCTTCAGTTTATTGAAAGATCTTTCTGCTGCCGCGGAAGTAACAGGAATTGTGTGAAACAGTAGCATCGCTGTATACACTTCCGTAAGGTCACATTTGAGCACGCCGAATTTCGTTATAATTTCTTTGCAAAGCTGGCGAATAGACCACGTCTCCATCAATTGAGGGAGGATCAGATGATATACATTAAGGAATTGGAGCGAAAAAGTGGTGCCAATAATATCACAATATTTCTTCTGAAACTGATCACATTTTTTGAGTAAAATCGTTTCATTCCAGCTGAGCAGATTTTTTGGAATCAGGAAGTCGAACGATTTACAAATTGCATTCATACCAATAAAACGCGCATCTAACTGGTTGATTATTATGTCGAGTACACTGTTGAAAACAGTTACTCTAAAGACTTCTTCCTGGTTTTCGAATCGGTGATCAGAAGCCAATTCATCGAAATGCTTTATAGTTTTTCTTCGTCGCTTTTCTGGGAAGGTAGGATCGATGTCGTATTTTCTCGCGGTTTCGGTGGCCTTGGACTTAAAGGACTCGAAGTCATTTCTATACTTTTTCAATTTATCCGTTGTTTCGTCCAAAGCCTTACTCGCTTCGTCCAAAACGATATCACGATTTTGCAAAACTTTGGAAACATAATTGATATTGTTCAATACGCTGTGCATGAATTCAATAAGAAATACAAACTCAAAATTCAGCGTTTTTGATTTTATAATCTCTGCTTCACTGCGTTCGTGTTTACTGGAACTCTTCAGCGTTATTTCGGACAATGCTTTGTTGATATCGAAAAAACGAAGTTTGACTGCAGTTATTCAATTAACCCTGCTGGACCATCTTGTTGGAATCAATTTTTTCAAAGTAATTTCTGATTCACCTGTGAATTTCGATAAAAGGTCCCAGCGCTTAATGCTGTTTCCAAAGAAGTTAAATAAGTCTTGAATTATTGCAAAAATCTTCTGAATTTCGACGGAACCTCGAACGGCATGATTTACGACCAAATTCAAATTATGACTGGCGCAATGTACGTACTCTGCGTTTGGCTGAATATCTTTAATTTGTTTTTGCACACCACTCATTACACTGGCCCCATCGCGACCTTGCCCACTTTTTAAAATCAAGACCCTTTTCGGAGAACAACGTAGTAACTTGATTTACCAAATCCGCTGCGCTGTGTAAACACAGCGCAGCGGAATCAAGTGACTGCGTGGAAACCTAGAAAGACTTCTCTTATTTCAATGTCGATTGGTTGTCCATTTTCCGATCTTGATATCACTGCATATTTTACGACAATGCTCAATTGATCCACTTTTGATATGTCCTGCGTGGTATCCATGATGATGGCAAAAAACGGTGACGCCCTAATTCGATTGAACAAATGATTCTCGAGTTTGGTGCCCATACACTCGATCATTTCATTTTGAATCGTTGCACTCAGGTCATGGTCAGGATCTTGTTGATCCTAAAAACTTGGGGATAATAGAAAATCAGATAATGATAACATAAATTATAAACACAGTAAACGAGATCATTTCTTACCCTTGGGCATATCTAAAACTTGACGCAAGATGTGGTCGTATCTAGCGACGAGTTGGACAAATTGAGAGAAAATTTCCGTGGTTTCCTCCCTCACTCAGATCCTCTCGATGTCCTCTCAAAGCCAAAGAACTCTTCGCAAGAGTAATTATAATATCAAATAATCTGCTAAGAACTTGTCTCCAAAATGATGCTTCTTTGCGAATTTCATCTTCAAGTTCTCTGTCGATGGTGGAACTTTTTTGCCACGCTTCATATACAGTCACGCTGCCGTGTGTGTGTAAGATTTTTTTTTAATAAGTATTTTTTATTTCTTCAATTTTTCAATTTTTTTAAATTTTTCATTTTTTTCAAAGCTGAGGCTAGAGGGCCCCCTGAGCTCGAGGGCCCTGGTGCACGGCACCACCTGGCCCTATGATAGCTACGCCACTGATAGGTACAAATTGATTTCAAGAAGAAAATAAATAAATACAAGAATCACAAACTGTCACAACACTGAAGATTGTCAATGTCAAAGTATTTTTTTTTTGAAGTTTATGGACTGGATACAAGTCTTTTAAGCAAATGTCAAAGTAAAATGCTGTGCAATTATGGGATAAAAATGATTTCTTTGTATTCTCGTTAATGATGATGATATCCTGACTACCTCTGCCTACCATCCACCACGTAAATAGGCCCATAGTTGTAAAGGCAAAATCTTCCCGTGTAACTCCACGACTGGACTATAGGTCTCCTCCACAGAAGAGGGGTTTGCCATTCTAATTATTAGTTTCTTGCCTTCAAGAAAAGTGCGAACAGACTACTTCTTAAAAGTTCAGCAACGCGACTGTCTTCTCCGGTGTAGCAAGCGCTCCGCCTCCTTTGCGAGCATAACTGTTTCGCAGAAAGAGAAAACAGCGCCCCAGTCCCTCTCGCTCCGTACCATGGCCTCGATTAGGTTCTGGTTTTTAAAAAGACTTGCGTCGTCTATATTGCGTAATAAAATTCCAATTTAATTTTGTTGTCACCTTCGTCACGCCTAGGGGAGAGAAGTCGTAACAATATTTTGTCCATTCTGACGAAAAACAGGTGTAAATAAAAGACATTAAACCTGCATAATATTAAAACATTTTATTAATATAATATCACAATTAAATAATGGCTAGGAGGGTATTTTAAAAAAAAACAATGAGAAAATGCTTGTTACCTACAATCAGTCTTAAAAAGTGCTCTTTAGAACACATGTATTTTATACAAATCAATCCTTTAGATTTGCCTGTCAATAAAGTACATTAAATATTCTTAATATATTAAGCCTTCATTTCAAATCCGTCTCGCTGTCAACAAAATATCAACCTATAAGTGCCCACTGCTGAGCAAAGGCCTCTGAAGACATAATATGTACTTTTTAAGACGATTTAGACGAGAAAGCGTGGTGATTAATGCTCAAACCTTCTCCGTGTGAGAAGAGGCCTTTGCTCAGCAGTGGGCACTTATAGGCTGATGATGATTGCACGGGCCACGCGACCTAGGTCTTGTGATAAGTGTGATCTAGTTTTACTGCCGAATCATATTCTAATTTTATCTCCATTACATCTTCGCTATACTCGTTGGTCCTGGAACAATTAAATTATATTTAGCATACAGTAACAATGATTTTTGCATGATATTAAGTGTGGGAGAGCCATGCTTCGGCACGAATGGGTCGGCTCGACCGGAGTAATACTACGGCCTCACAGAAAACTGGCGTGAAACAACGATAGGGTTGTGTCTCGCCGTGTTAGTGAGATTACCGCAGGCCCAAAACATCCCTCCCCTCATCCTGGATCTTTAAATATTCAAAACCAAACGCACTCGTAACTCCGGTGCGGGTGTCCATGGGCGGCGTTGCTTGCTTACCATCAGGTAATCCGGCCTAAGATATTTAGGATAGGGTAGGGTAGATAGTATAGGGTAGGTAGGGTAAGGTAAGATAAGGTATTTAGGTTAGGGTAGGGTAGGTAGTATAGGTAGGGTAAGGTAAGATAAGGAATTTAAGGTAGGGTAAGGTAGATGGTATAGGGTAGGTAGGGTGTCGGAGCGCCTACTGTTTTTATAAAGCAATTATACTCACTATATACTGGTTAATGATGCGAACGACCGCACGTTAGGCATATGTGCAGTTATTTTATTATATTTGTAACCTCATCAATCTGATTTTTGTCATTGTTCGGATTACACGTTATTAATTCTACTCGACTGCTTTAAATTATTTTACCACCTTGGAGTCTTAAACATAGGGTAAGGTGAGATAAGGTATTCAGGGTAGGGTAGGTAGGGTAAGGTAGATAGTATAGGGTAGGTAGGGTAAGGTGAGAAGGTATTTAGGGTAGGTAAGGGAGAGTAGTGTAGTGTAGAGTAGTGTAGGGTAGGTTAGGTTAGGTAGGGAAGGGTAGGTAAAAGCTAGCATAACTATGAAAAAACAATGATGACTTACTGTAGAGAGGTACTGTTATGCTTATCATCCAATACGGGGGCTGTGTCTACAGCTGCCGAGAGAAACTTTTCGTCGCTATCCAGTGGATCACTGTAAGGAATGTAAGAACAAATAATAATAATTATTATTTTGTATACTCCATTCCATTCACGGGACCACATGCAGGATCTCCGGACTTTTAGAAGGCGCACGAGGTGCGAAAGCCAATTCGCAGAGGCCCTTTGAACAATTTTAATTTAAACTAGCTCGTCTCACGCCGTTTCACTTCGGCTCCATTTGATCCAAGCGTGATGTTTTATAGCCTATAGCGCTCAGGAACATTGTAGCTATCTATCAGTAAAAGAATTTTGGCAATCCGACCAGCGGTTCCAAAGATTACCCCTTACATACAAACTTACAAATTTTACTCCTTTATAATATTAGTATAGATGTGATGGCACATCGACCAGCAATTATCCTTGAATGTGCTATAGAAGTGCACCCAAGGAGAATCACCGGTTGATGCAGGACTATTACGAAATGTGGTAAAAATTGATAAGGCTATGGGTATGGGTTGGCCTTCTATTCCATAAAAAAAAGAAATTTAGTGATGCAAAAATTTTGAAATCGCCAGTCCGCTTGAGTAAGCGTGGTGTATAAACCTTCTCCACGTGGGCACTTATAGGCTTTTTTTTTGAGGGGAATATTATCAAATGACTTATCCCGCCCAGGGTCGTACAGGTGGGAGTGTCAGACTCTTGCTGACTAAAAACCCCCGTTCTTCTCCTGCTCTGGGCCGAGGTCGCGGTCGCGCTTCATTGCGCTTACCCCGCAACCCCGGCTGAACATCAGCCCTATAGGGTCCCGTCCGTTGTGGTCTATTGGCACTTGGGGGCACTTATAAGCTTATGGTATGTATGTATATGTGGGAAAAAGGGATTTAATAACGAGTAAGAAGTTTTATATGTTGTCATAAGATAGTCTATGGTAAGAAAAGGGCAAGAAAAAGAAGAAAATGACAATGAAATTGGCACTTGTTTGTTTGTGAGAAAAATATTTTTATTTGAAGATTTCGCTTCTGTTTTCCAAAGGAATCATCACACATATACATATGTTTGTCCTATTAAATATGAATATTACTCACATATTAGAATCCTCAGTAAGCGGTTCGTCCTTAATTGTTATATGGGGTTCCTCTCTGAAATTAAACAATTTTTTATTAATATTATTAAAATAATATCTCTCACTATGTATAACTATCACTACATAGTATAAAACATAGTCGCTTTCTCTGTCCCTATAACCCTATGTATGCTTAAATCTATAAAACTACGCAACAGATTTTGATGCGGTTTTTTAATAGATAGAGTGATTAAAGAGGAAGGTTTCTAATAAGAGGTTAATAACATCCATTAAATAGTGGATAAATTTAGTATCAGCATTGCTACTGTGCGGTTTATGGAACATAAATAAACTATTAAAAAGTAGTTGTTAGGTGTGGTTCTTTCATCAAAAGACCACTACAGAATGAACTTGCACGGTTCTCTCACATTATGTTATTTTTACATTGTCTGAGAAGTTCTCAGAGTAGTCAGAAAGGAAATGCCGGCTTCATATAGTTTTTCACATATAAATTGACGTGTAAAAGTGCCGTTTTATGGCCTATTTGCAAAAATAAATTCATTGTTTCATTTTTACAGAAGAAGGGCTTTTTTTAATCATCATCATCACTGCTGGTAATGGGGGTCTTCCCAATTCTACGCCACTGAGCTCGATGTTCAGCTCTTCTCATCCAACCACTGCCAGCCTTACGGATATCGTCGGTCCACCTAGCTGGAGGGCGCCCTACACTACGTTTGCCTAGACGTGGTCTCCACAGAACATGTCTACCCCAACGGACATCGATCTTGAGCTGGTTAAATCATTATAATATGACTCCTCTCGCCCAAGGTATGAAGGTAGGAGCGAGTATCAGACTCTTACTGACTAAAAACCCCTCTGTTCTTTCTCCTGTTTTGGGCCGAGGTCGCGGTGCCTCATTGCGCTTAACCCGCAACCCCGGCTGAACATCAGCCCTTTAGGACCCCGTCTGTGGTGGTCTATTGGCTCTTTGAGGCGCGCGCGTGGAATAGATAGATTTCTTGCATTTTGGGGCGGAATTTAAGTAATATTCTATAACTATACTAATTTTATAAATTCGAAAGAAAATTTTATCTGTCAGTCTGTCTTTTCTTCACGGCTAAACTACTGAACGGATTTCTTTGTAATTTGGTACAGACATAGTTTGGAACTCGAGAAAGGACATAGGATAGGTTTTTTAAACCAAAAATCTGTATAAAGTCACTATTCCACGCGAACGAATTCGTGGGCAAAAGCTAGTACTAAAATATAAAGTGACTTACTGTAGCGCATCGTCCGTTGTCTCGCCGCTACTGTCATCTATATCCGCTGTCGGAGACATTATCTTCCAACTGGAAAATAAATAAAACAATACTTTCTTATTCCACATTTCAAAAAAAAAAACTTTGAGCCACAGGGATTTTCTCGTGTGTCATGGGTGCGTTTACAAACGTAAAATGTCACATACACATCACACCCAGACCCGGAACAACAATTTGTAGATCACACAGAGATGTTCCTTGAGGGAACCCGCGACACGTTGCGCGGCAGCCGGCAGCCGCGCCAACCGTGCAATCTTAACCCTAAAGTTTTTGGAACTCACGATCTTTTTTTCATTGATAAAGCGACAAAACGCGCAAAATTTTTGAACCAAATCAAAAAACCAAAATAAATGACTAAGGGCTGATGTTTCAATAGTTAGATAAATGTTATTCGAGGAATAAAATTGTTGCTGTCACTGTCTTATACAAACATTCTGACGCGACAGCGTCATAAATATTCCCCAGGTAACTTTTATATAGTCAAATAATCGAGGAAGGCTATGGTTATGAATATAACCACGACTATATTATACTATACATATATAATACAGTCGTGGTGGCCCGGAGGTTAAGGAACCCGCTTCTCATGCATGAGGTTGTGGGTTCGAAACTTGGCAAGTACCAATGTGACTTTTTCCAAGTTATTTATACTTTCTATGATTATTTAGACACCACTGACATACGGTGAAGGTAAACATCGTGAGGAAACCTGGATTTATAATTTCTAATTATAAGTTTGAAATCGCCAACCCGCATTGAGCAAGCGTGGTGGTTAATGCTCAAACCTTCTCCGTGTGAGAAGAGACCTTTGCTCAGCAGTGGGCACTTATAGGCTGATGATGATGATGATGGTTATGAAACATCACGCTGCGTTCTCTAGGAGTTGAGCAGCGGGAGAAACAGAGAAGAAATGCTAGTTCATAAATATACAAAGAGTATGACTCACTCTGTCGCCTCCTCCATAGAGTTCCCTCTGTCACAGTCCACGTCTATATCCAAATCTCTGCAACAAAATGAATAGATTTAATATAACACACAGTTATTGAAAACTAGATGATGCCCGCGACTCCGTTCGCGTGGAATAGTGACTTCCTGCAGATTCTTGCTATAAAAACTATCCTATGTCCTTTCTACAGTTCCAAACTATGTCTCAGTAGTTTAGGCGGGAAGAAAAGACAGACAGACAGATTCCAATATTAAAAGAGGTAATTAATTTGTTCCTTCTCCTGCTCTGGGCTTCCGATAAGTTTGTATGTAGGGGGCAATCTTTGGCACGGCTGGTCAACAATCCAAAATTCTTTCACTGGTAGATAGCCTAAAAGGTTTCTGAATGCTACATAATCTTTGGAACCGTTGGTCTGATTGCCAAAATTCTTTCACTGATAGATAGCTACAATGTTCCCGAGTGCTATAGGCTGTAAAACACCAGCGGGTGAAACCGCGAGAGTATAGCTAGTTTAACTAAGAGAATTAAAGTAAAACTCACTCTTCTGCCGCCGGTACAGTGACCCGGGCACTGCTACGGTCTGCCTTCGCATTTTGCACATCCGTAGAACTGAAACAACAAATACAAAATTAAATCACTACATAGTATAAAGCAAAGTCTTCAGACTTTCTTTTATATAACTAGATATTAGTAGGATACGGGATACTAACTTTTAAACTTTCGCGTTTCATCTTAACAACATTATATTTACGCGGGTATTAACGCGGAAAACTACCAAGGTATTCAAATCATAATTTTCCGCGTTAATACCCGCGTAAATATAATGTTGTTAGGATACGGGATGTTAGCATACCTGTCACTCCGTTTGCTCTTGCGTTTCCGTTTGTTCGGAGGAGGATGAGATGGCGTCGTGGTGAATTTCTGCACTAGACGGTGCATGAACATGTCTGAGACGCCGGTAGCGCAAGCAGCACGGCTCGTCACATCTGTCAGGGCCGCCGCCATCCTCTTCTGAGACAACATCTTTATCACATCAAACTCTTCGGACAAATACTCGTGGACACGGAACATCATCTTCTCAGTTTCTTCTTTGACCAATTCCTGGAATTTGTTTAAATCCTGATGGTAAGCAGTCGGCACCAATCATGGATACTTACAATACGGGAGTTATTGCATATGGGGAGGGCAGGGGAGCAAGCTAGATGACCCTTTTCTCTCTCACTACATATATATACTAGCTACTTTCGCCCGGTTTCACCCGCTGCTCAGCTCCATTTGATCGTAGCGTGATGTTTTATAGCGTATAGCACTCAGGAACATTGTAGCTATCTAGCAGTGAAAGAACTTTGGCAATCCCACCAGCAGTGGTTCCAAAGATTACCCCCTACATACAAACTTACAAATTTTACCTCTTTATAATATTAGTATAGAAGTATAAATAAAGCTGGATCGTAAAATGTGTTTGTAAGCGCATAACTCAACAACGCCTGGACCAATTTTGCTAATTCTTTTTTTTGTTATGTTTGTTATTATCAGGAGAAGGTTCTTATCAATGAAAATATTATAAAGTAGAGTGGGAAGATTGGGAAATAGTGGTCTTTTGTTAGCGAGATAGTGTCGTGGGTGCGGTTACAAACATACGAATTCACATACACATGACACCCAGACTCGGAACAACAATTTGTGGATCACACAAAGAGTTGTTGCGTGCGGGAATCGAAACCGCGACACGTTACTATTTAAACAGGTACATACCAAGGCTGTCTCGAGCGGGGCGCAAACCTGCACCGCCTTGTTCCGGACCCGCACCGGCCGAGTTTGCACCGTCTTGGTGGTCATCAGGTTCACATCCGGCTTCACCTGAACCCCCTTATCATGAATCCCGTCCAGCACGGCATGAACGATTTCACCTGGAACATTATCGAAAACTCTATAGAAGTGCTTTCGACTTTATGTTAGACTAGATTTCACCAGCGGCTAGGCACGTGTTTAAAAGTACCTAATTTATGCCGGGATTTTAAAAACAAAATTATTTTTTTTTATAAATTTTAATTTTTTATTTTATAACGTTTCCCGTAAGAAACTTATTCTGATAGTTACAAACACACCAAAAAAATTATTAGCAAATTGGTAAAGGCGTTGTTGAGATATGTGCTTCCACCGTAAGCGCGGGACTGTGGACGGGCGGCGAGTAGGTAAGAGTACGGCGCGTAGCGTTCCGCGCGCGCCGCAAAGAGCCAATAGACCATCACAGACGGGGCCCTATAGGGCTGATGTTCAGCCGCGGTTGTGGGGTAAGCGCAAAAAAGTCACCGCGGTCTCAGCCTAAAGCAGGAGTGGGAACGGGGATTTTTAGTCATTAAGAGTCTGGAGAAGTGATTTGATGATTTTCCCCTCACAAAAAAAACCAGCACATTTTGCGTTTATTTTTTTTTATATAGAAAACTACATATACTCTCGCGCGATTTCACTCGCTGTTCGGCTCTATTTAATCGTAGCGTGATGTTTTATAGCCTATAGCACTCAGGAACATTGTAGCTATAATTATATCAGTGAAAGAATTTTGGCAATCCGACCATCGGTTCCAAAGATTACCCCCTACATACAAACTTGCAAATTTTACCTCTTTATAACATTAGTATAAATTAGGTCTTGTATATTTATGGACAGCGAGAAAGAGTTAAATAATACCTACATTTATCTAATTCTTAATATAAAAAGAAAGTCCTTTTATTCACACTATTCATAACTCAAAAACGGCTGAACCGATTTCGTTGAGAATTGGTAGGCATGTACACTCGCGAGCAAAAGTATGGAATCACTTACTTGGAATTGAATCCTCGCGATCTTAAGTACTTAATAACTAGTTAAGAATAATAAAAATGGTACCATTTAAAAGGTTAAACTGTTAACTTTAAATTGATACCAAATTCATTTAAATCACACCAGTATTTAGGAGCTATCCCGGATTGAGTGAAGGAGTTAGGAAAACATAAGGATAATGGAAAAAATAATGAATGAAGAAAACAACAAAAATTAATTAATAAAAATTTTATTTGGTCTTAAAATTAAGATTTAATATTTTGTGTTCCCTCCCCTCGCCCTAATAACTGCTTGAAGGCGGTTCTTCATTGACCTAATCAGCTTCTGTATCGATTCTTGCGGGATACCTTCCCACTCCTCTATCAAAGCCGATTTCAGCTCATTCACACTTGAAGGAGCAGGATTTCTGGAACGAACCCTCCTCTTCAGTTCATCCCATACGTGCTCAATGGGATTTAAGTCCGGGCTGAGTGCTGGCCAGTTCATTGTGGCGATACCGACTTCTTCGAGATATTCAGTTGTGACACGGGAAGTGTGACAACGAGCGTTATCGTGCATAAGGATGAAGTCATCGCCGATATATCCCGCATAAGGACATGTTCCAGCAGAATATCGGAAATATAGCGGTCTGAAGTTAGACCGCCTCCTCGTCCCCCGCCAGGCACGAAAACAAGCTCAGTTTTACCGTCGAAGGAAATGCCGGCCCACATCATACAAGAACCACCCCCATAAGCCACTGTCTCAGCGAAACAGCACTGCGCAAATCGCTCCCCAGGCCGCCTGTAGACCCGACCCCTTCGGTCGCTGCCGTGCAAACACATTCTGCACTCGTCGGAGAACAGAACTCGCCTCCATTGCTCAACCTCCCAATCAAGATGGGAGCGAGCAAATTGAAGGCGTGCTTGTCGGTGACCTGCCGTCAGTTTCGGGCCTGTGGCAGGCCTTTTTGGAGTCAAATTAGCTTGCTTAAGTCTTCGACGAACTGTCCACTCACTGGCAGCTACCCCACGAACATTTCGGAGCTCCTGTTGGACGTCGACACCAGTCAAATGTCGATTCCTGAGAGAGGTTGACACGATGAAACGGTCATCTCTCTCCGATGTGCACCGGCGCCGTCCAGATCTTGGTCTCGGGATAAAGCCACCAGTCTCCCGAAACCGTTTATAAACTTTCGAAACACAGGACTGGCTTATGTGGAGCTGACGTGCGACAGCCCGCTGGCTGAGCCCTTCTTGCAATAGGGCGACGATTTGTGCTGCTTCTGTAGGTGTAGTATCCATTGTCGTCCAAGTTCAAGGGTCTAAAGTAGCGGAGATGTGTACTGGTCAACGTGTGAAAGCCGACTGATAAAGAAAATCCGATAACACGTGCTTTTATAGGGGGTCAATAGGGCGCAACTCGTGACGTATCAAACAATTGAAACATATCTTTTTCCTTACTTCTTCACGTAATCCCGTATAACTTCTGAAATTATGGCGTGATTTAAATGAATTTGGTATCAATTTAAAGTTAACAGTTTAACCTTTTAAATGGTACCATTTTTATTATTCTTAACTAGTTATTAAGTACTTAAGATCGCGAGGATTCAATTCCAAGTAAGTGATTCCATACTTTTGCTCGCGAGTGTAGTTTAAAACCAGAAGAACATAGAAATGTGTAGGTAGGATAGGGAAGTGTAAGTAGGTAACTAATTAGGATAGTGTTGGTAATTAAACGACGGGTTACAAGCTAAAAAAAACAAGTTTTTAATAAATGTCTGTGCACTTTTCGACCGGTTTGGACATTAAGGAGTGTGGACCAGAAGCCTCTTTTCGCACAGAGATATTCGCCCTGCATCTCCTCCTCCTCGCGTCGGTTTCCTCAGTGCTGAGGGTCGTGACCACCTCGTGGAAGCAGTGTACTGCGTATTACTCTCCGCCATCTATTTCTATCTGCCGCCGAGTGGAGAGCATCGTGGACTGTAGTGGTGAGAGTGGTGCGAATCTGATCCGTCCAGCGTATCGGACTTCTGCCTCTAGGTCTCTTTCCTTCCACCTTACCAGTGATTAGTAACTTTTCCAAGTTATCATTACCCCTTCTGGCAGTGTGTCCAAAAAACTCCAGAATCCTGCGGAGGCATATGGAAGAGAGCCTTGTCTGGATCTTAAGCTCCTGGAGGATCGATACATTGGTGCGGTGTGCCGTCCAAGGAATCCCTAGCATTTTTCGCCAACACCACATCTCGAAGGCATCAATGCGGTCACGATCGGCTTTCTTCAGGGTCCACGTCTCTGCGCCATACAAAAATATGGAGAACACCACTGTGCGCACAAGATTGCTCTTTGTTTTTAACGAGATGTTCTTGTCCTTCCATACTTTTTGAAGCTGTGCCATGGCTCCTTTTGCCATCCCAATTCTTCTTCGTATCTCTGATTCGCAAGAGCCATTGTTGCTAATGCCTGAGCCCAGGTATATAAAGCTGTCAACTACTTCCAGATCAAGTGTCCCAGTGAGCTCAAGCTTGCCTGAGCGATCTACAACCATGATCTTCGTTTTGGATCTGTTTATCGAGAGTCCCAGTTCTCCGCTGATGCGCTCCATTCTATTCAATAAGGCGAACATTTCTGCTTCATCTGACGCTAGTAGAGTGGTATCATCTGCGTAACGCAGATTACAAATTTTTTGTCCGCCGACGGCGATGCCACCATCCCAGTCATCACAGGTGTGCCTCATTATGTATTCGCCGTATATATTAAACAGAATGGGCGAGAGAATACAGCCTTGCCGAACTCCTTTTTCAAAACTGAATGTTTTGGATGTTGTCCCATCAATCCTCACCATTCTTTGACTGCTACTATATAATGACTGCAGAAGTGCAGTTAAATGGCGAGGTACACCCAGTTCCGATAACACTCTCCAGAGACAGCTCCAGCTGACACAATCAAATGCCTTGCTATAGTCGACGAAGCACATCACGACTGGTGTGTCGAATTCATAACACTTCTCCACAATCTGCCTGATGTTGAGTATCTGTTCACGGGTGCCTTTTCCCTTCACAAAACCGGCCTGTTCTTGTGGGATCTGCCAGTCTAGGTAATAACGAACCCGTTTGTTTAAAATGTCCCTGCCCTGCATCTAATTAAGTTCAAATAAAGTAGGTATAATTAATAGATTTTTCAATGTTAAAATTGAAAAACCTATAAATAAAAAATCTATCAATCAATGATAAAAGTTACCTGGGTAATAATTATGATACTGTCATTTTTATTTAAAAAAAACAAACAAACTTTATAACTCACATAATAAATATTTATGGCATTATAGGATAAACAGCCGCATCACTATCTAATTTCAATGAAGAAACAATTAAGACCACACTTAAGGCTGATTTGTTCTGTACTAGCCTAGTACCAATAATACTCAATAAACACTTTAATAAGTGACTAACACCCAGTTTCTGAAAGGCTTGTCAACGCTAAAATTAACTAATCTCCTGTTAAATCTCTTGTCAGGTCATTTGATTGGTTGTTGATAATTCAGTCAACCAATCTGATGACTTTACAAGAGATTAAATTGATTTTAACTTTGATTGGCCTTTCGGAAACTGGGGGTTAGTGAACTATACCTGAACTACAAGATGCAATTTCTTTAAAACTTGATGGCTCTAAAACTATACTCTTTTCTTCAAATTGCTTTTCAGTTTCACACTCTTCAAGAACAGAACTCTACATAGCGTCGCTCTGTTGTCTTAGATGTTAGTGTTTTCCTGTCTGGTTGGCAAGTAAATTTTTTGGGCATACATCCCGGTTTCATACGTACTTGGGATACCGACCCCATGACGTGGTATTCCATATAATTTTCCATATCATTTGGCAACTGAAAAATGCAACGTTAACGATTAGAACTGATAATATGAATGATTACTAAGGCCAAAACAAACATAACTTCAATAAATGATTAATTAGTCCGTAGTTCCGACATAGGTATAGGCAAAACTGAGAAGTTTGACTTGTATGGTTTGTAGGTATGTATGTTTGTGCGCGATAATCTCGCGTTTGGCGAAACCGATATCGATGCGGTTTCAGAAAAGGATTTGTTACATTTAGGAGAACGTTTTAAAATAAGTATAATACTTCTTAGTTTCTTTTTTTTTTTTTTTAATTATCGTTGCCCCACACTAGGATTTTCTCCCGTGTCGTGGGTGCGTTTACAAACATACAAATTCACATACACAACACACCCAGACCCGGAACAACAATTTGTGGATCACACAAAGTGTTGTTCCGTGCGGGAATCGAAACCGCGACACGTTGCACAGCAGCCAGTTGCCCAGCCACTGCGCCAACTGTGCAGTCGTCGTGCAGCAGTTTGATGATGATCTTCGGAGATGTTCATTAGAAATGAAAAAAAAGCCTTAAAAAAGAGAAACGACTTCAAATAAGGCACTAAGAACCGTAAGAAATAACAGCACTATTAGAAGTCGGTTAAAAATTAAATGGCGTGCGCGTGCTTCGCTTGCGAAAACCGCACTGAATGTGATCCGCCGGCGGACCGAGAACGCTCGGCTGGGCGGTAGGCCCTTATAGCGCGCAAGTACACGGAGTGTCGAAGGTCTGGTTCCGTACCCTTATCATTTCATCTTTTTCACGTCAAATATGAAGTTAAAAATCTATCAATACATGATAACATACTTGTTCAATATTGATTGTCATCAAATTGATTATAACAATAGTATGGAGGGTATTTAAATATTATATACATTGATTCTGTCATTGCGGTTATTATACTTGTGAGGATATTAATAACAAACAAAGGCTTATGTGAGATGGTATGTGTGGTGGCCAGGAATGGACACGCAAATTGAGAATGTGGTGGGAAGCTGTGAGGCATGCCAAGCTGTGAGAAATAATTCTCCAAGAGACTCACAAGTGTGGATTGTTACTGAAAAGCCATGGAGTCGAGTACATGTGGATTTTGCAGGCCCTTTTCAGAGTAAAACTTTTTTAGTTAAGATTGACAGTGACAGTAAGTGGTTTGAGACCATCGATCACTAATAAAGAACTAGATACACAATCAGTGACAAAAAAATGTCCTAACTGAAAGTCCACCAAATTCAACATCGCGGTGTAGTTTTAGTTTAGTACCACTCGAATGCTCCGACGGTAGGTAAACACGCCTCAGTGCTCGTTTAAAAACTGCAAAAAACACACATCTAAGACGCAAAAAAAGGATGGAATTTCATATTTTCGTTAAGTAATAATATTATCATTATATAATTGTCATCATTTTATTTTAAATATTGATATTTTATTAAGAAATTAACTTTAAAACTTTTTCCAAATGAAATCCTATTCAAAAACTGGGGTTATAATGCACACAGTTTATAAAGACACTTATACTAAACGTAAAATCATTCTCTAGCATGACCACTTAAGTTGTTCGGTTTACGTGGATTGATTCTGTTCCGTTTAGCGGAGACGCTATTGTTTCTAATTTTATTTATTGTTTTTTTTATTAAAAAATAGTTTTTTTTTAAATAGTATACTTCTTTACTGTGTTTATTAAAATATGGAATAGGCAGATATAATGGATTTAATTTTAACTGCAGTAAAGACATTTTTTTTTAGCTTTCATCAAAATCCCGTGCGATATGAAAAATTGACAACAATAACGCCAACATTTTCAGTACTTACTTTAGATATATATTCTTTTTATTATTTAACATCTTTTTTATTTGACTTCGAATATTCCAAATTTAGGAAGGATTAAGGAGGACGAAAATAATAAAAAAAAATTATAACTATATGCATTAGTTTCATTGGTAAATAAATGAACAAACCTATAGAAAAGAATACTATAAGTAATGCGTTTTAATTTTATAAATTATCAAAAAAAATTTGAAAGAAATATATTTATTACGAGACATTTCGACTCCAATCATTCTTTGTCCTAGCGGTGATCCGAAGTCGTTAAATTTTATTGCTCATTTTTTACACATTGTAAATTCGACTTAAAAACATGCGAATATGGTTCAATTTCTTATGATTTATGCAAAAAATGTTTAGATTTTGTATATCACTTTGTGAAAACAACTCTATGAGTTGCATTTAAGGTTTAATTTACATTAATGCATGTTTATTTCAAGTATAAGTACCTAAACACAGTTGACGACAGTTTTGAAGCGAACTTTTGTATGGGATTGTGTATCTAGTTCTTTATTAGTGATCGATGTTTGAGACGGAGATCATTTCTTCTATGTCTAGCGAGGCAGTGATGTAGTAGTAACAGTGTGTAGGAAGATATTGGCATTACAAGGTATACCGGATATTCTTGTGCCAGATAATGGCAGGGCATTTATTTATTTATTTATACTTCATGCACAATTTGTATTTACGTAAGGCGGACTTAATGCATTGAGCATTCTCTACCAGTCGACCTTTGGGTGATGCAGAGAATCCAATAGTAGATGCAAGAAATAACATAGGTTTGTATAAACATACATAAAGTACATAGAACTATACTTATATACATATATTTATAAAACACATACTACTTAATATACTTACACATATAAATACATACATACATATATATACATAAATGTAGTCATGATCACGATGATTCCCTGACCCTCCTCAGAAGAAGCTCCTGATTTAATTCAGCAGAATTTAATATATTCTTGAAGAATAATGGCGTAAAACATTTGTACTCGCCGCCATACCACCCAGCGTCGAATGGACGGATTGAACGGGCCATACAAACTTTTAAAAACAAATTAAAGAAAATGTCTCTAAACCACCTACCATAGACGGAAAAGCTTCCGAGTACCCTGTATGCGCTACGAACAGTGCCTAATAGTTCGACTAATAAAACGCCGGCAGAAATGTTAAACGGTCATAAATATAGAACAGCTTTTTGTTTTACTTGCAATAAACTAGTGCTTGACTGCGATCCCACCTGATGGTAAGCAGTGATGCATGATACTGTATCAAGATTGCATCCTGATAATGCACCAAGCCCACAGGAACAGCAATTAGAGATCTACTCAATAACAGGCTATAAGGAGATTTACAGTTAACCAGCCAGTTATGATTCGTAACTATGGGCCAGGGGAGAAGTGGAATAGCGCCACTGTAGAATTGGTAGAAGGGCCAAGCTCATACATGGTGAGGGCAGAGGATGGTGAACTACATAGACGTCACGCTGATCAAATTATTGCTTGTACGTTACCGCAATTAACAAATAGACAAGTACATGCAGAACACGCAAGGTCTAGTTCCAGTTCACCAGAGCCACCAATAGAGATACCTCCTCCTGAATTATGGCCAGATATCATTGGTATATCAAAGACAAACTGATTTGAGATTAAAGATTTATTTATTGTTTTGTAGTTTTTAATCATCTGTCATATTTGGTTTATTATTTCTTTCTTTCATATAAGTTAATATTTTATTTTTATTTTTTTAAAACGTTGCCCCACATTAGGATTTTCTCCTGTGTCGTGGGTGCGTTTACAAACATACAAATTCACATACACATTACACCCAGACCCGGAACAACAATTTGTGGATCACACTAAAAGTTGTTCCGTGCGGGAATCGAACCCGCGACACGTTGCACGGCAGCCAGTTGCCCAGCCACCGCACTAACCGTGCAGTCATATGTGATTTGTTAATTATTAATGACAGTTGTTACTTAACGAATTTGAGGGAAAGGTATGTTGGTACATGTTACCTATCAAAGTGCAGGTATGGTAAGTAAATGTAACGTGTGACTACGCCTTTCAGTATTCTGAAAATCTTGTTTTATACTTTTTCAGTGTCGGTTTTTGTTGTAGTTGGGTTTTAGTTTTTATACTTTTAATTATTTGTAATATTTTGGTGTTAAAGTGTATTTGTGGCGCATAATATCAACAAAAGAATTAACTAATATTATGTAGGAAGGAACAATGAAAGTTACAATAGTGTAATGAAGAAAAATACTTCAAAATAACATAAACCTAACCTCTATTAATGTTTAAATTATAAAGTAAATTACTAAGTATAAGTATCTGATATCCGTTTACGATGCAGCACTAATAGATATAAGTATTTCTATTTATGATTGTAATACTAACATCAAAGTGATCTTCACAAAAGTACATTCTCGATTTTGTCGACAATTTATCAACATCGTGTCGCCTTGCCAGTTTTAACCACTTTGTTCGTGTATTTTTGTCATTTGGAGCGTATATAAATAATTTGTTTGGTGTTTTTATTGTCGTATTTTTACATTCAGGCACTATGCAATATTTGTAATATGACGGACTCATTTTTTTTTAAATACGTTTGTAAACAAACACTTTGCACTCTGTGACACATGTGACATTGACATGAATGAAAAGTTGACGTTTTTTAGAAGTGACTTCACTTGTTTGTGAAATCCATAGACAGAGAATAGAATAAATAATAAATACGAACTTTGAGATATTTCAAACTTATAGCTTTTATTAAGAGCGAATAATGACAGTCAAGAAAAATTTGGCAATTAAAATGTGCTATATGAAACAATAATGTTAAACCCAAGCATCGTTAAAGACTTTCTTGCATATGAGTATATTTTTTTTACTAGCCTATATTGTCCCACTTCTGGGCAAAGGCCTCCCCATCTCGCTTCCACACCTCCCGATCCTTCAACCGTGTCCACCAGTCTCGACGATAGGCGTCTAGATCGTCACGCCATCTTTTCCGGGGCCTACCCCGCCTGCGGCTTCCATCCTGAGGTGTCCACTGGGTACTTACAATGAGAATATTTTTGTTATCAAGACTTCGATTTTTATCAAATATGATCGATCTCACAAATTTCACAAAGTTATACCACATCTTTTGAGAAGTAACATAATCCACCTTTGTGTATTTGTAACTGTAGATTGGCGTATTCAGTTTCTGATATGATAGCGGACGCACATTCTTCACACAGCTCTTTTTTCAGTTTGCTTACAACAAATCCAGCAATATAAACTATTACATGCAAGTATGGTAAGTAAATGTAACGCGTGACTACGCCTTTCAATATTCTGAAAATCTTGTTTTTTTTCAGCGTCGGTTTTTGTTGTAGTTGGGTTTTAGTTTTTATACTTTTTATTATTTGTACTATTTTGGTGTTAAAGTGTATTTGTGGCGCAAAATATCAACAAAAGAATGAACTAATATTAAGTAGTAAAAGGTATGAACGAAAAGATGTGAATTATATGCAATCAGCCCATGAATACAAGCAGTCACAAGCAAATGCTAGTAATATATGTATATTTAAAATGGTACCAAACACGGTATAATTATCTTAACTTTATTTCGTTATTGTGGTTGTTTTGTCCGCTAAAAGACGCCACATTAGATTTTGTGATACATCATATAGCCTATAACCAGCGGACAATGAAGACGTTTCTAATGATATGTCATATGTCGAGTTCTGATAAGTAGTTTAGAAGTTACGGGGGAACAGATGAACCTACATACATACATACATAGCCTGTCAAAATCATAAGTCTCCTTTTGTTTTGACGTAGTTGGATAAAAAATAAATAAGTACCACATAATCCTTTGCTTGCTTGCCAACCCCCATAGAATCACATTTTGAGGAGCTTGCTTGATCTAATTCCGATCTCACCTGAAATTTCAAACAAAAAGGAAAAAATAATAATTCATGAATGGTCAAATTAATTAGTAAGTTTTACTAAACCTGTTTCTTTGGTAGCTTAGAATTTAGGTATACAGGGTGTAAAAAGACACTTAACGAAGCCGAAAGCCACGTATTCTACCCATTATTTGGATCATTTTTTTCTTTAAGACCATAGCTGGGACTCCACGGGTTCTCGAGATATTGAAGGTCAAAGATGCATTTTTTTTTTTTTGCGCAATCGAATTCTTAGTATTATTACAAAACTTTTTTCCAAACAAACATTACCTGAATTTTCGAATTTTCTGAATAAATTACGCATTTGAAGTTACGAACAGTAATGTACGTAATAAATAAATGCAGTCCCGCACAAAAAACATCGTGCATCTCAGTAGGATTTTTATTTTACAGTATAGTTTTGTTGTTGCGAAGTAAAACGTCGACCTACGTACTTATCACAGCGTTTTAATGCTAAGCTGTGAACCTACGCACACAATAATACGACGCCCGTTTGCTTTACATTGCGCGCAATATTTTTTTTTTTCGTTACCTAAAAATAAAAGTAGTTTCCCAGTGATAATTTTAGCGTAATCCTACTTAGTTAGAACTGCAGTACGCGTAGTTAACGGCTTCGTTAAGTGTCTTTTTACACCCTGTATGTATATTCAACTTAAATTAATTGCATTTTATATTTCCGTGTAACAAGAAATAAAGTCACAACAAATGTTTACGTACAAAAGTTAATTAAACGAGTAGAAAAAACTGTTGTTTATAATAAACTTATTTTACCTGAATGAACAGTGTGGGTATCGAGCGAGGAAATAAGTAAGTACTATTTAATTTCTGTCGAAAGCAACTTGCTTCGAAATGTCGTGAGCAGATTCGAGAGTGACGACTTGGATGCCAGTTAATTCAAAGTCAAAGTCAAAATCATTTATTTCAATTAGACCCATACGGGCACTTTTGAACGTCAACATTTTTCACAATTCGACCCGTACACTCAATCCACTTATTTCTTAAAGTTTGTTCATTCGGAAATCTAAAAAAAGTAAACATTAAGTACGTGGTAAAAATCATAATAGTGCTGGTATCCCAGTCAAGTTATTATCCGACTATTGACAAATGACACAAAGTAACATGGATAACAACCTAACACAAAATGCTTCCCACTTTGGTCGGTTAGTACAAAAACAAGTTAGGATTTTACCGCATTTTTAGATAAAATTATCACAAAATTTTGCTTAATATTGATACAAAAAAGTCTTAAGTACAATAATTATTTTATTTACATCAATGACCTATTATATATAGACACGTCATGAACCAACATCGCGGCGCTTAAAAACGGCGAAAATACTAGATAACTACTTCTACGAGTAAAGAAAGGGAAAGAAAATATGACATCGTATAGTGGAATGCCTTTGCTAGAGGGAGATAAATATACATCTTCAGTTATGCCGACGGCACGTGACTATACCTTCATGCGCCGGCCGCCATAAGATGGCAGGCGCCGGCGTCGAAAAAAATAAAATAAAAATAGGTTGTTTGGTGAACTTACGCATGAAATGACACATTTTTTTTTGTCTTTAACTTTTGGAGTATAATTTGTACATCGTCTGAACACACACGACGACATGCTTTCTTTGTGTTTCGCACAGGTTTACACACGAAATAAATTAAAAACAAACGTAGCGTCGCGCGGCAGGTTGGTGCGTAACTAAGCGCGATGTTGTCAATTGCCTTCATTTTGTTGTCATTTTAGAGCGCGGACAACGTATCTATAGTTTTATACATCATTGATTTACATGCTGTCATATGCAAAAAATGCTACTTACCGATGAAAGGTTATGTTTGCTTCATTTCGTTCACTACGGCTTTTACAGCCACTTACACAGCAATTCACCATCACTAGACACTAAATATTTTTTTTTTGAATATCAATGAAGTCACAAATAACACAAAGTAAGCGTTTCACTGTTTATTTCAATGAAAATACATATGTTGACACCACAGTCTGTTAGCCATCAATGACTGACTAGTGATGGCATACAACAAAAAACCGATACGTCAAGACAAAAACATATGCTTTGTCCTGCTCACACATACGTATTTTTACAATGTGTCATCTCATTTTCGCAACTATTATTATTCTAAGAGCATGTCTACCTCTATTCTAAAGGGTACGGTAAGTACCTACTGTGGACGAAATCATACAGAAGTAGTATGGTATGCTAGCGACTCGTCCCGGCTTCACACGGGCGTCAGAAGTGACACCTGTAGACAACTGGCGGGGATAACTAATTAAATGACGATTGATCAGTTTTCGGCCGGAGAGGAAAAATGATTAAACTACTAAAAAAATAAGGGTTGATCGTAAAAGAGTGAAAATTGAGGACTTAAAATTTTTGTCTAAAAAATAAAAAAAATTAGGTCTGGACTACCCCTAACATTTAGGGGGATGAAAAATAGATGTTGGCCGATTCTCATAGATAGAAAATTTCATTAAAATCGGTCAAGCCGTTTCGGAGGAGTATGGCGACGAAAACTGTGACACGAGAGTTTTATACATAATTAATTATATTTTAGATAACAATAAAGTCTAACTCGGGGGAAGGATGTATCTCAGTAAGGTGCTGGTAGGGGGTCTTGACCGTGCTTCCGGGATTGCTCGGATAGCCGTGGGATGCCTCTCCTTATCCAAGCAGCTCAACGTATGTTGCCTCCGAGTAGCTACATGCTAGCGGCCGTTTCCGGGGGCCCATTAATTGAGTTTGCCAGTCATCCCCTGCCCGTTTATCCGTATGTATCAATATTGATCAGAGGCATGGGCCATACTATTTCCATAGTTATCATCTACCAGTCTATATCCACCCATCCACAACCATAACCATATAATATTCTATTATATTGAACAATAGTCCTACATCAACCGGGGATTATCCTTGGGTGCACTTTTATAGTGCATACAGGGATAATTGCCGGCTGATGTCCCATCACATTTAGATTAAAACTGTTCAACGGGCCTTTGCGAGCTTCGGCCCCTCGCACGCCTTCCAAAGGTCCGGGATCCTGTGGTTCCGTGAAAGGAAAAGTCTATATCAACTATTCACGTTAAATTGGTCTTCTCAGAAATAAATTCTAATCTTCTAATTTTCTAACTTCCAATGGGTCCCAACCAACGTGCATATTTCAGCCACATATCTCTAATTTCTTTCTTAGTTGTTTGGGACATAAACAAATATGTTCTCTAGTGTTCTTATTGTTGTGTTTAAGCACAAAGGCACTGTACACCACTATACTTTGCTATTCATATTTAAAACACGAAATCCAAATCCAAACTTCCAAACTAATATTATAAATGCGAAAGTAACTCTGTCTGTCTGTCTTTTCTTCACGCCTAAACCACTGAACCGATTTCAGTGAAATTTGGTACAGATATAGTTTGGAACTCGAGAAAAGTCATAGGATTTAAGTTTCTATACCAAAAATCTGCAGGAAGTCACAGTAATGCACGCAAACGAAGCCGCGGGCAAAAGCTAGTCTATACTAATATTATAAAGAGGTAAATTTTGTAAGTTTGTATGTAGGGAGTAATCTTTGGAACCACTGGTCGGATTGCCAAAATTCTTTTAGTGATATATAGCTACAAGGTTTCTTAGTGCTATAGGCTATAAAATATCACGCTACGATCAAATTGAGCTGAGTAGCGGGTAAAACCGCAGGAGAATAGCTAGTATTTAATATTTTGTTTCAGTTCTCCGAATATTTACGTAGTTGTTTGATTGCACACTGGCTAGGCAACTGGCTGCCGTGCAACGTGTCGCGGGCTCGATTCCCGCATGCAACAACTCTTTGTGTGATCCACAAATTATTGTTCCGGGTCTGGGTGTGATGTGTATGTGAATTTGTACGTTTGTAAACGCACCCACGACAAAGAAGAAAAGCCGTATGTGGTGCAACGTTTATTTTTAAAAAAGAAAAGAAAGAAAAATGGTGTCATGTCACGCGAATACGCCACAGATTATAATTACGGGCTGGTGTTCCTTTACGCAGAGAAACACATTCGTTTCTACAGTTTATTGTCAAACCATCAGCAAATGCTCTCAAATCTTCCTAATATTAAAAATTGGAATGTTTATCAGAATGTATGGATGTATTTTTGGTGACGCGGTACTTTATTGCGCTTGTCCCGCAACCCCGGCTTAACCTTCAAAGGGCAGCAACCTGGTCAAGGAGTCCCTTGACTCCTTATAGCGCAAATTGCTTGCAACCAGTTTTATTATCATAAAAAAGGATTATCAATTATTCGTCACTTAAAAATTGTATTAAAACTGCAATAATAATTCATTAACATTTATAAATACAGCATGCTATCTAAAACCATCTTCGAATTCTGTAATTTCTCTTTTTATACCTTCGCTCACCATGAGATGACTCCTGCAACAAACGGAATAATATAAAAATCTATACTAATATTATATAGAGGTAAAATTTGTAAGTTTGTATGTAGGGGGCAATCTTTGGAACCGCTGGTCGGACTGCCAAAATTCTTTCACTAATAGATAAGTCCAATGCTCCTGAGTGCTATAGGCTATAAATCATCACGTTACGATTAAATGGAGTCGAGCAGCGGGTGAAACCGCGAGAGAGAAGCTAGTTATTTATATTCTCTTCTAGTTGTCGTGGTGGTCTGGAAATTAAGGAGCCCGCTTCTCATGCATGAGGGTGTGGGTTCGAAACCTGGCAAGTACCAATGTGACTTTTTCCGAGTTATATGTACTTTCTATGATTATTTAGACACCACTGACATACGGTGAAGGAAAACATCGTGAGGAAAGCTGGAATTATAATTACTAACTATAAGTATGAAATCGCCAATCCGCCTTGAGCAAGCGTGGTGATTAGTGCTCAAACCTTCTCCGTGTGAGAAGAGGCCTTCGCTTGCCTTTGCGGCAGTATGCACTTATAGGCTGTTGATGTTGATGTATGATGTAATACTTTAATTATTGTCAGCCGAAAGGCGTCCATAGCTGAATAAAGGCCTCTCCCCTCCCCCTCTGGGGAGAAGATTGCCATAATCTTCGAGTGCACGGTTAGCGCGGTGGCTGGGCAACTGGCTGCCGCGCAACGTGTCGTGGTCTCGATTTCCGCACGGAACAACTCTTTGTGTGATCCGCAAATTGTTGTTCTGGGTCTGGGTGTGATGTGTATGTGAAATTGTGGGGCAACGTATTTTTATATAAAAAATCCCCACGCTTGTGGATCTCTGTTAGGTCACCGATATATGAATGGAATGCTTCTGCCCACTCCTCGTTGTCTGGTCTCAGTTTAACGGCGTATCCGAGTCCTTACGTTATTATATATTATTAAATAGCTACTCATATGCGGTTTCACCCGCTGCTCGGCTCCATTTGATCGTAGCGTTATGTTTTATAGCCTAGCACTCAGGAAAATTGTAGCTATCCATCAGTTAATTATTTTGGAAATCCGACCAGTGGTTCCAAAGATAACCCCTACATACAAACTTACAAAATTTACCTCTTTATAATATTAGTATAGATATACATAAATGTATAAAATAATTATAACGTAAGCGTGTGAAGCAACCACAGCGTTGTGTTTCGCCGTGTGAGTGAGGTTACCGGAGGCCCAATCCTTCCCCACCCCCAATCCCTCCTCAATCCCTAAATCTCCAAATCCCTAATCCCTAAAATGTCGGCAACGCACTCGTAACTCCTACGTTGCGGGTGTCCGTGGGCGGCGATGATTGCTTACTATCAGGTAATCCGTCTGCTCGTTTGACGATCTATTACATAAAAAAAAACTTACGGATGTGTGGAGTGTGTCTCTGTAACATCAGGCTTCATGTCCACGTCCGGAGCTAGCGGGTCCTTCTCCCTAAAAACAGACAACAAGTTTGAAACAACCCCAGCGTTGTGTTTCGCCGTGTGAATGAGGTTACCGGAGTCCCCATCCTTCCCCTTCCCTAAGTCTCCAACTTCCTAATCCAAGACTGCACGGTTGGCGCGGTGGCTGGGCAATTGGCTGCCACGCAACGTGTCGCGGGTTCGATTCCCGCAAGGAACAACTCTTTGTGTGATCCACAGATTGTTGTTCCGGGTCTGGGTGTGATGTATATGTGAAATTGTATGTTTGTAAACGCACCCACGACACAGGAGAAAATCCTAATGTGGTACAACGTTTTTTGTTAAAAAAAAAAACCCCCAAAAGGTTGGCAACGCACTCGTAACTCCTGTGTTGTTGCCACCCGTCCAAGGGCGGCGTTGATTGCTTATATGCTTACCATCAGGTAATCCGTTAATCACATAAAAAAATGGCTTTATAGGTTACAAACTCACCCGTCCGATTTATTTTCATCTGACTCTAGTTTCACACACACTGCAGGCTCTTCATCGGGTTCTTCCCTGAAAAAAATGAGTATAATTACTTTTGAATTAAAAATCATCTGTGTTCCTTGAAGTCTTCAAGGCTCGAGTGAATAGGTTGCTTATGGGTAGGCGTGCTCCATCGTAGGTCGCATTTTCACTTACCATCAGGCGTAATAGCGGTTAAATGTCTGCCCATTGCGAAATAAAAAACAAGAAAATATACCACTTTTAAGTGTGTAAGAGCCAAGCTTCGGCACGAATGGGCCAGCTCAACAGGAGTAATCAAACGGCCTCATCGAAAACCGGCGTGAAAGTTACCGGAGATCGAATCCGTCCCCGATATCCCAAAATATCGGAAACTTTAACACCCAAAAGACTGACAACGCATTTGTAACTCTTTAGGTATTGAAGGTGTCCAGGAGCGGCGCCGAATGCTTACCATCAAGTAATCCGTCTGCTCGTTTGCCAAATAACAAAAAAAAACAAACGGTAGGACAGCCTTACTAGATTCAAGTTTTAGTAGAAAGGCATGCTTCGGAATGAATGATAGTCGTCCAGAGGGATATAACGGTTTCACAAAAAACCACCGTGAAACAACGCTAGCGGTTTTGCA
The DNA here is from genome assembly GCA_902829305.4 of Spodoptera exigua. Taxonomy (NCBI): domain Eukaryota; kingdom Metazoa; phylum Arthropoda; class Insecta; order Lepidoptera; family Noctuidae; genus Spodoptera; species Spodoptera exigua. The sequence goes on along the minus strand of LR824630.2, from coordinate 3,342,138 downwards.
GTGTGACGTTTCCGGAGGTTTAATTCCTCCAATTGTCAAAGCCCTAATCACCAAATTGGTATTTTAGTGTTGCTGATGTCCACTTCACATACACACAATTGTTTAAGTTTATTTAAATTTGAGAGAGCCATGCTTCGGCACGAATGGGTCGACTCGACCGGAGTGATACCACGGCCTCACAGAAAACCGGCTTGAAAAAACTACAACGTTGTATTTCGCCGTGTGGGTGAGGTTACCGGATGCCCAAATTCTTCCCCTCCCCAAACCCTAACTCACCTAAATCCCAAAAGGTCGGCAACGCACTCGTAACTCCTCTATTGTTTCGAGTGTCCATGGGCGGCGCTGATTGCTTACCATCAGGTAATCCGTATGCTCGTTTGGCGATCATTCACATAAAGAAAAACCAAGTGAATAACGCGTACCATACTTCAATGAAACGATTACATTGCCATTTTAATCGCCATCAAAATGTCAACTGATATAGTGTGGACCTAAATTTTTTATGTTGAAGTGACGTCTTAACTACTATGTCATGGCGACCAACGTTTTAACCATCAAAAAAATAATGTTGCAACAAAATTAATTATTCAAATATGAATAAACGATTCGAATATGAATAATGTCGTAGTGGCCCGGCGGCTGAGGTGCCCGCTTCTCATGTATGAGGGTCCGAAACCAATGTGACATCTTCCGAGTTATATATGTACTCTCTATGATTATTTAGACACCACTGACATACGGCGAAGGAAAATGTCGTGATGAAACCTGGACTTAAAATCACAAATCCGCCTTGGTCAAGTGTGGTGTATAATGGTGAAACCATGTCAGAAGCGGGGCCTTTGCTTAGCAGTGGACACTTATAGGCTGATGATGTGTATGCTGTAGGTATGAAAGGCATGGTTTTTGGACTTTAAATCGACAACTCATAGTAGAAGATACTGAAATATTGTTTGTTATATAATACGTACTTTATCCTTCGTCGTTTGCCTTGTGGTTCGTCAGTATCCTGCAACGTCTGAGGGCTCTGGTCCAATGCGCGCTGAACGTCGGCCTCGCTGACGCCAGTCAACGCAGCGGTGCGCTGCCGGAGCTGTGCACTCGACAGCCCCGTGCTTTCAATTGCAAAGTACGCATACACGCGGGCCACAATTGCGTTAACATTTTCCTAAAAACAGTGCAGACGGATTACCTGATGGTAAGCAATCAGCGCCGCCCATTTACAACCGCAACACCAAAGGAGTTACGAGTGCGTTACCGGCCTAAGAGTTTCAGATATTTAAGGATTGAAAAAGAATGGGGAGGTGGAGGCGTTGGGCCAACGGTAACTTCACTCACACGGCGAAACACAACGCTGTGGTTGTTTCACGGCGGTTTCTGTGAGGCCATGTGTATCACTCCGGTCGAGACGAACCATTCGTGCCGAAGCATGGCTTTCCCATAATTAACATATGTTTGATCATGTCATGTAGTATCAATTCGTGTCCATTTCTCCCAAAGGCTTCTTACGAATTGGTAAAGTTACTGATGTTCCAAATGTCCTTAGCTCGTTTACCACCATATCCCATTTAAAAATCCGATTAATATTATAGTATGGCACACATGGCTATCCATGTGTCACAAATGGGTTGGCTCGACCGGACTGATACCACGGCCTCGCAGAAAATCGACGTTGAAACAAGCACAGCATTGTGTTTCGCCGTGATTAATGTCCAGTGACCAAATCCTTCGCCACCCATTATACCTTCCCAATCTCAAAGTCTCTAAAACCGTAATCCCACAAGTCCGGCATCGCATTCGTAAATCAAATGGTTACGAAAAATACTCTTCCAAGAACAAAAAAATGGGATAAACAGAGTAAGGTTATCTGGAAGAAAATATTAGGCTAGTTTATTACTCTAAGAAACGCCTGTGGTCTATAAATCAAAAGAGACTTTCTTTGAAAGAGGAAAATCGTCAAATGACTTCGCTCGCCCAGGGTGAGGTGACAGAGTGTCAGACTCTAACTGACTCAAGGCCGAGGCTGCGGTGACTTATTGCGCTTGCCCCGCAACCACAGTTGAACATCGGCCCTGTTAAGCTCCGTCTCAAGAGATTTATTTAAGTCTATAAATATCTTACCTGTTCTCTGCTTTCCACATTAAAGTCCGCGCCACATTTGGGGCAGGCAACATTTCCTTTGTTCTTTTCGACCTCCGATTGACGAGACTAGAACAAAGAGAAATACATTTTAATAAAAACGTAACAATAATGAAGAACCTCTCCTCTGAACCGGAGGTTAAGGAGACCGCATCTCATGTATGAGGGTTCAAAACCTGGCAACTTGCCAGGTTTCAAAGCAAGTACTTCTTCAGGTCTAGTAGAACAGCAGGCACAATGTACTTGGAACACGAAATGGAAGTCCTCTGTCAAGAGATTTGAATCAAGTTTTCTGGAGAACGAATTTAGCTGCAATATCTGCACTACCTCGTGGCAAGTATCAATGTGACTTTTCGAGTTATATGTACTTTCTATTACTATTTAGACGTAAGGAAACCTGGACTTATAATTTCTAATTTCAGCAAAATCGTCAATCCGCCTTGAGCAAGCGAGCTGATTAATGCTCGAACTTTCTCCGTGTGTGAAGAGACCTTTGCACAGAAGTGGACAAATTAAGGCTGATGATGTGATGAAGAACCACAATGGGAGCTACCACGTTTTCGCATACAACAATCAAGATTCACAATGTCGATCATTGTGTGTGACATAAACTCATTCCCTACTGAACGTTAATGACAAAACGTATACATTAAAAAATATGTAACGATCGAGTTTCTTGCTCATTCTTCTCCATTCGAAATTTGAAGCGACCTAGCTTCACTGATAGACTTATTCTGACGTTTCAAAAGTACATAGTACGGTTTAGTTGGAATAAATGATATTCTACTTTGAGAAACCAGTCCGGGATCACCTCTAGGTTTGCTGCAAGGATGGGCTTTAGATCCGCGCATGAGGCAGTGATATTGCAGGCAAATTTGTTCTCCAGAAAACTTGGTTCAAATCTCTTGACAGAGGGATTCCATTTCGTGTTCCAAGTAGATTGTGCCTGCTGTTCTACTAGACCTGAAGAAGTACTTGCTTGAGCAGTTGTTTCTACTGGTCCTTCTGCCAAACTTGACCAGCCAGTTGCAGAAGATGAACCATCTTCAAGAACAGAGTTAGCAGCTACGCGTAATCTATAACTGTGTTTTCTCTCTGTCTCCGCTGCTCTCGCAGAAATAACCTCTGCAGGACTTCTGGATGCTGCAAGACGTTGTCTGTACCGACGCTGTTTCTGTGCCCGTCGAACTTTTCCAAGATCTGAAGGAGTACTTGCTTGAGTAGTAGTTTGTGCTGGTTCTGCAGCCAAACTTGATCTGTTAGTAGCAGTAGATGCGGTAGCATTCGTTGATAAGGTACCATCGTCAAGAATCGTCCTTGTTCTTGCTGCCTCTAATGCTCTTGCAATAATCGTTTCTGCAGCTGTTCTGGCATCTACCCACGACGTGGCATTGCACAAATCGGAAGTCCTGTGTTTTCATGGGCCGAAGACGAAGCCGCCTCAGGGGTCCAGCATCATAGTAAGAGGGATTTCCATCGCTGTTGAGTCCACGATGAAGTACCTCGGACTCATTCTCGACAGTCGGTGGAATTTTACTTTACATGGGCCCTGTTGATGGGCGCCGCTGCAGCTTTGTGCTGCGCTACTCCACGGCGTCGGCGTCATTTGTTACGCCGACGATACGCTAGTTACAGCGCGTGGGAAGTCGTACCGGCAGGCGGCCATACGCGCGACTGCTGGTGTCGCGCACGTCGTAGGTAGTACGTAATTTTTAGTGACGGCCGCCCATAATTTATCGTGTTATTAGAAAGTTATCACACGTCATATAATGATACAACAATAAAACTATTTTGTTTATTCATTTAAAATACTACTCTGTCAAGAAAGTACCGGGAAAAAGTCAATAATACACAAAATGTTTGTTATTCATCTAAATTTATTTTATCACCTTCAAAGTATGCTCCTTTAGAAACGATACACTTACGCCAACGAATAATCCAATCATCGAAACTTTTTTTAAACGCTTTTTCCGGAATTGTGTTCAGTGCTCGCCGCGAATTCTCCTTTATGTCTTCTAACGATTGAAAACGGGTGCCACGAAGGGGTAATTTGAGTGTGGGAAAAAGAAAGAAGTCGGCTGGAGCCATATCTGGTGAATATGGTGGCTGCTCGATGGTGTTTGTTGAGTGTTTGGACAAAAAATCGTTTACAATGATGGCCTTGTGCGAAGGCGCATTATCGTGATGCAAAATCCAAGAATTTTCTTTCCACATTTCTGGCCTTTTTCGTCGAATTTGTTCTCCTAAACGCTCAAATAATATTCTTTATTTACCGTTTGACCTTCGGGCAAGAATTCTGAGTGCACAACACCGCGATAGTCAAAGAAAACAGTCAACATGACTTTGACTTTTGATCGACTTTGACGTGGTTTTTTCGGTTTTGGTTCAGTTGGAAGGCGCCATTCCGAAGCTTGTTGACTAGTTTGCATGTCAAACTCGTAAACCCACGTCTCGTCACCAGTAACAATGCGTTTCATTAATGTTGGGTCGGTATTGACTCGTTCTAGCATGTCCTCAGCGACTTTAATGCGATTTAGTTTTTGAAGAAAATTCAGGTCTTTTGGGACTAGCCGAGCGGCAACACGTTTCATACCCAAATTATTTGTTAAAATGGTACGGATCGACTCGTGAGATACAGAAAGTTCGGCGGCCATCTCTCTCAAACTTGAATGAGGATTTTCAGTCACTATTTCCTTCACTTTTGCGATGTTAACTTCAGTTGCAGACGTTGATGGCCTACCAGAACGAGGCAAATCTTCCATCACATCTCGACCGCTTTTGAACGCTTTGTACCACTCATAAGCACGTGTTTTTGATAAAGTCGATTCACCGTAAGCCTTCTGTAACATTTTGAGTGCCTTAGAACACGAAATTACATTGGCGATGCAAAATTGAAGACAAACTTTTTGTTCGATGTTTTTGTCCATTATGAAATTCGCAATACACACTAGATATTATAAAACTAAAAACAGCACTGTTTTTAATATAAATAACAGATGCAACTCAAATTCCGCGCCAAAATGGAAAACAATTATGCCAATCTAACAACAACAAAAAAAATTAAAATTCGAATTTGGAACCATAAAAAAAACATTCATTCCCGATACTTTGTTGACTGAATGTATAATCGTACGTTTCGTTACACTACATTTTGCAGTCCTTAGATCATTATGTTGTTAAACAATTCGATAGTTTCCAGCTAGTCAAATTCAATACTTTTATTAATAGGTCTGTCAAAAACTTGTTGCCCTACTTTAGGATTTTCTCCTGTGTCTTGGGTGCGTTTACAAACATACAATGTCACAAACACATGACACCCAGTCCCGAAACAAATTTGTGGATCACACAAAGTGTTGTTCCGGGCGGGTATCGAACCCGCGACACGTCGCACGGCAGCCAGTTGCCCAGCCACCGCGCCAACCGTGCAGCCAACTAAAACTATTGATATGAACTTTGTATGAGATCGCAAATTTCCGAGTTTTATCACGAAACTTTCCTTCACGTATCAGTGGTGTCTAAATAATCATAGAAAGTACATATAGCTCGGAAAAAACACATTGGTACTTGTCAGGTTTCAAACTCTCTTGCATGAGAAGCGGGCGCCTTAACCTCCGGACCGCCACGACCACAATACAAGTAACGCATTCGACATAAATAATTAGTTTAATATATCACACTAAAGTTATAATGTGTTGTTGAATGTGATCTCATAAAAATAACAGGTATACTCGGAATTTTAATTCCATTCCAGATTTGACAATTTCAGGGTTGCAACGTTATGACACTTACTAAATAGTGACGTTGTGAAATTATTCGATATGGAAATGGAATATTTCTGAATCGATTCCTCTCGTTTATAAATTTACTCACGTAAACTAAGTTTATCAGGAAATAAATAATTTCTGAACCGATAATTTAGTTTTGACCAATGACGTATTATGTATAGACACGTCATGAACCAACATCGCGGTGCTTAAAAACGGCGAAAATACTAGATAACTACTTCTACGAGTGAAGAAAGGGAAAGAAAATATGACATCGTATAGTGGAATGCCTTTGCTAGAGGGAGATAAATATAAATCTTCAGTTACATCGGCACGTGACTATACCTTCATGCGCCGACCGCCATAAGATGGCGGGCGCCGGCGTCGAAAAAATAAAATAAAAATAGGTTGTTTGGTGAACTTACGCATGAAATGACACATTTTTGGAGTATAATTTGTACATCGTCTGAACACACACGACGGCATGCTTTCTTTATGTTTCGCACAGGTTTACACACACGATATAAATTAAAAACAAACGTAGCGTCGCGCGGCAGGTTGGTGCGTAACTAAGCGCGATGTTCTCAATTGCCTTCCAATGATGTATAAAACTATAGATACGTTGTCCGCGCTCTAAAATGACAACATGAAATGAAGGCAATTGACAACATCGCGCTTAGTTACGCACCAACCTGCCGCGCGACGCTACGTTTGTTTAATTTATATCGTGTGTAAACCTGTGCGAAACACAAAGAAAGCATGTCGTCGTGTGTGTTCAGACGATGTACAAATTATACTCCAAAAGTTAAAGACAAAAATGTGTCATTTCATGCGTAAGTTCACCAAAAAATCTATTTTTATTTTATTTTTTTCGACGCCGGCGCCCGCCATCTTATGGCGGCCGGCGCATGAAGGTATAGTCACGTGCCGTCGGCATAACTGAAGATGTATATTTATCTCCCTCTAGCAAAGGCATTCCACTATACGATGTCATATTTTCTTTCCCTTTCTTTACTCGTAGAAGTAGTTATCTAGTATTGTCGCCGTTTTTAAGCGCCGCGATGTTGGTTCATGACGTGTCTATATATAATACGTCATTGTTGCCTTCATTTCATGTTGTCATTTTAGAGCGCGGACAACGTATCTATAGTTTTATACATCATTGGTTTTGACAATTAATTAAGTAACGATCTGAGACTTTTCTTCTGTAATTGTGTGTGAAATTAATAAAAAATGTGATCATGAAGAAACATGACAAATAAAACAGACATTTTATAAGTTGTCGCCGTCATCGCGTGTCTGTGATATATTTATTGTCAATTAACATATTTAGCGTACTCATTTTTTCCTCTTCTTTGACAACATGGGCTACGCATTTAGACCATTCGGTAGCCGTATTTTTTTTAATGCCTTTCTGAAACTGATTCACTTATTGTTTATCGATTTTTGTGTTCATCACTACACTTGTTCTTGTATCATTATTTCACAAAATGACAGTAGGTCATAACAAATCAGGAATCGAATTAAAATTCTGACTCGATCGAAGTCAGTCGATCGAAGGAGAGATAAACAAAAAGAAGAAGACTATAGGTATAGATAACTGTTATTTTTAAACGACTACGGCAAAGCAAACGGAGGGTTATGACTTTGACAGGCTATGTATGTATGTATGTTCATCTGTTCCCTCGTAACTTCTAAACTACTTAGCAGAATTCGACAAAAGACATATCAATATAAACGTCTTAATTGTCTGCTGGTTATAGGCTATATGGGGTATCACAAAATCTAAGACGACAGACAGACGACTCAACCTAAAGACCACGCGAAAGCAAACTTCAGTACGAAAACAAAATGGCTCAAAGGTGGCGGGTTGCGGGAAAGGTAGTCTAGTTTTCATTGGCTCGTTTAAGGACACGTCAAAATTGGCAATATTGTTGTTTCGCTTTGATTATCGGCGGCGGAATGAGTAACAGATAGGGTCGGGGCCGGCTCTTATGCAGTGTCACTGCCTAACCTTGGCGAATACATATGCCTGGCAAAGTGAAGTCTTTAGGTTGAGTAGTCTATGCCCCCTACATACAAACTTACAAATTTTACCTCTTTATAATATTAATAGATACCTAGTTCAATTAATAATTATAACAAAAATATTGTATTACCTGGTCCAAATCCACAGAGAAAGAAGTTCCAGCATCAGCATTAGTCCTCTCATCCTCAGTAGCTGATGAGAGGTCACTGGAATCAAGAAATTCTTCCCCAGTTGTAGAAGTACTTGGATTCACCTAAAACATATCATCCAAATAAAATATTCAATTCATATAATCAATAATAAAAACTTCATTTATAATATAGCACAGTAAATCAAATAAGTATGTCAATTGAATAAATTTTATTTAAATATTATACACATTAAAACATATTAATTAAAAACACCATCAATAAGTACAATGCGTACTTTTCATTATAATGAAGAATTTATTATATTTAAACTAAACGCAAAGAATATAAATTTTACCATAAACTATATATGAAAGATTTATTAAGAACTATTTGAACGGACAAACTTCATCCCGGGGTCATTCTCCTCATCAATTTAACCAAAAATGGCAAAGAGATTATCAGTGAAAAAAAATTTACAAACATGATTAGATTACATTCAATCACACCACAGCTTAGATGCTAGGATGCTTATCAACCCGGAAGGATAATTATTTGCTAAATTAATGGTAACTTTTTTCCGAGAAACACCCACCCCCTTAGCATAGCTTGGATGCAATAGTTTTTTCAGTGCCTTGCAAACTGGACACATAATGCCCATTGGTCCAAATGCAACATTTTGCCCTGAACTATAATCAATTGGCACATTATAACTGGATGTAGGGCTGTGGGGATTAATCTTAATATTTGTACTATGTTTTCGAATTCGTGGAAGATCATTACGCGCTTCGTATTGCTCATTGTTTCGATTTGCTCTCATACATCTTTGCTTTTCAGCTTTTCGGGTTCTGCGACCTAATTCAGTGCGTCTCTTTGGTGGCATACTACTGAAAATAAAAAAATGGTAACCTATGTTTCCTGGGTAACTACGTATAGCATCAAAAGTTACCAAAATTCGATATGAAGTCTTTATAATCAAATAATCTTTACCTAGGTATCAAAAACTTTGATAAAAATACTAGGACGTAGTGTTTATAAACTCTGAAAATGATTGTTGACTTGACACCTGACACAAATTACCACAGATTATTAAATAAGAAAGATGAGCGAAGTTTGTAATTGCGTTCTGAAATCGAACTCATAGTCCCGCACGCGGTAGCAACAACGTAGTGTTAATAATAATAATAAGACCGCAGGGCACCTTGAGGCAAGGTGACGGGAATTAGCGATCCCGCGGGCTACCATCATTCCGATTGCTCCAGGGAGGAGTCACCGTTCCTTATCTCCGGCTTGCCTTCATTGGCTAGCCGGAGTGAACGATGACGAGGAACAGGTCTCCCACCTCTGGCTTGCCTTCATTGGCCGTCCAGAGTGGACTCACGAGAGTAGTGATCCTGCTCGGAGGGTGGAAGCTGTTCGTAAGCGGCGAGTGGGCCAGTGATGCAGGGTGCTTAGGCAGATGCAGATGATCTAAGTAAATAGAAAGCTGGTGGCAGTTTCTTCACCCTTCAGCCACTCACATCTCCGTTGTCCCTCTGTTGCTATTACTAGCAACCATTCCCGGGGGCCCGGTCGGTGAGTTGGCGAGTCTCAACCTGCCATTTTTACGTGTATTTATTATATTGTTTCGGCAAGTGCCATTGTCCTTCCATAGTTCCTATTATACCAGTCCATAACAACTTACACCCATAGCCTTATCCCTTGTTTCCATTATCCGCAATAGTCCTACACTAACCGGGGACTGTCCTTAGGTGTATTTCCATAGTGCATACAGGGATAGTCGCCGGTTTGTGTCCCATTTCATTTAGATTAAAGTTGTCTAAAGGGCCTCTGCGCAGTTGGCTCCGGCCCCTCGTACGCCTTCCAAATGACCGGGACCCTGTGGTCCCGTTTTTTTTTTTTTTTTTGTGAGGGGAAAATCATCAAATGACTTCTCCCGCCCAGGGCCGGGCAGGAGGGAGTGTCAGACTCTTACTGACTAAAAACCCCCCTGTTCCTTCTCCTGCTCTGTGCCGAGGTCGCGGTACCTCATTGCGCTTACCCCGCAACCCCGGCTGAACATCAGCCCTTTAGGGCCCCGTCTGTGGTGGTCTATTGGCTCTTTGAGGCGCGCGCGGAACGCTACGCGCCGTACGCTCGGGCCTGGTTCTGGTCGGGCGGCGAGCTGCCCTTACTCGCCGACCGCAGGCCCGTACTTACGATCCCCGACGCCCGTAGTGTCGCCAGTTGCGGCTGCTGGGGCGTGAGGAGGAGGATTGCTCCCTCACGCGGGCCGCCTCTCTCTTTGCGAGCATGACTGCTTCACAAAAGGAGGAGACGGCGTCCCAGTTCCTCTCACTCCGCACCATGGCCTCGACTAAGGCCGGGACCCTGTGGTCCCGTGATTGGTAAAGACATACATAATAATAATAATAAATCATTTATTTTCCAGAAATATGGTGATACAGAATATGTTACAGTTTACACAAGTCCCATCTAAAATCACAATAACTTTTCTATTTGTTGGGTCACTATTAGGATTTCCAAATAGTCCATTTGGAATCAATAAATTACGTTGAGTAACATTTTGCCTCAAACCATCATGTTTAGGCACAAAATGCTGCCTCAATATATCGTCCTTCGAGGAATGCATAACAAACTTGTCAGTTGTTTGTCAGAATCACAGACTTATATTTGAATACATAATGCTAGTCTCATTCCTTGTATAGAAATCAAGCGTGCCATGATGGTGCATGGATGCATGGATCCAATGCATTAATGGTGTTGGCCTTCTTGTATTCAGACCAAATTAAGGTCTGATGGAGTGATTTGGATGGTTTCTGGATTTCAATTTCTAAGCAATCAATTATACAATGAATATTATGATTCTAAAGCCTAAATGCAGTTGGTAAATTTAGTTTAATTGTATTTAATTGTATCAGGCTTAATAATAAAAGGATGCAAAACATTCACTATCACGGGTATACTTTTAATAAATATTTTACTGGCTTAAGACAGAGATATACCAAATTGGTCTCCTAGCTGTAAAGATAGTGTGTTAAATCTTATTTTACTTAAAAACATAATAAGATATGCTCCTTTAGAGGTATGTAGAGGTATGAGGAACAGGGTGGAAAGTTCCTCACTCTCCATTAAAAAGGGAGGATCCTCCGACCAAGCGAGGTGTTCGTGCCTGGTGGGCTACTGCCCGACAGTTGTTGTCGGGATATCTGTATGGGTGCTAATTGTGTGGAAAACTCTTATAGCGCGATGTAGACTCTTGCACATGATTGGTGCTGTTGTTTATGTAGTGCGCTATTTGTCGCTACACACCTTAGGTATCTTTGTATGTGCTTGGATTAGATTGACTAAAAAATAGCATTCTTTTGGTATACCAAAAAAGCTTGATAGTTTGTTCAATTAATGTTTTCTTAAACTTATTTTCTTGTTCACTTTTTGATATTATTTGTAGTAATTGAACAGATGGTGATGAAGTTAATGATACATCTGAAGACATTTCCACCTCTGATGATTGAACAGATGGTGATGAATCTCCTGAAACCTTTGCAGTGAACATTAATTTTCTTATACAGTCAACCTGCATTTGTCCAGAAAGTAAAAGATTCGCTGTTGAGCTTTGGAATGGTGATGTTCCAATACATTTGGCATGAGATGCTACGGGAGATGTTACTTTGTGTCTTGTCTCAACAGTGTTTTGTGTTGCCTTGCTTCTATATTTAGATATCAACGATACCTGGCCAAGTTTATTGTCTGTGTCAGGATATACCAGTGTTGACTGGTTTTTAAATTTAGCTTCAGAATGATGTGTCTGCTCACCTATAGAATGTGAACCTGAAAATACAACATATTGAATATATTTTACAGTAGATTAACTAGGACTTGGTATTGGTGCACTTAGCGCTGCCAGGCGTCCGGATAAAGCCGGACATAGGTAGGCTTTTTGATTGCTAGTCCGGTCAAAATAAACGGTGTCCGGCCTGTCTGACTTTTGTTAGACTTTTTACCTAAACTTATCACAATCACAAACAAGTGAAACGAAACACCAAACATGGCAGGAGCGAAGTTTGCTTTGCTTGTTCAACTTAGACAATAATTAAAAAATACTTAAATCTTGTTGTACCTATTAATACTGAGATACAAAATCCTTAAGAATGTAGGGTGTCCGGCCTTTTTAGCCAAATGTCCGGCTAAACGGGCTGGTCTGTCCGGCTATAAGGCCTAGCGCCCTGGCAACCCTAGGTGCACTTGCTTAATGTAGTAAGCAGAAGTAAGAAGTTTATTCAAAAGTTAACTTATATTGTACAGCATACAATTTCCAGGAAAGGAGCTACCCTCCCTTATTACCCATGGTAATGGTACTCATGGCTTATGCTTAGGTACTATTAAATTTGAACTTAATAAAAAAATGATTGAATAATTTTGAACTTTCCATTAAGTAGTACTCACTGGTTGTTTCTATGTTACTTGCAGCCGAAGTGGTAGGAATATCCGTGCTATCTGAAGTCACTGCTGCTTCCTCCATTAACGAGCTACGTTGTCTTTTTACAGCAACAGATCTCGTAGGACTTTGAGTTGTTCTCTTTAATCTATCTGGCTGACATGAAAATTTGGTAGGCACACAATTTGGCTTCAAACGAACTCGCTTGACTGATCCCATAACACGATATTCTGTGTAGTTTTCCATGTCCTCAGGTAACTAAAACAGAAAAAAATGTGTGGGTTACAATAATATTTACATGCAAAAAATAACCTCAAAATGCTATGACAATTAAATCTTTACTCCGATTTATTATCGTGCAATTGCATTATAGAATAAACTGAAATAAGGTATTATGTAGGTAAGTTAAACTTACATTAAAATGGTCCTCACAAAAATAAAGTGTTGATTTATCCGATGTCATTTTTGGATCTCGCCGTGCTAAATTCAACCACTTCTTCCTCAATAATTTCAATTTTGGGACATGAACAAACAGTTTTTCCGGATTTTTTAACGTCGTATTTTCACATAAAGGCACATAACAGTATTTATATGACGGTTCATTCATTTTAATAAGGTTTTCCGAACAAATAGTGCTATGCCAAACAGCAGCTGGAGAACGAATGTTTTTTTTTTTTTTTTTTTTTTCTCCTTAATGGCAACTGAGTCTCCAATGTTGTCGACTATTCTGCCAGTGTCGAGTTGTGACGGGTGACGGCAGTTTTAAGACCCGTCGAACATTGACTTTGCGGTAGTTTATTGTTAGTAGCTAGAAAGACAACACACTTGGGTTAGTAAACATTTAACATAGATAAATATACAATTAATTTATACGAATTTTAATTAAACATAGACAGTCATAGGGAGAGGGTATACAATAGACAAGGAGATAGGTATATACATTATAATTTATATCACACACCATCATATTTTGATATTATTTTGGGAGACAAATTGGGAAAGGTATTTTATCAACTTATTTGAAAAAAAGGTTAGTAGGGAGTGGAAATTAATTGGGAGAGGGATTTGGAGGCTGGGAAGCTTTTGATACAGGTCGAAGGACTGAGAATTTAGGGAACAGGAAAAGAATATGTGATCTAAGGTCCCCTCATCAAGACCGCATTCGCACAGCGAGCTGTCACGAACACGGATCTTGTTGAGGAATACCGGACTACAGCAGTGTCCGAGTCTAAGTCTGCATAAGGACGCAACAGTTTGTCGGGAAAACCTAGGGTATCTGCAAAACCAAGGCTTCCGCCGGATGCCGGACTGGATATTTGCGTAATAGGTACCCTTCCGTTTGGAGGACTCTGCCCACACTGCATCCCACTCGCTGAACAACTTGTGTTTGGTGTCAGAACGTAAGTCATATCCATACACAATGTAGTGACGTCGCTCGACATCGTTTGTAGCTGCAAACTTTGCCAATGTATCCGCGCACTCGTTACCGCATATACCAGCGTGGCCAGGAACCCAGGCGATCTCAACGTTTAATCCATCTATGTGGCAAGAAAAAAGCAAAGATTTTATTTCTATAACTAAACTATTATTTGTTCGGGAATGGAGTTGGTCTTGGCTCAGAGACTGTAAGCTGCTTCGAGAATCTGAGAAAATTACAGAATTGTTAAGGTTGTGAGCTTTAATAAATTGTATCGCTTCTAAGATGCCAACACATTCCCCAGTGAACACAGAGGCCTGGGGAGGACATTTAGAGAGCAGCGCGATTCTTGAATTTTGGTAATACGCCGCCACTCCCGTGCATCCGTTTCGAGACAATTTGGAAGCATCCGTAAAGAATACATTCCAGCCCCTCCAATATTTGTCCAACGCATGTTTAAATTCCACCTTTGCGTTCACCGAGGACTTTGAGATGTCAAGATCCAAGACAAGCTTTGGCCTGAAGTGAATCACTTCATATGCAGAAGAGAAGACAGGGAGTACAGGGAATTGACTGATAGGTGCAGGGAGGTTTTTAAGCTCCCTATACCGAACAATCACAGGAGGGGTGGGTTTATGATTCCAGTATGAAGAGGAACTGTAGGAACTGTTAATTTGTTCTAAAATAGGGAGTAGGGGGTGAGCGGAAAAGGAAAGGACTTTTGAGACGAAACGGTCTGCCAGGTATTGTCTACGTAGGTCGAGGGGGGGTTCCACACACTCGACCTGAAGAGCGTTTATGGGGGAGGACTTCATAGCTCCAATAATTATTCTAAGGCATTTGGCCTGAATGGAATCTAGTTTTTTCAGTGCTTCCTTATTGCAGGGGGCAATAAGGTAGCAGCAATAGTCCATTACACTTCTGACCAATGCATTGTATATTAGCTTCAATGTGTACGGGTGAGCACCCCACCACACCCCAGTCAGAGCTCTAAGTATAGAAACCGAGCGTTCGCATTTTCCAACCACAGCGTTCACGTGATCCATGCCAGACATTCTCGAGTCGAGGATAACTCCCAAAAATCTAGCGCAACTCTTGATTGGAATAGCTTGATCATCAATTTCTATACGAATATCCGGTGTGTGACGCCTGCGTGTAAAAATGACAGCTGCGCTTTTTGGGGCGCTTAAAGACAACCCACGATCCAGTAGCCATTGGTTTAATGAGGCCAAAGAGACATTCATGGAAAGGGCGGCGTCCGTTATAGAACTGCCGGTGATCATTAGGGCGATATCGTCGGCGTATTGGAGGGCATTACAATCATAATTTAGACAGGAGGGGAGATCATGGGTGTAAATATTATAGAGGATGGGACTAAGGACTGAACCCTGAGGTAAACCTCTCCAGGCGATTCTCCGGACAGGTTCATCTTCAGGAGTTCTTAATTGGAGGGGGCGGTTGGAGAGGATGCAGCCTATAATTCGGCAAATCCTACTCGGGATTCTCAGCTCTTGCAGTTTCTGCCTGAGAAGGGGTAAGAGTACAGAATCATAAGCTGAAGAAATGTCTAGGAAGACCGCGACCAACGACTCCCCCCCGGCTAAAGGCTAGTCGGATGGCTGAAGTGAGGGTACCCACACTATCAGCCGTACCCAGACCCTTCCTGAAGCCGAATTGAGCCGCCGGAAGCAGCCTCCTGCTTTCTACCAGCCATTCAAGGCGGTTTTTAACAAGGTGCTCAAGGACTTTTATAAGGATAGATGATAGGGCAATAGGTCTGTAGGATAAATGATCACCGGAGTCTTTGCCAGGTTTTAACAGAGGCATGACAACCTGAACCTTCCAAGCAGGAGGAATATAACCGGAAGAAAAACAAAAATTTGCCAAGTCAAGGTAGTATTGTCTAGTTTTAATTCCTGCTTTACTTAAAAATGAGTAAGGGAACCCATCGACCCCAGGTGCTGAGTCCTTCACGTGACTAAGAACCGATTGGAGTTCCTCAATTGAGAACTCCATATCAAGTGGGTCCTGTGTTTCCTCATAGGGACTCGGGCAGCATTCTTCTTTTTCAGGAACATATGATGGAGCAATGTTATTAAAAAAATTATTTTTTAAAAACTCAGGTAAGGTAGTAATTGTTGGAGGTTTAGTGGAGTTCCTGAAGTTCTTCACTCTCTGCCACACCATGGATCTTGGTGTGGATGGGCACAGTGAGCTACAGAACTTTTTCCACCCCTCCCTCTTCTTCCTTTTGAACAATTTCCTTGACTTAGCCAATATCTGTTTGAAGTTGAGGAGGTTCTCCAGGTTCATTTCATGGTTGTATATCTTTTCAGCTTCATTCCTGGCCCTGATCATAGCAGTGCACTCACTATCCCACCATGGAGGGGAAGGGATTTTTCTTTTTGGTGGGTTCTTCACCGGGAAGCAGTCTTCTGCTGTGGAGTTTATCAGGTCTGAAAACTTTTGGAAACACTCCAAAGCATTCTCAGCACTAACTGATGGAAGGAAAGAAATGCGGTGGTCCACTAACCTTGAATAAAGGTTCCAGTCCGCGGAGTCCAAGCGATATTTTAAAAGGGGAGGGAGGGGATTATCAGGAATGGATTTCGCTGGGTTTTTGATTATGATGGGATAGTGATCGCTACCATAGGTCATATCCAAACGACACCAATTCAGCAAGCTAGCCATCCCAGACGAACAGAAGGTCAAGTCCACACAACTGCTTCTTTGACCAAGTGTAGGCCTGCGGGTAGGGCTACCATCATTAATGACACACAAGTTGAGTTCATCCAGCATTTCCACTAATTCTGTACCTATGTTGTCACATGTTTCTGAACCCCATCTGTAGTGATGACAGTTGAAGTCGCCCATTACTAGAAGCGGGCCACCCACAGAAGTTAATAAATTTTTTATTAAAATAATATGTTCAATATGTGGATGGGCAATATAAAACATAAAAATATTTATATCCTCAGCCTTAATAGCGACAACATTTATGTCATCGCCAACAAAGGGTAGAGGGATCTGGGTGAAGGGTACTTTGTTATTAACTAACAAAGCACAACCTCCATAACCATCAGATCTGTCATGTCTGGCTACGCTGAAACATGGTATCCCGAAATTAATGTTCGGTTGTAACCATGTCTCAGCAATGCCACAAATTGTTGGATTAAATTTGTTTATTAAATGGAGTAAGTCACTCTTCCTGGGAAGAGTACTCCTCACATTCCACTGAAGAATGGTTAGGGGTAGGAATTTTATAAATATAATCTAAGATTGTGGCTATTCTATGTGCAACGTGGTCCGGTAAAACTTGGGCAGGGTTTGATAACGCTGCTATCAACATGTTAGAAATTACATTTAGTATATTGTTAGAGCTATGAGTGTTGGTTCCGGATTCCATAGGGAAGGCGCAACCATTTTTGGATGGGGAAAAGGAGTAGTTATGAGTAAGGGCCTGATGGGCCTTCTTGTCATAACTCGGTGAGAGAGGAGCATGGGATTTTGGTTTAAGGAGCACTGTTTTTTTATAAGATGCTCTTGGTTGGGAAGATGATTTTTTACCAGGTGATGATACAGATTGGTTAATTGGTTTAGAAACCTCGGCATAGGACCTTTTGACAGCAGGGAACACTTGACTTGCTTCTGCATATGATATTGATTTCTCCGCCATCAAAGACTTGATGCTTTTCTGGCGGCCTAGCTCCGGGCAGGCATTGTAGTTTGCGAAATGATTGCCATTGCAATTAACACAATGAGCAAATTCATTTGGTGTTTTGCAACCGTCACCAGGGTGATCCTGGCCACACTTAAAGCAGCGCGGTTTCGAGCGGCAGAGTGTGCGGGTATGTCCGAACCGACAACAGTTGTAGCACTGTATTGTTGGATATGAATACAGTTCCACCGGAAGAGATGAATAAAAACAAAACACTTTTTTAGGAAGTACTTGTCCATCGAAGGTGAGGACTACAGTCTGGGTAGGCCTCCATTCTGTTCCGTCTAAAGAAGTAACCTTCCTATTCATCCTCCTTGCCTTAATTACAATCCCACATCCAGCGGGAACCCTAATATTACAGATAATCTCTTCCTCGGTCCATTCAACAGGGATGTCCCTCACAATGCCCATTCTCGTTATATTAAATTGTGGGATTGAGGTATTGTAGCTTTGCGCAACCACACAATTCACTAAAAAACTGTTAGCGTCCTGATGCGACACAAACTCAACCGACACTCTGTTTCTGCCCAGCCTTTTAACTCCGCCGATTTTTACATTTCTTACGTTGATTTTCGTAAGAAACATACCAAATTTAACGGGATGGAGTGTTGTACCCGATGTCTGGGAGTCCTTCAATGAAACATAAACTATGTATGGTGGGTTATCTGTCTCAGTGTAAACCTGCCTGCCATTTACGCTTTTTGCCAGTTTGGGAGGATTATTTTGGGAGATAGGGGGAGAACCTGCTGGTCTCTTCCTTTTACTCTGGTTTGTATCGGAATCCATGGGTTCAATTTCCGGGTCATCATGAGGGAGCGAAACGGTTAAAATTGGTTTTAGGTCGGGAGATTTATCAGGGGGATCAGGAGGTTTCTCCTCGTCCATGTTAAAAAGTTGAGGGATGTGAGGAGAGGAAATAAGTGGTAAAGTTTTATAATATTACCTTAGACAATACACACACACAATTTAAAAACAATCACCCAATTAAACGACACACAATGTACGGGATTTCAATTCAGATCACTATGAAAAAGATCACTAAAATTGATAACAATCGTCGTACTGAGAAAACACGTGCGTATCCTTCACCACTACCGACGAAAGTCCGAACGAATGTTTATATTTATGTGCAATGACGTCACAAGACAAAGAGGTCACTTGATTAAGCGTTTTAGTGCGATATTCAAAACGCGAAAATAAAACATCGCTTTAAAAGTTTTCTGAGTATTTTTAAAAACTCTAACAATAATATTTTTTTAATACGGACCGTGCTAAGTAATATTTCATATATTTCAAAATATTGTCAAACACCTTATTAGAATCGAGATCAACTCTAGAGTACCTACAACACAACACTATTTGCTTAATTTGACAGAAAAATGAGAATTGCCTACTCACCATGAAGCCGAGGGGAGAGCAAAACCATCGTTCAATTTAATGTCCATTGCGTGTTTAACAGCTTTCTAACCAAAGGCGGCAGAGTATTATGTATGAATGATGCGATAAGCACTCAGTTACATAGTTTTTTAGTAAAATCATGATGAACCAAAAATAATATGAAAATCAACATAAAATAATGTGAAAACACACAATTTTATAATAAAACTACTTACCGATGAAAAGAAACGTTTCCTTTATCTCGTCCCACTTTTTTGTGAAGTTTTTACAGTTCAATACGGCACAATGAGGCATTTTTTAGTTTTTCGTTTGGCGTCGGTCACCGAGAACGTTCGAGCGCGGAATAAAATGAAAGAAAGAAAGTGAATTTCACAACTATTTTACACGCGAAGTACATGCACTTGCATTGTCTCTATTCAAATATAAGTCTGTGGTCAGAATCACCCGATCTTAATTTAATTAAATATGCAGCAATTCCAACAATTTCCTGTTTCAAAACTGACAATTGGGGCAATTCTGACAAGACTGCTATAAACTGTTCTTTAGAAAACCCTATCCAATAATAATATGGTCAGGCATTTCGGCTATATTTGCAAAATCAAGGTTTGCACTATCCGATTTTAAAACTGTAGACATATCTTCAATATATTCAGCAGTAAATGACGGAATACCAGTAGTGATCTTCTCCACAAATACGACAAATTCTTGGTATATGTATAATAGTTATATGTTGAAAGCAAATGTTTTAAAACTGACAAAAGTACAACATGTGTATAAGTTAGCAAAATAATAATATTCTGCTGTGTAGGAGGACTTGGCATTTCTGGTGTTGGGGTTACCGGTCTTGGAACTTCTTCAGGAAGTGGCTGGGGCAAAACAGGAGCTCCATCGTCATCTTTCGCTTCAAAAATTACTGAAGATGGTGCTTCTGATGTTGATGAGGTAGCATACTTAGCTCGCATCCAACAAGGGTGACAGATTTGACTGTCTGGTTGTATCTGTAATAATAAATATGTTTAATATACATAACACATTAAGTATCTTTGAATTTACTTTAATGGTCCTAAATTTTGTTTTATATTATTTCTTATTTTATTCTTATTTATTTTTAATGAAATGTTACTCGATGATTTTTATTGAAACTAATTTAATTTGCAATGATGTGTCAATTAATTTTGAAATTATTAAAGATTTGTAAGTTTGCCTCACCTCAAAAGTTCAATGAAAAATGGACAGTAATAATTATGTGTATAAATATTTGTACGCCTCAAGGCAAAGCATGGAAGATCTACCAAACTGTAACACCTCACACACCTATGTTTTTCAAATAAATAATTCTTATTCTTATTATTATTTGGTGTATTTTATCTTCTTACATTATTAGCGGCTAGAAAATACAATTAAGTATTTAAACTTCTAGGTAGTAGAATTGTAATATGCAAAACACACAGCGGGATCCGGTTACCGCTCATCATTCCCCTTCTATTGTGTCTCTAATTATAAGTATTCGAAAGGTTAGTTGCTGAGTGTAAGAATTCTCTGCAGACAACCTGTTTATATTTTAAGTTTTATTTATTTTATAATACACTAGCTCTTACCCGCGGCGTCGCTCCCGTCATTTGACTACCTACCCTAGTCTACTTACCCTACCTACCCTACTCTACCAACCCTACTCTACCTACCCTACTCTACCAACCCTACTCTACCTACCCTACTCTACCTACCCTACTCTACCTAACCTACTCTACCTACTCTATCCTATCCTATCCTATGTCCTTCTCCTGGCTCTAAACTACCTCCCTGCCAATTTGCAGCTAAATCGGTTCAGCCGTTCTTGAGTTATAAGTGGTGTAACTAACACAACTTTCTTTTATATATATAGATTAGCCACTCTCACACGGTTTCACCCACTGTTCGGCTCCATTTGATGGTAGTGAGATGTTTTATAGCCCATCCATAGCACACAGGAACATTGTAGCTTCCAATCAGTGAAAGAATTTTGGCAATCCGACTAGTGTGAGTGGTTCCAAAGATTACCCCCTACATACAATCTTACAGACTTACAAATTTTACCTCTTTATAATATTAGTATAGATATAGAAAATAGGATTTTGTTGCGATTAAAAAAAATGTTCTTTAGTTCATCCATGTAATAGGTATGAAGGATATAAACAAAAAGTAATTACCTGATCTGGTAGAATCCACTTTGCAATAGCATTGTATATGCGTACAGCTCTGTCAGTTCTTCTTAGAAGTGCATGGGAGCGAACCTTGTTAAGTGATCGACCACAATTAACACATACATTTAGGTGTCCTAACACTGGTGGTTGTAAATCTCCCATTTGATATAGGACGTTATTAATAGATACCCAACATTCATCACATATGTGGTCTGTGATTTGAATCTGTAAAAAAAGTAGAGTTTTTTTGAGATCTATTAGGACACGTTGTGATGATAGACAGACTGGTTTAAGCAGTGTTCACGTAGGTACTTAGTAATAACATAACCTGTACATTTGTACTAGCTAAAAGTAAAATAAAAGAGCTTACCGAGCGATTTGGATGCCACTGCCTTATTATAGACAGTATTTCTTGATAATCCGGTCCGGTCAATATATGTCTCTTCAATCTTTGAGTAGCTATGGTGCAATTAGCACAACGTAATCTTTCCATTATCGTCACTATCAAAAATAATATTAAAGTTTGATGGTACTTCGCCCGTTTATATTATTTAAACATTTATACAAGAAATAAAGTTTAAAATACAAAGCCAAGGTCAAATATAATAAACAATAACACACAGAGAAAACAACAAAACACCGGCGGCGCCAGATTACAACAACAACAGGCTAGACTTTCCTTTATGGACCGTCGAGTTGAGCGTTCATTTTTTTTTTTTGTAGATAGTACACATTAACAGAAGGCTTTTTACAAATTTTTATGATGCGGAAACTCACGGTTTACGAGATATAATTATTTAAAAATTGTAAAGTCTATTGAAAAATTCAAGCAAAATTTGACGTTTCACGTGTTGTTGACTTATTTTTTTTTTTTTTTTTGGAGTATTCCTATTGGTTGTAGATTATATTGAAATAATTAATACATTGTCTTTTGGCCTAATGTTTTAATGTGCTACAAAAGTTAGTGACAGAAATGAATTGCTGCGAAACCGACTTTACGTGGTCTCTTTCCTGCCCTACCCCGAGAGTGTTTTTTAAATTCGCGAAGGCGCGGAGGGGCGGGGCGGCCCGCGAGCTGAGGAGCTGGTGGTTATAACGCACACCGCCGCGGCTGAGGCCGGCTTGGCCGGCCAGCAAGCCGAAGCCGCGGTGATGGGCGTAAAACCATCTGCGACGATTAGCTCGCGTGGGACCGCCGGAGCCCCGCAGCGCCGGAGCCGTGACAGAAGCCATGCCTGCTGCATGTTGCAAACCACCCAGAAGTAGGAGCCCCGCGTCGACTTTGCCTATTAAGTGACTTTTTGTGTTTTGAGGTAAGGTTATAAAAAATCGTGTTTCTCGGCAACTGTGAATTGCCTTGTCATGGGAGTGGTACTGGGGGAAGGGGGCATCCTCCCCTCTGCGGTACGATTGTAAAGTTATACATACATACATACAAACTATCCGAAAAATCTTTCCTAACCTCAAAATTTTAACAAACTTTGACCATGGATATCTCCAAAACCATAGGGCTCCGCGGGTTGGGTATGGGCCTGGGGGGTAGTCCTCTCCCTCCCCCCCCCCCATTTCCACCCCAAAATCGACGGTCCATAAAGGAAAGTCTAACCCTTCTCCCAGTTAGGCAAAACTTTGTGTTTTTGGTCTGAGCTTCCTATTGATCAACATTCAAGAGACTGGTAAGTATAGGAGACCAGTTAAAATAACTCACCTTGGCCACTGGACGACGACAATGGTGTATCACATGTCTCATTAATAATGGTCTCTTCAATCTCCTTAATTATAGATAGTCTTTGCCGTTTTATAAAGGCAGCGCGAGGTTCACTTTCAGTGAAGGTTCGTTTTCTCCCAGGCTGACAATCGAATCTCGATGGAATACAATTCGGTCTCATGCGAATTCGTTTGACCGAGCCCATTATTTTCAATTGTGTATAGTTCTCCATGTCATTTTCCAGCTACAACATGAAATAAATTACATGAAACACTATAAAACATAACCTATAAAATATTAGTTTTGTAATGACAAGAATTTACTTTCACATGTTTATATGAGCTATTAAACTGCATACTTACATCGAAATGATCCTCACAAAAATAGTATTTCGTTTTTGTGGACAATGACTTTGGATCTCTTCGTGCTAATTTCAACCACGTATTTCTCATTTTTAAATCTGTTGGCACTTGTATCCATAACTTTTCCGGTGTTTTAACACTTGTATTCTTACATTCAGACACAAGACACCAATGATAAGGACTATAGCCACTAGAACTCATTATTTATTTCGAAAATATGTTTATTTCTTTCAGCAAAGCGTAATGTTTACAATGCCCGTGACGTCACAGACATGGCGGCCTGAGAATTGGCGTTTTCGCGCCCAAATTTGAATTGTAAAATTAAAACACGTTTTTATGAAATAATTGGAATAAAAAAAATGTATTTAGGTATATTTTTTGTGGTATTTTATCAATAACAGATTAAATTAAAACACTTTTTGAATTAGACTGTAATACCCTAATAAACTAAGAAACAACAACGAATCATATTACGTTACTTTCGAAACGTGGTTTTCATTCATAAATTAGCAGCGCTCCTAGTGGAAACGAAGAGGAACTAAATTTGGCAGTACCTACAATAATACTAACACCCGGTTTCTGAAAGGCTTGTCAACGCTAAAATTAACTATCTCCTGTTTGATCTCTTGTCAAGTCATCTGATTGGTTGTTGATAATTCAGTCAACCAATCAGATGACTTGACAAGAGATTAAATTGATTTTAACATTGATCGGCCTTTCGGAAACCGGGTGTGAATCTATGATAAGAGTTTACATTTTGACAGTTCTCGCCAAATTGGCAGTACGAGTTACACAGAGGGGGTACAGTGAGATCGTTCCTGATGCGAACTTAAGTGAAGTGACACTGACAGATCAGCTGATGCAAAGAGTAAAGTAATAGGTATAGGAGGAGAAGAGAGCCCTCTTGCGTATTTTTTTGGCATACATATTTAAAGCGCCCTCTGGATTATACTACTACCTACTGATAACCAGAAACGAATGCATGCTATATTCATACCTATCTATAGTTAATGTATCACAATATTTTACATAGATTTTGATTAAGCCTATTTCTAATTCCGGCCACTAAACTGACCCTTAAACGTATGGGCCTTATTACAAAACAATGTTTTTTTAGTCCAGGTCCAAACCATTTAGCCAGTTTTTGTATTTCGAATTGAAGGAAGGTGAGAATAAGATTGAATATTCAAAACCTGAATCAATGTTTTAAACCTAGACCAAAGATAAATCTTGTTTTGTAATGAGAGGGAGTAAATTCAAGGGAGGAATGTAAATTCAAAATACCGGGTGTAAAAAGACACATAACGAAGCCGAAAGCCACATATTCTACCCTTATTTGGATCATTTTTTCCTTTAAGACCATAGCTGGGACTCCACGGGTTCGCGAGATATTGAAGGTCAAAGATGCATTTTTAATTTTTTTTTGCGCAATCGAATTCTAAGTATTGTTATTAAATTTTTTACCAAACAAACACACACAAAAATATAGTAACAGCCTCTTATTAAACTAAAAATAAAAGTAATTAGTTAATTGATACACTTTAAATATATTTATAAGCGTTATTTAAATTCACATGACTGGTTATTTATACCCATTATTGAAGCAGATCTTTAGATCTGCAACACCAGGACAGTGACATCTATTGTCACTTAACTAGACATTGAGTATTTTTAAGTTACAAATATATGATGGCACTCATATGATGATATGATATATGATGCACTCATATGATGGCACTCATATATTTGTAACTTAAAAATACTCAATGTCTCGCGATCTTTGCGATCTTGGTGGATGAAGGGCACTGTACCCCCTCTGTGTAACTCGTACTGCCAATTTGGCGAGAACTGTCAAAATGTAAACTCATATCATAGATTCACACCCGGTTTCCGAAAGGCCGATCAATGTTAAAATCAATTTAATCTCTTGTCAAGTCATCTGATTGGTTGACTGAATTATCAACAACCAATCAGATGACTTGACAAGAGATTAAATTGATTTTAACATTGATCGGCCTTTCGGAAACCGGGTGTGAATCTATGATAAGAGTTTACATTTTGACAGTTCTCGCCAAATTGGCAGTACGAGTTACACAGAGGGGGTACAGTGCCCTTCATCCACCAAGATCGCAAAGATCGCGAGACATTGAGTATTTTTAAGTTACAAATATATGAGTGCCATCATATGAGTGCATCATATATCATATCATCATATGAGTGCCATCATATATTTGTAACTTAAAAATACTCAATGTCTAGTTAAGTGACAATAGATGTCACTGTCCTGGTGTTGCAGATCTAAAGATCTGCTTCAATAATGGGTATAAATAACCAGTCATGTGAATTTAAATAACGCTTATAAATATATTTAAAGTGTATCAATTAACTAATTACTTTTATTTTTAGTTTAATAAGAGGCTGTTACTATATTTTTGTGTGTGTTTGTTTGGTAAAAAATTTAATAACAATACTTAGAATTCGATTGCGCAAAAAAAAATTAAAAATGCATCTTTGACCTTCAATATCTCGCGAACCCGTGGAGTCCCAGCTATGGTCTTAAAGGAAAAAATGATCCAAATAAGGGTAGAATATGTGGCTTTCGGCTTCGTTATGTGTCTTTTTACACCCGGTATTTTGAATTTACATTCCTCCCTTGAATTTACTCCCTCTCATTACAAAACAAGATTTATCTTTGGTCTAGGTTTAAAACATTGATTCAGGTTTTGAATATTCAATCTTATTCTCACCTTCCTTCAATTCGAAATACAAAAACTGGCTAAATGGTTTGGACCTGGACTAAAAAAACATTGTTTTGTAATAAGGCCCATACGTTTAAGGGTCAGTTTAGTGGCCGGAATTAGAAATAGGCTTAATCAAAATCTATGTAAAATATTGTGATACATTAACTATAGATAGGTATGAATATAGCATGCATTCGTTTCTGGTTATCAGTAGGTAGTAGTATAATCCAGAGGGCGCTTTAAATATGTATGCCAAAAAAATACGCAAGAGGGCTCTCTTCTCCTCCTATACCTATTACTTTACTCTTTGCATCAGCTGATCTGTCAGTGTCACTTCACTTAAGTTCGCATCAGGAACGATCTCACTGTACCCCCTCTGTGTAACTCGTACTGCCAATTTGGCGAGAACTGTCAAAATGTAAACTCTTATCATAGATTCACACCCGGTTTCCGAAAGGCCGATCAATGTTAAAATCAATTTAATCTCTTGTCAAGTCATCTGATTGGTTGTTGATAATTCAGTCAACCAATCAGATGACTTGACAAGAGATTAAATTGATTTTAACATTGATCGGCCTTTCGGAAACCGGGTGTGAATCTATGATATGAGTTTACATTTTGACAGTTCTCGCCAAATTGGCAGTACGAGTTACACAGAGGGGGTACAGTGCCCTTCATCCACCAAGATCGCAAAGATCGCGAGACATTGAGTATTTTTAAGTTACAAATATATGAGTGCCATCATATGAGTGCATCATATATCATATCATCATATGAGTGCCATCATATATTTGTAACTTAAAAATACTCAATGTCTAGTTAAGTGACAATAGATGTCACTGTCCTGGTGTTGCAGATCTAAAGATCTGCTTCAATAATGGGTATAAATAACCAGTCATGTGAATTTAAATAACGCTTATAAATATATTTAAAGTGTATCAATTAACTAATTACTTTTATTTTTAGTTTAATAAGAGGCTGTTACTATATTTTTGTGTGTGTTTGTTTGGTAAAAAATTTAATAACAATACTTAGAATTCGATTGCGCAAAAAAAAAATTAAAAATGCATCTTTGACCTTCAATATCTCGCGAACCCGTGGAGTCCCAGCTATGGTCTTAAAGGAAAAAATGATCCAAATAAGGGTAGAATATGTGGCTTTCGGCTTCGTTATGTGTCTTTTTACACCCGGTATTTTGAATTTACATTCCTCCCTTGAATTTACTCCCTCTCATTACAAAACAAGATTTATCTTTGGTCTAGGTTTAAAACATTGATTCAGGTTTTGAATATTCAATCTTATTCTCACCTTCCTTCAATTCGAAATACAAAAACTGGCTCAATGGTTTGGACCTGGACTAAAAAAACATTGTTTTGTAATAAGGCCCATACGTTTAAGGGTCAGTTTAGTGGCCGGAATTAGAAATAGGCTTAATCAAAATCTATGTAAAATATTGTGATACATTAACTATAGATAGGTATGAATATAGCATGCATTCGTTTCTGGTTACAAAATCCAGAGGGCGCTTTAAATATGTATGCCAAAAAAATACGCAAGAGGGCTCTCTTCTCCTAATTACTTTACTCTTTGCATCAGCTGATCTGTCAGTGTCACTTCCACAGAGTACATTTTAGCAATAGCAAAGTCACTTCACTTAAGTTCGCATCAGGAACGATCCGTTTGCAGGTTGCAGCTTATTAATAGCAAAGCAATAATGTATGTGATTAATGTGATCAATATCTTTTAAATTCAACATCCACATGTATTAATTATTGTAAATCCTATGTAAAAATTGAACTTAATTAGAGGTAATCATACATACCCTTTTTCGCTTTAAACTCCACGCGTACAATAGTAATAAATCTTCAACATCTGAATCACTGGATTCATCGTACATTTTTTGTAAAATTCAAATTCCTGTGAACACTATTTTATCAGTTTCCGACGGCAAGTAGGTACAGAGGAGACAAATATAAACAAAAACGACAGATTAGATATGACAGACACTTTGAGACCATAGAGGAATGAAATCTATGCCATTACTTTTTTATTATAATAATTTACCTAAGAGCAATTGGGTAGTTTCTTAAGTCAAAAATAAATTAATTCGATGTTTCAATACAATAAAATATTGAAAAATAACTATACTTTTATTCATCGATCGATCGATACACCAAGTTTTAGATTTTTTTTAGCTAATTATTGTGAAATAAGTAAGCTTTTTGACGCAAAAATGTTATGACGTCATAGCTCAGTTTTTTATACAAATTTCATAGAAAAGTATTGTTTTTGACGTTTGGATAAAAGTATTGAATTTGACTGGTTGGAAACTACCGTATTATTCAAGTCTAGAGATAACTAAGAGCAATTCATATGTCTTAGCTCATCACTAACTAGATCAGCATGCCCATAAAGTATGATATTGACAGGTACGTTTCTCCATAGGTACCTACTGTTAAATTCAGAACTTCATAGGCGCGATTTTACTGTCCCAGAGATCAAGCTAAGTGTAAGCAACCTATTTCAAAGATCTACCATAAAACACGTACTATCATTAATAATAACTTATCTCTAACAGTCTTATTAGGAACTATTAATTATAGCAAAACAAACCTATATCTAAACTATCTATATGTATACAAGGGCTATGCAGCTATCCCTGCCGCGTAATATACGTACTATATTATTTTCTGTCCTGCACACATATAGATAACATAAAACTATTATCCCTAGTTTTTTAATTAACACAATCCTTTTAAGGGTCTCTTCAAGCCATGATACTAAACAACTTTCTGTATAAACAGATATTGAAATATAAAAAATAAAAATAGTTTTTAATTCCATATTAAACTACTCAGATTACTTTTCCATTAAGACATATTTATATTATGAGCCTTGAATATACCTAGTCTAGCCATAAATATTGAAACAAATAAAAAAAAAAAATTTTCTATTGCAAATAACATTTAAAATAACATGAATATAAAACAATTTAAAACATAAAAAGCTTATTCGAAGTGGTTTCCATTGGCTGCAATACAGTCCTTTAAAGGTTGAGGCCAGTTATCAATAGAAGCACGCACTCTTTCCATGGGAAAATTCTTCACTGCCAATGGTATGAATTATTTTAGGGAGTCCAAATTATCATGACGTTTAGAGCAAGCCCTACTCTCTAAAACTGACTATAAATCATAATCCAGCGGATTAAGATCGGGACTAGACGACGGCCAGTCTTCAGCTCTGATGAAGTCGGAAACGTTCGTTTCCAACCAAGACTGCGTGGACCGAGCTTTATGACCCGGCGCCGAGTCTTGCTGGGCTTAACTACCTTCTCAAGAATGGTATTTTGATACACTTGTGCCGATGTTTTGATACCTTTTTTGCAAAAGTATGGCTCAGTCACTCCTTCATAGCTAACGCCCCACCAAACCATCACTGAAGTTTGATAATGCCCATGTTGCACTCTGTCGACTAATTGAGAAGCTTCCTTAGAGCTTTGAGCATAAATACGGTCATTTTTAACCGACTTCAAAAAAAGGAGGAGGTTCTCAATACGATTGCATTTTTTTGTTTGTTAAAATGTTGCTCAATTGTAAAAAAATTCTCATCCGTAAACAAAATTTTTCTGTGATCTCCCTTTGCGTACCGCTTCAGTAGTTGTTTACATTTTATCACCGTATTCTTTTTTAAATTATCATTTAAAAAATATCCAGTGCGTCTCTTATAGACTGCAAGTCCTAAGTCTTTTAAAATACGCGACATGGTTCTAGGTGCTATCTTCATCTCCTGAGATAAAATCTTTTGCTTTCGGACCGGATTTCTTCGAATTCTTTCCCTTACTGTTTTGACCACCTTTTTCGTACGAACACTACGTGGACGGCCAGATCTTTTTCTGTCACAAACAGAGGAGGTCTCATTGTACCTATTAATAGCCCGGTACACAAACATTTGACTAATGCCAAACGTGTGGAGAGTTTTAAAAATTGCATTTGGCTCCATACCCACTTTGTGTAATGCAATCACAGCGATTCGGTTCTCTTTATCACCCCACTCCATTTTAATATCGCAAAATATTGAACAATTTATTGGCGCCAAAATAAGAAAACACAATGAAAAATTATATAAAAATGACAGATTCCAAATTCAAATGTAATAGAGTTTTAAAAATTGCATTTGGCTCCATACCCACTTTGTGTAATGCAATCACAGCGATTCGGTTCTCTTTATCACCCCACTCCATTTTAATATCGCAAAATATTGAACAATTTATTGGCGCCAAAATAAGAAAACACAATGAAAAATTATATAAAAATGACAGATTCCAAATTCAAATGTAATATTTTGTAACAGTATTTATGGCCAGACTATGTACATATATTTCAAACCACGAGTGTGCAAAATTATTAGCAGATATAATTTGTAGATAAAGCGTGAAGATATAATAAACAAATACTTATACAGACGCATTTTAGCATTTATATTGTTAGCTATGATAGTTAATACTTAACCGACTGATTTCTTAACTCACTACATAAAAATAAATACGATATTGAAACGTATATGTGTTTTCAATATTAATATTATGGCGAAAAATATCGATAGCAAGGTATATGTGTTTTCTACCCCGGTCACCGGGGCGTGTGGAATCGGCGAGAGGTATCGCGCGGTGTTCCACAGGGATCGGTCCTGGGACCTCTCCTGTGGAACATCGGGTACGATTGGGTGCTACGCACCGACATCCCGAGCGGCGTCAGCATTGTTTGTTATGCTGACGACACGCTGGTGCTGGCGAATGGGAGGTCACATCAGGCGGCGGCCGACCTGATGTCGCAAGCGGTCGCGATAGTCGTTGCAAGGATCCGGCAGTTGGGACTCGAGGTGGCGCTTCACAAGTCCGAGGCCAAGTGTTTTTATGGCCGTCGGAGCGCGCCACCTCCTGATGGGTCCCAAATAACGGCAGGAGGAGTTACCATCGGCGTCGAGTCGGCGATGAAGTACCTAGGTCTCGTCCTCGACAGCCGATGGAACTTCACGGTGCATTTTCGTCGTTTGGCTCCTAAGTTGGAACGGTCTGGGGCCGCGCTCAAGCGGCTCCTTCCCAACCTCGGGGGGCCAAACGCCTCCTGCCGGAGGTTGTATATATTGCACCGTAGAGGGCCATGGATCGCACAATCCCCGTGCGATCTATGGCCCTCTACGGTGCCCCTTTGTGGGCGCCAGACTTGAAGCGGCGGCCGGCTCGTACGCTGGTCACGTCCCAGAGGGTCATGGCTATCCGAATAATCCGCGGATATCGCACGATCACCGGGGAGTTACAGTTTGCGCGCAGACGCGCGTCGCCGGGGCACAGATGCTCTGCCGCGGCAAATTAGTGCGAGGCGGAATGAGCTCCGGCGAGATCTCATGGCTGAGTGGACTTTGAGGAGTGGCTTGAGAGACGCCACGGCGTCCTCACCTTCCGTCTGACGCAGGTGCTTACCGGGCACGGCAGCTTCGGTAGGTTCCTGTTTCGGATCCAGCGGGAGGAAACGCCCGAGTGTCGTCATTGTGAGGACCACCTAGAGGATACGGTGGAGCATACGGTAGCGGTATGCCCTGCCTGGGCTGAGCACCGCCCTATCCTCAGGGAAGTGATCGGCGGCGGCGACCTCTCGCGCCCGGCCTTAGTCGAGGCCATGGTGCGGAGTGAGAGGAACTGGAACGCCGTCTCCTCCTTTTGTGAAGCTGTCATGCTCGCGAAGAGAGAGGCGGCCCGCGTGAGGGAGCAATCCTCCTCTTCACGCCCCAGCAGCCGCAACTGGCGACACTACGGGCGTCGGGGATCAAGGGACGATCTCCGGCCACGGTCGGCGAGTAAGGGCAACTCACCGACCGCCCAGAACCAGGCCCGAGCGTACGGCGCGTAGCGTTCCGCGCGCGCCTCAAAGAGACATTAGACCACCACAGACGGGGCCCTAAAGGGCTGATGTTCAGCCGGGGTTGCGGGGTAAGCGCAATAAGGCACCGCGACCTCGGCATAGAGCAGGAGAAGGAACAGGGGGGTTTTTAGTCAGTAAGAGTCTGACACTCCCTCCTGCCCGGCCCTGGGCGGGAGAAGTCATTTAATGATTTTACCCTCACAAACGGTACATCACTGCGTTAAAAATTCCATGGTACTTCACTTGTCACAAAATGGCGCAGTCAATGAACAAAACAGTAATACATTATTGTTTTACTTGCTGCGAAAAGAAGTTTAGAAAACACCGTGAGGAAACCTGGACTTATAATTTCTAATTATAAGTTTGAAATCGCCAACCCGCATTGAGCAAGCGTGGTGATTAATGTTCTAACCTTCTCCGTATGAGAAGAGGCCTTTGCTCAGCAGTGGGCATTTATAGGCTGATAATGATGATGATGATGACCCTCTTCTTTTACAGGTGGTCTACGCTACATACACGAACGAAATGTAGTACCAGCATTGTACTCGTGCGAAGCCGGGCCGAACCGCCCGAAGCCCACACGTTTGAGGACTACGGGCTCAATAAGCGCGTCATGGCTTCTCCCCAATCTCGGAAGACCTGGCGACCAATAGCAATGCCGTCTGAACGCCGGCATTCTCAAGAGTATGGCCCTATAAAGGGCCCCTGGGTGGACTCACTGTGCAGACGGGAGAACGTCGCTGCCATCAGCAGGCCATAAAGGGCTATTGCACATGGGATGGCGCGGGCGTACCACACAGTAGGTTTCGTTACGGAGTGCGCTCTGACGGTAACCTTAGGAACTCGAGGCTTGGGTGCTCGCAAGAGTGTACGACTGGACAGCGGAGCAGAGGGCGCTCAACCGGTCCTCGAGCCTTAGGAAAGGGGAAAATGTGCGGGATGAAGTGAGAGAGGCCATCACCCGACACTGGGCTGAAGATCTAGCCGCCGCAGCATTCGGCCGACGGACACGGGACGCCATTGGGCTTGTCCTAATGATTAGCTCGATCGGCAACATGGTTGCCTGTCGTTTCTTTTGGTGGAGGTGCTGTTCGGGCATGTTTGCTTTGGATCGTACCTGCACCGAATTGGGAGGGGCGCGGTTGATACTACAGAGCACACCCTAGAGGTTTGCCCATCGTGGGATGAACCCGCCGCGCCTTGGTGGCAGCGGTCGGAGACGACCTCGCGCTCCCCAGCATAATGACATCGATGCTGGGAAGTAAGGAGGCATGGGCAGCGGTAGCGTTCTCCTGTGATGACGTCATATCACAGAAGGAGGCGGCGGAGCGCATGCGGGAAGAAGAGTCTCTCGCAGCTCCGCTCCGCCGACGAAGAAGAGGCGGACACAACGTCCGTCGTCACCTGCGCCAGGGGGTGATCAGCGGGCGACAATCGCGGGCACGAATCCTCCCTGCTCTGGCTATCTTAAAGGCTCCTCCCCACTAGGGGTGGAATTGGTTGGCCTGCCGTAAGTCGCCGGTGGGGGACTGGACGGAATGGATTCGTAGACCCCTCCACTCAGGCGACGCCGAAGTTACGTTTTTTAGTGGGTATACCGGGAACGTCTTTATAGGGGAGCCCCACATAATCCTCTCCCGTCCCCACGGCTACAAAAAAAGGGTAGGGTAGCCTATTGTAGAATAGGTTAGGTAGAGTAATGGTAGGTAGCGTAGAAAAGGTAAGTCACTATGTTGGATAGTGTGTAGTCATTTGACTACTTCTTCGGCTTTCTCGTTATTTGACGGGAGGGCAACCGCTGGTAAGAACTTAAGTAACTAGCTACTCTCGCGCGTTTTCACCCGCTGCTCAGCTCCATTTGATCGTAGCCTAATGTTTTATAGCCTATAGCACTCAGGAACATTGTAGCTATCTATCAATGAAAGAATTTTGGCAATCCGACCAGCGGTTCCAAAGATTACCCCCTGCATACAAACTTACAAATACCTCTTTATAGTAATAGTATAGTATTATAGTTTACAAGGAAAGATCTTATAACCAATAAGTCACTTGATTCTTCCTATAAGCAAGATAGCATTATCTATCTACGTCATCAGCTTTAAGATAAGTGCCCACTGCCACCACTGCTGAACAAAGGCCTCTTCTCACACGGAGAAGGTAGTTAACATTAATCACCAAAGCGGATCGACGGCGGCGCTCGCTTAAAGCGGGTTCACGAAATATCAAATATGATACCTTTGATAAAAATGTTTATTAAGGAATTGACCACGCCCATGACACACTTTTTGGATTTCATAATTTACTATCTGGCAACACTTTAGGGCTCCATCTGTGGTGATCTTTTGGCTCTATGAGAAAAGCTTGGGAGGAAATAATAATAAAAAAAAACACAATCTCGACTGCAATTAACAGAATAAAACCCGAACAAACTCGGATTAGATTTCTACTTTATTTAAATATATTTAAATTTTAAATTACAAAATAATTCTTATACTAAACATGATCTTTTAACATATAATATAACTCTATATACATATATTATGTACAATTTAACGCGAGTAGTTCACTTCTGGGGCCGAAAACTTGTTCATACCGATGTCTGCTAGCATGTAGGTACTGGAACAGATAAAATAAAGTCACTTTATTACATAGTACAAAACAATGTCGTTTGAAACGTGGGGCCCTCTGAAATCCTACCTACGGCAAAGCAATTATCTTTATAGGTACTTGGTAGAACATGGGCTCGACATTTGCTGTTGAAGCCGCGACGGCTGGTTATAAATTTTCAAAATGGACCTTATTTTGTTTTTTTATTATTATTTTTTAACGTTGCCTCACAGTAGGATTTTCTCCCGTGTCGTGTCGTGGGTGTATTTACAAACATACAATTTCACATGCACATCCAGACCCGAAACAACAATCTGTAAATCACACAAAGTGTTGTTCCGTGCGGGAATGGCACTTGCCCAGCTACCGCGCCAACCGTGCAGTCAACAAAACAGTTATTATGTATGTAGAAAAACACACAGCGTTTGAACAAGACACTTGCTGATGTTTGATAGACTATGAGTTGACAGATGATTGACAGACCACAGGTAACATATGGATGGAGAAAACAGGTATGCAATTTGCATATTCTTAGGCTTAATTATTTTAAGAATGCTTCTTCAATAACATGCTGTGTGTTTTGAGAACACAATATGTATTGTCCAGTTACGATCATAGTTAGTCGATGCAATCCAAACTTTAG
This sequence comes from Spodoptera exigua, assembly GCA_902829305.4. Taxonomy (NCBI): domain Eukaryota; kingdom Metazoa; phylum Arthropoda; class Insecta; order Lepidoptera; family Noctuidae; genus Spodoptera; species Spodoptera exigua. The sequence continues at coordinate 3,306,951 of LR824630.2, read as the reverse complement.
TACAGAAGTAAGTATTAAAACAATAGTTAATAGGCCCACGTTATTGTTTTACTCCAATAGACCTAAAAGCTATTCTGCCTAGTACAAAAATATTTCTGAACTAGAACTTCAAAATACCATGTAGCGACATCTATCGCACGACAATAACAACAGCACCAATCACGTGCAAGATTCTACATCGCGGTATAAGAGTTCTCTACACAATTAGAACTGATACAAAAATCCCGACAACAACCGTCGGGCAGTAGCCCACCAGACACAACACCCGTCTGGTCGGAGAATCCTCCCTTTTCGATGGAGGATGAGGAACTTTCCGCCCTGTTCTCTCATACCTCTAAAAGCTAATTGGTTGAAAGGTAAGTAACCAAATTTTTCTACTTTTCGTAACTATTTATTTAATATATTTCTATTTAACTTAAATTTTTTTACGATTTTTTATTAAATTTGTTTTTCTTCAATAAAGGTTCACTTACTTGGTCATGCTTTGAGGTTGTGAAGTGGGAATATTATTGCTTGCGAGGCCAGCTGCTGTTGGAGGATCGATCTTCAGTTGCCTGTGATAACAAGCAAAAAAAATTATCATTATTTTGATGTCAATTATATGCGGTAGAGCCTTGCTTCGGCACGAATGGGTCGGAGCGATACCACGGCCTTACAGAATACCGGCGTGAAACCACCACAGCGTTGTGTTTCGCCGTGTGAATGAGGGTACCTGAGGCCCGATCCTGCCCGTCCCCTACACCTTACCAATCCATCCCTCTTATATCCGCAAGTCTTAGCCCCTAAGGCCGGCATGGCACTCGTAACTCGTTTGGTGTTGCAGGTATCCACGGGCGGCGCCGATTGCTTATCATCAGGTAATCCGTCTGCTCGTTTGCCGACTTATTCCATAGCAAAGGAGTCACTACAAACAAATGCATTGCTGGCCTCTTGTTGGTGATTTCTGGATAAGGGATTTGAGAATTGAAGAATTTGGGCTCCAGTAACCTCAATGACATGGCAAAACACAATGCTGTGGTTGTTTCACGCCGGTTTCTGTGAGGCCATGGTATCACTCCGGTCGAGCCGACCCATTCGTGCCGAAGCATGGCTCTCCCACACATGCATGTGCAAAAAATATTAATTAAATAATAAAAAAATGACGATCTAAATGTCTAACGCCCGGTTTCTGAAAGGCTTGTCAACGCTAAAATTAACTAATCTCCTGTTAAATCTCTTGTCAAGTCATCTGATTGGTTGTTGATAATTCAGTCAGCCAATCAGATGAGTTGACAAGAGATTAAATTGATTTTAACATTGATCGGCCTTTCGGAAACCGGGTGTGACTCTTGAAAACAAGACTTACTTATCAGTCTTACGAAGGGGTTTTTTCCTTGCCGTGAGGGAAACACGTCTCTTGGCTTCTTTCCGGGCCTCCTTTTTCTTCGCCTCCTCCTTCAGGGCCTGTTCCACCGCCGTCTCCTTGACGCCAGTAGCCGCTGCCACCCGCTTATGAAGCTGCGCCATGGCATCCATTTGTTGTGGGGGCGACATCTTCTTCATTTCTTCAAACTCTTGCGCCAAATAATGGTACACTCGGGCTATCATTATTTTCCTTTGATTCTGTAATTTAGAAGCATTTATTTGAAACTAGAGAGAACCTAGAACCTGAGCTGTATGGCGATAAAAAACAGCCTACGTGTTAAACCAGGGTATCACCTATCTGTTCAGCCGGGGTGCTCGCAAAGTAGGCGGCGGAAAGGGAGAGAGAGGCTGCCTCCTCTCTCCCCTCCCGCAGCAGACGCACTAGACGTCGTAGTGTGGCCGACCTGCGGCCACCGTAGGGCGCGGCCTGTAGACGACAGACTCGGGGCGTCCTGTCGTCTGACCAGCAGCAGGCCTCGAGGCGGCGGCGCCGTGTTCCGCGCGCGCCTCATAGTGGAGTCCTGCGGTCGGGGTGACGGCCGCAGTGGGTGACGGGGCCCGCCTTACCATCTGGCGGGCCAACACCCGTCGGGGGGTTGCGACGAATGCTTCGGCGATACCCGCCCCTCCGACACATGGGTTATTGGAGGAACACCGGGTTGGTTTTTAGTCAGTAAGAGTCTGACAGTACCCTTCGCCCTTCCCCGAGGGCGATGGGTCTCCATGAGGATTTTCCAACCCGACACCAAAAAAAAAAAGCCGGGGTTGCGGGGAAAGCGCAATGAGGTACCTCGGCTTCGGTTTTCAGCAGAAGAAGGAACGAAAGCGGTGAGGGGGAAGTAAGTCAGTAAGAGTCTCGTCGTACCCTGGGCGAGAGAAGTCATTCCATGATTTTATAGTAGCCAAAAAAGGCTATCATCACCTATCTGCATATCAGATTTTTGCGTGTCCACTGTCCAGTCGTTTTTGCGTGAAAACATACGTCCATCATACGTCCAGAGTCGCCTTTAGACATCTATGCACCTTACCGACCTTTTGGGGATTATTAGTGATATCAATATTGAGGATTTGGGGATTGAGAATGAGGGGAAAAAGGACTTTGGCCGGTAAACACGGCGAAACACATCGCAAATGTTGTTTCACGTCAGTATTTTGTAACGCCGTGGTATTACTCCTTTTTCTCGCTACTTCTAGCCCAGCGGATCAGGAGAAGGAACGGGTTGGTGTTTAGTCAGTAGGAGTCTGACACTCCCTCTCAGGGCTAAGGTTGGAGTGTAATTAAAAAAATTACCTCTTGCCTCTTAGCAGCAGGAGTTTCCACTTCAGTATTGCAATTTGGACAAAATAGTTTTCTATCATTTTCTTTCTTAGCATCAGGGTTCTGAAAAAAAAAATATAGGTATACATAAATCCGATTTCGTTTTCTATTATAATAGCTACTCTCGCGCGGTTTCACTCGCTGCTCTGCTCCATTTGATTGTAGCGTGATGTCTTATAGCCTATAGCACTCGGGAATATTGTAGCTATCAATAAATGAAAGAATTTTGGGAATCCGACCAGTGGTTCCAAAGATTACCCCTTACATACAAACTTACAAACTTAAATTATAATATTAGTATAGATTTAAATACTAGCGACTCTCGAGCAGTTTCACCCGCTGCTTGTAGTGTGATATTTTATAGCAACAAACACGGTTTTGGCGTTCTCGCCAGTCGGTGGAATTTCGGGCCGCACTGTACACGGCTCGCCCCCGGTTGATGGGCGCCGCTGCTGTGCTGTCGCGCTTGCTGCCCAACCAGGTGGGGGGTGGGGCATCTCCTCCTGCTGGAGGCTCTACATGGGGATCGTAAGGTCGGTGTGGGCGGACGCCCTCTCTCGCTTCCAAACAGATTTACTTTCACATTTATAATCTTAGTTTGGATGTGACAGGTTGCCTTAGAAAAATTGGTCCAGACGTTGTTGAGTTATGCCCTTAACATAGCATTTTAGGATTTGATTTTAGACGATTCAAGAATTGGACCTCCGGCAAACTCATTCACACGGCAAAACACAACGCTGTGCTTGTTTCACGCCGGTTTTCTTTAAGGCCAGTAGTAGCTTTAAGTGTGGGAGAGCTAAGCTTCGGCACCAATGAGTCGGCTCGACCAGAATGACCAGAAGACCACGGCCACGTCCTCACAAAAAACGACAGCGTTGTTTCGCCGTATGGGTAAAGTTACCGGAGGCCCAATTCTTTTTCTACCCCCATCATTTGCGATCCATCAAATGGATCGCAAAATATGTTGGTAAGCGCACTCAACAACGCCTGGACCAATTTTGCTAATTCTTTTTTTGTTGTGATTGTTATTGTCAGGTGAAGGTTCTTCTCAAAGAAAATATTAGAAGAGGGGAAGATTAGGAAAAAGTGACCCTTTGATAGCGAGATAGTTGGACCCGTGCGAAGCAGAGGCGGGCTAGTAGGCCATAAAACATCACGCTACGATCAAGTGGTGCCGAGCAGAGGGTGAAACCGCGCGAGAGTAGCCAGTACATATTATATATGTACATATATATGTATAGAGTTTAAGAAGATATAAGTACTTACACCAGCTTCCTCATTCTTTTTCTTCATAGCTTCTCTTAAACGTCGCCGTACTGTGTCCATTGATATCTAAGAAATAAATAACAAAAGCTTTATTATTTAAGGACCGATTTTTCGAAAAAAAACTTTTACTTTTATGCTCCTCTTGTTAAACCAAGGTGTTTCTTGAAAAACAGCAATAAACAATAAACTCACTCACATTGTAACTAGTAGAAGAGACTCGTGTACTCATGAGTGGGTCCGATGCATGAGCTGCGACTATTGCAGCGTCCTGCTCCGCTGTAGTGGCCCGCTTGTAAACTTTGCGGTGATGAGGCTGCAAGCTACCGTCCTCCTCCCAACGTCTAATCCAAAGGTAGATTGTTCTTTTCTGAAATAATAATAGAGATATTTTTAGGCACCAGCTATGGATGGATCACCTGATGTCGGAAGACTGTAGCATGCCTGGACACCTATAGACTAGGGGAGTTATGAGTCAGTTGCAGGCCTTTTTCTGGGTTAATAATTTGATAATTTGGGAACTAGTAGGAATCCAGTAGGCTATAACTCTCAAAAACACAGGTCTATCTATATTAATAAAAAAAATTGTAAAGATTTATTTTTTAACACTTTTGGGATAATAAAATATTATGTATGCATTACACACTACAATACACAGTGTAGTGAGTAAGTGGGTATTCTTAAAATGTAGTAGATATTTATGTGGTAGATTTTAACAACAAAGTTTCATTTTGTTGGTCTTCAGGTAATTTATTTAATATTTTGACAATCAAACAGAGTCAACTCAAATTAAGTGTTGTCAACTATAATGCCAGTGACAAGTTGTGTGGTTGTGTAAAACCGCTCTAAAACAAGACCTAATCGCCCCTAATAGCTGTTGAGGGTGGCCACTAGGCTGGTTTATGTGAGGTTACCATCTCACAATCCCTACTCTTTCTTTCCAAAAAGTAAGGAACCTATTAAAGGATTCTGCAAGTTACAAAAACAAATAGTCTTCTTCTCTTCTCATCATGCATTTAGTACTCGATTTATAACAGAAAATATCAATTTTCTTGATAGTATATCCAGGCAATGATATAGTTTTCGTAGTCTTGAATTATACGGCTAAACATTGTAATGTTACCTACGCCAAATTACTTTAAAACGCAAACGATGAAATAAACAGTGAATTGTTACGAAAAAAATTACTATTACATGTAGAAAAGTATTTATTAGGCATTTTGTAGTAGTCTTCTTGTTGTTTACTACAATTTTTACTACATAAATACAAGATATAGTAAGTTATTCACCGTAATTCCTGTAAGACGACTGATGTCCACAATACGACATCCACTCTGCCGCAGAGCAATGATGTGCTCGCGTTCTAAGGCTGTAAGCCGAGGCGCCATTTATTTACGGCGGGCCGCCGTCCACACGTTTTATATTATTAAATAAACAAGAAATAACAAAATAATAAACCAAGCACTTTTCACTTTTCTACAACTGACATTACGATAAAACTGACAGAATAGAGCATAGAGCAACTCTACCTTCTATGTAATAGATTATAAATACGTTACCATAGAAATCTGAATACACAGTTGGACCTTTACCTTTTATGTTAAACATGAAGGTTTATACAAAAAAAACTAGTCCCTTTAAAATATGTTAAAAATTCTAACCTCTTATTATCTATATATATAAAAGAAAGTCGTGTTAGTTACACCACTTATAACTCAAGAACGGCTGAACCGATTTAGCTGAAAATTGGCAGGGAGGTAGTTTAGAGCCGGGAGAAGGACATAGGATAGGATAGAGTAGGTTAGGTAGAGTAGGGTAGGTAGAGTAGGGTAGGTAGAGTAGGGTAGGTAGAGTAGGGTAGGTAGAGTAGGGTAGGTAGAGTAGGGTAGGTAGAGTAGGGTAGGTAGAGTAGGGTAGGTATAGTAGGGTAGGTATAGTAGGGTAGGTAAAGTAGGGTAGGTAAAGTGGGGTGGGTAGGGTAAATAGAGTAGGGTAGGTAGGGTAGGTAGAGTAGGGTAAGTAGTCAAATGGCGGGAGCGACGCCGCGGGTAAGAGCAATATAGTAGTTATTATAAATCATATTCAATATAATTATAAAAATCAGATTTGTGTTAAGTCTAGGTTACTCCGGTTTTGTAAGTAGATCTTATTCTCACCTACCTTCAATTTGAATTACAAGAACTGGCTCAACGGTTTAGACCTAGTATAAGAAACCTTGTTTTGCACTAAGGCTGTACAAAATGTTTTCATTTCTGACATTTTTATTGTTTTATCGACAATTTGTGGTAATCAGGTGATTTTGCTCTCGCTTCTGAGCTAATACAATTGGTAACTGCGCCGAAACGAATTCCGGATATGGGGGGCCAGAGGTCTTACCCTATCAGTTAATCGTTAGGTATTGTTCCTAGTGGCTCATAGGATTGTTGCCATTTACGGAGATTCGCCTGTTACATTTTAGGTTCAGAGTCAGGCGGAAGGGAGTGTCAGACTCGTACTGAATAATCCTGCTCTGGGCCGAGGCCGCATTGCGCTTGCCCCGCAACTCCGGCTGAACATCAGCCGTGTATAGCCCCGTTTGTGGTGGTATATTGGCTCACACTCCAGTCTGGTTAAGGTCGGGCGGCGAGCTACCCTTCCTTTATTATAATTAAAAATTAAAATATTAAAATTAAAAAAAAAATCTCTTTTATTTAATTGATGTTATTTATACATATCAACGTAGGTAAGTACCTTCTTCTTCAATCTTTAACCACCCTTTCTTTAAAAAAAAACCCTCATCAAAATCCGTCTCTATAGGGATTTAGAGATGGTGAAAGTGACTTTGTTTTGTACTATAGTGAAAAGCGTTAAAATAAAAAATCCAAAAATGAAATGAGTAGACTAGAAACGTAATGAAACGTCTAATCAAAAGGCCAATTAACTTTATCGTGGCAATCGATTTCATTGAGTTACCCTACCCCCACAAGTAGTGTCAAACAAAAACGATCTTGTTAAAATATTGCCTAGGTAGAAAAAAACTATATTCACTACAGAAATAATACAAACTAAGCAATAAGTACTAGTCGTGAAAAAGAATTTAATTTTTTTAGAAAAAAAATCTCGAAATAATAATATTTTGTTTAGCAGTTTAACTCTATAAAATCGATTCTCACGATCAAGGTTCATTGTCCGTCCAATCAGACGTTTCATTACGTGCCTAGTCTATTCATTTTATTTTAGTACTATTTTCCGCCACATAGCGCTGAATCGCGCTTTGCCGGCAATATGGCGTCAGTAAACTAGAATATCGATGATATTTAGCGAAATTTAATTAAAAAATATTACAATGGAAGCGTGTAGTGACAATAATAACGATAATTTAGTTGTGAATGATAGAGGTTACACCATTTTTCAAGAGAATTTTAATCGGAAACTGCTCGAATACGACGGACAACATCAAGGTGAGTTTGTTTTCGTTTTTTCGTATTATTTTCAAGACCAGAAAAAGTGACAGCTAAGTCAAATTCAATACTTTTAATGAATTGTCAAAAACGACCGCCAGATGTGACGTCATAAAGTTGTTGCGGCAATTTTCGTACTTAATTGGTTAGAAATATACTCAATTAAGATTACAATGACATTTATTAATAAGAGTTGAGTTCTTAGAGTTGTTTTTAGAATCGTATATATTCCGTTATTTAATTTATTTTGGTTCTGTGAGTTTTTCAAGTACGAGTTGTGAATTTCATGACTTTTTATTCTTATGAACCTAATTTGTTGCTGTTAGGTACTAAAAAAAGTATATCACAGGTTTTTTTTGCGTCGATTTGTAGGTATACTTACATATGTTTTATAGAAAATATGAAGATATTTAAGCCCATTATGAGCAATCATAAATCAAGCCCAGTATTAATTAAATTAGGTAGAGTTTGGGTAGAGTTATTTAGCTTCGGATACCTATTAAAATGTTGTAATTTTTAGGACTTAAATAGAATACCTACACAAATAAAAATTAAACCATTATTTATAGAATTAAAGAGACTTTTAACATGAAAATTTTTACCATTTTTTTAGTAATAAGCCCCCAAGTTATTTGACGCATAGGTATATAATATTATGACGCCACAAAACATCTTTCAAAAACGCATGCCAAAATAATAATAGTATTTCAACATACATTTCAAAAAAAGTACTAAAAAAATGTCATTCTGGATTGCTTTTTTAAGCAGGAACATCGTTCCTGTTGGGACGTAGAGCGAGACCCGTACGACTTGTCATTTCTTACCTTTTTTTTATTTGTCCCACACTAGGATTTTTCCTATATTGTGGGTGCGTTTAAAAACATACAATTTCAAAGTTTAACACAACACACTCAGACCCGGAACAATTTGTGGATCACACAAAGAGTTGTTCCGTGCGGGAATCGAAATTGTGACACGCTGCGCGGCAGCCAGTTGCCCAGCAACTGCACCAACCGTGCTGTCGACAGGTGGCAATTTATAAGAATGATGTTGATGATGATGATGATGATGAATATTGAATTCAACTATTATTTTGATTTTTGACTTCCTTTCCACTATTATTTAGACTCTCGATACGACGACGACATCTCGATTTATAATTTCTAATTTTGAGTTTGGAATCGTCAGACCGCCTTGGGCAAGCGTGTGGCGATTAATGCTCAAACCTTCTCCGTGTGAGAAGAGGCCTTTGCTCAGCAGTCTCATATTTAGGCTGATGATGAAGTTATCGTTTGTTTTTTTATGGTATAGGCCGGCAAACGAGTAGTCGGAGTCGGACTACCTGATGATTAGCACTTAGCGCCGCCCATTGACACCCGCAACACCAAAGGAGTAACCACTGCTTTGCCGTCTTTTAAGGGATAAGGGTTTCGGATATTAAAGGATTGGGGAGGGATGGGAGGAGAGGGAAGGATTGGGCCTACTGTAAGCTCACCCACACTGCGAAACTCAACGCTGCGGTTGTTTCACGCCGGTTTTTGTGAGGCCGTGGTTTCACTACGGTCGAGCCGACCCATTCGTGTCAAAGCTTCGCTCTCCTACTTTTAATTCCTGTTGTTCATTATAAAGGAAGGGCTGTAAAATTAATATGATCGACATTTTATGTTCACAGGATCTCTTAAAAAGGCTTGGACATCGGAAAGAATAGCTGAAGTTATAAACGGAATAAAAAAAGCTAGAATGAGCAAAACTTGTGGGCAACGTATGACCCCTATGGATTATTATTGGACGAAAAAATACGATATTGTGACTATAGACAATCAGGAACATTTAGTTTTTAAAAGACGCACCGACACAGTCCCCGTAGTCAGAATTTTACCGAGAGAAGACTATTTCGTTACATTGCTAGAGTTGCATAAAACTTGTGGCCACGGGGGACGCGATAAAATGCTGTCCAACATTAAACATCTTAAATACTATGTCCCTAAGAAAGCTGTTGAAATACTTTTGTCTTTATGCCCCGTCTGCGAGAGTAAAAGGAATCTGTCAAGTGGAGGAGTCGCTCAAAACATTCGCTCGAGTGATTCAGAGTCGAGTGGACAAGTTGACGTTAAAAAGCCGGTCGTGCAGACCCATCATAGTGGTGAGTTTCAGATAGATTGATAACTTTACTACAATGTATCATGGTCTCAATTTGAATGGTCTTTCTGCACGTTTAAAGGTCTGTTTATGATGGTTCTTGCTAACTTGTTTATGTGCGGTGGCTAGTCCTACAATAGTGAGGAAATATTGTTGAAATCGGCAATCCACAAATCAAAAGTAAGCCGAAAACATAATAATTGACCTTTTTCTATGTGATACGTCGGCAAACGAGCAGACGGATTACCTGATGGTTAGCAATCAGTGCCGCCCATGGACACTCGCAACAATAGAGGATACGAGTGCATCGCTGACCTTTTGGGGATTTGGAAATTTATGGATTGGAGAGGGGAAGGATTGGGTCTCCGGTAACCTCACTCACACGGTGAACACACAACGCTGTGGTTGTTTCACGCCGGTTTCCTGTAAGGCCGTGGTATCACTCCGATCGAGCCGACCCATTCTTGCCAAAGCATAACTCTCTCACGCTTAAATTAATTATTAGTCATTGCTGATCTTTTGCCTCCCTAGTAACACAAAACTTGTTTCTATACTTACAGCAATCGATGGACAAGCCAAATTGAAAATATCACGAGACATAATAACGAAAACCGTTATAAATCAGAACAAGAAAAACTCAACAGTCATTACGACCAAACCGCAGACGAACCCAGTCCAATTTCTACTTTTGAAAGATGTCACAACAGAACGATGGAAACGCGATTCAAGTTCGGGAGGATCCCAAGCAACTCCAAACGAGATTCCGTTGAAAAAACAAAAATTGACAACGTGTGCGTGCAGCGAAATATTGACTGAAAGCGTTACCAAAAACGTCCTTGAGAAACTTTCCAAAGAGGATAATGATCCTGATAAGCAGTTCTTTTTAGGTCTTCTAAATGATTTCAAAGCTATACACGACGAAAATAAATTGGATGCTAAAAGTGATATCATAAATGTTATTAGATATTATAAGAACAAAAGTTTAAATAGAGCTATAAATGAAGAAGCACAGACAGGTGATACTAAAGCTAATAATGACAAGAATATTTCGCATTATGCTGACTGTTTTAATAAAATGAATGAACGATATTCAGTTACTTGTAATGATAGTTTAGTTGTACCAAAATGTATTCGTCATGTATGCAAGCCAGCGTCGCCAAGTCGAAAAGTTGAAATGTAGGTATGGAGATCAAGTATTTCAGTATTTTATTAAGAGCTGATTTTAAAATAATTACATAAAATTTACCTATTTTTGTGAGGGGAAAATCATCAAATGACTTCTCCCGCTCAGGGCAGGGCGGGAGAGAATGTCAGACTCTTACTGGCTAAAAACCCCCCGTTCCTTCTTCTGCTCTGGGCTGAGGTCGCGGTGCTTCATTCGACGGAGACTAATCATAACCTATATTTTTTTTCTGTTTACAGTGAGATAAATCCGCTAGCCCTTAAAGATGAACAATCAACGCTTGTTATTAAGGAATCCGGAAAGGCATGTCTTGGAACGTAAGTATTTATTTTATTTTTTCGGCAAACGATTACACTTTGGGTATAGGTCATATGAGGATAGAGAATTGGAGGCGGGGTGGGGGTGGACCTCCGGAAACCTCAGTAACTCCAGCCGAGTTGGCGCATTCGTGTCGAAACATGTCTCTCCCACACTTACTAACGCCCCGACTTCGCACGGATGCAATTCTGAATCTAAATTTCTCCACTATTTAATGGATGTTATTATACATATAAACCATTCTCTTAAATCAATGCATCTATTAAAAAACCGCATCAAAATCCGTTGCGTAGTTTTAAAGATGAAGGCATACATAGGGATATAGGGACAGAGAAAGCGACTTCGTTTTATAATATGTAAGTAATGATTTGATTTTAATTAATATATACTTGCATATTGATTTGAATATGTTTGTTCTCCAGCTGCAGATGCTGTATACAACAACAGAGTCAGCAAGAGACGAGAGCCAAAGAAATAGTATTTGTGAAGACGGAACCACAGGATGATGTGAACAGGTGAGTTATACATTAACTTCTTTCCTTTCACAGGACCATAAGGTCCCGGACCTTTGGAAGGCGTACGAGGGACCGAAGTTGAACAGTTTTAATCTAAATGTGATGGGACATCAGCCGGCAATTATCCCTGTATGCACTATGAAAGTGCACCCAAGGACAATCCCCGGTTGATGGAGGACTATTGCGAAATGTGGTAAAAATTTATAGGGTTGACCAATATTGATACATACGGATGAGCAGGCAGGGATCAACTGGCAAACTCAATTTACATTAACTTATTATTATTCACTTTATTTCTGCGGAGTCAAAGCCGTTGCAAAATACCTAAATCTTTTACAGAAGTCACACAATCTATCAAAAATTATTCACTGTTTTCACCAACTCATTATTTTCGTCTACTTAGTAACCATTTTCATCCATTCAGTCACTATTTTCATCCATTCAGTCACTATTTTCATCCATTCAGTCACTATTTTCATCCATTCAGCCACTATTTTCGTCGAATCAGTCACTATTGTCATCGACTCGGTCACTATTTTCATCCATTCTGCCACTATTTTCATCCATTTTTTAATAAAAAATTCGTTGAATAGTTATTGTTTTTTTCCTTTTACATTCTATTTATAGTACCAACCTATTCTGTCACATCTGTCAGTCACTCTAAACGCCATTTTTTTATACAACTACCCTCATTCAAGAATTAATAATTTTGAACATAATAATAGTTCAAAAAGCTATTATTATATTATATCTAAGTAAACTTTTTTTATTAGGTAATTATGAAGTAAATTTCAATCATTCCTTTCATGGATTTATCGATATAATCACTTAAATTAAATATTTCTATTAGAAATAGAAATAGTTAATTTCTGCTAGCTATATTGTTAAGAAATAACTTTTCTATTTCCTTAATATGATGACATACTTTCCGATCTCATACGATATTCATAGATATATTTTTTGCTATTTTAATAATACTAAAGTATTGAATTTGACTAGTTGTTTTTTACGGCATCAATTCGAATATTTTATGCGTCTGTTGCATCTAGCGAGCTTTTGATCGAGGATCTTCGGCATCCTGTTCACTCCAGCGGCTCTGAGGATTCATCAGATGCGCCATCAGACCAGTGAGTGCCACATTTATTGAATACTAGCTTCTGCCCGCGGCTTAGCACGCGTATAAACCTAATGTATCCCGGGGTTTAAAAACAGCAGCATTTAACGCTCGACTGCAATACGCAAATCAAGGATAATTAAGCACTCGGGAACATTGTAGCTATCTATCAGTGATAACATTTTAAAAGGCCACTGCGCCAATTGGTCTCACAGAAAACCGGCGTGAAACAACCACAGCGTTGTGTTTCGCCGTGTGAGTGAGATTAACTTAGGTCCAATCCTTCCCCTTCCCGGACCCTTCCCCAATCCCTAAATCTCCAAATCCTTAATCCCTAAAAAGTCGGCAACGCACTCGTAACTCCTCCGTTGCGGGTGTCCATGGGCGGCGCTGATTGCTTGCCATCTGGTAATCCGTCAGCCCGTTTGCCGACTTATTACATAAAAAAATACACTATACCTGTTCCTTGCAGAGATCCGTCACCGGAAAACGACAAGCGATGTTCACAGCCAGAGAAACCCATGCCAGGCATAACCCCAAAATCGTAAGTACCACATCTCCAACACTCTTCATCCTCCTAATGAGGTAGTTTCCTAAGTCAAAAATAAATTATATCCACGTTTCAATACAATAAAGTATTGAAAAACTACTCTCTATACTTTTATACATCGATCTAGCAATATACAAAATTTTCGATATTTTTTAGCTAATTTTTAAGAAAAAAGTAATTTGAAAAATACTATGACGTCATAATTTGGAGTTTCATACAAAATAAATGTCATAGAAAAGTATAGTTTTTGACATTTGGATAAAAGTATTGAATTTGACTAGTTGGAAACTACCGTACATAATATGTCTTGCGGAATAGGACAGCCGAAGTGTAGACGGATGACCTGATGGTAAGCATTTCAGAGTCATGCTTCGGCACGGATGAGCCGGTTGAACTGGAATGATACTACGGCAGTACGGCCTACTTACTTCTTTTTTCTTTTTCATTTAAAAAAACGTTTACCCACATTAAAGTTTTCTTCTGTGTCGTGGGTGCGCCAGGTGCCATGTACCACGCGTTAATGCTCAAACCTTCTCCGTGTGAGAAGAGGCCTTTGCTCAGCAGTGGGCACTTGTAGACTCATGATGATGATGATGATTAATGTACAAATACATGTCTGTTTGTTTCAGGAGTCATTTACTAAAGAGCGATGAGATTAAAATTGAAGATAGAGACCAGACGAACACAGAATCTGAAGAAGGATATAGATAATAATGTAATATAGGTATTTATTTTTTATGTCGTTACTAACTTTCGTCCACGGATTCGCTCCCGCTTTTCCCTTAGCTTACTTATTTACTACCCTACCCTGTCCTATCATACCTACCTCCTACCCTAACTTAACTGACATTGACATATTATTAGACAGTATTGAGAATGCAACTCAATTTCCTGTGATTATATGATATATTACCTATTATTAGATATCTATGAAAATAATATAATACTTAGTATTTATTGACTTCAAAGAAAACCGGTGTGCTGTGAACCAATGAACCAACCACAATGTTGTGTTTCTCCAAGTCAGGTTATTGGAGGTTCAATCCTTCCCCACCTCTCATTTCTCCCCAAACTAACTAATGGTAAACTTCCCAAACTAACTAAATCTCCAAAAGCCTATTACTCAAAAGGCCGGCAACGCACTCGTAACTCCTCTGATGTTGCGGGTGTCCATGGGCGGCGCCGATGCTTACCATCAATCAAAGAGGATATAACCACAGTGGTTATATTAAAAAGTATTACCATGTAACGCTGATTTTTGACTGCAGCCCAATGCCATATGCTCGAAACTGTTTATAGGCCACCAGGGTGGTTTGAAACTAATCGGGTTACCTCGTCGAGCGGTTAAGTGAATGAACCCGCGGTATGTTATGTTATTATATAAATTTATTTAAATATTGTAAATTTATTTACAATAGTATTTTAATTACTTACTTACTTATAATAATAATAGTGATCCAAAAATGTTCTAGTGTAACAGTGTTGTTACTGTTTCCAATGGCAATGGCTACCGTTATTTTATAAATTTATTTAAAAATATATTTTATGAATACATAAATAATGAAAATATATTTCGTATTTTTTTTTACATCCTTATTTCATCACCAAACCAGAGAAAGTACCAAATCCAATAATAAATCTTTAAAAAAAACGTTGATATCTTTATATTAGGTTTCCGCTATCCATTCGTCCTTTTGTCTGTCTGTCTGTCTGTCTGACCAGATTGTATCTCATGCACCTATTACGGCTGAAGTAAAACACAAAAATATGTTGTTAAAACATGTTTATTTTAAAACTAAAGAGATCTGTTTACACTTTTCTTCTATATCAGGTTTTTGCGTTTCATAGATGGCGTTAGTGTAGCATTAAGTCCTATTCTACTAATAATGATAGGCGGGTTAAATCAAGAGAAAAAATTAAGGATAATTTTCTTTGCTCCATTGTATAGAGTACAAGATACTTTTAAAAACAATGATATTATAAGTAAAAAGGTGTAGATAGGTAACAAGCGCTCAGCATGTGATACATTAAAATGTGGCTAACTAGCCGCACTTTTTTCATATTTGTCTATTTTCACTCGCGATTATTGAATCATGCCATCTCACTTTGACATCTAAACATACGAATTGTTCATGTGTGGATCAGTGTGTCGTTTTTGAAAATCGAATTTTGTATAGGTAACCTATCTACACTATTTTACTTATAATATCATTGTTTTAAAACATATCGTCACTATTAGCACATAAGCGGCTGAAATAACCTTTAGAATGAGATCAATCTATAACATCATTTCTATTACAAAATCAAAATTTCGATCGATCCAGAGATTTATCAGATCAATAATTATAAATACCAGCTGTTAATTACGAAACATTTTTTTTTTTTTTTGTTTAATGTGGTAGGTCGGCATTCGAACAGATGGATTTCCTAATGGTAAACAATCAGCGCCGCCCATGGACACCCGCAACAACTGAGGAGTTACGATTGCGTTACCGACCTTATGGAGATCTAATCTCCGGGAGCACACTTACACGAAATACAACGCTGTGGTAGTTTCACACCGGTATTCTGTGAGGCCGTGGTATTACTACGATCGAGCCGACCCATTCGTGCCGAAGCACGACTCTCCCACACTTAACAAACTTTATCAGTACCATGAGCTCTCATATGTTCTCTAAGGGTGTAACTTCTTGCATAAGACTTGCAACATACAGTGCAGCTATATGGCTTGACCCCGCTATGTTTTAACATGTGTTTCTTCAAGCCATGGTTCGTTATAAACGCCATGCCACATTCCGGACAAGTTTTGTCCTTTTGCCCATGAGTTTGACGTATATGCGTTGCTAAATAATGTTTTATATTATATTCCCGACTACAAATATGGCATTTGAACTTATGTGTAATATTATGCTCTTCAGACATATGCTTTATTCTATCATTGTAGTGTTTCATTGGTTTTAAACATATCTGACACTTAATAATGCGATTAGAATGCGCGCTTTCCATATGATTAGCTTTTGAAGTTTTCGTTTTTAATACTTTCCCGCATTCCGTGCAAGGAAAGTCGCCGTTTTCGTGCGTACGTTTGTGTACTTTTAATCTTTTTGAGTTTAGAAATGATTTGCCGCAAACATCGCATATGCAGTTCGCGTAATGCTCGTTCAGATGCGTGGTCAAAGTTCTGAAAACGTGAAACTGTTGCCCGCACAAATGACATGAATACGGGCTGCCGTTAACTTTATAATCGGCTATGCACTCGTTGTATATAACCTTCTTATGGACGTCGACAAAATGGCGGCACATCGAAATGACATCTGTCAAACTCAAATGACATTGGCGGCATTCGAGATTCGAAATTGGCTCTATGGACTTTCGTTGGTAGTGGTGAAGGTTACGCACGTGCTTTTATCGGTGCTACGATTGTTGTCAATTTTAGTGATCTTATTCATAGTGATCTAAATTGAAACGTTTTATTTTGTGTGTTGTTTAATTGTGTGTGTAAGTTTTAATAAGGTATTGTGTAGTCTTAAGTTTTAACACTTGTTCTCTCTTCCCACCTTTTCTATTTTTTTAACAATGGACGAGGAGAAGCCCCCTGATCCTCCCGACAAATCGGATGATAATCCCGTTTTATGTGTTTCCCTTCCCCACGACAACCAGGATAATGACTTAATGGACTCCGAATCTAACCTTAATAGAAAACGACCTGCAGGCTCCCCCATTATCTCCCGCGTCAACCCTCCGAAGTTAGCAAAAAACATCAATGGTAGGCAGTGCTATACGGCTAAGGACAACCCCCCTTATATCATTCATGTTTCTCTTAAGGACTCCGAGACGACTGGCACTACCCTCCATCCAATTAAATTCGGTATGTTCCTGACAAAAAATAACATAAATAATATTAAAATTGGAGGAGTGAAGCGACTCGGTAGGAATAGAGTGTCGGTCGAGTTTGTCTCTCACCAAGATGCTAACAGTTTCCTGGTTAACTGTGTGGTAGCACAAAGTTATGTCACCTCAATCCCTCAATACAACATCACAAGAATGGGTATTGTGAGGGATGTTCCCATTGAGTGGACAGAGGATGAAATAATTAGAAACATCAAAGTTCCCGCTGGATGTGGTATTCCTATAAAAGCAAGAAGGATGAACCGTAAAGTGTCATCAGAAAATGGTACGGAATGGAAGCCTACCCAAACTGTGGTTCTCACTTTTGATGGGCAAATTCTTCCAAAGAAAGTTTTTTGTTTTTACTCGGCACTCCCCGTAGAACAATATACATACCCTACAATACAGTGTTTCAACTGTTGTCGTTTCGGGCACACCCGTACGCTATGCCGCTCCAAGCCGCGTTGCTTTAGATGTGGTCAGGATCATCCTGGTGATGGATGTGTAGTAACTGAAGAAGTTGCTCATTGCATTAATTGCAGTGGCAACCATTTTGCTACTTATAATGCTTGCCCTGAGTTAGGTCGCCAAAAGAGCATTAAAGCCTTAATGGCAGAAAAGGCAATCTCCTATGCGGAAGCAAGCCAGGTATTTCCCTCAGTTAAAAAGTCATATGCCGAGGTATCTAAACCCAAATCCACCAATTACATCCAATCCACACCAACCAAAAAATCACCCCCGCAGAGACTATCTTATAAAAAAACTGTCTTGGTCAAACCCAAATCCCATGCTCCTCTTTCTCCCAGTTATGATAAGAAGGCCCATCAGGCCCTTATCCATAACTACTCCTTTTCCCCATCTCAGAATGGTTGCGCTTTCCCTATGGAATCCGGAACCCATAGCTCTAAAAACATTTTAGACATAATTTCCAGCATGCTCATGGCAGTGTTATCCAACCCTGCCCACACCGTACCTGACCACGTTGCCCATAGATTAGCCACCATCGTAGATTACATTTATAAAATTCCATCCACTTACAATTCTCCAGTGGAACGTGAGGAGTACTCTTCCCAGGAAGAGTGACTTGCTACACCTTATTAACAAATTCCAACCATCGATTTGTGGACTTGCTGAGACATGGCTCCAACCGAATATTAATTTCGGGATCCCATGTTTCAGTGTTGTCAGACATGACAGATCTGATGGTTATGGAGGATGTGCTTTGTTAGTAAGTAACAAAGTACCCTTCACCCAGATCCCTCTACCCTTCGTTGGCGACGACATAAATGTTGTCGCTGTTAAGGCTGAGGATATAAATATTTTTATGTTTTATATTGCGCACCCTAATATTAACCATTTGGCCATAATTAAAAATTTACTTATGTCAGTTAGTGGCCCATTACTTGTAATGGGTGACTTCAATTGTCACCATTATAGATGGGGTTCCGATACCTGCGACAACATAGGTAGCGAGTTTGTAGAAATGATAGATGAGCTTAACCTATGTGCCATTAATGACGGCAGCCCAACCCGTAGGTCTGAATTTGGGCAAAGAAGCAGTTGTGTAGACTTAACCTTCTGCTCACCCAATATGGCAAGCATGTTGAATTGGAGCTGTTTGAATATGACCTATGGTAGTGATCACTATCCCATAATAATCAAACACCTCTCTAAATCTGTCCCCGATAAATCCCTCCCCCCTCTCTTAAAATATCGATTAGAAAAAGCAGATTGGGACCTGTACTCTAAATTGTTAGATATCCGCATTTCTTCCCTCCCACGTGTTGATATTGAGAATCCTTTGGAGTGTTTTTCAAAGTTTTCAGAGCTGATATCTTCTACAGCTGAAGATTGCTTCCCTGTGAAAAACACACCAAAAGGCAAAATCCCTTCCCCTCCCTGGTGGGATAGTGAATGCACTGCCATGATTAGAGCCAGGAATGAGGCCGAAAAGGCATATAACCGAGACATGAGCCTGGAAAATCTCCTTAATTTCAAGCAGGTGTTGGCTAAGTCAAGGAAACTTTTTAAAAAGAAGAAGAGGCAGGGGTGGCAGAGATTCTGTAGTTCCCTGAGCCCATCAACACCGATAACAACAGTTTGGCGGAGGGTGAAGAGCTTCAGAAATTCTATAAAGCCTACTTCTATTTCTATCCTGCCTGACGGTCTGAGTCACAGTTTCCTTACTAGCATTGCCCCTCTGTACGTTCCTGGCGAGGAGGAATGCTGCGTGGGACACTGTGAAGAATCGCGTGACCCGCTTGATAGGAATTTCTCCATGGATGAGCTCCAAATGGTTCTTAACCACGTAAGAGACTCCGCTCCAGGGATTGATGGGTTCCCTTACTCCTTTTTGGTGAAAGCAGGAGCCAAAACAAAGCAATACTACCTTGACTTAGTCAACTTCTGTTTTACTTTCGGCTATATTCCTCCTATCTGGAAGGTTCAGGTTATTATGCCGCTGTTGAAAGCTGGCAAGGATCCCGGTGACCATTCGTCTTACAGACCTATTGCCCTATCGTCCATACTTCTAAAAATATTAGAACACCTTATAAAGACCCGGTTGGAATGGTCGATGGAAGGCCGGGGGCTGTTTCCGGCGACTCAGTTCGGCTTCGGGAAAGGTCTGGGTACGGCTGACAGTGTGGGCACCCTCACTTCAGCCATCCGACTGGCCCTTAGCAGGGATGAGTCGTTGGTGGCGGTCTTTCTGGACGTCTCATCCGCCTATGACTCGGTCCTCCTACCCCTTCTCAGGCAGAAGCTGCAAGAGCTGAGAATCCCAAGTAGGATTTGCCAAATTATAGGCTGCATCCTTTCCAACCGCACCCTCCAATTGAGGACTCCTGGGGATGAGCCTTTACAGAGAACATCCTGGAGGGGCTTACCTCAGGGGTCTGTCCTTAGTCCCATCCTGTTTAATATCTATACCTATGACCTCCCTTCCTGTCTAAATTATGATTGCAGAGTCCTTCAGTATGCTGACGATATCGCATTAATGGTCACTAACAGCTCTATAACAGATGCTACCACCTCCATGAATGTCTCTTTGTCCTCATTACACCAATGGCTTCTCAATCATGGGTTGTCTTTAAGCGCCCCAAAAAGCTCAACTGTCATTTTTTCCCGCAGACGTCGCCTTCCGGACATTCATATAGAGATAGACGGTCAGCCCATTCCAGTTATGAGGAAGGCTAGGTTCCTGGGCGTCATCCTCGATTCTAGGATGTCGGGGGTAGATCACATAGAAGCCGTAGTTAGAAGATGCGAGCGTTCAGTGTGTGTACTCAGAGCACTAGCTGGGGTATGGTGGGGTGCTCACCCTTACACGCTGAAACTCGTATACAATGCATTGGTCAGAAGTGTGATGGACTATTGCTGTTTTCTTATGGCGCCCTGCAATAAGCAAGCACTTAAAAAACTAGATTCCATCCAGGCCAAATGCCTAAGAATAATTATTGGAGCTATGAAGTCTTCCCCTATAAACGCTCTTCAGGTTGAATGTGCAGAGCCCCCCCTCGACCTTCGAAGACAATACCTGGCAGACCGTTTCGTTTCTAAAGTCCTGACCCGCTCTTCTCATCCCCTACTTCCTATCCTTGAACAAATCCATTGTTCCTATGATTCTTCTCCATATTGGAACAATAAACCTGTCCCACCCGTGATTGTTAGGTATAGGGAGCTTAAAAACCTCTCTGCACCCATCAGTCAATACCCTATCCTTCCGGTTTTCTCTTCCGCATATGAGGTTATTCTCTTTAGGCCAAAGCTGGTTCTGAGTTTGGGCATTTCAAAGTCATCAGTGGACGCCAAGGGTGATTTTAAGCGCGCGCTGAGCAATTACTGGCACGGCTGGAATGTGTTTTACACGGATGCATCCAAATTATCCCGAGACGGATGCACAGGAGTGGCAACATATTTCCAGAACTCAAGAATTGCTCTGCTCTCCAAATGTCCCCCTGAAGCCTCCGTGTTCACTGGGGAATGCGTTGGCATTCTGGAGTCCATCAAATTTATTAAATCGCACAACCTCAGCAACTCAGTGATCTTCTCAGATTCTCGAAGCAGTCTACAAGCGCTCGGTCAAGATCAGCTATATTCCCGGACGCATTGTAGTCTGATAATAGAAATAAAATCTCTGCTTTTATCCTGCCAAAGAGACGGACTAAATATTGAGATCGCATGGATTCCTGGCCACTCTGGTATATGCGGTAACGAGTGTGCTGACAGATTGGCAAAGTTTGCGGCCGTGAATAACGTTGAACGTCACCACTATATTGTGTATGGGTATGACATACGTGCCGATACTAAGCTCAAGCTCTTCGACTCGTGGGCTACAGTGTGGGCGGACTCCTCTAAGCGGAAAGGAGCTTACTATGCAAGTATCCAGACCGATATCCAACGGAAACCTTGGTTCTCCAAGCACAAGAAACTCCCCAAACACACTGTTTCGTCTTTGTGCAGACTCAGACTCGGCCACTGTACTAGCCCGGTATTCCTCGCCAAGATACGCGTACGTGACAGCTCGCTGTGCGAATGCGGTCTTGATGAGGGTACCCTAGACCATATATTTTTTTCATGCCCTCTTAATTCCCAGTCCTTTGACCTATATGGAAACCTTCCCAAAATCCAAATCCCACTCCCAATCAACTTCCACTCCCTTCTAACTAATTTTTCCCACAAATTAATTAAGTGTCTGTCCAAATTTATGAATGAAAATAATATTAAAATGTAGCGGTGTGTAATAATGTAAATATTGTATGTGTTATAATTATTATATATATATATATATATCTAATTATCTATTAAGCGTAAGGTAAGTATAGTAACTGTAGGTTTATAGATGATATATGTTTACTAACCCAAATGTTTTGTCCTTTTCAGCTACTAACATGTAAATACTACCACAAAGTTAAAAGTCGACGGTACATTACTCTGCCGTCACCACTCGACACTGGCAGTATAGTCGACAACATTGTATTGGAGACTCAGTTGCCAACAACGGAAAAAAAAAAAAAAAAAAAAAAAGAGATTCGAAATTTCGATTTGCAAAGAGCGCGGGTAACGTTTTATTTTTTTTATTTCAACGTCTATGTCCGCGTGGGTTTGCAGCATGTGGTCTCTAAGGAGGTTTATTTCCATAAAGTCTTGTTGGCAGAAGAAGCATTGGAACCAGCTCTTGTGGTGTCTGAAGGGGCAGGCGTTTGTGCCCCTGAGGACAATGTCACATGTAAGCATCACTCGTTTTCTTTCCGATATTTGTTTTCCTTCATTCTGGGTTTTCGTTTGGAATAAACCTAAAAAAAACCATTTATATAAAATAAGAAACTTGTGACGGACTTAATCATCGTCAGAATATACTCCAACCACTTTACTGAAAAAAAGAGATGCACTCTTTTTGTTTCTAGGATTGGTCGGTAAACGAGCAGACGTATTACCTGATGGTAAGCAATCAGCGCCGCCCATGGACACTCGTAATACCAATGGAGTTACTAAAAGTGCATTGCCGGCCCCTTGTGGGTTATTAGGGATTTAAGTATAGATTATCAGGGATTAAGGTTATTAGGGATTTATAGACATTTGGGGATTGAGGATAGGGGGGGAGAGGAATGATTGGGCCTCCGGTAACGAGCCTCCGACAAACATGGCTCTCCCACACTTAAAAATAAATTTATTAAAAATACATACCAACATTTACTGTACAATTTTCATTATCTCCCATCTCACTCACTCTAGAACAATCATCTACTTCATTTTGAACCATATCAACTTCGAGTTTTGGCACATTTTTCTTCGACAACTCAGCTATAGGGGTATCAGAATCTGTATCTTCATTCCTTATCACCTTTCTCTTTCTTTTACCTTTCAAAGCCATTTTCTGTCTCTTTCTTTTCGGTTGAAGTTCATGCTCGTGTGATTTTATTTCTAAAATTGTTGTATTTGTTTTAAAAACTTCTTTATTGTCTTCTGTAATGTAAAAAAAATTGTATAAAACTTCCTATATTTAATAACTAGCGAATCGCAACGGCTTCGCACGGGTGCAATACTTTTTTTTGTCAGGGGTAAATCATCAAATGACTTCTCCCGCCCAGGGTAAGGCGAGAGAGAGCGTCAGACTCTTACTGACTAAAAACACCCGGTTCCTGCTCCTCCTCTGGGTCGAGGTCGCGGTGCAACATTGCGCTTACCCCGCAACCTCGGCTGAACATCAGCCCTATAGGGCCCAATGGTGGTCTATTGGCTAAATTAACTAAAATTCGCGGGTTACTCACGTGTAAATGTTGAGAAAGCTCTACTAGTTTCGAACCACAGAGGGGTTCTTCCTCATGAGCAGCGTGCGCGGACGCGGCGACGTCGCGTAATTTAGTATGTCTCACGATAGTTATTATAAAAACATGGTCTATTGGCTCTTTGAGGTGCGCGTGACGCGACGTACGTTCTTATTCACCGTTCGCAGACTTATGCTTACGGTGGCTGGAGATCATATATTATCTTGATCCCCGACGCCCGGAATGTCGCTTACTGCGGCGGCTGGGGGGTGAGGAAGAGGATGGCTCCCTCACGCGGTCCGCCAACTCCTTTGCGAGGCGGGTGCAAATTTCTCCACTATTAAATGGACGTTATTTTTTTTTTACGTTGCCCCACGTTACGTTACAAACATACAATTTCACATATTTTACATACAAATCACATTCAGACCTGGAACAACAATTTGTAGATCACACAAAGAGTGGTTCCGTGCGGGAATCGAGACCATGACACGTTGCGCGGCAGCCAGTTGCCCAGACACCGCGCCAACCGTGCAGTCATATTATAAATGTGAAAGTTTATTAGAATGTAAGTATAGACATACAGGGTGTAAAAAGACACTTAACGAAGTCGTTAACTACGCATACTGCAGTTCTAACTAAATAGCTTTACGCTAAAATTATCACTGGAAAACGACTTTTATTTATAGGTATCAAAAAAATTTTTAATAATTGCGCGCAATGTAAAGCAAACGGGCTTCGTCTCATTGTGTGCGTAGGTTCACAGCTTAGCATTAAAACGCTGTGATAAGTACCTACGTAGGTCGACGTTTTACTTCACAACAACAAAACAATTCTGTAAAATAAAAATCCTACTGAGATGCACGATGTTTTTTGTGCGGGTCTGCATTTATTTATTATGTACATTACTGTTCGTAAATTCAAATGCGTAATTTATTTAGAAAAATTGAAAATTCAGGTAATGTTTGTTTGGAAAAAAGTTTTGTGATACTTAGAATTCGATTGCGCAAAAAAACAAAAATTAAAAATGCATCTTTGACCTTCAATATCTTGAGAACCCGTGGAGTCCCAGCTATGGTCTTAAAGAAAAAAATGTTCCAAATAATGGGTAGAATACGTCGCTTTCGGCTTCGTTAAGTTTCTTTTTACACCCGGTATGTTTCTCTTTCACAAAAAAACAGATGGACATGGATGGTAGGTAGGTGATATCCCTGATTAACACATAGGCTATACTACTTTTTATCCACCACGCGGGTAAAGCCGTGGTCGGAACCTATAGGACATATTTTTGGTTTAAGCAAAGAGATGCATTTTTTTTTCATTGTTATCCTACCTTTACTGAAATCCTCGATATTATCATCACAATTTGGACTTGCTGGCTCATCATCTGACTCAGTCTTTATTGTAACGGGGTTGAAGATATCTGAAATGTATAGATGTTTGGTTAAATCTCATAATAGCACCAATAATTTTATTGTATATACTTATTAATAAAAAACCTTTAACACAATTTGTGGATCATATAAATCTTCCATGCGGGGATCAGAATCCATGACAGAGCATGGCAGTTTTTGTGAAAAAGCAGTAAGTATTTTACTAATTTATTATAGTAGGTAATTAATTTTGTATTGATTTGATTTCGATTATATATTATACTGCCATATAACTAGCTGGGCAACCAGGTGCTGTTCAACAAACCTTAGTGTGATCCATAAATTGTATGTGAGTTTGTGTTTGGAAATTGTTTGTGTATAAACAAAACAAAAACAATTTGAGAGGTAATGTACACAAAAACATACCTTTTCTACTGCTACAAAAAGTTACAAAGTGCCTCTCAGCCTCTTCAACCTGCTTGCGGAAGCTACATGCATCCCTCAAGTGCCCCACACAGAGGTCACATACCATCCTACTGGGACCCCACTCTGTGAGATATGACATCTAGAAAAAATAACAATAAACTAATCACATTTTTTTAATTCACATCACAAATCATTTCATGTTTTTTTTGCCCCTGTCAGTGTCAGGAAGTGTTAGGCTGATTAAAAACCACATCATTCCTTTTACTGGCCTTTACTGAAAAAAAATCAATTAAATAACAATCCAGTGCCCAACCTAAATAAATCGAATTTGTACCCCACATTTGTTACACTTGTTGCCCAATAAATAATTTTCGAATCATTGGTTTTTATTATTTCAGGGTTCAAATAGAACTAAATCTGAAAAAGCCCATAATTAAGTGTGGCAGAATAGCTATTATCTACACAGTTTAAAATAAAAAATATATTAAAACATCTAAGTAAAAAATATATAATACATATTAATATGCCTATATTGTGTACAATACAGGCGAAGGCATATACTCAACGAAAACTTAGGTAATGGAAAGAATTCTTTATATGTGGCATTGGTGAGTAAATTATGCATTTATTTCGCATTCATTTTCATATATAAAATGCCTACCGAGATCCCAAAACATTCTTGTATCATTTCGTAAAAGATTTCTTTGCTTCCGGCCTCCGTGATATAAGACGCTGTGATATCCCACGTCCCGCTTGCAGACAAACAGCATCGACACACATCAGGCTGCGAACTCCAACTCTCGACATTATCAATATCCATCGTTTTTATTTATAAATAATACATTAAAAACCAATAAAATATGAAACTGATTACGATTTGTTTTGTTTGTCAATTTTGACATTTGCAAAGTAAACTTTCAGAACGTTTTACCCTTGGTTTTACCACAGTAATTAAATTACCTTGGTTTTACGTTGTTCCACGAGAATATTTATTTGATTAAAATGAATTCAGTTTAAGTCACATAATGAGATTTCAGCGTGAAATTTTTTACAAAACTGTTAACTCGAAATACTTCAGAATTATATGTAATACAATAATATTACTAAAAGATTAGAAACGTTCAGACATTTACGAACGAACAGACAGCTGACTTTGTTGTCGGTGTTCAATGTCATAGTTGTATTGTAACATTATTGTCATTTTTATTATGACAAGACGGTAGCCGCTGTTTGCGAACTTGTGCAACGACTTTTTCACAATCTTAAAAGTGCACGAAGTACTTGTAATATCATAAAAATCTATTCAAAATCTGCTGTCGATATTAACAAAGAAGCCATGCGTAACGTAGAAATAAAAGCAAATATAACTGACTACGAAAACATTTGTAAAGTTGCAAAAGAGTTGAGCGGCGGCCCGCCTAAAATAATAAACCAAGATGATACATTTTACAATGTCCAAGAAGGTCGGTTAAAGATGAGAATTTATGCCGATTCATCAGCTACTCTAGTGAGATACGATCGAGACGATATTGAAGGCCCAAAACTTAGTAATTACGAATTATTAGACTTTACTGCAAATGAAAGCGAAAAGGCGAAACTATTAGATGAAATGCTCAAGAAGTGCTTGGGTGTCCGTGGTAGAGTCGTTAAAGAACGGTAAGATACTCTCGTTATAACCTTGCGAGGAACTTCGACTAGTTTAAGCCATGTTAAGGGCTCCATATTCGTGAGCAGCACAAGACGACGCTGCGAACCTGGCGCAGCTTAATGATAGTTAACAGCTATCAGTTAGCTCCCCTAGCGTGGCTTGAATCTATTAATGTTCCTTATCTAACAGTTGGTAAGCTGTTGGAAAGTGTTTTGGCGCATGATCATAAGGCCAGTCCATAATACATGAGATTTTGAAACAGTCTTACATAGGATTTATGCACTTCTACTTACTCCTTTCAGGGATTAGGATGTGGTATTTGTTTTAAAACCACATCCTAACCAACCATATTATGTTCCATGACCATCTATACTCCATCATCAGCCTATGACTGCCTCTTCTCAGATGGAGAAGTTCACCATGCTTGATCAAGGCAGATTGGTGATTTCAAACTTGCAATTAGAAATTATCTATCAGTATCAGTGGTGTCTCGGAAAAAGTCACATTGCTACTTGCCAGGTTTCGAACCTGCACCCTTATGCACGAGACCTGGGCACCTAACCTTAATCTAATTAAACAACTTCATTTTTATTTTCAGTAAACTCTACATGGTCGGTCAAACCCGGGTACACATAGACACAGTACAAGATCTAGGCCACTTTATGGAGCTGGAAGTGGTTCTCCGGCCAGAACAGACTTTGGAAGAGGGACAGGCTATCGCTCATGACCTTAGAACTAAGTTAGGAGTTAAGGAAGAAGACTTAATTGACTGTGCCTATGTTGATATGTTGCTTAAAAAGTAATTCTTAAATGTCTATGTCTTTATAATGTTCTTTATTTGAATTTACTTTTTTTTGGTTGAAAGGTAGATTTAAATATTTTTATTTGTTTTTGTTTGTATACTTTGTAAGTGCTTTTAGGCTTAAATAAAAAAATGATTAAGAATCATTTCATTTAGGTACTATAATTAAATTATTTTATAGTAAAATGGAGTTCTTTTATATTTATTTATTACATTCCTGCATTATTAATCAACAACTACAGCAAGCAAACAAGCAAATAAGTAAAAGTAATGTGAACTATAAGACAGTTACATGATCCGTTTATGTTTAAATAAGTTCTTATTAATAGAAAATTAATACTGTAAAAACTATTTGGCCATCCCTATAAGTTCTATCTTTAGTATTCAATGAGTACAGTTGCGCATGAGAAAGCTTTCGACGAGATATGACAGTAAAGATTGGATTTGGAATATTTGTAGACAGACAGGCAGTTGAAACAACTAAAAATGCTTGCATCCGGTTAATTTTCACTAGTTAATTGCTTGCAGCTCAGATAGCTTGAAAAACAATTGGGTTTCATTTGAACAAAAATAAACAATTATTGTTACATTATTAAAACCGTATCTTTTAATCAATGATGTATAAAACATACGTCATTGCTTTTAATCTTTTTCTTTTCCACTATGAACATCACTAGTTTCTACTTGAGAAACGTCAACAAAGCTTTAAAGACGCCAGCACGTTAAGATACCCAAAGCTGTCAAATAACTTCAATAAACTTTCAACCTTATCGCTGACGAGTAAGACTAAACATCTAATAAACAATTTTGACAGATTATTATACCATGATTTGCAATCGTTTCGATTCACGACAACGGAGTACGTACGACGGTAAATCTCAATATTAATCATGTTTCTTTATTTATTTCTATAAAAATTGAATAAAATAGTGTATAATGGAGACCAGGAAGGGTAATACGACGTATGGCGAATGCCGCTGTTGCTCAGCAAAAGGAAACCACAGAGATATAATGAAAGAATATTACTTTAATGGCATACGCGAGGTTTACTTCGATATATTTATGGAATGCTTCAATTTATTCGTAAGTTTTGTGTTTTATTCTGTTATTTATATATTTAGGAAGATAATTATTAGATTTGTAATATGTTTTCGTTATTATATGCCTCGTAATACTGAGTTAAAATAACGTTTGTATTAGTGCAGTAGTTTTGTTTATTGTTGTTCACTTATCTAAATTTTTCGTCTGTTAGCCTTACCATGGAGTTTCTTGCTTGATTTCCGCAAGGCATTGTTCTTATTAGGAATCTTCTCATAGGAATAAGAGAGAGCTTAACTAGGAAACTAATTAACAGACAAGCTAGTTAGCTGTATTTGTTAAACCCTGAAAAGTCTAAAATATTGATGATATTCCATTACACATATTTGATTTTGTACACGATATAATAATACTAACTGGTTTGGATGCCATTATAAATTCTCTGTACCTATCTAACACAAATATTTAAAAATGTACAGTAATAAACTTAACACAGGTTAGTGAAAACTTTGTGCTTGATGTATTTCCATAATAAAAAAATGGCACTAAAAATCTAATAATATAGTAATAGCTTACAGTGCATACAGTCTACTACAAGTCTAGAAGCCTTCCCTATATTGGATCAACCTTTTAGGCTTTTCAAAAGTCTCTGCTTGACAATATGGATAAATAGATTGTAGTTTAATAGCATATCTCTCTCTGTTACAGCTATCAACAAATGCTCTACTGTCTACCCTAATATGCACCACATGTGTGCAACGTCTCCGAGATGCGACAAGCTTCCGTATGATGGTGGTTAGCACAGAGAGACAGCTGCTCCAAGCGGTGGAAGGAGAGGATAAAGATACAGTTTTTGTCAATGGTATTTTTTTGTATATAAATTAATATATTTTAATTGGGGTGACTCGACCGGAGTGATACCACGGCCTCACAGAAAACCGGCGTGAAACAACCACAGTGTTGTGTTTCGCCGTGTTAGTAAGGTTACCAAAGGCCAAATTAATTAATTACATAAAAAAATTGGTACTTTAATGTTACTTTTAAACTAAAGTTGCCTTAGGAAAAAATAATTCGACATTTTATTTCAGTTAAATATTGTTAAAATAACTATGCCAGACTCTTATTGACTAAATGCCAGCCCATTTCTTATTTCTTCTGCTATGCATATATTATAGCTAAGCCTGCTCTTTTGTTAATGATTGCTCGTAATTTGAATATGTTTTTTATGATAAAACTATACTAAAATTATAAAGAGGCAAAATTTGTAATTTGTAAGTTGCAAACAACCAAAAAACCTGTATGTAGGGGGTATGTATCTTTAGAACCGCTGGTCGGATTTCCAAAATTCTTTCACTGATAGATAGCTATAATATTCCTGAGTGCTATAGGCTATGTGACATCACGCTACCATCAAATGGAGCCGAGTACCTAGCGGGTGAAAGCTCTCGATAGTAGCTAGTTTTATATAATAATAATAATAGTAATTATTTGTAAAATAATTATTTGCTTGTACATTCCAGTCCATGTAGAAGATACTGAATCTGAACCAGCAATGGAAATTAAACTAGAGAAGGAAACTGAATATGTGAAGGAGGAACTGGAACCGGATGATGAACGGGAGACAGACGGATATGATTCCGATTATGTACCTGATGGTAAGTCGTTTTGTCTTTTCTTTTTCTGTTTCTTCAAGGATTTTAGTACCCAGAAGGGACCCGAGTGTGCCGCGCGTAGCGTTCTTCGTGCACCTTAAAGTTTCAATAGACTAACACAGACCCTGCAGAGCTGATATTTAGCCGAGTTTGCGGGTCAAGCGCAATAAGATATCGCAGCCTCAGCCTGGAGTAGGAGAAGGAACGGGGGATTTAGTCTACTGACTAGAGGGAGGCTCCCTTTACCTACCTAATGAGAGAAGCGAGAGAAGTATACCCCAAGAGAAGAGGACCCCAAAAGGTTCATAACTAGATCCCTTGAATGCCAAATCCCCAATCCTCTGATAGGACGCAATGACCTAAAAAACCCGGCAATACACTTGTTAATCCTTGGCCCTGGGCGAATCCTATTGTTCACAATGACGGTTTGACATGTCATGGTAGGCCCTGAGGTATTTAATTGAATATATTAATTAACGATATTGCAAAAAAAAGAACAGAACAGAGAACATTATAAATGCGACTCTGTCTGTCTGTTCACGCCTAAACTTCTGAACCGATTTCTGTGAAATTTGGTACAGACATGGAACTCGAGAAAGGACATAGGCTAGTTTTGATACCAAAAATCTGCAGGAAGTCACTATTTCACGCGAACGGAGTCGCGGGCAAAAGCTAGTATTTAATATATTCGTGTTAAACACAATATTATTTTCTTAACACTGCTTATATTGGACTTGACGAGTTTTACGTCTATAAGCCGTCCAGATTGCAGCAACGAAGGTCAACGAAACCGGTTCATTGGCGTTCGTTTGGCCGGTCTGTACGAAGCATAAACTTAATGAAAATAACAGTTTATAACAGAGTTGTGAAAAATTGGTCCAGGCGTTATTGAGTTATGCGCTTCCCAACAAAAAAAAAAAACCAACACATTTCGCAATTCATTTTCATACATATAGATTATGTCATAAAGTTCTTTCAGACACTGGCTCGGATACCCAGGAAGAGACGCTAGTAGACCGGGAAGCGGCGCTACTGGGCAGGTTCGCTCGCGTCAAGCTGCCGCCGCTTCCGACGCGACAGACGTTGTCGAAGATATGTCCTGAATACTGCCGGCAACTGGATTTGTTACAGAGTAAGTTGTATAAATTTTTTAATATTTTAAAATACAATATTTGACGAGAATGTTTAAACTCTAGTGAAAACCTCATTAAACATCTTTCAATAGTTTTTGAGTTAGAGAAAACAGACCAAATCAAAATAACCACAGCGTTGTTTCGCTAATCACTCACGTTTAAGTGTGGGAGAGCTATACTTCGGCACGACCGGAGTGATACCACGGCCTCAGAGAAGACCGGCGTGAAACAACCACAACGTTGTGTTTCGCCGCGTGAGTTAGGTTACCGGAGGCCCAATCCTTCCCCGCCCCCAATCCCTAAATCTCCAAATCCCTCATCCCAAAAAGGTCGGCAACGCACTCGTAACTCCTCCGTTGCGGGTGTCCATGGACGGCGCTGATTGCTTACCATCAGGTAACCCGTCTGTTCGTTTAAAAAAAACTCCCCCTTTCCCCAATCCTTAAATATCCAAAATCCTTTTCCCAAAAGACCTGCAACGCACTTGTAACTCCATTGGTGTTGCGGGTGTCCATGGGCGGCGTCGATTGCTTATCATCAGATAATCCGTCTGCTCGTATCTACCTAATTATACTATAAAAAACCGAATTATTATAGTTATATGTCTGGAACGGGAGACGTAGTCTAGATATTTATGTCAGGGTCGTGGTTGCAAATGCGATAAGGTACTGCGGCCTCGGCTTGGAACAGGAGAAGGAATGGGGTGGTTTATAGTCTGTAAGAGTCTGAATCTCCTTGTAGGTAGAGCAGGAAAGAAAACAGAGGATCTCTAGATTTTTGTTCCCTTTAAAAAAATCTAGACATTCTCAAATCTCCACCCATAATACCTACTTACAATGCAGTGAAAGCCCTCAGATTAATATTATTTATTTATTATTTCAGATTTAAAAATTGTACCAAAAGACTTAATGCGGTTAATAGAAGAACAAGACAGTAAGCGCACAACTTCTAGAAAAGTCTTTATTTCAGAGAAATTAGCACACATAACAAACGCGGGCACCATTCTCGAATGTTCCAACGTCACCCCATTCAAAAGCAAAAGCCGGCTAGGCTTCCCTTGCTTTTACTGTAGGAACGTGTTCGAAAAACTAGAAAAACTTCGCGAACACACAACCCAGCACAAGAAAACAGAAATTCGACACATACTCAAAACTTATGGCGCAGAATGCTTAGTCGTTTACGTAGATACGACGGATCTGAAGTGCACATTATGTGACAAACCTATCCAGAATCTCAACAGTTTAAAATCCCACTTAACTAATGTACATAAAAAGAAACTGTATCCAGAATTCACTGATAGAGTTATACCATTCAAACTCTCCGATTCAGGTGTACACGAATGCCAAGTATGCGGCTTTAATTTTGAAACTTTTGGCTCAATTGAAAGGCATATGAATGTACATTACAGAAATTACGTCTGCAAAGAATGTGGGACGGGTTTTGTAACTAAATACAGGCTAAAAGTTCATACGAAAAGTATGCACGCGGGTGGGAATTATCCTTGTGAAGTTTGCGGTAAAGTGTTTTCGACGCAACAGAAGTATAAAAACCATGTGAACACAGTCCATAAGCTGTTAAAGAGGTTCAAATGCACGAAATGTTCGGAACGTTTCGCTGAATACTTCAGAAGGCAAAAGCACTTAGTTCAAGTACACGGTGTAGCGCCCTTACAGTATAAGTGTAATGTCTGTGACAAAAATTTCGATCGGCGATACACTCTATCAAGGCACATGAAAAGAGACCATTTGGAAGAAAGAGATTATCAATGTGAAATGTGTTCTTATAAGTGTTTTACGAAGAATGAGTTGAGAGTTCACATGGTTAAACATAATGGGGAAAGGATATTTGAATGTTCTGTCTGTAAAAAGTCTTATGCTAGAAAGAAAACGCTGAAAGAACATATGAGGATTCATAATAATGATCGCAGGTTTGCGTGCGCGGTGTGTGGGCAGGCGTTCGTACAGAAATGTAGTTTAAAAGGACACTTGAAAACTCATCATTTGGAATTTAGTATGTAATGTAATAAAATATATTGTTTTATAGAAATCTTGTGTTTTATTTTTATCGCGAAAGTATTTCACGGTAAGCTCGACTAGTTTCGAGTTACGCTTGGGGCTCTTATTCATGAGCGGCGTTGCGCGAATACTGCTACTCACTCTCTTCTTACTGCGGCAACACGGTCGACTCATTTGCCCGCTGAGCGACTAATTAGGTGTTGGGTTCTATTCCCAGGTCGCCGCAAAAACAATATTGCATATCACATGCACTGTGTCGCTCATCGTCAAATAAAATAATAAATTATGACCTTTTTAATAATTTCATTGCTTAGAAAAAGAGATTAAAAATTATTATTAACTGAGGAAAATTTCCAATTTTGTAAACTGATTTTGTGAACTTGTGAACTCTGCCATCTAGTATAAAGCAGACGTACTAATCAACAACGTTTAGTTTCTGTCACAATAAGTTACGGTTTATTTTACCGGTAAAACACATCCCTACCACATAAACCATAAAATGATATGGTACAAAGAAGCATTGTAAATTATTCTTCGAAATATTTCTATAACTCTGAAAGTCTAAAAAAATAGGTACCTACCGTACTGCGCTGCAAAATTCAAATCGCTGACATTGGTCAGAAAGCCGCAGACCTAAACTGGGCTGGACATATTTGCCGCATGTCAAACGAGCGGTGGGCAAAATTTATTACCGAATGGAGCCCACACAACGCTAACAGACACCTAGGCAGGCCCAGAAGGAGATAGCGGGACGAACTTGATGTCTTCGACGAGGATTGGCCGCAGAAAGCTTTGCGTAGAGAGGAGTGGAAGAAGGGTAGGGAGGCCTTTGCCCTGCAGTGGGACTATAACGGCTGATAAAAATAAAAACTGAAAGATTAAGATTCGATGAGTCTTTTATTTATTTATTTGAGACTTCATGCCCAAAACATTGTACATAGGCGGACTTAATGCAATGAGCATTCTCTACCAGTCTACCTTTGGGTGATGCAGAGATAATCTAGTGGCAGGTGCAGAAGCAAGGAAATTCAATTGAATATACCAAACATATATATAAAAATATACATAACACACTTTACATACATTTTAATGTGGGAGCCATGCTTCGGCACGAATGACTCGGCTCAACTGGAGTGATATCACACCCTCACACAAAACCAGCGTGAAATAATCACGTTGTGTTTCGCCGTGCGAGTGAGGTTACTGGTTACCCAACATTTCCCTTCCTAAATCTCCAAAAACCTAAATTTCCAAAAGGCCAACACCGCATTCGTAACTCTTTTGGTGTTGCGGATGTGTATGGGCGGCGCCGATTGCTTACCATCAGGTAATCGTATGTTCGTTTGCCGACATATCACATAGAAAATAGTTACGTAATTGCTAAGCTAAGGTACATCTGTATAAAAATGCCTCTGTAGAATCTACACTTTCAGCTTCACTAAAGAGGACTGCAGTGTGATTCTGTAAGACTTCATTCTAAACTTCGAATCAAATCCGCTGTGAGTAGTAGTACACTAGCGCTACACTTGCGAGTTGAACTAAATTGACAGCAACATTTTGATAGTTATAGTATGAGATGACGTTAAAAGTGGCATTTTAAAATTTAATTTCCCCGTCATTTCGACGCTCATTTCGCACTCGAACACGATTCAAAATCAAACAAATTTTATAGAATCGACGTGCTGACCGACAGACTGACAACTTATACCTTATATTTTTTTTGACTTTCAAAAGTGCATTGAATTATCTAATTGAAATTTCTAACTTTTGACTTTTGCAGGAAGCGCGGTCTTACTTGATGACGCGTAAATGATGGTACAAATACCAAAGGCCGTATTCCACTTCCCTGTCTCCCATTTCTAAATCACATCATCAGCTCATAAGTGCCCACACTATTGAGAAAGGCCTCTTCCGAAAAAGAACAGGTTTTAATAGCATTAATCACTACGCTTGCTGAAGGCGGATCAGTGATTTTAAACTTATAATTAGAAATTATAACTTCAGGTTTACTCACGATGGAGCGGTAAGACCCCTCTTTGAGGAGTGTTTAGAAAGACGACATGGCGTCCTAAGCGCCTGAAACTTACCTGTTTAGAGTTCGGCGGGAAAAAACGCCCGTGTATCGCCATTGTGACAGTGGAGCATACGATGGCGGTGTGCCCTGTTTGGGCTCAGTACCGCCTTGTCCAGGCTGTTAGGTTTCGACCCACAAATAATTGATGAAAAGCTAGTCTTAACTTTTGGCCGATCACGACCACATTTTCGAAATCTCTTACTCACAAAAGGACTGAAACGCAGTTTTGAACTACTTATAGGCTAGTACAGTGTGCAAGCCGAGCTAAAAGCCAACATACCATCAATGTAGGCACTTTGGTTTGAATGCGTAATGTTAATCAGAGCTGTATACGCCTTAGACAGAGCAACAGGTTTATCATTTTCAGACACCAATAAAGTACGTCCCACGGAAATGGAGGTGGCGGGGGTTGGTCAACAAAGTGTGACATGTGCGACAAGGGGTGGGTGACCTAAACTTTGTGAATTCAAATTTAAAAAAAAAATCGACTCTATCTTTAGGAAAACACGGTTTAAGGATTGTTTTTTTTGTTGACGAGTTAATAAAATCATGAAATTAATGTGACGAACGAGTAATTTATGGATGGCCCCTAACTCCCCACATTGCACTATGCATACATTTTATTTTGTATGTGTGATTGGACAGCGGTGCGGCTGCGTCCGAAGTTGATGTGTTATTGTAACCAGTCGCTAATATACCGTAATTGCTTTCGGATGTTTCTGTCCTCAACACCCTGCTGATGTAATATTGAGGTTGGATATAACTAGTGAACACAATATATATAAATAAAAATAATTTTGCTAAACACTCTTGTATTGGGGGTATTCATAGGCATGTCGGCTCGTTTCCCGCTATCCCACAAGAAAGAAATATTTATTTATTTAACACTTTATGTACTTAAAAATACAAAGGCGGACTTAATGCCCGAAGGCATTCTCTACCAGTCAACCTCAAGGGTGATGCAGAGAAGTGTTAACAATAGGAATAGGAAAATAAATTAACGAGTCCCATACAAAACAAGTTAGTCTAAATATATTTTTTTTAATATCAACCACTGAATGTTAGTTTATGTAGCAATAGAAAAAGTTTTATCGGATACATTTCTGAGAATGTTCGGGGGAACTAGGATTAAGTTAAGATACAATATTTTATGCCTGCTCTGGTGGAAACCTCATGAAACATGTTTCAATAGTTTTTGAGGAAGAGAAAACAGACAGACAAATACCGAATAAAAACAACCACAGCCTTATGTAGAGGCCCAATACCTCTCATGATCTCTGGATGATCACTTCCCAATCCTTATCATCCGAAACCCTTTTCCCAAAAGACCTGCAACGCATTCGTAATTCCAGGCGTCGATTTTCAGATAATCCGTCTGCTCGTATGCCGATCTATACTATAAAAAAACCTAATTATTATAGTTATATGTCTGGAACGGGCATCAAAGTCTAGATATTATGGCAGGGTTGCGGTTGCAAGCGCGAAAAGGCACCGCGGCCTCGGCTTGGAACAGGAGAAGGAATGGGGTGGTTTATAGTCTGTAAGAGTCTGAATCTCCTTGTATGTAGAGCAGGAAAGAAAACAGAGGATCTCTAGATTTTTGTTCCCTTTAAAAAAATCTAGATATTCTCAAATGTCCACCCATAATACCTACTTACAATGCAGTGAAAGCCCTAAGACTATTATTTGTTTATCATTACAGATTTAAAAATTGTACCAAAAGACCTTATGCGGTTAATAGAAGAACAAGATAGTAAGCGCACAACTTCTAGAAAAGTCTTTATATCAGAGAAATTAGCACACATAACAAACGCGGGCACCATTCTCGAATGTTCCAACGTCACCCCATTCAAAAGCAAAAGCCGGCTAGGCTTCCCTTGCTTTTACTGTAGGAACGTGTTCGAAAAACTAGAAAAACTTCGCGAACACACAACCCAGCACAAGAAAACAGAAATTCGACACATACTCAAAACTTATGGCGCAGAATGCTTAGTCGTTTACGTAGATACGACGGATCTAAAGTGCACATTATGCGACAAATCTATCCAGAATCTCAACAGTTTAAAATCCCACTTAACTAATGTACATAAAAAGAAACTGTATCCAGAATTCACTGATAGAGTTATACCATTCAAACTCTCCGATTCAGGTGTACACGAATGCCAAGTATGCGGCTTTAATTTTGAAACTTTTGGCTCAATTGAAAGGCATATGAATGTACATTACAGAAATTACGTCTGCAAAGAATGTGGGACGGGTTTTGTAACTAAATACAGGCTAAAAGTTCATACGAAAAGTATGCACGCGGGTGGGAATTATCCTTGTGAAGTTTGCGGTAAAGTGTTTTCGACGCAACAGAAGTATAAAAACCATGTGAACACAGTCCATAAGCTGTTAAAGAGGTTCAAATGCACGAAATGTTCGGAACGTTTCGCTGAATACTTCAGAAGGCAAAAGCACTTAGTTCAAGTACACGGTGTAGCGCCCTTACAGTATAAGTGTAATGTCTGTGACAAAAATTTCGATCGGCGATACACTCTATCAAGGCACATGAAAAGAGACCATTTGGAAGAAAGAGATTATCAATGTGAAATGTGTTCTTATAAGTGTTTTACGAAGAATGAGTTGAGAGTTCACATGGTTAAACATAATGGGGAAAGGATATTTGAATGTTCTGTCTGTAAAAAGTCTTATGCTAGAAAGAAAACGCTGAAAGAACATATGAGGATTCATAATAATGATCGCAGGTTTGCGTGCGCGGTGTGTGGGCAGGCGTTCGTACAGAAATGTAGTTTAAAAGGACACTTGAAAACTCATCATTTGGAATTTAGTATGTAATGTAATAAAATATATTGTTTTATAGAAATCTTGTGTTTTATTTTTATCGCGAAAGTATTTCACGGTAAGCTCGACTAGTTTCGAGTTACGCTTGGGGCTCTTATTCATGAGCGGCGTTGCGCGAATACTGCTACTCACTCTCTTCTTACTGCGGCAACACGGTCGACTCATTTGCCCGCTGAGCGACTAATTAGGTGTTGGGTTCTATTCCCAGGTCGCCGCAAAAACAATATTGCATATCACATGCACTGTGTCGCTCATCGTCAAATAAAATAATAAATTATGACCTTTTTAATAATTTCATTGCTTAGAAAAAGAGATTAAAAATTTATTTACATATATTTATTAAAATCGCTCTAAAATTACATTTTTAAATATTACTATAAAATAAAATAATATTTAAAAATATAAAAGTAGGAGCCAGCTGGCAGCGGGAGCAAGGTCCAAGCTGCCGGCGGTTAGGGCTCCAGAGACAAGAACCTCCTCACAATACGTGCCGTTTCAAGGAGGACTGCCTTCTGTATGAGGCCCTTGATCCATCCGCCTAACGTCAGCCTCTTAAGGTGGTTGTCGAGGCTTTTGGGGACTAACCCGTTTGCCGACACAACTATCGGCACAACGATGGCCGAGTCCACATTCCACATGTCAACAACCTCGTGAGCTAAGTCAAGATATTTCAATTGTTTATCTTTCTCAGCTTTCACGAGGTTCTCGTCATGAGGAATGGCAACATCGATTATCGTCGTGCGACGCGCTAGTCGGTCTACCACCACAATGTCAGGCTTATTGGCTACAATAGTCCTGTCTGTGATGATAGACCGATCCCAGTACAATGTGATATGGTCTTTTTCGAGAACTGGGTCGGGCACATACTTGTAGTACGGGACCTCAGACTCAACAAGCCGGTATTTCAAAGCAAGTTGCTTATGGATAATCTTGGCCACCTGATTATGTCTGTGCAAGTATTCGCCATTAGCCAAACGACCACAGCCGGAAATAATATGTCTGATGGATTCACCGGAGCTATGACATGCCCGACATATGTCAACCGTCCCATCCTTCATAATATATTTACGGTAGTTATTCGTGAGGATAACTTCGTCCATAATTGCACATACAAATCCTTCAGTTTCTCCGAAGAGGTTACTGAATCGTAGCCAAGCTACCGACGCTAGAAAATCTATATCGGGCCCGTGGAGAGCCCGAAAGAAGCGTCCGTGGAGCTCCTTGCTACTCCATACCGCCTTGCGGTCATTGACGCTCAGTACTACGGG
This sequence comes from Spodoptera exigua, assembly GCA_902829305.4. Lineage (NCBI taxonomy): Eukaryota > Metazoa > Arthropoda > Insecta > Lepidoptera > Noctuidae > Spodoptera > Spodoptera exigua. The sequence continues at coordinate 3,267,277 of LR824630.2, read as the reverse complement.
TTTGCACCAGTTCTCTTTAGCCAAGGATAGTGGTGTGAATCCCTTGTCCACTGTGACTACTTCTCGATGCATATCCTCGTCCACTTTCAGGAAATGTTCCCTGAGATTGCACACCTCACGGTTGTGAAGGGTCTTAGCGTTTAGAAAGCCTCGACCCCCACATTTCCGCGGGATGTACAACCTCATGACTGATGAACGAGGATGATGCATTCGATTTGCAGTCAGCAGCGTCCGGACTCGTCTATCCAGGATGTCAAGTTCAGTCTGAGTCCATTTGAGTATGCCAAAAGAATACATCAGGACCGGCATGCCCCAACCGTTAAAGGCGCGTACCTTGTTGCCGCCTGATAACGAACTTTTCAGTACCTTATTCAGGCGGCCAAAGAAGCGCTCCTGTAAAGATTGTTTCATGTGCGGCCCATTAATACCCAATCCTTCCGACATACCCAAATACTTGTAGGTATCATTTGCGGAGAGTGATCTCAGTTTTGTGAAATCTGACAGCTCTAGACTTTCAGATTCCACTATCCCGCCTCGCTTTACATGCATGACCGCACACTTATCAACACCAAACTCCATTCTGATGGAACTACTAAATTTTTAGTTATTTTTAGTAGTTCCATCAGCTCCTCCTTGTTTGGTGCAAACAACTTGAGGTCATCCATGTAAAGTAAGTGAGAAATAACGTGACCTTTTCTCCGCAAACGATAGCCCAGCCCTGAAGCCTCAAGTAAAGTACTGAGAGGATTCAAGGCCAAGCAGAACCATAGTGGGCTCAGACTATCACCCTGGAATATTCCTCGCACTATCCTTACAGGTTCTTCACTCCTTTGGATTTGCTTACATCCTGGGTAGGAAAGCACCGTGCTCCAATGCCTCATACATGACTGTAAGAAGTTGCGCAGAGTTGTATTAATTTTATACAACTCCAGCACCCTCATAAGCCATGTATGTGGTACGGAGTCATAAGCCTTTTTATAATCTATCCAGCATGTAGATAAATCCTTTCGGGATCGACGAACCTGCTGGCTAATGACCATATCAATGAGGAGTAGCTCCTTAGTTCCACGTGACCCCTTTCTACATCCATTCTGAGAGACAGACATGATGGCATTTTTTTCTATATGTTTTGTAATTTTTGCTCTCAAAATGGATGTAAAAAGTTTATAGACCGTTGGTAAACACGTAATCGGTCTATAATTTTTGGGTTCAGTGTAACTACCCGATTTATGGAGCAGGTGGGTAATTCCTGTAGTCAGAAACTGAGGCAACGATCCAGCTTCTAAGGCCATCTGGAACTGCGACGCTAAGCGATCGTGTGAACTGGTAAATGATTTCAGCCAAAAGTTGTGCAGTCCGTCCGGCCCCGGTGATTTCCAATTGGGGACCGAACAGGCTGCATTGGCTACATCAGAGGAGGTAATGACTACCTCCTCCATCTCTGGTAAAGTTTCACACTCCCGCTTAACATCGCACATCCAGTCCGCCTCCGTGTGGTTAACAGGCACCGACCAGATGTTGCGCCAAAACGAGTTGGTAGTTTCATCGTCCGGACGCTGTCCGTTAACCACATCTTGGCTGGACCGTTCCCAGGCTCTGTACACCCACCTCTGATCACTTTGGAACATACGATTCTGAGTATAGCGCTCTACCCTTTTTTTATATCTTCTAATACGGTTTGCCCATGCATAGATTTTCTGCTTCAGGAAGTCGATGCGCGCTGTAACACGTGTAAGGTATTCATGAGGACTAGTTTCAGTCCCCACAAATGCACGCCTTACAAAGCGCATCACTCTAGGGCGGTTGTTCCCCTCCCTGAAGCAGGTTAGTTTGCCGATGAGTACCCTGGCCTCATCGATACGACGCTCAATCCTGCATTGCCAGGCAGGAGCAGCTGGTTTCGGTCGGACTGCTGCGTCAAGATTTGGGAATCTGACGTTAGCTACTCGACAAGCTGCTATCGCCCCACAATACAGGATCGAGTGTGTATCATAGAGATTTTCGCTACTTTCAAAATAATTTTCGAGTAGCGAATCCAAGGCACACACCAGCGCCCTATTTTTTCCACACATGGGCAAACGTGGTAATCTGGGTCTTAATTCACTAGGAGCAAATCTATACTCATGTATCGCATCCTCCAAAGCGTTCCTCAATATTTCATTGCACTGAGTACTCACTTGTTCAACCTTATCGTCCTCCACGGCAGCACCAGGAGTGGCGAGTGTGGCATTTTCCACTGGAGGTGTTTGTGTCGCCGGCTGGGAAGAAGTGAGGACGACACGGTTGTGTAGTGTTTCTAAGCGCAGCCGATCAAGTGCAGCATCGTCCAATCTGCGGCTGCGTTGAATGACACGCACCTGATCCGATAGTCGCTGGGCGGAGACGTTGACAGATGGCTCAAGCACCTGAAACAGAGACAACATCCTGTCACGGTACGCAGTGAGGTTAGTTCCTCCCTCTGTAGCACCATAATACGCGCGCATGACGTTCTCATTAATGGCTTGAGACCATTTCATGCGCCGCGCACAACCACCGGCAGCGGGGACCCGTCCCGGAGCCCGGTGGCCCCTGGTTCCCAAGCCCATCGGTGGCCGGCCTCTCCTCTGCCGACGTACAGGTACCGGCGACGCCAGCGGGGAGAGATATTCATCGCTCGAGCTCGACGCAACTGCTACCACCGGCGATCGTGTCGTTCTGGTTTCCGGCGATGGCGAGGCGGAGCTGAGCGACGAATCCGGGGATGGTGGGGATGCGCCTCGTGCTCTTGCCTTCGATCTTGTCAACATTTTGCACTTAACTCCATTATATTGTGATTATATTTTCCTTGGTTTTGATTGTGACGACGGCTGTCACTGTCCGTTTTTTATGTTTATTTAATATGGTTCGTGGATTCATTTTAATCACAAAAATCTATTTAAACTATTTTTCTGTACAAATGTTTGATTAAATTTCTATTGTTAGCAGTTTATGGAGGAAAAAAAATAATATTATTTAATTTTGAAAGAAATGTGCAAAATTTGTCATGTTGACAGGTGTAGTGTTGCAAGATTATTATTATTATTATTTAAGATTAAAAATTATTATTAACTGAGGAAAATTTCCAATTTTGTAAACTGATTTTGTGAACTTGTGAACTCTGCCATCTAGTATAAAGCAGACGTACTAATCAACAACGTTTAGTTTCTGTCACAATAAGTTACGGTTTATTTTACCGGTAAAACACATCCCTACCACATAAACCATAAAATGATATGGTACAAAGAAGCATTGTAAATTATTCTTCGAAATATTTCTATAACTCTGAAAGTCTAAAAAAATAGGTACCTACCGTACTGCGCTGCAAAATTCAAATCGCTGACATTGGTCAGAAAGCCGCAGACCTAAACTGGGCTGGACATATTTGCCGCATGTCAAACGAGCGGTGGGCAAAATTTATTACCGAATGGAGCCCACACAACGCTAACAGACACCTAGGCAGGCCCAGAAGGAGATAGCGGGACGAACTTGATGTCTTCGACGAGGATTGGCCGCAGAAAGCTTTGCGTAGAGAGGAGTGGAAGAAGGGTAGGGAGGCCTTTGCCCTGCAGTGGGACTATAACGGCTGATAAAAATAAAAACTGAAAGATTAAGATTCGATGAGTCTTTTATTTATTTATTTGAGACTTCATGCCCAAAACATTGTACATAGGCGGACTTAATGCAATGAGCATTCTCTACCAGTCTACCTTTGGGTGATGCAGAGATAATCTAGTGGCAGGTGCAGAAGCAAGGAAATTCAATTGAATATACCAAACATATATATAAAAATATACATAACACACTTTACATACATTTTAATGTGGGAGCCATGCTTCGGCACGAATGACTCGGCTCAACTGGAGTGATATCACACCCTCACACAAAACCAGCGTGAAATAATCACGTTGTGTTTCGCCGTGCGAGTGAGGTTACTGGTTACCCAACATTTCCCTTCCTAAATCTCCAAAAACCTAAATTTCCAAAAGGCCAACACCGCATTCGTAACTCTTTTGGTGTTGCGGATGTGTATGGGCGGCGCCGATTGCTTACCATCAGGTAATCGTATGTTCGTTTGCCGACATATCACATAGAAAATAGTTACGTAATTGCTAAGCTAAGGTACATCTGTATAAAAATGCCTCTGTAGAATCTACACTTTCAGCTTCACTAAAGAGGACTGCAGTGTGATTCTGTAAGACTTCATTCTAAACTTCGAATCAAATCCGCTGTGAGTAGTAGTACACTAGCGCTACACTTGCGAGTTGAACTAAATTGACAGCAACATTTTGATAGTTATAGTATGAGATGACGTTAAAAGTGGCATTTTAAAATTTAATTTCCCCGTCATTTCGACGCTCATTTCGCACTCGAACACGATTCAAAATCAAACAAATTTTATAGAATCGACGTGCTGACCGACAGACTGACAACTTATACCTTATATTTTTTTTGACTTTCAAAAGTGCATTGAATTATCTAATTGAAATTTCTAACTTTTGACTTTTGCAGGAAGCGCGGTCTTACTTGATGACGCGTAAATGATGGTACAAATACCAAAGGCCGTATTCCACTTCCCCGTCTCCCATTTATAAATCACATCATTAGCTCATAAGTGCCCACACTATTGAGAAAGGCCTCTTCTGAAAAAGAACAGGTTTTAGCATTAATCACTAAGCTTGCTGAAGGCGGATCAGTGATTTTAGGTAAACTTATAATTAGAAATTATAAGTTCAGGTTTTCTCACGATGCAGCGGTAAGACCCCTCTTTGAGGAGTGTTTAGAAAGACGCCATGGCGTCCTAAGCGCCTGAAACTTACCCAGTTTAGAGTTCAGCGCGAAAAAACGCCTGTGTATCGTAAGTGTGACAGTAAAACATACGATGGCGGTGTGTCCAGTTTGGGCTGAGTACCGCGTTGTCCAGGCTGTTAAGTTTCGACCCACAAATAATTGATGAAAAGCTAGTCTTAACTTTTGGCCCATTACGACCACATTTTCGAAATCTCTTACTCACAAAAGGACTGAAACGCAGTTTTGAACTACTTATAGGCTAGTACAGTGTGCAAGCCGAGCTAAAACCCAACCATCGATGTAGGCACTTAGTTTGTATGCGTAATGTTAATCGGAACAGTACCTATATGCCCATAGAGAGCAACAGGTCTATCATTTTCAGACACCAATAAAGTAAGTCCCACGTAAAGGGAGGTAGGGGGGGTCGACAAAGTTTGATATGGTGTCACAAGGGCGTCGTAAGCATTGTGAATTCAAATTTCAAAAAAAAAAAAAAAAAATTCGGCTCTTTCTTTATGAAAACACGATTTAAGGATTGTTTTTTTGTTGACGAGTTAATAAAATCATGAAATTAATGTGACGTAGGTAGGTACTCTATGGATGGCCCCTAACTCCCCACATTGCACTATGCATACATTTTATTTTGTATGTGTGATTGGACAGCGGTGCGGCTGCGTCCGAAGTTGATGTGTTATTGTAACCAGTCGCTAATATACCATAATCGCTTTCGCTGCTGATCTAATATTGTAGTTGGATATAACTAGTGAACAGACACTCTTATATTAGGTACATTCTAGCAAACTTGGCGTATTCCGTTTCGCCACCAGATGGCTTCGTTTTCGATTTACACGCTTTTTTTTTTATTTTTTCCTGAATTTTTTTTGCTATAAACCTCGCAGAGCCCAAGACCTTCGAATGCAAAACTTTGGAAATCGGTCAAGAAGATGAACCCCACTTATTTTTTTATAGTAGACTAGCTACTTTCGCGCCGTTTCACTCGCTGCTCGGCTCCATTTGATCGTAGCGTGATGTTTTTTATAGCCTATAGCACTCAGGAACATTTTAGCTATCTATCAGTGAAAGAATTAGGTATGGCAATCCGCCCAGCGGTTCCAAAGATTACCCCCTACATATAAACTTACAAATTTTACCTCTATAATATTAGTATAGATTATAATTATTACTCACAATAATTAAGTTAAATTATCTTTTGTTGCGGGCGGGCGTTCATAGGCATGTCGGCTTGTATCCCCTCTTAGCCCACAGTAATTAATGAATTATTACAAAACGAGTGAGCCTAAAAATATTTTAATATCTGTTTGATCAGCAATGGACATATTATTATGCAGAATTTTTTTATCGTTTACATTTCTGAGAACGTTTAGGGGAGCTACATATCTTAATTCCCCCTAGTCCTATCCACCATCGTACCACCAGACAAGCGGCAAAACGTCATCGCTTCATGGGGGATATCCCAACTAGATGCGCGAAGCTAGTCGCCCCTAGACTTATAATCAGAACCGCTAAGGAGTGGAATTATTTATTGGAGTCTGTGTTCCCCGAAGGGTATAAACCTGGGTGTCTTCAAGGTCCGAGTGAATAGGTTGCTTATGGAGGCGTGCTCCATCGTAGGCCGCATCATAGCTTACCACCAGACGTGATAGCGCCAAAAGCCTGAGCATTACGAATAAAAAAAGTACACATTATTTCTTATCTATGAAATGAAACAAGGAAAAACTTAAAACAATGTTTATTTATTTATTTAATTTATACAATGTACTTATAAAAACACGAATTACGGATAATTTAAACATTATAATTAAAACTACTTTGGTATAACATGTCAAAAAATTGTATTGTTACATCGCCAACAATCACGAATAACTTAATCATTCAACGAGGGTTATCTTTTGTGTTCACTAGATGGCGCTAATGTTGATTAAGGTCTTTTTACCTAATAGACAATTTTCTCATGAAAACTATTTTTTATGGAAGAATAGGATGAGAAACTAATCACTAAGTCAGTAATCAGCGTAGCTATGTTTCCAGCCTTTTGGGGGATAGGGATTAAGTTTTCGGGAATTCTGAGATTGTGGGTGATAGAAATTGGGCTTCGAGTACCTTGTCATAGGCATAAAAAAAACGAAAGTCGTTTCACGCCGGATTTCTGTAAGGCCGTGTTGTCACGCCGGTCGAGCCGGCTTAAACGTGCCGTAAGACAAAAACAAGTGAACAGCTTGGGTGCTGACTTACTGACCTCGCACTGCATTAGAGCTCTCTGATATCATATCACAAACGATAGCCCTCATTCCCGGAACATACAAAAACAATAATATTCTACTCACAGAAAAACCTTTTTTCAATTTTCTGTGATTCTACTATTTACAAGTAAATACAATATGAATATTGTAGATTTTGTTTAATTACAATAATTAAGTGCGCAAGAGCTACGCTTCGGCACGAATGGTCCAACTCGATCATCAATAAACACAGCGGAGAGTGAGGCAACTGTTTTTTTTTTTTTTTATATGTAATATGTCGGCAAACGAGCAGACGGATTACCTGATGGTAAGCAATCAGCGCCGCCCATGGACACTCGCAACGGAGGAGTTACGAGTGCGTTGCCGCCCTTTAAGGGATTAGGGATTTGGAGATTTAGGGATTGGGGAAGGGGAAGGATTGGGCCTCCGGTAACCTCACTCACACGGCGAAACACAACGCAGTGGTTAATTCACGCCGGTTTTCTGTGAGGCCGTGGTATCAATCCGGTCGAGCCGACCCATTAGTGCCGAAGCATGGCTCTCCCACACTTAGACAACAACTACTTGGCAACTAAGCCAAACTAATATTATAAATGCGAAAGTAACTCTGTCTGTCTTTTACGCCAAAACTAATGAACCTGCTTCTGTGAAAATTGGTACACACATAGTTTGGAACTCGAGAAAGGACAGTTTTATACCAAAAATCTGCAGGAAGTCACTATTCCACGCGGACGGAGTCGCGGGCAAAAGCTGGTTATCTTAGACTAAAAAAATCTGGTCTAATTGGGAATGTAGAGCTCAATGTCAATATGTACTTAATTTATTGTTGATATACATTTTCTACTTAAAAAGGAACGATTTTGTTTGAATTTGAAATGCTCCTAAACTAGACATAATTTGGTATTGGGGAGGGATTAGGGTAGGGGAAGGATTGGGCCTCCGGTAACCTCACTCACACGGCGAAACGCAACGCTGTGGTTATTTCACGCCGGTTTTCTGTGAGGCCTTGGTACAACTGCAGTCGAGCCGACCCATTCGTGCCGAAGCATGGCTCTCCCATTTTAACAATTTATTAATTTTTTTACATGTAAAGGCATACAATCAAAGAATGTCTGAATGTTTAATACATAATCATAGACGTATACAGGGTGTAAAAAGTCACTTAACGAAGCCGAAAGCCACGTATTGTACCCATTATTTGGAACATTTTTTTCTTTAAGACCATAGCTGGGACTCCACGGGTTCTCGAGATATTGAAGGTCAAACATGCATTTTAAATACTTTTTTTGCGCTATCGAATTCTAAGTATTATTACAAAACTTTTTTCCAAACAAACATTACCTGAATTTTCGATTTTTCTAAATAAATTACGCATTTGAAGTTACGAACAGTAATGTACGTAATAAATAAATGCAGACCCGCACAAAAAACATCGCGCATCTCAGTACGATTTTTATTTTACAGAATTGTTTTGTTGTTGTGAAGTAAAACATCGACCTACGTACTTATCACAGCGTTTTCATGCTAAGCTGTGAGCCTACGCACACAATGACACGAAGCCCGTTCGCTTTACATTGAGCGCAATAAATTTTTTTTTTTGATAGGTACCTAAGAATGAAATTCGTTTCTCAGTGATAATTTTAGCGTAAAGCTACTTAGTTAGAACTGCAGTATGCGTAGTTAACGGCTTCGTTAAGTGTATTTTTACACCCTGTAAATATTTACACAAAATTCCAACAAATGAATTAATGCTAAAAGGCAGTTTTTTGCTATCCACATAAAATACAATTAATAGCTTTTATGTACCAGATACAAATCAATACAGAATGTGGCTTATAAGTTACTCAACGTTATTAAGAGGTGGGAGAGGTCCAAAATGGAATCGCGGTCTCGACCCGGAGCAGTAAAAGGAACGAGGTTTTTAGTCAGTAAGAGTCTGACAATCCCTCTCGCCTCACCAAGTCGTTTAATGATCGTCCTCCTCAAAGAGGGTTGGTATATACTTATATTTTCAGGATTGTAGAGTACTATTAAAATTTTATTTACTTTTCTTTCTTATGTTTTTTCGCGTGCTGTTTAAAAGAATTAATTGTAAAATACTTCTTGTGGCAAATACCACACTCAAAAGCCTTGGTGCCACCGTGCCGTAACATATGCTCCTTTAGCTCATAATTGCTAAAAAACTTTTTGTCACATTCGCGACATCCGTACGTCTTTTTATTCTCGTGTTTCTTCCGCATATGATTTGTATAATACTGTTTCCACGTAAACGTTTCCCCGCATAGTTCGCAAGTGATAATTTTGATTTTCTCCCTGTGTTTCTCCAAGCAATGGAGATGTCTTAAGTATTCACCGGCGAACCTTTCGTCACAGTGCTGACATTTGAATTTGAGGGCTTGTTCATGAACCAATTCTTCGTGTTTCCGTCTGTATTTCAATAGAGCAAAAACTTTATCGCACACTTTACACGGAAATTTGCCCACGTTATGAATTTTGACGTGTTGTTTTAATCGATTTTCTGCCAGAAACGTGTCCCCGCAGTCATCGCAGACGTAATTATTGTAATGGGCATTCATATGAGCGTCGAGATGTAAATAATTAGTGAAGGATTCTTTACAGAGAGCGCACTTAAGATCCTGTCTTAGTACGTAAGGAATGACTCTAGTATAAGCTTGGTCGAGTATAACTCTGTGTTTTACGCTTAAATGTTTGAACATATCGTTCCAATTGTTTATGACTACGCAGCAAACTGTACAAAGAAGGTTGTCTATGTCTAACTTTATAACCTCATTCATCCAATATGGCCGCATAGTGTATTCAATTTTTTCTATTCTGTGGCTTACGTGTTCTGTTCTGGTGTGTGTACGCAAGTCATCCGGGTCCTCAAAATGAGGTCCGTCCGTTGAACAGTACGCGCAATAGTAGCGAATGTTCTTAGATTTGTAAGGGGTAGCGTTTGTGAATGTTAGGATGGCTTTTATTTCCTTTATTAGTTGATATGTCTGTTCTTTTTTCGGGTCTTGATATTCTGTAAAAGAAATAATTTAGTTAGTTTGCTTTGTTTTCTTAAATATATATACACGTTGGCCACGGGCTATTCTTGAAATAAGAAATCGAGCCACCGGTAGATTGACTTTTAGCAACAAAAAATACTAAGTAAGTAGTCAAAAAAAGTAAATAGTAAGTAATAAGTCAAAAAATCCATCTAAAAAAATCTCAATAAAAATATGCCTATGCATAAAGCATAGATCTGAGGGTTTGCACCAGGAGAGGCAAGAGACTCCAACTTCAGACCTTGGCGCCCCCCAGAATATGGTAGTTTCCAACTAGTCAAATACAATACTTTTATCCAAATGTCAAAAACGATACTTTTCTTTGAAAAACTGAGTTGTGATGACATAGTATTTTTGCGTCAAATACCTAACTTACTTATTTTTTAATAATAAGCTAAAAAATATCTAAAACTTAGTGTATCGATGGATCGATGAATAAAAGTATGGTTATTTTTAAATATTTCATTGTATTGAAACTTATTAATTCATTTTTGACCTAGGGTATTAATTATATTATTATATATTAAAGGGTAATAATTGGGTAATTTCGACCCAATTTGTCGCCCTGGGCCATCGCCCCATCACGCCCTCCCGCCGGCATTGCCAACACCCTCTTCACACGCTAGTGATTGCAGATGCTCGTCGAGACTTGCCAAGCGCGTACAAGTACCATAACAATACTTACGCTAAATATTGTGATACAGAGATGAAAATTGGCTAGTAAAATATCGATGCATTTCATATGCAAGTCTGGTGTATATGAGATAGTGTTATTGATCCCTTGCTGTCAACATAACTTCACTACTTTCCCGAGACTTTTTTGTGAGAAAATCATCAAATGACTGTTTTCGCCCAGACTAGAGCTGCAGGGAGTGTAAAAAAACTACATTAGTTGCCTATTTCAATCACTAGACGGCGCCACAATCGTTTTAGGTCCTAAGAAGCGAGAAAAACTACATATATAGAGAGAGAAAACACATTTATTTGATATCTCGTAAAAATACCGAGTCATTTATTGTATGTACATAACTTAATTAACACATATTTAATTTAAATAAAACCCGATATTTTGTGGCTTGGCCGCAATCGGGTGTATAGAGAAGAAAGATTATAAGAAACTATAAGAGAAGACTTTTCCATTGAGGTAAACCGTCTCATAAACTATAGGAATAATGACCAATTTTTACATTTTTTTTTCTTTTAATGTCTGCCTTTTAGATTACTTAGTTCATATTACACGTACATACACGTACTAGCGACCTGTCCCGGCTTCGCATGGGTGCAATGATCATACAAAATTTATCCACTATTTAAAGGATGTTATTATACATATGGACCTTCCTCTTCAATCACACTATCTATCTCTTTATCTATAACAAAAGCGCGTCAAAATCCGTCGTGTAGTTTTACAGATTTAAGCATACATAGGGATATAGGGACAGAGAAAGCGACTTTGTTTTATACTACGTAGTGGTTTTTCTTTCTTTAAGGAATCAAATACTTTCAGCGATACACCATGTGACGTCACGATTCAGTATACAGGGTGTAAAAAGACACTTAACGAAGCCGAAAGCCACGTATTCTACTCATTATTTAGATCATTTTTTTCTTTAAGACCATAGCTGGGACTCCACGGGTTCTCGAGATATTAAAGGACAAAGATGCATTTTTAATTTTTTTTTTTTGCGCAATCGACTTCTAAGTATTATTACAAAACTTTTTTCCAAACAAACATTACCTCAATTTTCGATTTTTCTAAATAAATTACGCATTTGAAGTTACGAACAGTAATGTACGTAATTAATAAATGCAGACCCGCACAAAAAACATCGTGCATCTCAGTAGGATTTTTATTTTACAGAATTGTTTTGTAGTTGCGAAGTAAAACGTCGACCTACGTACTTATCACAGCGTTTTAATGCTAAGCTGTGAACCTACGCACAAAATGACACGAAGCCCGTTTGCTTTACATTGCGCGCAATAATTTTTTTTTTAATAGGTACCTAAAAATAAAAGTCGTTTCCCAGTGATAATTTTAGCGTAAAGCTACTTAGTTAGAACTGCAGTATGCGTAGTTAACGGCTTCGTTAAGTGTCTTTTTACACCCTGTATTTCATTAAGTGTCTTTTTACACCCTGTATTTCACAATGAGCAATGACTTAGCAACTTCCTAATTCTGAACTTAAATTTATTCTATTTAAGTATAGTTTTCTTTTACGCCTCACTGAATAAAAGATGATATTAAGCCGACCCCAAGAAACTTGGGATAAGGACAGGAAAATAAAAAAAAAGGATTTTGAATTATTATCATCGTCAAATATCCGTTAAAATCCATTTCCATAGATTTGATCTCTCTTATAAAAGATAGGTATGCCATTACCGCCACGCTTTACAAGCTGGTTGTAGAATCCGAACTAGGCAAATATGCTATCCTGACTAGCATTATCAACAGCGTCCATATCGCTTTTCGCTTCATCAGCGTGCTTGGTGACATGTTGTATCCAAGCCTTCTTCTGTATAAAGGTATCTCCACAACGTTCACAAGTAAACAACTCCTGATTATCATGTATTTTCATATGGGATTTCAGAGAACTGCGGGTGACGTAATATTTGGAGCATATTTGGCACTGATACTCTTTCAGTTTCGTATGCTTTACTGTATGTCTCTTCATTTCGTTCTTGTTGTAAAACCCTTTACCGCATTCCGGACATTTATGGGGTCTTAGTAGAAGGTGAAAATGGTTTATATGAGATTTCAACGAGCGTTGACTGTCAAAATTCTTCCCGCAGGCTTTGCACGAGAACTGTGGTATCGGAGCCCCGTGTATTTTTACTTCGTGGTCATTTTTCCGAACTGTATCCATGAATTTTTCGTCGCAATACCCACATTTTCTCGTCTTAGACCCCTTCATGTGCAAAACTCTCTCGTGTTCTTTCATTCTGATCCTTGTGTCGAAGATTTTGGAGCAAAAAGCGCACACGAAAACGCCTTTCTGATGTCTAATTACATGCGTCCTCAAAGCTCTAGTATTTATGAAGTGTTTTCCGCAATCCGCGCATTCGTAGTTTGGATAATGTTCCGTCATATGTTCAGACAAATGCTTGAAGTAATCGAATTGCTTCGAGCATAGAGCGCATTGCAAAAAATCGTTATCAAACTTAAACGGAATAATATGATCTGGTATATCCAAATGTATTGGTTGTTCGTGATTGTTTTTTAAATGTATCATGGCGTCTTTCAGGCTATCCATTCGAAGGTCACAAATTTCGCATTTAAGGTCTGTTACATCAACTCTTAGGACCATATCGGAAACGTATCTTACGTTTTCAATGGGTTCTGAATTTGAGAAATGAGTTGTTAACGTGTGCTTTTTAAGTTCGGGAGGGTTTGGGGTCTGATATGGGCAATGGAGACAAGCGTAGCCAATACCCCAGTGTCCTTTGATTGGCGTTGCGTTGGTACACTTAATTAAAGTGCGTACGTTTTCTTTGAATTTTTGTACAATGATCTTACTTTTCTGTTTGTTCTCTCCCTTCGCAGTGTCATTCCACTGGACATCTACAAACAAGAGTTTCTTCTTTAGTTTCTTTGACACATTCATTAAATCTGTCTAGTTAGGACACAACAATAAGAGAAAATTCATTACAGATGGACCCTTCGGTTTCGCTTCGAACTTTCAAAAGACTTCTCGACTAAATGATGTAACAAAGAAATGAATTGTAAAACTGATTGAAAAAGAGTAACCATGGAGTTTCTTGATCGTTCTTCTCCATAGGAATTTACATTTTGGAACGAGCAAATAGCTTCACCAGATGACAGACGGACAGACGGACACGCATGAAGTTAAACTTGACGTTCAACTGTGGTACAATTCTAATAAATGATTTTGACTTTGATTTTGATTTCGCTTCAGTTAAAAAAAAGCATTGGTCAGTTAAACGACATTCATTTTTCAAATATTTATTAAGTATTGTACAAATAAAGAAAAATATGTAATTGATAACAATCAATAAAGCGCATGTAAAAACGTATTTTTATATGGTTAGTTAGAGCTGAAATAGGTACTCATAAGCATTTGCAACTTTTGTGGACCAATATATACATTCGATACACCAACCGCACCAGAGTAAAGCAGTTTTTTTGGAGGCAGGAAAATCATCTAATGATTTCTTCCGTTTTAGATGAGGCGAAAGGAAGTTATTTATATGATTACCGATTATAGGGTAAGGAATCAGCGCCACCCATAGACATTCGCAACAAAGAAGGGGTGACGAGTGCGTTGTTGACTCGTTGCAGGATTGTTTTGCGAAAGGACTCGACTTCCAGTAACCTCACTCACACGGCGAAACACAACGCTGCGGTTGTTCCACGCCGGTTTTCTGTGAGGCCGTGGTATCACTCCAGTCGAGCCTACCTAATACCCATTCGCACTCAGACTCTTACTGATTAACACCACCCAATTTCTCACTCTTATTTCGGACTGGGGCCACGGCAAATTATTACGCTTACAGCAGCAACCGTTAGGCCTTTTAGGCATGACAGTTTTGAGGATATGCGGATTGCGAATTGTCAATAAAGGCCGCGGTTAGAAGCTTGTGTAAAATAATAACACAGTCAATCGTTGATTTTAGGCTGCACTTAAAATTAGTATTTTTAGAGCAAGTTTCAAGAATTGACCGTGGTATTTGGTAATTCGATAAAAGTGTTTATTGGTCGCCAAGTTTTAACTTGATTGATTGTGGTCGTGGTGGCCCGGAGGTTAAGGAGCCCGCTTCTCATGCATGAATGTGTGGGTTCAGTACCTGGCAAGTACCATTGTGACTTTACCGAGTTATATGTACTTTCTATGATTATTTAGACACCAGTCACCACTGACATACTGTGAAGGTAAACATCGTAAGGAAAACTGGGCTTATAATTTCTAATTATAAATCGCCGACCCGCATTAACCAAGCGTGGTGATTTGCTCAAACCTTTTCCGTGTGAAAAAAGGCCTTTAGTCAGCAGTGGGCACTTATGGGCTGATGATGATGATGATTGAAACAAACAGACCTCTATATTACATTATCGTCTTTAGATGAGCACGAAAAAAGGGGAAAACCACATTTGATAATTATTAAAAGACATCAGACAATAGTACTATGTTTCGTCCTCATATGTCCTCTATAAGCAGTTCTATGCACAAACGTCCGATCACATAGATCACATTTAAATTTACGATCATTCAAATGCACCCTAACGTGTTGATTCAAACTACACCGCGTACCGAACGATTTCGAACACATTTCGCATTTAAAATCCCTTGTTTTAGTATGCGTAACCATATGGGATTTCAATTCAATTCGGGAAAAGAATGCCATTTCGCAATAGGAACATTTATGCGGTCTTAACATAAGGTGATAGCGTTTTCTATGTGTTAATAATGAACCTTGACTGTTATAGGTCTTGTGGCAAGCCTGGCAAGAGAAAATGAATGGCTTGACGCCGTGTACTTTCACTTCGTGAGCCTGTACTAGATCTGTGGTACCAAAGCGTTCGTTGCATTGAGAACATTTTCGAGTTTTGTTCGAAAGAGCGTGAACTACCCTTTCATGTACGCTTTTCTTCGGGCGAGTATCGAAGACTTTTGGACAATGGGAACATTTGAAAACGCCCTTCCTATGTCTGTATATATGTGTTTGCATACTTTGTTTGTTTATAAACGCTCTATCGCAATGGGAACATTCAAAGTTCCTGTAATGCTCGCTCATATGTTCAGAGAGTAACTTGAAATATCTAAACTCCTTTTTACAAACCGCACATTTCAACGATTCACTGTCTAAAACGAAGGGAACGATATAGTTTTTGATATCCGTATGGAACTTTATATCATGGGCTTTACTTAAATGTTCGATCAAATCTTCAATTTTCTTTAATTTCGCATTACAAATTCTGCATTTTAAATCTGTAATATCGAGTCTAATGAATAAATCGGAAACGTATTTGACTGTTATAACGTCATCTATCAAGTTGTGCGCTTCTAAATTGTGCTTTTTTAAATCTGAAGCTGTTTGCCTGTGCTCTTTACAAAAGCCGCAATGATAACCGCGAGTCCAAAACCCTTTTATAACCGTCGCATTAGAATGATCCAGAATATTTTTGAGATTATGTTTGTGCTTATTCATTTCGCTAGTTTCTTGGTTCTGTCGCTCTTTGTTGCCTTTTTTGAGTTTTTCGTTAACTATAGCTTTGAAACGTGTCCTAACTTGCTCAGCGTCAACTTGATCTAATTTTTTAATAGGATCTAGTATAATTTCTACTTTTTCTTTAAAATCATTATTAGCTTTATTCTTTTTGATACTAATTTCCTTCTGTTCAACACTTTTCTTTCTTTCTTTTACTTTTAATTTTTTATTTTCTATTTGTTTGATGGTTTTCTCGTCCAATGCCGAGGGTTTAAATATTGTTGGCTTTTTCTTTAGCCGTTTTTCGCGTCTTCCCAATTTCGATTTCGTTGTATTGTCAATCGGGACATCTACAACAAGAAATTCATATATTGATTTCGATATTTTCATCACATTTATATTTTGTGTTAATTTTACGGCTAATCGTCTTCTGTTTACATATACTAAAGATGTTGGTTCAGAATCACCGGCTTTGTGCTAATAACTGTACGAGTGCAAGCGTCTGTATAATTCTGAAGCCTCGATCGCTTATTACGTAGATGAATTTATATATCGCTCCTTTTTTGGGTCAAAATAATATTTTGTCTTCTTATTTCCTAGTTTGTAAGAGGCACGTGTTTTTCGCGGAATGTTTCCGATTTAAGGAAGTGTTTTTAGTTTCAAAGCAAGCCTTCGACAACATAACGCATGTTTTAACAAAAATTATAACGCACAGATGAAGAACATACGTTGTTTTCATGTCAAATATATTCAATAACAAACATAAATAAAAAAATGTTAAAGAAATTGTAATACTTTCATAATATTATCACAATTTGGGCACTGGGGTTCCCCAAGGCATCGTTTTGGGGCCTTTTTGTATTAAATTGTTTTTCAGTAGAAAGTAATGTTATAGTAATCATTTTGTATAGCCAGCAAGGAAATAACGTCAGTTGACTACCCAAGATACACCAGACAAACATTTCAATGCAGGATCTAGCAAGTTCAGTTAAATTATCATCAACATAACCTTTCTTTACGTGGAGAGTAACTCACACATACCGTGTGATTTAAATAATACGGCAATAAAGACACTAGGCGCTTAAAATGTAAGAAAACTGATCAAATGTATTTTGTCGTGGTTTATGTAGATCAGCAATGTAAAATCACAAAAAAAAATACGAAAGCGAATCACTCTACATGACCAGTTTTCTTCAAATTAAAATGTGCAGTCGATAAAGAAAATATTTCTAAATAATATACAAGAATTTCTCATTCTACATGCACCCAATGCTTTATATCCTGTGCGAACTCTTTCTTTTAAACTAACTTCAAAAAAAGGAGATTCTAAATCCGACTTTGTTTTTTTTTTTTATTATAACAATGTCCATTAATATTTTAGACAAAGCTTAAACCATATCGACTACACATTGAAAAAAACAAACAGTATAAAAACGTCACTGACCTGTAGTATTCATTTTGACTTTGGCGCAGATGGTCTTCTTAGGTATATTATACTGGACGGCCGCATCACCAGGAGTTAGGGCTCCGCTACGGACCTCTTCCAAACACTTCCTTAGATCCATCTCAGAATACTGTTTGTAAGTTTTGTGCCTCTCTGATTTAGGGAGCTTCTGTGGCCATTTTCTCTTAGGTTTTCCGCTTTCATCTTCTTCTGTATCGAAAACCCTTGGTCTTTTCTTTCTTTGTATTGGTTGCGGATTGTATGTTTGTGATGAATCTGAAAGTTTTGTATTAAGATAATAATTAGATGTTAGGGCACATTAGTATGAATTTTCATACACCTTTTTTTATTTTCTATTTGTTTGATAGTTTTCTCGTCTAATGTCGAGGGTTTAAATATTGTTGGCTTATCCTTTAGCCGTTTAGATGTAAGGTAAGGTATAATAATTAGATGTAAGGGCACATTAGTATGAACTCAATTGGGATTGGAAAGTAAAAGCAAAGTAATGAACAACGAAAGCGTTAACTAAAAATCGTTAAATAAAATTGAGTAGGCTGCGCGACGTCGCCGCGTCCGCGCACGCTGCTCATGAGGAAGAACCCCTCTGTGGTTCGAAACTAGTAGAGTTTTTCTCAATATATACACGTGAGTAACCCGCGATTTTTAGTTAATTTAGTATGTCTCACGATAGTTATTATAAAAACAACGAAAGCGTTGATAGGACCCCTAAGTTGGAGCATGTGTGACAGGATATGGGCAAAACAGGTTATGTATAAAAGAAATCGATCCCAACATTTGATCTTTTTTTACAACTTGTTCTCTGCATTGTTCTCACATATGGGTTCAATAATGTGTAAGTATATCTGTAAAACATTCTTTTTTTATAGAATACCGAAAGCGTTTCTTGCTTGTTCTTCTCCATTCGAATCTACAATTTGGAACGAGCACTTAACATTTGAGCGAGCCAGTCTGTTCGTTACATTGACGAACAGACTGGCGGACTACTATTCTATTTTGACGTTTCAAAAGTACCTACTTTTTTTATGTAATAGGTCGGCAAACGAACAGACGGATTACCTGATGGTAAGCAATCAGCGCCGCCCATGGACACCCGCAACGGTGGAGTTACGAGTGCGTTGCCGACCTTTTAGGGATTAGGGATTTGGAGATTTAGGGATTGAGCAGGGATTGGGGGAGGGGAAGGATCGGGCCTCCGGTAGAAAACCGGCGAAACACAACGCTGTGGTTGTTTCTTGCCGGTTTTCTATGAGGCCGTGGTATCACTCCGGTCGTGCCGACCCATTCGTGCCGAAGCATGACTCTCCCACACTTACTACTATATATTACTTATGGTTTAGTTGGAATAAATGATTTTGACTTTGAAAAACACTCACCGGAATCACCAGTTTCTATAGCATTGTATTCACCCATTACACTATCACCAACCGCAGTGATATTTGCTACTTCATCCTCCAAATACTCCACATCAGTATACTCAACGTCCGGAGCCTCCTCTTTGATGCTCTCCATAGTATCATTGTTAAATGAAATATATTCTGTCTCCGTATGACTCATGTTGTCCTCATCATCATCTGGATGTTCAGCTAAAAATTTCTCGTCAAGTCTTTCTTCTTTTATTGTGATTTCATTTTCTGTGAATTGAAAGTTATCTTGTTAGTAAACATAGTGAGACATTGCTGTAAAAATATTGTATATTAGCTTCCGCCAGGAGTTTGCCCGCTATAAGTATGCCATTTCAAGCAAATTCGTCCAGCCGTTTTTAGTTTCTTTTTCATGTGATAGTAGATATTATGATGAGATAGGGCGGGAAACGAGCTTAGGAATTACCTGATGGTAAGCAATCATCGTCGACCATGAACACCCGAAACAACGCAATATTACGAATGCGTAGCCGACCTTTTGGGGATTAGGAAATTTTGGGAGGGGGGAGGGGGCGCAGTCTGAGTGTGGTTACCGGAGACCCAATCCCTCCTCCTCCTTCCATCACTTAAATATCTGTAACTCTTATCGTGTTGCGGATGCCATGGGTGGCCGCGATTGCTTACCATCAAGTAAAGCGTCTATTCATTTGCCGCCCCATCTCATAGTAAAAAACAATCTATGGTCCATCGGCTAAGGTTAACTAACGGTAAACAATCTTGGAATGTCTTTTATATTATAGTGGTCGTATAAAATATATATGTACAACGATTATTTAAATTTAGTTTGTTATCTAACATTGATTTAGGTAACCAAATTGTAATCAATTTTACATACAATTTTTAGATAAAAACACATGCGAAGATTGTTTACATTTAGTAAATTACTTAAACCGATAGACCATAGGAAAACACCCAATCACTGTGCCATTTACACAGTAGAGTATCTATTTATGAATAATCAAAATATTTCAACAATGTTCCATTAGCTCATTCAAAAGTAAATAAAAAAAAGGTAAAAAAAGCTAGCTCATATACAGTGACATAGAAAATTTTCCTCCTTTTTGAAAGCCCAATCCTTCCCCTCCCCCAATCCCTCCTCAATCCCTAATCCCTAAAAGGTCGGTAACGCACTCGTAACTCCTCCGTTGCGAGTATCCATGGGCGGCGCTGATTGCTTACCATCAGGTAATCAGTCTGCTCGTTTGCCGACATATTGCATAAAAAAAATAGTTCGTTCAAAATTAACAGCAGAACACATATTACCGTCTTCCAACATCCTTGTAAGTTCATCCTGTGAATCCAAGATGACCTTCTTGAATTCATGCGCATCGCGGAGCCTAATGATACAGTCTTCACATATCTGATCTTGCTCTGCGGAGTCCTCAGAATGATCCCACTGTCGGACAATAAAATATGTATCATTGAACCACTGTTGTTGTTTTAGTCTATTTATAATGTATTGTAGTATGGAAACCAAGGGAAGGGAAAATGAAGAGAAGGCGACCGCAAGAATGATGGGACTATGACATCAAAGAGGTGGCAGGCGTGACGTGGAACAGAGTAGCTCAAGTAAGGACAGGGTGAAAAATGTTAGTTTGTATTGGTTAACAGATCTGCAAAAGATCACCAAACAACAGATAATAGACTAATTTTAAACTTTAAGTTTCTTTTAAATGTAAGTGTAACAGAAAGTATGTTAAGGATCAGGATAAAAGCCTATATTATAAGTCTCTTTATTACATACTAGATCCGACTCCACAGTATGTTGATAAAGAGTAGCCTATGTGTCAATTATCAAGGTTACATAAGAAATTTCAGCCCAATCAGCCCAGCCGTTTTACGTAAAAAATTACAAACATGCATCAATACATTCTCACAAACATTCACATTTATAAAATAATTAGTAGTATTAAACAAATTGATATTTGTTTTACAGATTAGCAAAACATTGACTTGGTTTACATTTTTAACATATCTCTTCACCTACAATATAATCCTACAATATATAAAAATATATGTAGTTATAAAAGTAGAGAATATATTATGTCTGCACTTTGTGTTTTTTTATGAGAGGTTAATTATTAAAGGGCACAGGCCGCAGTACATGTTTGGCTTTGCCCTCACAATGCAGACTGAAAAAGATGTAATCATTAAATTGTAACTTGTTAAAATCATGTTAAGTTTCATGGCCATAAAATAGACATTAATTTTATAAAGTACCATTTACATATTCCATTACAAAAATCTAATAGGATTTGAATTTTATAACCATTGTTCAGTTCTTTTTTTAATAATAAGGTCATATCAAAATAAGGTTGTAGTACTAAAAAAATATGTTTCTATTAAATTCCTCTGTTTATAATATTGTTTGGAATTTTTAACCAGTGTGCGTTACAGATTTCTTAAAAATAATATGTATATCTCAGTCAATGAGTAGAAATCCTTCAAAGCTTATCAGAAAAATTAGCAGTAAAGTAATAAAAGTTTCAGTGCACAAGGTTACAGTTTCATTCTACAAGAAAATCAATAATTCTATTTTAAAATTGCAATCGGGTCATAAGTTAATAAATTATGACGTTGCATCATGCATGCGCAGTAAGCAAGTGTTTGAAATCATTTCATAATTTTATTTTGATCAAAATAATCGAGATTTGAAGGTAGGGCGGGAATCTCGATATTTTAAGTTTTAAATTTGGAACAAAGGTAGAAGTCAAGGATGTTGAGCAAATAGCCTCATAACTAAAGCAAGAAGAAAAAATACTCACAGTCAATGCAAAACATTTGGCAAGCATTTCGCCGTATATTTCCGAATTTCCATTGTATTTATGTTCTAACCACATGTTTTTTAAGTAGCCATAAGCGAGGCAACATCTACATCTCCCAAAAAACGTCTCCACTTCGATTTTTTCCTCCGACATGATTCCGATTTAGCAAAATAACAGCTAAATATATTCACCTAATGAAACACCGCCATTTTACAACATAGACTAAAGGCCAAAAGCCGCGTCCCACGTTCCGTTATCAATTTAAAATGTCTATGCCGCTTGCCTCTCTACTTTGAAATCCGACTCTGTCAATATTTGTGAGCTTTTCTGGGTTATTTTAGACCCAAATTAGGAGATATCCTAAAATATTTTAAATCTAATAAAATAACCCATAAACAGGTCGACATGCTTTTTTTATTTTCTTAAATATTTTACTGTCATTATGGCAAACTAAACGCGGAAACCAAACAGTTATTGACATTTTTTACTCTATACTGTTGTACTGTTGACAAGAGCCAAGAAAGGCTGTAGATTTGTCGTGAAATTATTTCCCAAAAGCTTTCTTCAATAAAAATTACATAAAACAACAAAAATATGATAAATACCGAACGTAAATAATGCTGAAGTTGTGATCTTTTCAATCCGCAGAGATTAAATCGTACTAAAATGGCTACAGTCAAGAATAATGGGCCAATAATAGACCCAGCGTTATGTCGTTGCTGTAGAGCTATAAAAAAATGTCGTATTCTCACAGCCGAATATACTTGGATGGAGCAGAAGGAAGTGTACGCTGATATGATCATGGACTGCTTTGGGATCTTGGTCAGTGAAAAATAAACATTTTTACGCTATGGACTCAGAATTTGAATCTCGAATCCAAATTAATTATTGCGATAACTTTTTGTGTTTACTTTTAGAATTTTAATTTTAATTTATAATTAAAAAAAAAACAGTATTCAAGTTATAATTGAAATATAGGCCATTATTTAGTAGATATAGACTTTAATTTTAAAACAGTAAATAAATGTATGACAATGTTAAAAACTGCACATTAGCCAGTTCCAATTCAAATGTTTCAAAAATAATTTGGTACTTAATATTTATTTAATTAAGATATTTTCTATATGTTTTGCTGAAGTGAACATGTCTTTCTTTAGTTTTATGTATATTTTTTGGTATAATGAGACTGCTAATCAATTAACATCATAAAAATACAAAACTTTGCTAATTTACTTTATGTTTGTTAGTCTTTTATATTAAACCCCCTGGACAGATATGAATGAAATTTGGTACAGAGATTGATTAAAGTCTCTAATAACAAACAGGCAGAAACTTGTAATGTATTTAAAGGTTCCTTAACAAATAAAGGCAAAAAGTTCATATTTTTGTGATGATTTTCTTTATTTATTAAAATGAATGTCTATATAACATTGTGCTATGTCCAATAGGAGACATAAGCAGATGAAATAGTAGGGGAGTGCTACTTAATATACAATAAAAACACCTTATATTTCCTAAGTAAACAGAAATAATACAAAAAAGGAATTTGAAAGGCTTAACCATAATCACTACATAGTATAAAACAAAGTCGCTTTCTCTATCCCTATATCTCTATGTATGCTTAAATCTTTAAAACTATACAACCAATTTTGATGTATCTGTTTATTTAGATAGACAGATTGAAGGGGAAGATTTATATATGCAACTAGCTTTTCCCCTCGACTCCGTGTGGAATAGTGACTTTCTGCAGATTTATGGTATTAAAACTACCCTACATCCTTTCTTGAGTTCCAAACTATGTTGTAACATTAATTGTTACATGTTTTAATGTCTGAAATAAAATATTAATAATAATAATGAAAACTAATAATGAACGCATCAAATCGGACTTCTGGCCAGCTACATTTTATCACCACGCACGTAATTAACGAGCGTCATATTAGGCACCTAGAACAGGTTCCTTTGTTCTCGGCGCGGGGGCAAGGTCGATAGCGACAGAACGTCTCCACGTCGCCGGAGAACGATTCCTGTTGTCGAGGCGAGCGCACGTCCGTTCACTCGTGCTCCCTAATAGTGCGAGTGACGTCGTAAAAATTAAATATATTTTTCTCAAGGCGTCCCTACCGTTCCCTCGACATAGTATCCTAATATTAATAGTGGCAAAACATATTCTGTGTGTGTGTGAATTGAACCCCAATCGGGGTTTCACGCTACCATTCGGATCCTGCTTCACCGCGGTGGAGAGCTGCGGGTCAGCCCTTAAACCCACACATCCGAGTCTGGACCTGGCGATCGACGCGCGGGCACTCATCTCCTGCAGCGGCCAGTGACGTCAGGGGAGTGCTAGACCAGGAGGGGTGTTAATCGCTGTATAGGCTCTAACCCGTCATTCTACTGACCCTCATATTTGTACCGACCGAGCTAGTGGCAATAAAGGTATCGATTTTACCGACTACCCATTTTTTTTAATTAATATCCGCCTAGGAACACCTTTGCATAGGCTAGGTGGGACATAAGCGGACATTAGCCGGGACAATGTATGTATCAAATTTCACAGAAATCTGTTCAGTAGTTGCGTGAAGAAAAGACAGAGAGAGCTACTTTCGCATTAATAATATCAGTATTTATGCCCCTGCAAATCCGGGGCCGGTCGCTTGTTAAAAATAATAAAAACTAATTTTAATTCCAGCTTTCTCATGTAGATGACAATGAAAAAGATAGTGGAGTATGTGCAACATGTGTGGTGCGTCTCCGTGATGCTTGTGCCTTTAGACAGCAGGTGCTGCAATGCGAGGAGCTGTTCCTCAGCGCTAAACTTGAGGATAAGGAGGAAAAGGACGCTTTGGAAGGTAAGTCCACTAATTATATAAGGATAGTGCGCCTTACCATCAACAATTGCATCACCGCGTTCCATCAGGTGGGTTCGCAGTCAAGCACTAGTTTATTGCAAGTTAAAAAATATATATATATATATATGTCCCCAACATAACTACTATGCAAGAGGATTTCGATTGATTTGCAGTTCAACCAAAGAATTACTTCGTAATTAAACTTAACTTATTACAATAAGTTAAAAAAAAAACACTTTTGTTTTATTTTATATTTTTTAATGTTGCCCCACAATAGGATTTTCTCCTGTGTCGTGGGTGTGTTCACAAACACATGACATCCAGATTCGAAACAACAATTTGTGAATCACAAAAACGACACGTTAAACAGCAACCAGTTGCCCAGTCGCTGCACCAATCGTGCAGTCAAAGCTTGTAACGGCGATTCTGCCCGCGTAAAATTTATTAAACGCTATCGCGCGGTATGATTTTCTTCTTTAAAGACAAAAATAAAAGATTTTTTCTGAAATGAAAAGTATAAGTCACTCCTTATTACGTCACCTACCTACCAATAAAAATCCAAATCCAGGGTGAGGCTAGAGATACTAACAGAGAGACTGAAACTTTATCTTTCCAATTGAAATAAATGTTTTTGAGTTCTTATAAAAAAATAGAATTTGTGTAGTCGGAATTTATGATTTAGCAGCTTCGCCCGCGTCCCGACGGAACTACTACCCATAATACACGAATAAAATATACCCTATAGTACTAAGGAACATTCTAGCTATATGCCAGTGAAAGAATTTTGGGAATCCGACCAGCGGTTTTAAAGATTACCCCCTACATACAAACTTACAATACGGTAGTTTCCAATTAGTCAAATTCAATACTGAGATATGACGTCATAGTATTTAACGTCAAATAGCCTACTTATTTCTTAAAAACTAGCTAAAAAAATATATCAAAAATTTAGTATTTCGATCGATCAATGAATGAAAGTATAGTTATTTTTCGATATTTTATTGTATTGAAACGTCGAATTAATTAATTTTTGACTCGGGAAACTACCCAATTACCTCTTTATAATATTAGTACGTTTGTTTTTTTTTATTACAGAACCAAAGGTGGACAAGCCACAAATGGACATTGAACTCAAGATAGAACCGAAGGATGACCTGAGCGAGCATTCCGGAGGAATAGACAATGATGACAACATGTCTATTGGATATCCTGAAGAATTGGAAGGTATGTATCAGTGCCATGTTTTTTTTGATATTTATGTGATAGGTCGGCAAACGAGCATGCGGATTACCTGATGGTAAGCAAATCAGCGCCGCCCATGGCGGGTGGGTAATCTGGATGTGATAAAAAAAAACAAATAAAGTCACCTAAATACTCCCATCTGACTTATTCTTTTTTGTCCAAATCGGTATAATTGGAGACTCCGCGCTTGGCATAGGCCGTTGCAGACTTATAAATAAAATAACCAGGAAAGGGAAATTGTTTGTACCTAGCCAGAGATTGCATTTGTATAGCAGAAATTTAGCCGGGGTCGCGAATCAAGCACAGTAAGGGACTGCAGCTTCGGCCTGGAGCTGGAGAAGGAACGGGGAGAGAAGGGGGGTTTAGTCAGTAAGAGTCTGACACTAGGCGAGAGTATAGTATTACCATTTGATTTGATTCCGCCATCCCCATTTCACCTTCGGACATCCCGGCGTACGACAAATACCCACCCTTACGTTGTTGAGACACCTGCGGCCCGGACTAAGCGCTTTGCCTCGTCATTTATACTACATCGAGGGATTGGAACAGTTTGCCGGCTGCAGTCTTTCCGTCCAAATATAATTTAGGTGTCTTCAAGGCTAGAGTGAATAGGCTCTTAATAAACTAGTGCGCCTTACCATCAACGATTGCATCACTGCTTACCATCAGGTGGGATCGCAGTCAAGCACTAGTTTATAGCAAGTAAAAAAAAAACATTAATTTCAAAACTCCTTTTGATTTCTCCATCGGAATCTACACTTTGGAACGAGCAAATAGCTTCACTAAGAGGACTGACCGACAGACTGACACTATATCTTCAAAATTTTGTTTGACGTTCAAAAGTGCCTGTAAAGGTCTAATTGGAATAAATGATTTTTGACTTTTTTTGACTTTTGATTAACTATTAACCTATAATAGGCAAATTCACTACGGCCAATAAGTTAAAAAAACAACCACAGAATAAAATAATTTGTCTAGAAGGCAATCAAATAATTTAATAAATGACTATCTATTGTAATAAAACTCTTACAGAACCGAAACCGCCTAAAAAAGAAGAATCATTGGACAAAACAGAAGTACCTGATGAAGACTTGAAGCTCGGTGAAGACGATGATGATGACAGCGACTGGTCTGGGTCGTCGTCAGACTCCGATAAACCCATCAAGAAGAAAGCAAAGAAGAAAGGGAAGACCAATGGGGCGCAGAAGAAGAAGAAAACTGCTGTTAAGAAGACTAAAGCTGGTATGTTCTGTAAAAGAGTTTTTCTTATTATTTTAGGTGGTATTTGCCTCAATTAGTGCCGAGCGTACGGCGCTTAGCCTTCCGTGCGCGCCTCAAAGAGTCAGTAGACCACCACAGATGGGGTCCAACAGACCAATGTTCAAAGTTTTATTTTTTATGTGATAGGACGGCAAACGAGCAGACAGATTACGTGATGGTAAGGAATAAGCGCCGCCCATGGACACCCGCAACGGAGGAGTTGCGAGTGCGTTACCGACCTTTTAGGGATTAGGGATTTGGAGATTTAGGGATTGAGGAGGGAAAGAAATAGGCCTCCGGTAAGTTCACTCACACGGCGAAACACAACGCTCTGTTTCATGCCGGTTCTCTACTGAGAGACCGTGGTATCACTTCGGTCGAGCCGACGTTTTCGTGTTAAAGCTTGGCCCACCTACGCGCAAACCGAATCTACTGTAAATCCTGGTGCACAGGAGGTGCAGTGGTTTTGGAAGGCAGTGATAGGGTAGTCCAATTTACAAAAAAGGACCTGACCAATACAGTCTGTGAAGATCTGTTTTGTCAAATCCCAATAGTAAAAAATATATTCTTTACTGCCGTTACCAGAGAGCTTATGAATATATCTAAGTACACATATTTATAATTTAATCTTTATACACATTTTTTCCCCCAGGTACGTCGACAAAGAAATCACCGAAAGCAATAAAGAAACCGCCCGTTGAAAAGAAGAATAACTATGACAGAGACCTAGATTGTATGTCCGAAGAGAATTTACTTACAATTATACAATACTCATACGTGTGCCCATTCAAGAATAGAAGAAATAACTATTATTGCTTCTACTGTAAAGACTATTACCCCAAACCAGAGGATTTGAGAGAACATACAGTGTCACATGACACCAAGCCTTTTCAGCTCCTAATGGGCTATAAAAAAATGATAAAAATTGACATCACAAGGATAGACTGCAGACTATGTCCAATGAAAATCGATGATTTAAACGTTTTCAAACAACATATAGACCAAGTTCATGGGAAGAAGATCTATTTTGAAGCTCCTGACAAAATGTTACTTTACAAGTTGACGTGGAACGATTTAGTGTGTGTTATGTGCAACGATGTGTTCGAAGACTTTAATACATTAAATACTCACATGGTGGAACATTTTAGTAATTATACTTGTGATATATGTGGTGTGTGCTTCTTAGAGAAACCGAGGTTGGACGCCCATTTGAAACGGCATAAGGATGACGAAAGACATACTTGTGAAGTTTGCGGTAAAGTTTTTAAATCAAACCATTATAAGGACATGCATGTCGATATAGTACATAAGAAGAAAGCAATAATCCGATGTCCTAGATGCGACGAATGTTTTATGTCTTACGCTTTAAAAAATAAACATTTGACAGAAGCCCACGGACAAAAGAGGACGTACCCATGCAACCTTTGCGACAAAGTCTACAATAGACAAAAGACTTTGACAGAACATCAAAGGAGGAATCATCAAAAAGTTTTAAAGCATCAATGTGAGTATTGTGATCAGAGGTTTTACTTGCCTTCGCGGTTAAAAGAACATATGGCGACGCATACAGGGGAAAGGAACTTCAGATGTGAGTATTGTGAAAAAAGTTATCCGAGGCTAAAATCTTTGCAGTATCATATACGAACGCATACGAATGATAGGCGGTATAGATGTCATATATGCGGGCAGGCGTTCATACAGAATGCTAGTCTGAAATCTCATATTAAGAGCCATCACCCAGAGTGTGATATCGAAGGATGTTATTTCTAAGTTTAGGTTTGATCGTGCGATTTGGTGGTGTATAAAATTTGATAGCAATAGGTATATAAGGGTTACTATGACATCGGAAGGTAATTTTGATTCAAATTTTTCAAAGCAATGAAGAACGAATTGGTATGTTTGGTTCTGGATTATTCTTGGTTAAAGTGGATGGTCCGATAGCCTTTTTTCATAGATTTTTCTATGCGGTTTATCTCCGTAAATACGACACTTTTTGCCCAAAACGAATCAATTTGTTACTCCACTCCGATAAGTTAGGATTTGCTGAAAATTCATCAAACACATACCTATTTCGAAAAAAATAAATTTTTTTTTGACGAATTTGTCATTAGACGAATTTTTTTTCGGGGAATTGTTGTTCGAAGAATTATTGTAGATCGGCTATTTTTTTTTTTCATAAAATGTTTTCGATTTATTTAGATTTAGTTTTCGCTAGATGACACCCATATTGTAAACTTGAAAAACCGTTACAAAATTTTTAATAATAGTTTTCATTACAAATGGCCTTATAATAACGCAAAACCTTATAAGTATCTTGAAGGTAAACATAAAACTGTTATATTTTTGTTGTTATTAAATATTTTTCTTACATTGTGGATCCAAGTTATCCCCGAAGGGTCAAAGTGGCCCAAACTTACAGTTTGTACCTTTTTTAATAATGTTCTTTTAATAACAAACAAATTCACATACACATTACACTCAGATACGAAATAATAATTTATGCATCAGAGATTTGTGTATAATGACTTATTTTCGCATGTAACAAGGTAACCCAAATGATTTCAAGTCACGCTCGGGGCTCACAGCAATGAGCGAATTTGCGCGACTAACGACGATGTGAACGTTTTGCAACCAACTTCAGTGGCTTGAAACTATTCGAGATACCCTGTAACAACTACGCCAATAAGTTGTTAAAAATAATAATTGAATCGTGGTAGCTCGGAGGTTAACGTGCCCGCTACTCATGCATGAGGGCGCGGGTTCGGAACCTAGCAAGTACCAATGTGACTTTACCGAGTTATATGTACTTTCTATGATTATTTAGACACCACTGACATACGGTGAAGGAAACATCGCGAGGAAACCTGGACTTATAATTTCAAATTTTAAGTTTGTAATCGCCAATCCGCTTTGAGCAAGCGTGGCGATTAATACTCAAACCTTCTCCGTGTGAGAAGAGGCCATTGCTCAGCAGTTGGCCATTACAGGCTGATAATATGAAATTTCAAAAATATTTTTTTCCGTACCAAAAATCTTTGCAGCCAGATTTTTGGTATAAAATAAATCCACCAGATCGCAAATCAACGTTTTTAATTGAGATTACACAAGAATAGTCTGAAGTATATTTTTTAAGTATAATTTAATTATTATTACATATTACAAGCAAACAGTAATAGGTACATCACATTTTTATAAGTATTAATTTAATTTTAATACATAGCTTGATTAATTATTTATGTATATAAGTGTATCTATGTATAAGAAAGTACATTAACACTCGGTTTCCGAAAGGCCGATCAATGTTAAAATCAATTTAATATTTTGTCAAGTCATCTGATTGGTTGACTGAATTATCAACAACCAATCAGATGACTTGACAAGAGATTTAACAGGAGATTAGTTAATTTTACCATTGACAAGCCTTTCAGAAACCAAGTGATAGTCTATCTGTTTAGATGGTTAACTAAAGGTTAACAATCTTGGTATTTCTTTTTTATATTAAAGAGGTCGTGTAAAAGACATACAAAGATTATTTAAATTTGGTTTATTAGATAACATCTTTTAAGTGTGGGAGAGCCATGCTTCGGCACGAATGGGTGGCTCGACCGGAGTGATACCACG
This sequence comes from Spodoptera exigua, assembly GCA_902829305.4. Taxonomy (NCBI): domain Eukaryota; kingdom Metazoa; phylum Arthropoda; class Insecta; order Lepidoptera; family Noctuidae; genus Spodoptera; species Spodoptera exigua. Next base: position 3,236,369 of record LR824630.2, on the reverse strand, counting down.
GCCTCACAGAAAACCACCGTGAAACAACCTCGGCGTTGTGTCCGCTGTGTGAGTGAGGTTACCGGAGGACCAATCCTTCCCCTCCCCCAATCTCCAAATCCCTAATCCCTAAATGGTCGGCAACGCACTCGTAACTCCTCCGTTGCCGTCCATCAGGTAATCCGTCTGCTCGTTTATAAGTACCTGATTGTTAACATTTTTACATACAACTTTTATATAAAAAGACATGCCAAGATTGTTAACATTAACACCCGGTTTCTGAAAGGCTTGTCAACGCTAAAATTCAGTCCACCAATCAGATGACTTGACTAGAGATTAAATTGATTTTAACATTGATCGGCCTTTCGGAAACCGGGTGTTAGTTAGCTAACTAAACTGATAAACTATAGTTGTGTAGTGTTTATTCTATACTGTATTTTTTGTTATAAATATTGTATCTATATGATGGTAAATGCTTTTGCACAGAACTTAACAAATGGAGTGATAATATATATAAACTTTAAAATGGATACTTTTACAGACTAACTACGGTCGCGCAGTTTTTCCGCTGCTCGGCTCCTTTTGGTCGTAGGGTGATGTTTTAAAGCTTATAGCAGTTGAGAACTTTGTAGCTAACACGGTAGTTTCCAACTAGTCAAATTCAATTCTTTTATCCAAACGTCAAAAACTATACTTATCTACGAAATTTGTATGAAAAACTGAGGTATGACGTCATAGTATTTTTGCGTCGAATAGCTTACTTATTTCTTAAGAATTAGCTAATAAATATCTAAAACTTAGTGTATCGAACGATCGACGAATGAAAGTATAGTTATTTTTCAATGTTTTATTGTATTTAAATGTGGAATTAATTTATTTTTGACCTAGGAAACTAGCCAATTAACAGTGAAAGAATTTTGGGAATCCGATTAGTCGTTCCAAAAATTACAGCCTAAATAAAAACTTATAAATACCCTCTTTGTAATGTTATAACTCAACAATGTCTTTACCGGTTTAGCTAATTTTGGTCTTGAATTATTTGTGGAAGTCTAGAGAAAGTTTGCACGTAGAGAAAATAAATCTTGAGAAAATGTAAAACTGACTACGACGAGCGAAACCGCAGGCGACCGCTAGTGTTAGTATAGATAGGGCTATGGCAAAGTCAGGGCGGTGAAAACTTACTATTATCACTCCAATTGTCATCTACTCTGTGCCTAGATCATATAATCGTGCCTACATTGAGTAGAATGCCCGAAATACCTACAAAAATAGCGTAGGTATATATTTTTTTTAAGTAGTTACATATATACCATCGACTCCAAACTTTATGTGGTACATTCAGTATGTAATCGCTATTCATTATTTTACAATAACGAACTAAGATAAGCTCTAATGAATGAGAGTCCCTTTGTGATTTCTGAGATCTTTGAGAGTCCCTTTGTGAACTAGTAGTGCTTTTCGCAGGTAATTGATATAGGCATGTCGTTATTGTCAATAAGGGGGCGACCATAAATTACGTGAGGTGTTTTTTTAAATTTTCTGCCCCTCCATCCCCCCTGGTGAGATGTCGTGAGATTTTATTCAACCCCTCCCCCATCCCCGAATCTCACGTGAGATTTTTCAAAATGTGAGTTTCTTACGTAAACGCGTTGGAATGTTATTGTAAAAAGAAAAAGATAAATTTGCATCTTCCTTTTATTAGTAAATGATTTATAAGATTCAATCTTAAGCATGTACAATCTGGATTAAATAGATCAACATAGTATTTTTTTGTTTCATTCAGAAAAAAATTGCGTGATATTTGCCGAGACCCCCTTCTTCTTCTTCTCTCCAACGTAAGATTAGATGAGATTCGACTCGACTCCCTCGGCCCCTCCTTAAACACCTTACGTAATTTATGGACCTAATAGTTATTTGTACTCTTAACCTAATTTTTCTATTTCAATATGGGAGAATTTAAAAAAACGTATTGGAAGTAATTCTTTGATCTCATTTTTTAAATTTTTAGTGCTGCCTGTTTTTCTTTAAATTATGAATCTCTATACAGTATTTTTGTTTAATATACCTACACATAGATATAGTAGGTATGTATATTTTTGTAATCATTAGTTATTTTTTTTTATTATTGTAATCCTTTACTTGTAACTTTCATCATTTTTTTAAGGGAATTGACAATTGACTTGTTGCTCGTATTGAGACGAGTTTAAATACTGTTGTAGGGGTTAAGGTACCGCGGCCTCGGCCTAAAGCAGAATGGGGCGATTTCCAGTCAGTAAGAATGGAACTCCCTCTCGCATCACCCTGGGCGAGGGTATAGTAGCTAATGATTTTCCCCTCACCAAAAAGGGAATTTCTGGTTCGCCCGGGTAGAGCAAGTAGTTATGAGATTTTTTTCCATTTGTCAAAAGTATGGAAACCCTAGTTGTGTCCGTTACATGGCGATCAGCACGTTAGTGTGGGAAAGCCATGCTCCAGCACGAATGGGTCGGCTCGAGCGGAGTGATACCAACCACGGCCTCACAGAATGCCGGCGTGAAACAACCACAGCGTTGTGTTTCGCCGTGTGAGTGAGATTACTGGATGCCCATAATCCTTCCTTAATCCTCAAAAGGTCGGCAACGCGCTCATAACTCCTCCGCCGTTGCGTATGTGATTGCTTACCATCAGGTAATCCGTATGCTCGTTTGTCGACACATAAAAAAACCTTTTTTCGTGGAACTTATCCCTACTTTGTATAAAACAAAGTCGCTTTCTCTGTCCCTATATCCCAGTCTATAATAATCAGTTTTTTTAATAGTAACTATCGTGAGACATACTAATATTATTGATAATAACGACTTACTCACATGAATTATACGAGAAAAGCTCGACTAGTTTCGAGTCACAACGGGACTCTTATTCATGAGCAGCGTGCGCGTCGTGGCGACGTTTTCTCAGTTCATTCAGGTGAGTAAGTCGTTATTTTAAATTAACTTATGAACAGATTCTAAACAAATCCTACTAATAATATTTATAAAAGTAGAAAGTTTGTAAGTATGGATGGATGTTCGTCACTCTTACGCAAAAACTACTGAATGGATTTTGATGAGAATTGCCACAGATATAGATTGTAAGTCTGGAATAAAAATAGGCTTTTAAATGATATGAAGCCGCTATTAGAAGCTAGTATTAAATGGTTATATACCCAATAATGAAATATTTAATTAGATTTATTTATTGTAATTAGAAAAATTATAAGAATATTAATGTAGACATAGGTAACTATTATAAATATATAGATGCATAATAATAATGATCACAATGTATATTTAAGGATATTATTTATTAAGTTTTATAATTAAAATATTGACAATGGATTCTTGTTTGGTTTTATTTTGTTACGCTGGTTGGAGTCATGCTTCTTCACAAATGGGCCGGCACGACTGGAGTAACACCACGGCTTTACAAAAAGCAGGCGTGAACAATGATATTATAAGTAAAAAGGTGTACCTAGATAGGTTACAAGCGCTCAGCAAGTGATACATTAAAATGTGGCTACCTAGCCACACTTTTTCATATTTGTCTCTTTTTCACTCGCGATTATTGAATCATGCCATCTCACTTAAACGCCTAAACATACGAATTGTTCATGTGTGTATCAGTGTCGTTTTTGAAAATCGAATTTTGTTTAGGTAACCTATCTACACCATTTTACTTATAATATCATTGGGCGTGACACAATACTTGTGTTGTTTCAACGTGCAAGTGCGGTTACCGGAGGCTTAATCATTTTCTTTGCCTTCCTAATCCCCCTCAAACTCCTACAAGGGCCGTTATCGCATTTTCAAGCACTCTGGCGTGGTGGGTGTCTATAGGCGACACCGATTGCTTACCATCAGGTAACGCGTTTGCACATTTTTCGTATAAAAAAGGTCATGTCAGCATTAGGCATCCTTTATAGTCCACTGCTGGAGAAAAGGTCTCCTTAATTTCTGGTCAAAATCTTGCTTCGCGTAATGTACCTACTTATATGCTCGTGTCTACGCTTGTTGAGCGGGGAGCTATTCTGGTTCGCCGTCCACGCTTACTGTGGTCGGAGAGCATCTCCTCCAGCGCCCGGAGCGTCCCCCGTGGCGGGTAGGATGATGCATATCCTCCGTTTCCTCCTTAGCCAGCATGACAGCTTCGTAGAAGGAAAAGAAGGCTCTCAACAAGCCTCACGAAGACCAGGCGTGAGAGGTTGCCGGCGTGGGCGGCGATGCAAGCAGTGCACACCACCACCGTATGCTCCATCGTGTCCTCCGAAATCCAAACTAATACTATAAATGCGAAAGTAACACTCTCTGTCTGTCTGTCTATCTTGTCTTCACTCCTAAACTACTGAATCTACTTATTTGTGTGAAATCTGGTACAGACATAGTTTGAAACTCGAGAAAGGACATAAAATAGTTTTTAAACAAAAAATCAGCAGGAAGTCATTATTCCACGCAAACGATGTCACGGGAAAAGCTAATGAATGAATAAAATCGAGATAGGGTAAGTATCTGCGTGAAACGTCATCAAAAGTCTTCCAGTTTAAAGGCAAGCGAACCGCTGGGATAACAACGAAAACTATCGTCAATAGGCTTTGCCAGCATATGCACCTACCTGCTGCAGCAAAAAATTTTAGCTTGACGCCACTTGCTTTTACGGTTGCGCTGATAAACATAATCCCTTGTACGAAAAAGTATTTTCTATCGTTAGTTGGGCTTGAGGTACGAATCCCGAAATGAACAAAATTGCTGCAGAATAAGATTTTTTTCTAAAACACATACTCTTTTGGTTTTAAAACTTATGAATGAGCATTTGAAGCAGAAATATAACACAGTCGATCGATTTAAATCATCTTAAATCTAGTATTGGACTAAATATTAAACAATATTTTATTTCTTTTTCCATATATTTAATAAAATTACTCTAAAATTACATTTTTAAATATTACTATAAAATAAAATAAAATAATATTTAAAAATATAAAAGTAGGTGCCAGTCGGCAGCGGGAGCAAGGTCCAAGCTACCGGCAGTTAGGGCTCCAAAGACAGGAACCTCCTCACAATACGTGCCGTTTCAAGGAGGACTGCCTTCTGTATGAGGCCCTTGATCCATCCGCCTAACGTCAGCCTCTTAAGGTGGTTGTCGAGGCTTTTGGGGACTAACCCATTTGCCGACACAACTATCGGCACAACGATAGCCGAGTCCACACTCCACATGTCAACAACCTCGTGAGCTAAGTCAAGATATTTTAATTGTTTATCTTTCTCAGCTTTCACGAGGTTCTCGTCATGAGGAATGGCAACATCGATTATCGTCGTGCGACGCGCTAGTCGGTCTACCAACACTATGTCAGGCTTATTGGCTACAATAGTCCTGTCTGTGATGATAGACCGATCCCAGTACAATGTGATATGGTCTTTTTCGAGAACTGGGTCGGGCACATACTTGTAGTACGAAACCTCAGACTCAACAAGCCGGTATTTCAAAGCAAGTTGCTGATGAATAATCTTGGCCACCTGATTATGTCTGTGCAAGTATTCGCCATTAGCCAAACGACCACAGCCGGAAATAATATGTCTGATGGATTCACCGGGGCTATGACATGCCCGACATATGTCAACCGTCCCATCCTTCATAATATATTTCCGGTAGTTATTCGTGAGGATTATTTCTTTCTTTATTACTTAAACAGAAAGAGAGAAACAGTTACAAATCTGACAAGCTCAAAATGCCTGAAAAATGACATTTGGAAAGTTGTAATACTGGAACGCGGGGTCGCAAACGTCAAACAATACGAGAACAAAAATTCGATTTTCTATTCATCATAAAGAAAATATTATTTTTAAATGAAAAATACATATTCAGTGTAAAATGGAGACTTCTGCAGCTCCAGCTAAAGGCAAAGGTCCAATCATAGACCCTGCCCTATGCAGATGTTGCAGATCTATAAAGAAATGCCGTCTGTTAACTGTAGAGTACGAATGGATGGGAACTAAAGAAACTTATTCAGACATGTTTATGGATTGTTTTGGGCTTCTTGTGAGTATAATACAGCTTTATTAACGTAGCTTTTTTATTCTCGTACATATTTACAAGTTCCTCAGCTTTGTAAAGTTGAATAGCGAGGGTATGAGAACTAAATGTAACGAAATCGACTTAGGATAGTTTTTTGTTATTATTTCTATTTATCCGCATGAATTTTGGGTTTTAAAATCGTCTAGCTATGTAGTAAGGTAGTATTTTAGTAGTATTTAATGACGAAACTTATGTACATATACTGGTCAGCAAGATATTATCTTAGGTCTTTCCTGTAAAGAGTTATAAAAGAGCGACATTTTTGTGTACATAATAAAATAATAAAGCAATGATCTTTTCTATTTTAATTCTTCATAGACCAATCCTTAACTCGTTATTTCTGTATTAAGATAATGTTTGCTTAAGCATTTTTAATTTAGCAAAGAAAAAGGTTCAGGTCTTTTAAATGAGTGTAACACTGTGTGTTGTAAATTAAAGATCATAAAGAGCAAATTTGCAATCGAAAAACTTCAGGCTTGACGGTTGCAAGTGCAAAAATGTACAGGTACCTTAACTTGGACCACAATTTAATCAGTAAGTAATATCCTTGGACTCAACTCCTTTGGTATTACGAATCTCCGTAGGTGCTGATTGCTTTTCAGCAGATTATCCGTTACTTCATTCAAAAGTCAAAAATCATTTATTCCAATTAGAACCCTACAGGCACCTTTCAATATCAAACAAAATTTTGAAGATAGTGTCAGTCTGTCAGTTAGTACTCTGAGTGAAGCTATTTGCTCGTTCCAAAGTGTAGATTCCTATGGAGAAGAACGAGCAAGAAACTCCATGGTTACTCTTTTTAAATAAGTTTCACATACCGATTCCTTTTACAAACAGTTGGTTCAATTATGTGAGAACAGTGTAACACTAATATTTATTTTATTCCATAAAAAAAATATCAAATTTTCTCATTTCAGCTATCAAACCTCGATGGAGAGACTAAGGAGTGTTGTATATGTGCAACCTGCGTGGTGAGACTCCGGGATGCTTGTGCATTCAGACAGCAAGTACTCCAATCCGAAGAGGTGTTTCTCAGTACGAGGCTGCATTTGAAAGAAGGTAATATAGTTTGTTATATATAAAACTTGTTGAGACTGTACCTAGTATATTCTCATGACATGCAATTTCACATACAAATGACACCCATACTCGGTTCAACTGAGTTCGCGGAGCAAGCGTAAGGCACCGCAGCCTCGGCTTATAGCTGGTTTTTAGTCAATAAGAGTCTAACTGTTCTCCCGCCCCGCCTCCCCGGGCGGGAGAAGTCATTTGATGATTTCTACCTTGGCCTTGATATCGAGCAGGATAAAGAACACGGTGGTTTTTAGTCAGTAAGAGTCTGACACTCTCTCTCGCCTTACCATGGGCTGGAGAAGACATTTGATGATTTTCCACTGAGGTTGCGGGGTAAGCGCAATGAGGCACCGCGGCCTCGGCCTAGAGCAGGAGAAGGAAAAGGGGCGTTTTTAGTCAGTAAGAGTCTGATACTCCGTCCCGCACCGCCTTGGGCTTCAGAATTTATAATGATTCCCCTCATAAAAAATCCTAGACCCGATATAACATTTGTCGATCAGTCAAAGACTTGTCCCGTGTCAGAATCGAGTCGGCACGTTGGGCGACAGCTAGCTTCCGCGCCTATCGTGCGTCAAAAAAACGTATTAAAAAGTATTAAAGAATTACTAACCCTACCCAGCTTAAATTGCTCCACTATTTAATGGATATTATCATGCATATAAACCTTCCTCTTCAATCACTCACATCGATTAAAAAAACCGCATCAAAATCCGTTGTGTAGTTAAAATAAAAAGATTTAAGCATACAAGCATACAAGATTTAAGATATAAGCCCAATCCTTCCCCTCCCCCAATCCCTCCTCAATCCCTAAATCTCCAAATCCCTAATCCCTAAAAGGTGGGCAACGCACTCGTACTCCGTTGCGGGTGTCCATGGGCGGCGCTGATTCCTTACCATCAGGTAATCCGTCTGCCCGTTTGCCGACCTACTACATAAAAAAAAAACATAGGGATATAGGGACAGAGAAAGCGACTTTGTTTTATACTATGTAGTAAGATAGTACCTACACTTATATTATGTCTTTTCCAGATTGTTCGGATAAAGTCGAGGTAGTGATCAAAGCGGAACCATTATGCGAAGAGTCTGATGGAATGGAAGATAGGGATGATCTCCCCGATCAGGATATGGGAGGTAAAGTATTAAAATTGTTTTCCTCCTTCGTAATTTTCACTGAGATTGTAAAGGCTTATGATATGATAACCCCGCAATCCACTTTATCAGTGACTAGGTACTCTCGCGCGGTTTCACTCGCTGCTCGGCTCCATTAGCCAGTAGCGTGATATTTTACAGCCTATAGCACTCAGGAACATTGTAGCTATCTATCAGTGAAAGAATTTTGGCAATCCGACTAGCGGTTCCAAAGATTACCCCCTACATACAAACTTACACTTTGTAATATTAGTATAGATGTTTGTACAGTACAGACACTTTGTAAGATTGAAGACAAAAGAATCTAAAAAGTACCTAAATGTAACTCAAAAAAAGTCGCAGCGCCACTTATCTGAAAGTTAGTTTGTTATCAATCAATCAATCATTTATTATTTGTAAAACATAGGTAACAAAAATATGTTAGAAAGTAGGAAGCGTAGCATTCCTAGCATAGTATACCTAGCATAGCATGGCTGGCCCGGGTTAGGGCGCCCACTTCTCATGCATGAAGGTGCGGAATGTAAACCTGACAAGTACCAATGTGACTTTTTCCGAGTTATATGTACTTTCTATGATTATTTAGACACCACTGACATACGGTGAAGGTGAACATCTTCAGGAAATCTAGACTTATAATATCTACTTAAAAGTTTAAAATCGCCTATCCGCCTTGAGCTAGCGTGGTGGTTATTGCTCAAAACTTCTCCGTGTGAGAAAAGTTCTGTGCTCAGCAGTGGGCACTTATAGGCTGATGATGTGAAGTCTAAGTTCTAAATATATTAATAATTTTAAAATGAAAATTGAATTCGGCATAGACATACAGGGTGTAAAAAGACACTTAACGAAGCCGAAAGCCACGTATTCTACCCATTATTTGGATCATTTTTTTCTTTAACATTATAGCTGGGACTCCATAGGTTCTCGAGATATTGAAGGTCAAAGATGCATTTTTTATTTTATTTTTTTTCCGCAATCGAATTCTAAGTATTATTACAAAACTTTTTTCCAAACAAACATTACCTCAATTTTCGATTTTTCTTAATAAATTACGCATTTGAAGTTACGAACAGTAATGTACGTAATAAATAAATGCAGACCCGCACAAAAAACATCGTGCATCTCAGTAGGATTTTTATTTTACAGAATTGTTTTGTTGTTGCGAAGTAAAACGTCGACCTACGTACTTATCACAGCGTTTTAATGCTAAGCTGTGAACCTACGCACACAATGACACGAAGCCCGTTTGCTTTACATTGCGCGCAATAAAATTATTATTATTTTTGATACCTAAAAATAAAAGTCGTTTCCCAGTGATAATTTTAGCGTAAAGCTACTTAGTTAGAACTGCAGTATGCGTAGTTAACGGCTTCGTTAAGTGTCTTTTTACACCCTGTATATAATATTATGAAGTAAGCTATAGGCTATATTTTTACCCCACTAGGTCGTAAAATCTACATAGTTAATTTATAAATTATTTTTATTTTATTATGATAATACAGATACAGATGCGATAGACACGAAAATGGATATGGATTTGAAGAACGAGGTCGAAGAAGCTCCCGTGTCTGGTCGCACGCGAGCCAAGAGGGAGCGGGGACAACATTCAATTAAGAAGGAGATTTCAATCAAGATGAAGAAACTACGAGCTAAACTTGACGAGATGTTGGATAAACCTGGTGAGTTTTCTTTTTTTTTTTTCAAATAATAGGTCAGCTGACGAGCAGACGGATTACCTGATGGTCAGCAATCAACGCCGCCCTGGACATCCGCAACGAAGGAGTTACGAGTGCGTTGCCAACCTTTTAGGGATTAGGGATTTGGAGATTTAGGGATTGAGGAGGGATTGGGGGAGGGGAAGGATTGGGCCTCCGGTAACCTCACTCACACGGCGAAACACAACGCTGTGGTTGTTTCATGCCGGTTTTCTGTGAGGCCGTGGTATCACTCCGGTCGAGTCGACCCATTCGTGCCGAAGCATGGCTCTCCCACACTTAGCATGGCTCTCCCACACTTAGCATGGCTCTCCCACACTAATAATGTTCATTTCTCTCTTCCCCTCTTCAAAAGGTCAGTCGTAGCACCCTTGGGGTTTCTTCTGGTGGGTCCGTTTTCTAGTATTCGTTCGCGTATCTTCCGCGTGGTATGTTGGTAAAAAGAAGCCTACATCTTAATCCAGGGTATCCACCTACCCGAGGATACGGCGCGTAGCGTTCTTCTCGCGCCTCAAAGACCCTATAGATCACCATAGACGAAGCTCTATAGGGTTGATGTTCAGCCGGGGTTGCGGGGTAAGCGCAATGAGGCACCGCGACCTCGGCCGACAGCAAGACAAGGAACAGGGGGTTTTAGTCAGTAAAAATCTGAGTGTCGCTCTCGCCTCACCCTGGGCGGGATCAGTCCCTCACCCCCAGCCCTTCACAATCGTTAAATATCCTAAACGTTGAACGCCAAAAAGCCATCAGGGTGTCCACGGGCGGCGCTGATTTTTTACCATCAGCTAATCCGTCTGTTCGACGACCTTTCTCATGAAAAAAGTCCTAACACTGTTTTCCTTCACCGCTATTGTCAGCGCTACTGAAAAACAGTTTTCAATGACTAAAATACATTGTATTTCAGTTGCAGAAGTCCCAGTGAAGAAGGAACCTGGTAAAAAGAAGAAACAAGAGTTGGACCATGACTTTATGGTGTACACCAACGCACTAACAATAGTCCATAATTCCTATGTCTGTCCATTTCAGAACAGAATCAGCATATATTACTGTTTCTACTGCAGAGATCAATTTACAAATCCAAACGAACTCCGAGAACACACTCTCACCCACGATCCAGTCGAATTATTCCAAAACACAATGGAGAATCGTAAAATTCCAAAAATCGATATAACAAGAATCGATTGTCGATTGTGTAACGAGAAAATCGATGATTTGGACGTTTTCAAAAAGCACATCACTAGTGTACACGGAAAAATGTTGTACCCCGTCACGAATGAGTTTCTTAAATTCAAACTGAGTTTAGATAATTTGATTTGCACCGAATGTAATGGAGCCTTTCCATATTTCGACGTTTTAAAGAAACATATGATCGATCATTTCGGTACTTATATATGCGATGTTTGCGGGGCGTGCTTTTTAGAGCGTAATTCCTTAAGGACGCACATAAAATCGCACACAAAAGTCGAGGAGAGTTTTCCTTGTGAAATATGTGGGAAGAATTTGAAAAGTAAATACAGCAGGTATTTACACGTAGCTACAGTGCACGAGAAGAAGCCAACGGTCAATTGTTACAAATGTGAAGCGAGTTTTTTATCTTACGCGCTAAGAAATCGACACTTGATCGAGGTACACGGCGATAAACGGACTTTTGCATGTAAACTTTGCGATAAAGTTTACAATAGGAGAAAAACTCTTATGGAGCACAACCGAAGGAATCACCTCAAAGTTTATAGGCATCAATGTGATTTGTGTGACCAGCGATTCTATTTACCGTCCCGTTTGAAAGAACATATGGCAACACACACAGGGGAAAGGAATTTCAGATGTGAATTCTGTGATAAGAGTTATCCTCGACTTCAATCGCTACAGGAGCATATTCGATCCCACAGCAGCGATAGAAGGTTTAAATGTGATATTTGTAACTCGACGTTCACACAGAATGGTAGTTTGAAAAGTCATATGAAGTCACATCATCACCAGAATTATGAATTGGATGCGAATTATACTTAATTGATTTTTTTTTAATCACACTTGAGTTTAATTATATCGGTGTAATAGAAAACTGGCGTGTAAAACAGTGTTGTGTTTCGCCGTGTGAGTGAGGTTACCGGAGGCTCAATCCTTCCCTGTTTTCTTTTTTTTCTTATGTAATAAGTCAGCAAACGAGCAGACGGATTACCTGATGGTAAGCAATCAGCGCCGCCCATGGACACCCTCACCAACATAGGAGTTACGAGTGCGTTGTCGACTTATTGGGGATTAGGGATTTTGAGATTTAGGGATTGGGAGGGATTACCAAAATCTCCTAAGTTCTAAAGCCCGCAACGCATTAGTAACTCCTCTTGTGTTGCGGGTGTCAATTGGCCGAACCGATTGCTTACCATCAGGTAATCCGTCTGCTTGTTGCCGCCCCATCACATTACAAATCTCAAATCAAAATCAATTATCTCAACTAAACCATAAGCAGGTACTTTTGAAACGTCAAAATAGAATAAGTCTGTCAGTCTGTTCGTCAGTGAAGCTTGGTGCTAGGTTTCATGTACTTACATTATTTTAAAATAACACTAGCTACTCTCCCGCGGCATCACCCGCTGTTCGGCTCCATTTAATCGTAGCGTGATGTTTTATAGCCTATAGCACTCAGGAACATTGTAGCTATCTATCAGTGAAAGAATTTTGGCAATCCGACCAGGAGCTCCAAAGATTATCTCCTGCATAAAAACTTACAAATTTTACCTCTTTATAATTTTAGTATAGATAATATTACATTTTTATTTCGGATTTTACACTCCATTCTTTACCCGAAAGGAACAAAATACAAAACAATTAAACATATTTAAATTAAAATGAAGAAGAAACTAAAAACTAATTATGCAAAATCAAATAAAACCTCTCTATATACTTACCTAATCACAAAAAATACGCTTATTATAATTCTTATGCTACCACCATCACTATACATCACAATATATTCTAGTACCATACAGTCTTTCTAAAAGTAATTTTAAAATATTTCTTAACATCACGTTTTCAATACATCACACATCATCAGCCTATAAGTGCCCACTGCTGAGCAAAGGCCTCTTCTCACACGGAGAAGGTTTGAGCAATAACCACCACGCTTGCTCAATGCGGATTGGCTATTTTAAACTTATAATTAGAAATTGAGGTGAAGGAAAACATCGTGAGGAAACCTGGAATAAGTCCAGGTTTCCTCACGATGTTTTCCTTCACCGTATGTCAGTGGTGTCTAAATAATCATAGAAAAGTACATTAACTCGGAAAAAGTCACATTGGTACTTGTCAGGTTTTGAAACCTCGTGTATGAGAAGTGGGCGCCTTAGGGCCTCCATGACATAAACACAAACCAGCCCTCGACATGATACAGCTATTTTATCTCTCTAGAGCAGGAGAATGAACGGGGGGTTTTTTAGTCAGTAAGAGTCTGACACTCTCTCTCGCCTTACCCTGGGCGGGAGAAGTCATTTGATGATATTCCCCTGACAAAAAAGCTATGTTTTCTGAAAACGGAATTTTAATTTATTTATTACTTAAATTAAGTACCTTAAGGGCTGATTTTTCAATAGTCAGATAAATATTATCTGTGAAATTAAATTGTTGCTGTCACTGTCTTATACAAACATTCTGACGCGACAGCATCATAATTTATTATCCAGGTAACTTTTATCTAACCATTGAAAAATTAGCCCTTAATTAGCAAATATAAGATCTGTATATAAAAATAACAATTAATTATAATAAGTGTCAATTGTGTATTGAATTTTTTTATTTATTTTATTCATTGTAAATATGGTTGTCAGTATTAAAAATTTATGTGTACCGATTAAATCTTATTTATATTGTGATTAAATTGTTGTTTTATTTTCCTTAATGGCTTTTTGAATCAATGATTATAAGTCGGAAGTGTGGGAGAGATGCTTCGGCACGAATGGGTCGGCTCGACCGGACTGATACCACGGCCTCACAGAAAACCGGCGTGAAACACATACAGAGTTGTTTCGCGGGGTTTGAGGTTACTGGAGGCCCAATCTCAAAACCTCCAAATCCCTAATTCCCAAAAGGTCGGCGACGCACTCGTAACTCCTTTGTTTCGGGTGTCCTTGGGCGGCGCTAATTGCTTACCATCAGGTAATCCGACAGCTCTTTTGCCGTCCTATCACATAAAAATATTTTTAAGTATTGTGAATTATTAGTCCCCGTCCTGATCTTTTATGTATGGGTGGAAAAATTATCTATATACTTTCTGCTGGATGCATTCGCAATAATAAACCGCGCGCCGCAGCAGGCGACACTACGGGCGTCGGGGATCAAGAGACGATCCGGCCACCGTAAGTGCTGGTCTGCGGACGGCGAGTAAGGATAGCTCGCCGCCCGACCAGAACCAGACCCGAGCGCACGGCGCGTAGCGTTCCGCGCGCGCCTTAAAGAGCCAATAGACCACCACAGACGGGGCTCTACAGGGCTGATGTTTAGCCGGGGTTGTGGGGTAAGCCCAATGAGGCATCGCGACCTCGGCCCAGAGCTGCAGGAGAAGGAACGGGGGGTTTTTACTCAGTAAGAGTCAGACACCCAAAAGCCATTTGAAAGACTCTCGCTGACTAAAACCACTCCGTTACAATTTCAGCTCCGGGCTGGGCCGCGGTCTCTGATTAGAAATGCTACCACCATGAATCCGGGCTCGACAGATCTTTGCCTTTGGATTCTGAGGTTGTATTTCTTTCATTGAAATCAATCACGACTTTACAAAAGTACCTAGTAAAAGTCATTTCAATTACCTAGAGAAATATAACATCAAAAGTGTAAGTCTGTCGGTCAGTTCTCAGTGAAGATATCTGCTCATTCCAAAGTGTAGATTCCGATGGTGAAGAACTAGTAAGAAACTCCATGGTTACTCCACGTACTAGACTCCGTAATTATTCAATCGTGGAAACTTATTTAGGAAAGTCAAACTTCAGCGCTGCTGTGACTTTTTTGAGTCGATAGTCATCAAATTCCCCGCCCTGTGCGAGGCGAGAGTGAGTGTCAGACTCTTACCAATTAAAAACCAAATCACACAGTATTGGAGCGATACTGATACAAAGATGTGAGCAGTCGTAGAGAGGGATCAAATCCAAACTTCCAGAAACCCAGCAATGCTCTTGTCACTCCTATGGTATTACGAATGTTCATAGGTGGCGCCGCTTTGATTATTATTAATATCAGTGATCCATGTACCTAATCCTTTGATTTCTTCGTCATAATCATCAGCCTATAAGTGCCCACTGCTGAGCAAAAACCTCATCTCACACAGAGAAGGTTTGAGCATAACCACCACGCTTGCTCAAGGTGGATTGGCGATTTATAAGTACAAATTATCAGTCCAGATTTCCGTACGCTATTCATGTGGTGTGGGGTGGGAGAGCCATGCTTCGTCACGAATGTGTCGGCTCGACCGGAGTGATACCACGGCCTCACAGGATACCGGCGTGAAACAAGCGTTCCACAGCGTTGTGTTCCGCCTTGTGATTGAGATTACCGGAGGCCCAATCCTTGCCCCTTCTCGATCCTTATATCCGGAACCCTTAACCCCAAAAGGCCGACAACGCACTCGTAACTCCTTTGGTGTTGAAGGTATTCATGGCCGATTGCTTACTGTAGCGGCACTATCACGTCGCTACATTACTTAGATACGATAGAGATAAGACATACATGTTAATTGTTGCACGTTTGTTAGGATAGCTAAATCTGAAAATCTCACGCATCTTCTTAGTATATAAGCACCAGCAATTAAAGTAATAAACAGACCTTAACCATCTACAGTCTCATTATTTACCTTGCCACGAAGTCTGGCAAATTGGTGACCCGACGAAGAACAATCAACATGACTCATTCACCCTGCAAATCAAGCAGCAGCCAACAAGAAGCCTTGGAGGGACCAACCCAGATTATGGTTTAAGCAACTAGAAGCCATAGTAGCACCACAGAAGCAAGGAGACGATTACAAGTACTATACGGTCATTGCAAAACTGCCAAAAGAAGAAATAATACAGGTTAGTGACCTCATTACTTGCCCACCGCCAATAGAAAAGTACAAGGCTATCAAAGAACGCCTAATCAGTTGCTATGAGGAATCAGACCAACGTCAGCTCCAAAAATTATTGTCTGAAATGGATCTCGGCGACCAGAAACCATCACATCTTCTGCGCAAGATGCGGACCCTGAGTAACGGAAATATCAGCGACGAAACCATCAAACTTCTATGGTTGAGGCTTCTGCCACCATCAGTGACTTCGGTTCTAGCAGTCACAGAAGACATAGATGTGAACAAGATGAGCCAGATCGCGGACAAGATATTAATAAATTCAACACGTACAGAGGTGTCAGCTGTAAACGGAAACAAATCTGGCGACGATACAATGTCATGCATACTAGCACAGTTAGCAGAAATGCAATTGGAACTAAATGCAATTCAGCAAGGTCAAAAAAACTATCGACGCAGCACTCAAAGTTATTCCAATCGTCGGCATTTCCTACCACAGTCGAGTTCAAGAGAAAGAAGGCACTTTTGTTTTTACCATGGAAGATTTAAAAAATATGCACAAAAGTGTGTTCAACCTTGTGATTGGAAACAGGATCTCAACTCAAGGAAACAGGGAAACTAATTGAAGCACGGACAACGGCGGAACTCTGTGCTATTCACCCGTCCAACCGCCTCACTATTACCGACCGAAAAAGTGGTATGAGATTTTTGATTGACACGGGAGCAAATATTTCAGTTATTAGCAAGCCACAGAGACATTCACTAATACAAGATGAACAATGTATACTTTATGCCGCCAATGGTACAAAAATTAAGACATATGGTGAAAAAACACTCTCTTTAAACTTCGGGCTACGAAGAAACTTTGTATGGAACTTTGTCATCGCCGATGTAACACAACCGATTATTGGAGCAGATTTTTTAGAGCATTATAAGCTATTAGTCGATATAGCTGGTCGAAAACTCATAGATAGGGTAACTGAGCTGACAACGCCCGCAACCCTGATCAAATCGACGCAGCAAACAATCCGCACTATTAACATTGAGACGAATCCACGCATTACTCAACTATTAAATGAATACGAGGATATTACGAAACCAGCCTCCCTCCACACTACTCCAAAACACAAGATTAAGCATCATATTATCACTAAAGGACCACCGGTATCAGCACAAATGCAGTGGATAGTTCATCGACTGCCGCCGCCGTCACAACAAAGGCAGCAGTTTTTATTTCCTTCGAATTAGCAACAATGACATTACATTACGCATAGGATGTAATTTATCAGCAAGGTTAAGTTATTATATAATTAGGTACATACTATTTTTTTTCAATTTATATGTTAATTATTTTTAAAAGGGGGGAGTATATGTAGCGGCACTATCACGTCGCTACATTACTTAGATACGATAGAGATAAGACATACATGTTAATTGTTGCACGTTTGTTAGGATAGCTAAATCTGAAAATCTCACGCATCTTCTTAGTATATAAGCACCAGCAATTAAAGTAATAAACAGACCTTAACCATCTACAGTCTCATTATTTACCTTGCCACGAAGTCTGGCAAACTTACCATCAGGTACATCGGTCTGCCCGTTTGCCGACGCGTGCGTTCGTGCAGCGGAATGTTGTTGAATTTAAAGATTTTAATTATGCAGATATTTAGTGTATGACGTCGTATAATTGTGTATGGTAAAAAAAAATTTGTGCACGCAACCATTGTGGAGAAATTCACCAAAAACTGATTCCGCTGGGCGAACGTTGTCCTGGCGGAACTTTTTTTAATCCATAGACTTTAGAAGAAAAGAGATGTATCCAAAAATTAGTGTGTATTTGTGTATAATTGTGTATGTATGAATAAAACTAGTGCATGCATAAACTTCGGAGAAATTCAAGTTTCCGCTGCGCGAACGTTTGGCCATTAGCTAGTTTTCATATAAAGCGCTTACATAGAGAGCTGTAGATTTTTACATACGTTGTTTTGAATTTGTTTATATTTGTTTAAAAAACAGATTTAGAAAAAATCGTAGGGTTTAAAAGATAAAAATATAAACGTAAAATACGCTTATTAGGTCTTAGTTCTTAAAGTATGCACTTTGGGGTCTAGATTTTCACGTTGATACAAACCTTGTAAGTGTCTGCAACATGTTGCCAAGTATCAATGATGTTCCGTTAGTAATTAAATAGTTATAGGACAAATTTACCATGAATAGATCACTGTTTACAAAGCAGTCAAATATCACGACTTTCTAAATGTTGGAATAAATATTGGAAAGTTAAGAACGTTTCTTAGATATATGGCACGGCCGCTTTTTTGTAGCGATCCGAACTTGGTCGGGTTATGTAGGTTTTCGATGCTTCGTCAGTTTTATAATTGTTTTTCTTTAATTACTGAATTTAATGACATGAATTTTTGCATGTGAATAGTTGAATGAATACACTAATTATTGGCATACATTTTACCATGCAATTCATTTAGAAAGTCGTGATATTTGACTGCTTTGTAAACAGTGATCTATTCATGGTAAATTTGTCCTATAACTATTTAATTACTAACGGAACATCATTGATACTTGGCAACATGTTGCAGACACTTACAAGGTTTGTATCAACGTGAAAATCTAGACCCCAAAGTGCATACTTTAAGAACTAAGACCTAATAAGCGTATTTTACGTTTATATTTTTATCTTTTAAACCCTACGATTTTTTCTAAATCTGTTTTTTAAACAAATATAAACAAATTCAAAACAACGTATGTAAAAATCTACAGCTCTCTATGTAAGCGCTTTATATGAAAACTAGCTAATGGCCAAACGTTCGCGTAGCGGAAACTTGAATTTCTCCGAAGTTTATGCATGCACTAGTTTTATTCATACATACACAATTACACACAAATACACACTAATTTTTGGATACATCTCTTTTCTTCTAAAGTCTATGGATTAAAAAAAGTTCCGCCAGGACAACGTTCGCCCAGCGGAATCAGTTTTTGGTGAATTTCTCCACAATGGTTGCGTGCACAAATTTTTTTTTACCATACACAATTATACGACGTCATACACTAAATATCTGCATAATTAAAATCTTTAAATTCAACAACATTCCGCTGCACGAACGCACGCTTTGCCGACATATAATCCCTTAAACAAAAAAAGTCACATTGATACTTGCCAGATTTGGAACCCACACCCTCATGCATGGGGATTGTGCGATCCATGGCCCTCTACGGTGCCCCTGTGTGGGCGCCGGACTTGAAGCGGCGGCCGGCTCGTACGCTGGTCGCGTCCCAGAGGGTCATGGCTATACGAGTAATCCGCGGGTATCGCACGATCTCCGGGGAGGCGGCGAACCTCCTTGCCGGATCACCGCCGTGGGATCTAGAAGCGAAGGCGCTCGCGCGCGTCTACAGTTTGCGCGCAGACGCGCGTCGCCGGGGCGAAGCTCCTCTGCCGCGCCAAATAAGTGCGTGGCGGAATGAGCTCCGGCGAGATCTCACGGCAGAGTGGAGACAACGACTGTCGCAACCGAGGGCCGGGCACGCTACCATAGCAGCGGTAAGACCCCTCTTTGAGGAGTGGCTTGAGAGACGCCACGGCGTCCTCACCTTCCGTCTGACGCAGGTGCTTACCGGGCACGGCAGCTTCGGTAGGTTCCTGTTTCGGATTCAGCGGGAGGAAACGCCCGAGTGTCGTCATTGTGAGGACCACCTAGAGGATACGGTGGAGCATACGGTAGCGGTATGCCCTGCCTGGGCTGAGCACCGCCGTATCCTCAGGGAAGTGATCGGCGGCGGCGACCTCTCGCGCCCGGCCTTAGTCGAGGCCATGGTGCGGAGTGAGAGGAACTGGGACGCCGTCTCCTCCTTTTGTGAAGCAGTCATGCTCGCAAAGAGAGAGGCGGCCCGCGTGAGGGAGCAATCCTCCTCCTCACGCCCCAGCAGCCGCAACTGGCGACACTACGGGCGTCGGGGATCGAGGGACGATCTCCGGCCACCGTAAGTACGGGCCTGCGGTCGGCGAGTAAGGGCAGCTCGCCGCCCGACCAGAACCAGGCCCGAGCGTACGGCGCGTAGCGTTCCGCGCGCGCCTCAAAGAGCCAATAGACCACCACAGACGGGGCCCTAAAGGGCTGATGTTCAGCCGGGGTTGCGGGGTAAGCGCAATAAGGTACCGCGACCTCGGCACAGAGCAGGAGAAGGAACAGGGGGGTTTTTAGTCAGTAAGAGTCTGACACTCCCTCCTGCCCGGCCCTGGGCGGGAGAAGTCATTTGATGATTTTCCCCTCACAAAAAAAAAAAAAAAAACACCCTCATGCATAAGAAGCGGCCTATTTACCTTCGGGTCATCACGACATGTAATTGTTAGCTTTATTATCTAAGAAATACAATATGAAAATTTTACTTGACAGCTAATTCGAACAATAACATAAAACTGGATTCAATTTGATAGCCTTGGATAGGTCAGAAAGCATTCAAAGAAAGCCACTACCGTGATTAGTCTTTATATTTCGTAATAGAAATAAAAATGCAAAAAAGTTATGAGGTGTAATAAATTTAATATCATTACAAAAACTTAATATAACAATTACAAATGTTATTAATAATTATATAGATAACAGTTTTTTAAAAACAATAGTATCATTGTGTATAATATAACAATAACTAGGTACAAATCATTATAATTAATTGTTTTTCAGCTTTCACACGTGAATGTCAGCCATGATAGAGGTTTTTTCGACAGAGAAATTATTTTAGACCCCCTGAATGGGGTAGGAGTGTCAGACTCTTTATCATCGAGAGACGATCTTCGGCCACCATAAGCGCGGGTTTGCGGACGGCGAGTAAGGGTAGCTCGCCGCCCGAACAAGACCCGAGCGGACGGCTAGCGTTCCGCGCGCGCCTCAAACTCAGATTATTGGCTCAGAGCCAATAGACCACCACAGACGGGGCCTTATAGGGCTGATGTTCAGCCGGGGTTGGGGGATAAGCGCAATGAGTCAGTTCGGCCCAGAGCAGGAGTAGGAACGGGGGGGGGGGTTAGTCAGTAAGAGTCTGTCACTCCCTCCCGCCCCACCATGGGCGGGACCCTTACTCATAAAAACAGACTTCATAATCAGCCGGAAGACGTCCACTACTGAACAAAGACCTCCCCTTAGTCCTCTTTTCGGATTCCATCATTTCGGATTTTTTGGCGAAAAGAGACCGTTCCATCGCGCGTTGAGCCACTCAGTCTTTTTTAGAAGGCCAGAAGTTAGCTAATTGGTTTCGTCAGACCCTTTGCTGATTAAAACTCCCCCCCCCCCCCGTTCCTTCTCCTGCTCTAGGCCGAGGGCGAAGTACCTTAAAATTTCCTTTCGGCTATGTCGATAGCTTAGACCAAAGGATAAGCAAACTGAAGTGGCAGTGGGCAGGTCACATTTGTCGAAGAACCGATGACCGTTGAGGTAAACGTGTTCTAGAGTAGAGACCGCGTCTGGGAAAAAGATACTTTTGGCTATGTGGACTACTTGGCCAAAAGGGTTAGCAAACTGAAGTGGCAGTGGGCAGGTCACATTTGTCGAAGAACCGATGACCGCTGGGGTAAACGTGTTCTAGAGTGAAGACTACGTCTAGGCAAACGTAGTGTAGGGCCCTCCAGCTAGGTGGACTGACGACATCCGCAGGGTGGCTGGCAGTGGTTGGATGAGAAGAGCTGAACATCGAGCTCAGTGGCGTGCAATTGGGGAGGCCTATGTCCAGCAGTGGACGACAACAGGCTGATGATGATGTCTCAAGAAATTCATATGATTCGAGTGTACAGTTACAAAAAATACATCAAAATTAGCTCAGTAGTTTTCGAGTTTATTAATACTTACACATACTTTTTGTAGTTGCATGATATAACTTAGCTCTAGATTTTTCACTCATTTGGACCTATTATGACTGGTTGGAGCAAGAGAGAATAGATTCTATATCAAAGGCCATACGGTCGAAAATCTCTGTACATAGATATTTGTCTAGCGAACTATATTTATATACAAATATTGCATCGATAAAGTATATTTATTACAATAAGATCGAATTGACACAAGACTAAGTATTATTGCACGATTAACAACTTTAAAAAGCAAAGGAATACAGTTCAAATTGAATTAGTGTGACATTTTAAGGATTCTGGATTTGTTACATTCTCAGCTCAGCTCGCCGCCTGACCACAACCAGACCCAAACCTATGGCGCATAGCTTTCCGCGCGCGCTAGACCACCACAGACGAGGCCCTATAGGGCTGATGTTCAGCTAAGGTTATGGGGCAAGCGTAATGAGATATCGCTCGGCCTAGAGCAGGAGAAGGAAAGAGGGAGTTTTTAGTCAGTATGAGTCTGACACTCCCTCTCGCCTCACCCTGGGCGGGAGAAGTCATTTGATAACTTTCTCCTAACAAATAAAGACCAGCATTGATTTTAGTATAATATTCGGAGTCTGCGCTGGAAGACTATGCGAGATCGGGGTACCCGTTAAATTTCAAATAGGAAAGCAAAATGGCGGCTGGTCTAGCAAGTACCGCGTTCCTAAATAAGTAATCTAATTTAATCCGAGGAATCTTTAATTGTTTTCAACGAATTATAACATAATTGTAATCTCAAATAATCGGAGAATATATTGGAAGCCTTATTTCCTTTATTTATTTTGATAAAGACATAATTATACACTTATCCGTCATATAGGGCTTAAGTGTGGGAGAGCCATGCTTCGGCACGAATGGGTCGGGTCGACTGGATTGATATCACGGCCTCATAGAAAACCGGGTTGAAACAACCACAGCGTTTTTTTTTCGCCGTTGAGTCGGGCAACCGGAGGCCCAAACCTTTCGCTCTCCCAATCCCTAATCCCTAAAAGCTCGGCAACTCACTCATAACTCCTCCGTTGCTGCGGAGTCCATAAGCGGCGTCGATTGCTTACCGGGGAATACCGAATATGGGAGAACTTGGTTAACACATTCAGTGCCCCCGACGCGTATGTGCGTTTCCTCGCACGCACATACGCGTCGGGGGCACTGAATGTGTTAACGAGCCGACGGATTACCTGATGGTAAGCAATCGGCGTTGCCTATGGACACTCGTTATACCAAAGAGGTTACAACAAGTGCGTTGCCGGCTTCTTGTACGTTATAAGGGATTAGATAGTTATTTAAGGATGGTTAGGGAAATGATTGGGCCTCCGGTAACCTCAATCACACAACATTGTAGCTGTTTCACGCCGGTATGCTGTGACGCCGTGGTATCACTCCGGTCGGGCCGATACATTCATGCCAAAGTACAACTCCCTCACACTTCTATATACAGGCGGTTTTATTTAACAACTATATACAGGCTGTACAATTTTCAACCAAAATTATTTCCATCTTGCACAGGATGTTTCGTTTTCATATGATTCCTATAATTAGTTACCTGCGTATAAGCAGAGGGGCATAAGCGACATTTGAACTTCTTTTCAGAGCTATGGGATTGCAAATGAACCTTTAAAGCTTTGGACCTAGGGTAGTTTTTCCCGCAGAACTCGCAGCGAAAATTCCTTTCACCCGTATGGGAGGTCATGTGATCCCTCAGAGCTGATGGGAGGTAAAATTTTTTGTCGCACAAACTGCATTGGTGTCTGAATAGTTGCAAATGTGTTCTTTGATTGTGTTCCCTTAAAGTTTTTCTGCTGACGAATATTTTGTCGCATCCGTCGCATGGAAATTGGCGTTTCTCTCCGTGCACGTTCATTTTGTGTCTGTATCTCATGTGATATGAGATGAAGACCTCGTCGCATTTGTTGCAAGGGTACGCCGGCTCATTCTTATGTATCCTAGCTACGTGGAAACTTCGAGAATACTTGGATCGAAACGTTTTATCGCATTCATTGCACGGATACCATTCAACTGCCTTTTTAACGTGAGAATTTTTATGAAAAACTAAATGGCGTTCTTCGAAATAATGAGCGCCGCATTCGTCACAGACAAACGTCCCAAAATGTACGGCCATATGTTTTTTTAATGCGTGAAAAAAGCCAAAGTTTTTGTCGCATTCCACGCACTTTAACGTACCGATTTTAAGCTTAAATGGCATGAACTCGTTGGAAACATCCGCGTACAATTTCAGCCCATGTCTACTAGTGATGTGTTCTTTAAAAATATCGATACTATCGATCTTTTCGTCGCAGAGTCTGCAATCAATTCTATCGATATCGATTAGTATTAGTTTTTTAATGTCTATAATAGTTTTGTACGTTTTGGGGTCGTGTGTTAGTGTGTGTTTTCGGAGTTCTGTCGGATCTAGGAACATCTCTTTGCAGTAAAAGCAATGGTAATCGCTAAAAACTGTTACGAACGGACAGACATACGAATTCTCAACTATTTTAACTATGTTTCGGAGCATATGGAGGTCTTTGTCCACTGTAGTCGGTTGCCTGTATAACGGGTAGACGGGACGAGGCTCTGAAAATAAAATTATAATTATTTTTAGTATTTAGACTTTCTTATTATCAGTTTATAAGTGTCCGCTGCTGAGCAAAGGCTTCTTGTCAGTTCTTGTCAGAGTTACCCTCTTCTCAGAGTGAGGTTACCGGAGGTCCAATTTTTTCTCTGCCCCGATCCCTCGCAATCCCTAAAAATTCCGCAACGCACTCGAAACTCCTTCGCTGTTGCGGATGTCCATGGGCGGCGCTGATTGCTTACCATCAGGTAATCCGTCAGCTCGTTTACCGACCTATACCATAAAAAAAACAATAAAAATAACTTACCGCTCTGTTGTAATTGATCAAGTTTCTTCTTCATACTTTTAAGTTCATCTAACATATCGGTTTTAGCTTTGTCGTCGGTGGCGCCATCTAGCGGTATCGGGGATAATGGCATAACTGTCTCTTCATGTACATCTTCTACTTTAATTTGTACGGACACTGAAAATTAAAACCAATATGTGTTATAACTATCTACGTTATAGCCATCATCATCATCAGCCTATAAGTGCCCACTGCTGAGCAAAGGCCTCTTCTCATACGCAGAAGGTTTGAGCATTAACCACCACGCTTGCTCGTCTTGAGTAGGATTGGCGATTTTAAACTTATACCGAGTTTACCTTCACCGTATGTCAGTGGTGTCTAAATAATCATAGAAAGTACATATAACTCGGAAAAATTACTCACGCTTTTCATGCATGAGGGTTTTGTGTTTAATGCTCCAAACCTTCTCCGTGTGAGAAGAGGCCTTTTGCTTAGCAGTGGGCACTTATAGGCTGATGATGAATTATAATACGATATGCTGATTTCGCACTTATGCCATAAAAATGGTTGACAGAAAAAAAAAAAAATGAAAAAAATCTCACATGTAGGCTTCCCAGGGTCTGTATCATCATCCCGCTGACCAGTGTCATCGTCGATGGGATCATGATGATCATCATTGTTGATGGAGTCATCATCCCTTGACAAATCCAGCTCATCTTTCACATCCACTTCCGTCTTTATATTATCATCATTGTCTGTAAAGAAATAAATAGATAAAGTGTGGGAGAGCCATGGTTCGGTACGAATGGGTCGGGTCGACCGGAGTGATATCACGGCCTCCCATAAAACTGGCGTGAAACAACCACAGTTTTGTGTTTTGCCGTGTGAGTGAGGTTACCGAAGTCTCCAATCCTTGCCGTCCCCAATCCCTATATAATCCCCAAAAGAACGGCACTCGTAACTCCTCCGTCGTTGCAGGTGTCCATGAGCGGCGCTGATTGCTTACCATCAAGTAATCAGTCTGCTTGTTTGCCGAACTATCACCTAAAAAAATAAATAAAAAGCCTATTTTATATTTTAAAGATGTTTTTGTTTGAGGGGAAGATATGGCCTCTTTCAGTGTGCGGGCGAGAAGGAGTGTCAGACTCTTATCTATACTAATATTATAAAGAGGTAAAATTTGTAAGTTTGTATGTAGGGGGTAATCTTTGGAACTGCTGGGCGGATTGCCATAATTCTTTCACTTATTGATAGCTACAATGTTCCTGAGTGCTATAGACTATAAAACATCACGCTACGATTAAATGGAGCCGAGCAGCGGGTGAAACTGCGCGAGAGTAGCTAGTTGACTATAAACTGCACGATTGGTGCAGCGGCTGGGCAACTGGCTGCTGTTTAATCGCGGTGTCGATTCGTGTGTTGTTTATGTGAAATTGTATGTTTGTACACGCACCCACGGCATCAGACAATATTCTTGGTTCAGTATTCATAGTTATAGGTTTTTTTATGTCATAGAACGGCAAACGAGCAGACGGATTACCTGATGGTAAGCAATCAGCACCGCCAATGAACAATCGTAATACCAAAGGAGTTACTACAAGTGCTTTGGTTGTCTCTTGTGAGTTATTAGGTACTAGCTACTCTCGCGCGGTTTCACCCGCTGTTCGGCTCCATTCGATCGTAGCCTGATGTTGTAAGTATAGCCTATAGCACTCAGGAACATTGAAGCTATCTATCAGTGAAAGAATTTTGGCAATCCGACCAGCGGTTCCAAAGATTACCCCCTACATACAAACTTACAAATTTTACCTTCTTATAATATTAGTATAGATTTAAGGATAGGGTTTTTGAGGATTGAGGATTTGGGGAGGGGGGATTGCGCCTCCGGTAACAACGCAAGTGTTGCTTCACGTCGGTTTTCTAAGGCAGTGATATCCCTTCGGTCTAGCCGGCCCATTCGTGCCGAAGAATGGCTCTCTCATTCTTAGTGTAACTTTTGCAACGTTTTTGTAAATAAAATTATTTTATTTAGGGATTAATTTAATTTACAATTTGATTTTTTAATTTTATTTCTGTTTTCGCAAACCGCTTTGATGTTGTTATAATCATATAAGTACCTTTATATCTTTGTTCACGACTTTTACGCAAATCGTGTAAATTCGTAGTCTCTGTTATTGTGTTATAAGTTTATTTTTTGGTTTATATTTATAACTAAATTATTTTTTTAGACATATCAAAAATGTGTTAAGTGCTATTTATTCACATGTTATTTATTTGAAATGCTGATTTTTTTTATGTAATAGTTCGGCAAACGAGCAGACGGATTACCTGATGGTAAGCAATCAGCGCCGCCCATGGACACTCGCAACGGAGGAGTTACGAGTGCGTTGCCGACCATTTAGGGATTAGGGATTTGGAGATTTAGGGATTGGGGGAGGGAAAGGATTGGGCCTCCGGTAACCTCACTGACGCGGCGAAACACAACGCTGTGGTTGTTTCACGTCGGTTTTCTGTGAGGCCGTGGTATCACTCCGGTCGAGCCGACCCATTCGTGCACTACTACGTAAGTGTAACACTTACTTACGTATAAGTAATTGTTACACTTATGAAGTTATAAACTTAGTTTGTAAAATCTTGATTCCTGTGTAAACAACAAAAGAATTAGCTTACCATCATGTATGCGGACAAACGCGTTAAGGAGCTTCTCTTCGCACAGGAGGACTTGTTGTCGGAAGGCGCGCGCGTCCCTCAGTCTGACGACGCACGTCGCGCAGATCAGACGCTCTGACTCCTCGCCCTCCAAGTGAGATAACTGAAATAAAAGGAAGATTTAATTAGATTTTTTTTAACACAATACAACGGATAAATACTTGGCTATATGACATTTTTTTAATATGGTAGGATTAAGAAAAAACAAATTGGACGGCAAACAAGCAGACAGTTTACCTGATGGTAAGATGGACACAGCAATAATGGAGGTGTTATATGTATCAGTATATGTATAGTATTGCCGACCTTTAGCTCATGGAACAATACGGTAGTTTCCAACTAGTCAAATTCAATACTTTTATCCAAATATCAAAAACAACACTTTTCTATGAAATTTGTATGAAAAACTGAGTTATGACGGATTATACATAGGATTTTGACGGATGTATGGGACAGATTGAGCCTCCTGTAACCTCACTCACACGGCGAAACACAACGCTGTGGTTGTTACACATCAGTACTCTGTGAGGCCGTGGTATCACTCCAGACGATGGAAGCCAAATAAATGATTTTGACTTTGACTTTGACTCAAGCTCATTTCAGCGTCTCGTCTCAGAGTATTTAGATAGGAAATGACGGCTTCATTTATTTTTTTTATAAAATAATTTTGACAATATTGACAATCTTGAAGTGCTTTTTTCTTTGCAAAAATAAATTGTTTGTTGTATTATTTCAATACTACAGTCATTTTATTTTTGACCAAGACAAATACTAAGTTCTTTGTCTGACACTTAACACATATAATATCTATCTAGCAGGTATTTTTTTGTGTGAGGGGAAAATCATCAAATGACTTCTCCCGCCCAGGGCCGGGCGGGAGGGAGTGTCAGACTTACTGACTAAAAACCCCCCTGTTCCTTCTTCTGCTCTGGGCCGAGGTTACGGTGCCTCATTGCGCTTACCCTGCAACCCCGGCTGATCTATCTAGCAGGTGAGAGATACATTGGACATTGCCCTCAATAATGTGGTAGTTATGGAAATATATGCACAGGAAATAAGTCCAATAGTGGACTTTAACATGTTGTTTTTAAGTAACAGACTGTTTATTGTAAACAACAGTTTACGATTTTAACAACATTGATCTTCCCATCTTATGCTACTTGTGAACTAGAGTAAAATTGAAGATTTTATTTGAGTGTCTTGTTTAATATTGTGCTAGTATCTATATTTTATCGTATATTACAACAAAAATGAGCATTTAATCTAAATAAACAGTGATACTAACACTAAAAGTATTCATAACAGCATTGAAAATAGCTTCTATTAAATATTTTGTTTACGCTTTTCAAAAGTGAATGATACGAATTTCTATAGCAAGGAAAGATCTAAGGTTTATTCTAGAATAGATTTAGCAAGTAAAACACATCAAACTGACCACTAAACCGAAGCAATCCACAAACATATCTGCGTAAACTTCTCGCTGTCCCGACCATTCGTACTCGACGTTCAATAATCGGCACTTTTTAATAGAACCACAGCATCTACAAATGCCGGGGTCAACGATAGGACCCTTGCGATTATTAACGCTCATTTTGTAACAATTTTCATACAGTTTTCTTGTTAATATTCAACTTTAAATAGAAAATCAACACCCATTTGTATTTTGTATTTGACATCAATCTGAAGTTTGTTTGACAACTTTGAGATGAGGATAGATTACGTTTAGTTTGTCTGAAGTCGAATTAGGATATTACTGGGCTTTTCATTCAAAGTGTAAACTATGAATTTTATTCGTCATATAATGGCAGCCGACTTGACGTGTTTAATAAAACTAGTTAATATTAATAAATAAATGTATTTGTAAGAGAACTTTGCCCCTTGAAGTTAAGATTTGTCATTTAAGGTCAAGACCTCATCAAGTTTTTGTCGCTGCTCCTGTACATATAACCCCGCACTACGATTTTCTCCTGTGTCGTGTTTGCTATACACTGACTTAGTTTTATATAATCCTTACACCTATAATAGATCTAGAACAACAGTATGGGATCACACAAAGAGTTGCAGATCCGTGAGGAAATCGAACCCGCGACTCGTTGCCAAGCCACTACGCCAAACGTGCAGTCATACTACTACGTGACATATAAAAAATATATATTTTACAATAAAATACACTTATTTTATTGCGGCTTCGTTGGATGATTGCTTAAACTGCGACTGCCGGGCAAAAGGCCTCAATTTTCATATCCGCAAATATAAAAAAAAATGTATGTATACCAGCAGGTATGGCCACCAGCTATTATGTAGGTACAAGAGACAATTATGTATACTTGCAATGTTACTAATTAACATTTCCACTTTTCCTTAATCCTTTGAACGTTGAAAGTCATGATGACTTCGTGCTATGCGGAAAGTCAGTGCTGATGATGTGACGTGTGATCTAGATCATTGTTCTCTCTCCAAAAATCACAAGCTAAGCGGACACCAGTGTGCCCTCTCAGTTCTCTCACCCACCCAGTAGACTATAATTCAGATGCTTAGAGATTTAAAGACAGAATTTATGAACTTCTTTGCATACCTAATTAATTGATTTAATCACGATGAATTTATTGTAAACTAGCTAACCCGGCAAGCTTTGTACCGGCTCAAAATTAAATATAAATAATGTCTAAAATTTTGCTGACCTTTTAAACCTTCCCTGTATGTCCAGAAATATTTCAAAATCACAAGCAGCCATGTCGGTCCAGCCTTTCTCGACTTTTAGCAAGACTAACAAACAGCTATTCATTTTTATTATAAGAAAAGAAGAAGAGAAGTTAACTAAAAATCGCGCGTGCGCGACGTCGCCGCGTCCGCGCACGCTGCTCATGAAAGAACCCCTCTGTGGTTCGAAACTACGAGTAGTAGAGCTTTTCTCAATATATACACGTGAGTAACCCGCGATTTTTAGTAAATTTAGTATGTCTCACGATAGTTATTATAAAAAAGAAGAGACGTGTGGGAGAGCCATCCTTCACTCCGGTCGAGCCAACCCATTCGCGCCGAAGCACGACTCTCCCACACTTGGAATTCTATTCTACAAGCAGTGCCGGCGTTAAGGGGGGGGGGGGGGCGTAATGGGGCGGTGGCCCAGGGCGACAAATTATTAGACGCCAAGGTCTGAAATTGGCGTCTCTTGAATTTTTTATTGAAATTTTCAGGGATCAGCAAAAATTCTAACACTTTATATTGCTTCCCTCAAGTTGGTGCCACAATATTTTCCCGGGGTGTCAGTGGCCCTTACACCGGCACTGTCTACAAGTTACAAAGTTGAAACCTACTGCCAGCGTCTCAGCTGGATGTAACGGTCGCGATACTCCGCTTAGGAACCTGAAACTCCCCCTTAGTGAGGCGAAGATTCAACTGTGGGAGAGCCAAGCTTCGGCGACACGTGAGTGATACCACGGCCTCATATAAAACCGAGTTGAAACAACACAACAGAGTTGTGTTTTGCCGTGTGAGTGACGTTACCGGAGGCCCAATCTGTCTTCCTCCCCCCCATCGCTTCCCAATTCTGAAATATCCGAAACCCTTACCCCAAAAAGGCCGGCAACGCACTCGTAACTCTTTTAGTATTGCGGTTGTCCATAGGCAGCTGCGATTACTTACTATCAGGTAATCCGTCTGCTCGTTTGCGGACCTATAAATGACAAAAAACTGACGACTAAAACATGAACAGGAGCCGACATTACTGCGCTTGCATCCGAAACCTCAGCTGGGCCGTAATCGGGCACGCTGTTATAGCAGCGGTAAGAACTCTCTTTGAGGAATGGTTCGAGAGAAGCCACGGCGTCCTCACCTTCCACCTGACGCAGGTGCTTACCGAGCACGGCAGCTTCGGTAGGTTCCTGTTTCGGATCCAGCGGAAGGAAACGCCATTGTGTGTGTCCTCATTGTGCGGACACCCAGGGGACACAGAGAAGCATACGGTGTCAGTGTGCCCTGCCTGGGCTGAGCACAGGTACATAGCGTAGCGTTCTGCGCGCGCCTCAAAGAGCCAATAAACTACCACAGACGGGGCCCTATAGGGCTGATGTTTAGCCGGGGTTGAGGGGTAAGCGCAATAAGGCACAGCGACCTTGGCCCAGAGCAGGAGAAGACACGGGGGTTTTTTAAGTCAGTAAGAGTCTGACACTCCCTCCCGCTCGACCCTGGGCAGCAGAAGTCATTTGATGATTTTCCTCTCACAAAAAAAAAGGTGGACAGTAACGGGTCTTAGCGCTCGCACCGCTCCAGAACCGGTCTTGATAAAGGTAAGTTGATTGATAGTTAAGATTTTAATCATACCTTTTTTATAGGACGGCAAATGAACAGACGAATTATCTGATGGTAAGCTATAAGCGCCGCCTTTATTAGGATTAGGGATTTGGAGATTTTGGGATTAGGGGAGGGGAAGGATTGGGCCTTCGATAACCTCACTAACACGGCGAAACATCATGCCGTGGTTGTTTCACGCCGGTTTTCTGTGTGGCCGTGATCTCTCTCCGGACTCCGGTCGAGCCGACCCATTCATGCCGAAGCTCGGATCTCCCACACATATTTTATATTTAAAACTTAGCAACACAGCAGGGTGTCGCAAAACACACAAGATCGTCCCAAAAAGAAGTATAAAAAATATTTAGGTACCAATAAACGAAGAAGGAAAATAAATTTACGATTTCAAACAAACAAATACGATTTGCCAAGTTCAAGGTTTAATTTTTATACTTATGAATAATCGTTGTTTTTTTTTTCACCAAATGTCAGTCGCCCGGTCAGGTCGTCACGCGATTATAAAAAATATTTAATCTAATAGATGAACTTAGGGTTCCCTGGGTACCATAACAGGAAAAAGGATTGTCATTGTTTTAATAAGCTACTTATTAAAATTACAACTTAGAAAAACCTACTGAAAAACATGACTACTTAAAAAAATGGTAGTTTTTGTGTTCATTAAAGTGTAGAAGGGCCATGCTTCGGCACGAACGGGCCCAGACAAGGCACAGAAAACCGGAGTGAGTTAATATGTCGGACGTTAAATTTTTCTCCTTTTTCTCCCTATCCCTTCCAATACCGGGTAAGTTCGGGTACTTTGACCCTGCGGGGTAACTTTGATCCAAACCCTTTAACCAATAATAACTGAGAACCAAACATACATATATTCGTTTTTTATTGGTTCGAAAATTTGGATCAAAGTTACCTCCCAGGGTCAAAGTAACCCGAACTTACGGTACCTTTTTTTGTAAGGGTGAAACATTATATGCCTTGTCCCGCCCAGAGTGGGAAGAAGGAGTGTCAGACTCCTCAAACTTGCCTAAAAAACCCCTGTTCCTTCTCCTACTATAAGCTAAGACCGCTGTGCCTTATTGCGCTTACCACACAACCTCGGCTGACCATCAGCCCTCTAGGGCCTATAGGGTCTATGGTGGTCTATTGGTTCTTTACATTCGGGTCTAGTTCTGGTCGCAGGTACACGCTTACGGTACGCATCCCACCCCAATACCTAGCGGCGACCTCTCGCGCCCGGCCTTAGTCGAGGCCATGGTGCGGAGTGAGAGGAACTGGGACGCCGTCTCCTCCTTTTGTGAAGCGGTCATGCTCGCAAAGAGAGAGGCGGCCCGCGTGAGGGAGCAATCCTCCTCCTCACGCCCCAGCAGCCGCAACTGGCGACACTACGGGCGTCGGGGATCGAGGGACGATCTCCGGCCACCGTAAGCACGGGCCTGCGGTCGGCGAGTAAGGGCAGCTCGCCGTCCGACCAGAACCAGGCCCGAGCGTACGGCGCGTAGCGTTCCGCGCGCGCTTCAAAGAGCCATTCGACCACCACAGACGGGGCCCTAAAGGGCTGATGTTCAGCCGGGGTTGCGGGGTAAGCGCAATGAGGTACCGCGACCTCGGCACAGAGCAGGAGAAGGAACAGGGGGGTTTTTAGTCAGTAAGAGTCTGACACTCCCTCCTGCACGGCCCTGGACGGGAGAAGTCATTTGATGATTTTCCACTCACAAAAAAAAACCCCAATACCTAAGACTCCAAAACCCTGGTGTAGGAATAAATACGTTTGCTTTAAAAAAAAAAAACATTTTATTTGTACGGACCCCTTCGTAGTAACGCGACAGCGAATACCAACCAGTTGCTTATGACATAAACCGGTCATTTAATTTAAATAATAGTGAATTAACACTTTCCATGTCGTTTAAATTTTCACGTGCATGTCAGATTCTTAAGCGGGCGTGTCGCGACCGTTACATCCAGCCGAGACGCTGGCAGTAGGTTACAACTTTGCAACTTGTATAATAGAATTTTAAGAGTGTGTGTCGACCCATTCGTGCCGGAGACACCAATGGGTCGGTCGACCGCAGTGAAGGACGTCTCTCCCACACTTATCTACTTCTTTAAATGAATTGCTATTTGTTAGTCTTGCTAAAACTCGAGAAACACTGAATCAACATGGCTTATTGTGGCCTTGAACTATTTCTGGACATACAGTGAAAGTTTAAAAGGTCAGCAAAACTTTAAACATTAGTTATATTTAATTTTGAAGCGGTACAAAGCTTGCCGTGTCAGCTAGTTTACAATAAATTAATCGTGATTAAATCAATTAATAAGTATGCAAAGAGGTTCATAAATTCTGTCTTTAAATCTCTAAGCATCTGAATTATAGTCTACAGGATGGGTGAGAGATCTCAATGACACCGCTTAGCTTTTTGATTGCTGGAAAGGTGAGGACGTTATGGGGTCACGGACACAATAATAATTATCCATATTACACATCATCATCACCAGCCTATAAGTGCCCACTGGTGAGCAGAAGTCTCTTCTCACACGGAGAAGGTTTGAGCACTTATCAACACGCTTGCTCAAGGCGGATTGGCGATTTCAAACTTGTAATTGGAAATTATAAGTTGAGGTTTTCTCGCGATGTTTTCCTTCA
Organism: Spodoptera exigua; assembly: GCA_902829305.4. NCBI lineage: Eukaryota > Metazoa > Arthropoda > Insecta > Lepidoptera > Noctuidae > Spodoptera > Spodoptera exigua. The sequence goes on along the minus strand of LR824630.2, from coordinate 3,201,931 downwards.
CCGTAGGTCAGTGGTGTCTAAATAATCATAGAATGTAGGTATATTAGGCATTGAAAACGTAATATATTGGTGCTTATCCGATTGCGCACCCTAATGCATGAGAAGTAGGCGCCTTAGTCTCCGGGCCAGCACGACTAACACAATTATACATAAGTATATCGTAATAATCAGCCTGATGTCGTCCACTGCTGTACATAGGCCTCCCCAATTGCACGCCACTGAGCTCGATGTTCAGCTCTTCTCATCCAACCACTGCCAGCCTTACGGATATCGTCAGTCCAGCTAGCTGGAGGGCGCCCTACACTACGTTTGCCTAGACGTGGTCTCCACTCTAGAACAAGTCTACTCCGACGGTCATCGGTTCTTCGCCAAATGTGACCTGCCCACTGCCACTTCAGTTCGCTATGTCCATTATCCGCTCATTGATAATTAAACTATCCTGATTAATGTTCAGTCAGAAACTCAAAAACGGTCCTTGCCTTCAAATGACCGAATCCGCACTCTACCGAAGTTATTAATTAAAAGTGACGTCACAATGTCGTAGATGTATGTATTTTACAAGTTTTGAACCTGTTTTAGTGTCATCTTTACACACGTAGAGGTCAAGTTTTGGGTTCTCTTTGATATCACATGGGTAACAAAATGTATCTGCTTCATAAGGAAAAACTAAAATGGTGTTTGGTAGAGGAGTGCCAAGTCAACTTTCCAAGATTTAGATAATTATTTTTAATGGTATGAATGAGGTAGTTAACGAAATGGCAAATCACCTGATGGTGATCAATCAACGCCGCTACTGGATATCCGTAACAAAAAAGAGTTACATTATCATTGAATGTTTTTTTCTTGGTGAATGATTGGCGGCAGCCAGTTGCCCAGCCACAGCGCTAACCATGCAGCCTTATTATATAAAATTATTTTTAGATAGCAAAAAAATTGGGTGGGTCTCGTGGTTTGATCATATCTTAGTTAGTATCTGGGTAATTCAATCATGACGGTTGAATAGAGTTTTTTTAAAAACGTATAAAGCGTTTCCTCACCATGTCTTTAGTCACCGATAGTCGGGAAACAAGGATTAAGGTTATAAGGACGCAAGTAAAGAGCGGTTACCGGTCTGTTGAGGATTAGGGTTTAGGAGATGTACGGATTGGCTGTTGATGGGGAAGGGAAGGAATGGGCCTCTGGCAACCTCACGCACAGGGCGAAACAACGCGCTGTGGTTGTTTCGCGCCGGTTTTCTGTGAGGCCGTGGTAACACTTCGGTCGAGGCAACCCCTTCGTGCCAAAGCACGGCAAAGTTTCTCACTGTGAATATCTCGTGTCATCGAAATAGTCCTAGAAAGTCATTAAGTACATATAATTCTGAAAAAGTCAGACTGGAACCATTCATAACAGTAACTTATATGAGTTCTAAATCCTAAAAAAGAAAACCTTTCAATGCTCAGAATGCAATTTAATAAATATACCTATCTACACAATGCCTGTACGTCTGTCGTAATTATAAAAACTTATACAGTAAGAGAGTGGCAGAGTCGTCAGAATCATGACATGATATACATGGTGTGTGTATGATTATATGTATTTATGTAATATTATGTGTAAGTTCTTATGTAAGTATACATATATGTATTTACTTGGTAATGAATGATATATATATATATATATATATATATACATATATATGTATTGTATGTGTAGATTTATTATAGTGGTATATATATTCTTCAGCCTTTTACAATTTCACAAACTTCATGCTTGCTTCTTGCATCTGCCATTGTTATTCTTCTCTGCATCACCCAAAGGTCAGACTGGTAGAGAATGCTCAAAGCATTAAGTCCACCTTGTGTACAGTATCTTGTGCATGAAGCTTTTAAATAAAAATAAATAAATAAATAAATACAGTACAAGAATTCGTTTTAAAACTATCTGTGATGTAGTAAGGACGTCCTCAATCAAGCTATTACAATGCATATTGCAGAAAAACAGAAAAATCTTGAATTAAGAAGTATTCATAAAGGTACTTATAGATAGATGTAAACTAATGACATAGCGTAATGACTCTCGTCTCAACACGAAGTTGCGAAAAAAACTCACCTAAACGGACTTGGTTAAGGTTTTTTATTTTATGTTTTTCAATCCTGATTGAAATGGTAATTCCGGACTATTTTGTTTTTTAAAAAAGGTCAACGAGAATCAGTTTGAATTAATATTTTTGTGTGTGTGAACGTTTGTAATATCGTATTAGGATAATTTTATTATTTAGATAATTTAAATTTAAAAAATGTATTATAACAAATATTTTATTGTTATTTTGAACGTGTTGATATTTAATTTTTATTCATCGAAATGTGATTTTGATATTGAAGAAGGTATGATTTTTTATCTATGCTTACTTATAAAGTTTTTTTTTGTATAAAAACCGCGAAAGGAATTTTAATTTTCAGCGCTTTAATAATGTTACCCATTTTTTTGTTTGGATTGTCTATCTTGCTAATCTATAATTATTATTATTTTACAATATTCTGCCAGCGGGTTCACCCGTTGTTCCTAGCCTATTATGTCATTCCAGATTATAATTTACTAGCTTTTGCCCGCGACTCCGTCCGTATGAAATAGTCGCTTCCTGCAGATTTTTGGTAATATAAAAACTTCCCTATGTCCTTTCTCGAGTTCCAAACTATGTCTGTACCAAATTTCACAGAAATCGGTTTAGTAGTTTAGGTGCTAAGAAAAGACAGACAGACAGAGTTGCTTTCGCATTTAATATGATAGTTTGGATCTAAATTCAAAGTTTTCCAAATTTCAATCAGATCCGTTCTATAATTTTTACTTGAAAGAGTGACAAGCGTCCGACCAATTCCTCCATGCTTACAGAATTTCGCGTTAATAATATTAGAGTTATGTGTATTCAGCAGTCCCTTAGGCTAAAAAAGAATTGCTTGGATTTAAAAAGTCATATTAGTACTTTAAGTGTGGGAGAGCCAAGCTTCGGCACGAATGGGTCGGCTCGACCGGAGTGATACCACGGCCTCACAGAATACCGGCGTGAAACAAACAACCCACAGTGTTGTGTTTCGCCGTGTGAATGAGGTTACCGGAGGCCCAATCCCGTCCCTTCCCCTATCCCTTCCCGATCCTTACATCCGCAACCCTTATCCCCAAAAGGCCGGAAACGCACTCGTAAATCCTTTGGTGTTGCGGGTGTCCATGGGCGGCGCTGGTTGCTTACCATCAGGTAATCCGTCTGCTCGTTTGCCGACTTATACCATTAAAAAAAAAAGTACTTCCAAGGTTTGAAACCGGACTTTTGTAATTCAGAAGTGGATTCCCGACTTTCTTTTTTTTCGGGGGAAAATCATCAAATTATTTTTCTCGCCCTGAATGAGGAGAGAGGGTGTGTCAGAGTCTTTCTGACTAAAATCCACCCCGTTCCTTCTCCTGCTTTAGGCCGAAGCCGCGGTATGTTATTGCTTGTCTCGCATCCCCAGCGGAGCAATCAAATTATACTTAAAATGAATATTTGATTAAATTAACTTAAATCTTGGGAAAAACGAATAATTAATTTATCTTGGTATTACCCAGAGTTTGTCCTTTTCGTCCGTTATTAAAATTAATTATTGTCTAAGCCACAACACAAGACTTTAATTAAGATTCTTGTTAAATAACTTTTAAAAACTTTACGTGGATTTATTATTGACGTTGCGATAGCTCCATTTCTTTCAGGACGGACTGCAAGGACTATGACAGTTTTTTTTATTCCACTTCTTCAAACTTTAATGGAATAGGTCATCAAACAAGCAAAGTAAATGTCATCTAAACCAACTAAACCATAAATACTTTTGAAACGTCAAAATAGAATAATAGTCTGTCAGTCTGTTCGTCAGTGAAGCTATGAAGGTGTCCAATCCAAATTGTAGATTCGAATATAGAAAAAAAAGCACCTAGCTTCACTGACGAACAGAATGACAGACTATATACTTCTCTATTTTGACGTTTCAAAGTACCTATTTATGGTTTAGTTGGAATAAATGATTTTGATTGGATTTAAGTTGATGAGAAATAAACATTGGATTTCTTCTTAAGGATGTTTTTTTTCTCTCAATGGGATTTGAATGTAGTTTTTTTTAAAGGATAGAGTGATTGAAGAGGAAGTTTTATATGTATAATAACACCCATTAAAGTGGAGGAATTAAGTGTCAGCATTGCACGGTGAATCCGTGCGAAGTCGGGGCGCGTTGCTAGTTTTCACTAAATACATCAATTTTTCTCTTTCTCAGGATCTCAGTGTTCGGACGGCCGCGGTAAGAATGGAACGTGTGTGAACGCTTGCCAATGCCTGTCCATGATAGAAGATGTCAAGAGGAAGAGTTACCCACAGGTTGGTGTCCCTGATGATCTCTTTCTATCCGAAAGGGGGTAAACGAGTAGATGAAACAACAGTTCAAAGGTTCCTCCTCCAAAGGGATGGACAACTTTTAAACAGAGGAGGGCCTTAAATTATCTCAGTATGCACTTATAAAAAGTACAGTCAGGAGTCAAAAATGCAATTACACTTTACCAATTTTAAAATAACCAAAATATCTTTGTAGAATAGAGTCAATGGTTGAGGACTGCTTTAATTTATAGCGTAGTATCTAAATAATTGAATAAACTGGCTGTGAACCATTGAACGTTTACTACAAAGAAATTTTAGTCATTTTAAAATTGGTAGAGTGTAATTGCATTTTGACCTGACTGTACCTGTTATGTTTTCCAGATCTGCTCGTTTCAAGGCAACGTGCCGATCGTATGCTGCACTGATTGTGAGAAAGTTACCCATATAAAGTAAGTTAGTATGTTATCTTTTGTTTTATTTATATAAAACTTTAGTACCATGCAGCTATAGAAGATGTATAGCTCCATCCCTCTTTCTCGCAGCTATAGAAGATGTATAGCTCCATCCCTCTTTCTCGCAGCTATAGAAGATGTATAGCTCCATCCCTCTTTCTCGCCCGAAAGATTCACGCTTAAAACCGTAGTGGTAGGCCCTCAGTACTTCACTGTCACTATGTACGTTTAAATCTTTAAAACTACGCGATTTTGATGCGGTTATTTTAATAGACAAAGTAAAAAATTGAAGTGGAAGGTTTATATGTTGACTGCACGTTTGGTGCGGTGGCTGGGCAACTGGCTGCCGTACAACGTGTCGCGGGTTCCATTCCCGCACGAAATTGTATGTTTGCAACAGCATCCACGACAAAGGAGAAAAGCCTAGTATGGGGTAACGTTTTTTAAAAAAGGAAAGACAAAAAATGAAATAGATAATATGTATAATAATATCTATTAAATGGCGGAGAAATTTAGTATATTGCACACGTGCGAAGCCGGAGTGGGTCGCTAGCATTACGTAAACAACTACATTCGTCACGTATTTTCAAGTTCCCACCTAGTAAGGAAAGGGGTTTTTTATCTATACTTCTACTAATATTATAAAGAGGTAAAATTTGTAAGTTTGTATGTAGGGGGTAATCTTTGGAACCGCTGGTCGGATTGCCAAAATTCTTTCACTGATAGATAGCTACAATGTTCCGGAGTGCTATAAGCTATAAAACATCACGCTGCGATCAAATAGAACCGAGCAGCGTGTGAAACCTCGCGAGCTTAGCTAGTCATCAAATAATTTTCGAGAGTGCCGGAGCTTATGACTACTGTACTGGTTTCTAAGTCTGAGTATGAATAACAGTCCCGTTGTGACTTCAAACTAGTAGAGTTCTTCTCAGTTACTTCACGTGAATAAGTCTTTAATTTCGATCGATTTACAGTAATTACCTCTTTATAAATTAGCGCTGTATAGCGAGCAACGAAAAGCGCAGCCATGACCGATTTTTTTTTTGTTTCGAATCTGGTAAAATTAATTATAAATACTCTTTTGTTTATTTCCAGCCATGCCATCGTTGACAAGTTAGGTGGCATACACTTCAGGACTGGACGGAAAGCTTATGATGGTAAGAAAATATACACAATCCCCCCCCCCACATGCTCAATTCACAAATCCCCTATCCTTAAATCCCTAAAGACCCACAAGAGGTCGGCGACGCACTTTTCCTTTGGTATTACGATTGCCCATGAGCGGCGCTGATAGCTTTTTTTTCGTCAGGGAAAAATATCAAAGGACTTCTCCCGCCCAGGCGAGAGAGAGTTTCAGACTCTTACTGACTAAAAACCCCCCTGTTCCTTCTTTTGCTTTAGGCCGAGGCCGAGGTCGCAGTGCCTCATTGCGCTTGCCCCGCAACCTCGGCTGAACATCGGCGATAGCTAACCATCCCATAATCTGCATGTTCCTTTGCCGATTTACATCATAAAAAAACAATCCATTTAGCGGATAGAGCGCTGCGCTGATTTCAAACTGAAAATCTTATTCTTTTAATATTTTGATAGCTTAAACTTGAAGCTGATTAAAGAGTTTCCAGTAGAACAAATAGTTTTATATTTTCCATCCGTAGACGTATAGATAGACGGTTAAAAAGCCGGTAGACTACCACAGATGGGTCCCAATAGGGTTGATATTCAGCCGGGGTTGCGGGGCAAGCGCAATTTTAATGTACAGCAGCCTTGGCCTGGAGAAGGAGAAGAAACGGGTTGGATTTTAGTCAGTAAGAGTCTGACATTGTCTCTCGTGTGTGAGAGAAGATACCTATTTGATGATTTTTCTCCCACAAAAAAGAAGATGGTTGATAGATAACAACTTTTCTTTTTTGCGAAACTTGTCTCGCACAGAGAAACTGTTAAAATGGCTTCCGAACCAATACGATTTTACGATTTATTTTTGATTTATACGATTGACCTTCAAATACCGTGTTCTTTCTTAAAGAACTTTTGAATCTTCTGTTTAAATTTAACTGATGTTGATACAGCGCCATAAGTTTTTTTCAGTTATTTCCATAACATCATGTCATATGGTATTTCGTTGTGAGGGAATGCATTCAGTCTATCTTTGTGCTGCAGAAGAGGGTTATTTGATCAATACACAATCTTATGCCAATAAAATAATATGTTAAGGGTATGGGCATCCTCAATACCAGCAGTGCTATTCTGTAAATGGTAAATTTCACCTCGAAAGTCACGCGCAACCTCGCTTCTCATCTCGCCTGTACACAAACGTCAAAATACTCATTTGTTTTAGTTCCTTTCACTCCATGATTCACATGGTGGCGCCAATTTTGACTGCACGGTTGGTGCGGTGGCTGGGAATCTGGCTGCCGTGAAACGTGTCGCGGGTTCGATTCCCTCAAGGAACAACACTTTGTGTGATCCACAAATTGTTGTTTCGGGTCTGAGTATGATGTGTATGTGAAATTGAATGTTTATAAACGCACACACGACTCACTACAGGAGAAAATACTAGTGTGGGGCAATGTTTAAAAAAAAATGTAGACTTCACTCCATTTTAGAATACGAAAATTTTAATAAACATGATTTCACCGCGGATTCAGAAGTGATTTTGCAAATTAATTTTTAAGAATAGCATTGCTGATATGTGTACATGTATAGTCCCTCTTTCTCGCCGGGAAGATTGACGCTTCAACACGTCATGGTAGGCCCTCAGGACGGCGCTGATCGTTTACCATCAGGTAATACGCTTTCTTGTTTAGCACCTCACAAAGAACTTACTTTAAACTTTCTCATCCTCAGTATGTCTAGAACACCTCGCGAACCTGCCCTACGAGGGATGTGGCCCCACTTCGGGCCTGGTGAAGCTTTGGCATGAGCAGGAGCAATGCTACAAGTACTCCCACAGATACGGCGTCTACGCTGCACATATTGGACAGGACGCCAGGAGGGGACAGTTTCCACATATGGTATGTGGTAATTTTTAAATAGTATTTATCGTTAGGCATAAAATTTATTGAAAATTCCGACTTATTCACGTGAATTTACTGAAAAAAGCTGTCCTAGTTTCAAGTTACAAGGAGACTTTTATTCATGAGCAGCTTGCGCGTCCTGACGTCGTTGTGACTTGAATTTGGATCGAGTTAATTCAGTCTTTATTTTTAATAAACTATAGATAATTTCTCCTGCGTAATGATCTCGTTCCATTAGGCAGAATGGAAGACATTGTCTGAAAATACTAACGGTACCTTTCCCAAATTAGAGCCTATGTAATAATGTCTTTAAAAGCAAGTTCTTTTCAAATAAGACCTTGCAGTTAAAGACTGTTTTAGATAAATTGAGTTTGACCAAGTTATCCAACATTTTCAGGCGCTGCTCGGCTACGGTGGGTCGATGGACACAGCGGATTGGTTGTGCGGTGGCTCACTGATCAGTGACAAGTTCATCCTGACCGCCGGTCACTGCATCTCCAGTGCTGTGCTGTGAGTTTACTGATTATCTGAAGTTCAAACTTATTGTTATAAGTTTCCTTACGTGTCTAACTAACAGTTAATTAAAAAACGACATCCTTCTCCATTGGAATCTACACTTTGGGACGAGTAAATAGCTCCACTAGAGGATACCGACAGCCCGAGCGTACGGCGCGTAGTGTTCCGCGCGCCACAGACGGCGTCCTATAGGGCTGATGTTCAGCCAGGGTTGCGGGTTAAGCGCTATCAGTCACCGCGGCCTAGGCTCAGAGCAGGTGAAGGAACGGGAGGATTTTTAGTCAGTAAGAGTCTGACATTCTTTCTCGCCTTACCCTGGGCGGGAGAAGTCATTTGATGATTTTCCCCTGAAAAAAGAGGATACCGAAAGACTGTCACGCAAAGTTGAACTTTTAGATTTTTTTGTTTGACGTTCCAAAGTGCCTATAGAAAGTGGTCTATTTAAAATAAATGATTTGACTTGTCTACTGGACAAATTTTGACGGTTTTTAATACAAATTTAAGGTAAAAACGTTAGAACTATTGCTAAAAACTATCTACTATATGTAGGACTCAGCTGCATGCGAAAAGAACTCTCTTTTATTTTTGATCTGCTGTACAATGATAAGCTAGATTCACACACACCTAAAATCGCCATTTTTGGCCACATAGTTCGATTCTGGATCATAATTTTGCTATTGGAAATAATTCTAAACTCAATTTTAAGACTAGTCAAGGCTTCATACTTTTAGTGAGTATAAACTTAACTTTTTAAATTCAACAAATTAAATTTTTTGTAATAAGTCAGCAAACAAAGCATACGTATCGCCTGATACTAAAAACGCGCCGCTCACGTACACACAAGACAAGAATAGTACCTACCGAGTGCTTTGCCGGCCATTTAGAGATTAGGGTTTTTGAGATTTAGGGATTGGGGGGGGGGGGGTAACCATACTCACAAGGCGAAACACGACGCTGTCATTGTTTGACGACGGTTTTCTGTGAGACCGTGGTATCACTTCGGCAAAGCCGACCCATACGTGCCGAGGCATGGCTCTCCCATACATTCTGCAACTTAAAATTGCAACATTAAATTTTTCAGCGGCAAAGTCCGTTTTGCGGCGATGGGCATTCTTCGACGAACGGATCCGCCGGAGCGCTGGCACCGGTACCACGTCTCGCGTATAGTGCCACATCCCGAGTACCACGCGCCATCTAAGTACCACGATATAGCTTTACTGGAAACGAGTAAAAGGTCGGTCACCTAACCTCATTCTTGTTTCAAAGGCTTCTTATAGGTTATGAGGATCATCATATCCTACTTTTTACATTTTTTTATGGTATGCAATCGGCGCCGCCCATGGACAACCGCAATACCAAAGGAGACTCGCTGCTGGCGTTTTGGGGATAAGAGTGCCATATATTCAAGGATTGGGAAGGGATAAGGGGAGAAGACCAAAACTTGACTCTCCCACAATTAATTCACGAACTATGGCTACCAATAGCCATAGATCGCGTATTTATTGTGTCCAGAGTCACCATTGTTTTGGTGATAGAACATTAAAAAAGAGATTATCTTACATTTTGAATAGTCTGCCGGCAGACGTAAGGAGTGATACAAATTCGAATACAGTAAAGTTACCTTTAAGAATTTAAAAAATATTTCCAGTTTAGTTTCAATTTACAATATATATATCTATAGAATACGTATTTAATAATACTTAATAGTTTTCTTTTGTTTTTTATGTAATTGGTCGGCAAATGAGCAGACGGATTACCTGATGGTAAGCAATCAGCGCCGCCCATGGACACCCGTAATACAAAAGTAGTCACTATAAGTGCGTTGCCGGCCTTTTCTGGGTTATTAAGGAATTAAAGATAGTTGATTTTAAGGATTGAGATTGAGGGGTGGAAGGATTGGTCCTTCGGTAACCTCAATCACACGATGAAAAACTAGTTTTTGTCGTAAATTTGGCGGTTGAGGCTGATTCTATTGTTAATTTACTTCTTTAATATTTTAGGGTAAACTTCAACTTACACGTGTACCCGGCTTGTCTGAATATTGACGACCATTTCCTCGGAGTGGTCACTGCCACGGGCTGGGGGGCGCTCGGACATAATATGGAGCTAGCAGACACGTTGCAAGCTGTGAGTTGATATCTTAACTTCCTTCTAAGTATGGTAAACTTTTTGACCACCACGTCAAGAGAACTCGCTCTCTCTTGCAAACATACTGTCAGAAAAGCTTACGGCAATATTATAATTATAATATTATTATTACTAACTTTTGCCCGCGAATCCGATCGCGTTGAAATCTGATTTTCTGCAGATTTTTGGTATAAAAACTATCCTATGTCCTTTTTCGAGTTCCAAACTATGTCTGCTGTATCAAATTTTATAGATATCGGTTCAGTAGTTTAGGCGTGAAGAAAGACAGACAGACAGACTTAGGTACTTTCGCATTTATAATGTTAGCATAGATATTGTGTGTATTATCTTGAGCTACAACAAATGATAAATAAACTTTTATAATTGTTTTTAAATAACTCGTTCGTTTACAAATCGAATAAAAAAAGCATAACGAGGTCTTCATACAATTCCAGGTATCTCTCCAATCGTACTATGAAGAGGTATGCGCAGTGCATTATCCCCCACATCGACACTTGCTGTCTGGCTTCAACGGCACCATTCAGATGTGTTATGGAGACGAATTGGGGGCTCGGGATACGTGTGAGGTTCGTAATAACAATCTTGTCCACCAGCAGCACGCCTCGAGGCGGCGGCGCCGTGTTTCGCGCGCGCCTTGTACTGCAGTCCTGCGGTCGGAGTGAAGGCCGCAGTGGGTGACCGGTGAGCCGAAACCTGTCGGGGGGTTGCGATGAATGCTTCGGCGATACCCGCCCCTCTGACACATGGGTAATTGGAGGAACACAGAGTTGGTTTTTAGTCAGTAAGAGTCTGAAAATACCCTTCGCTTTTCCCCATGAGCGTTGGGTTTCCATGAGGAATTTCCGGCCCTATACCAAAAAATAGGTTCGTAATATCACATTACTTTTAAAATCTATATATATAAAAGAAAGTCGTGTTAGTTACACCACTTATAACTCAAGAACTGCTGAACCGATTTAGCTGAAAATTGGCAGGGAGGTAGTTTAGAGCCAGGAGAAGGACATAGGATAGGATAGAGTAGGTAGAGTAGGTCAGGTAGAGTAGGGTAGGTAGAGTAGGTAGGTAGAGTAGGGTAGGTAGAGTAGGTTAGGTAGAGTAGGGTAGGTAGAGTAGGGTAGCTAGAGTAGGTTAGCTAGAGTAGGGTAGGTAGAGTAGGGTAGTAGAGTAGGGTAGGTAGAGTAGGGTAGGTAGAGTAGGGTAGGTAGAGTAGTAGGTAGAGTAGGGTAGGTAGAGTAGGGTAGGTAGAGTAGGGTAGGTAGAGTAGGGTAGGTAGAGTAGGGTAGGTAGAGTAGGGTAGGTAGAGTAGGGTAGGTAGAGTAGGGTAGGTAGAGTAGGGTAGGTAGAGTAGGGTAGGTAGAGTAGGGTAGGTAGAGTAGGGTAGGTAGAGTAGGTTAGGTAGAGTAGGGTAGGTAGAGTAGGGTAGTAAGAGTAGGGTACGTAGAGTAGGGTAGGTAGAGAAGGGTAGATAAAGTAGGGTAGGTAGAGTAGGGTAGATAAAGTAGGGTAGGTAGGGTAGGTAGGTAGGGTAGGTAGGTAGGGTAGGTAGAGTAGGGTAAGTAGTCAAATGACGGGAGCGACGCCGCGGGTAAGAGCTAGTTAAGTATAAATACGAAGCTAGAAGATTTATTTATGGTTTTGAAGAAATTTTGCAACAACAACATGGAGATGTAAATAGTTTTTTTTACTACAATGCTGGCGCGAAATGCTACGCAATAAGTCACGGCTTGATCCACTTGGAACTGCTCTTTTCGGTTCAAGTGCGATTTTATGTGTTTTTTAACAAAGTAAAACATACAACGAGCATTCTGATTACCATAAGGTAATCAGAATGCTCGTTTGCCGACATATGATATAGAAAGAAAAAACACTGAAGACATGGGGCGACTATAACAAAATGGGCAGCGTTTGTTCACAAAATGGCGCAAATAATTTAAAAGATCTCTCTCCTCTTTTGCAGGGTGACAGCGGAGGTCCTTTGCAAGCCAAGCCCGTCCTTTCAAGATGTCTCCACACAGTGATTGGTGTGACGTCATACGGTCGAAACTGTGGCTACTCCGGTCAACCGGGTATTTATACAAGGGTGCGCTTCTATGTGCCATGGATCGAAAGCGTAGTGTGGCCGGACTAAATGGCGCTAGTGTCGTATTTGGATGTTTCTGATGTTTGAAAAAGAATAGTGAAATACGGAATATTTCTGTGATGCAAAGATTGTGAATTGGTTGATAAATGCGTCTCTGCTAAAGCCTTCGATGATCAAAAGAACGTTATGTTTTCTAAGTAAGTAGCACAAATGTAAATTATGTTTTTTAATTCAAATTGGAATCGCCATGTATACAAAATTTGGAAGCATTTTGTTTTAAAAGTGTTTACTTAGTGTGTTTTAAGTGGGAGGGCTATGCTTCAGCACGAAAGATCTAATCTCGACCGGAGTGATATCACGGCCTCACAGAAAACAGGCGTGAAACAACTACAGCGTTGTGTTCCACCGTGTGAATGAGGTTATAGGAGGCCCCACCCTTCCTCTCCCCAATCCCTAAATCACCAAAATCCTAATCCCTAAAAGAACGGCAACTTACTCCTAACTCCTCCATTGTTGTGAATGTCCATGGGCGGCGCTGATTGCTTACCATCAGGTAATCCGTCTGCTTATTTGTATCACATAAAAAATGTACAATGAAACATGAAAGTTGACGATAGGTAATATTTATTAGTGCAATAAAGTGGATATTATTTATAAGCACACCTGACTAGATAGGTAGATTATTTGTATAAGAAATTAATCCAAACTAATATTATAAATGCGAAAGTAATTCTGTCTGTCTTTTCCTCACGCCTAAACCACTGAACCGATTTCTGTGAAATTTGGTACAGATATATTTTGGAACTCGAGAAAGGACATAGGATAGTTTTTATACCAAAAATCTGCAGGAAGTCATTATTCCACGCGAACGGAGTCGCGGGCAAAAGCTATTGTAATTTTAAATTAGCCATTCTCATAAAATTTAGGTTCATACCCTTCGGTCAGCCGGGGTTGCGGGGTAAGCGCAATGAGGCACCGTGACCTCGGCCCAAAGCAGGAGAAGGAACGGGGGCGTTTTAGTCAGGAAGAGTCTGACACTCCATTCTGCGCGACCCTGGGCGGGAGAAGTCATTTAATGATTTTCCTCTAACAAAAAAAACCATTTCGGTACATTAGCACTTGATTGATATGTGGCTCATGGCTCTATATGTATATAGGTACTTTGGTTATAGTAAGTTAGGTACCTAAAAAGCAAGATCCCTAATTCATCAGTTTTGTTTTGAATCATTAGAACCACGAGGGGCTGCTCGTTCTTTAATGTCTTGTTTGTTTTTAAGTTTAAAGGAATATAATTTTAAGTAATTCTAAGTCTCATGCTGTGATCTTTAGTGTAATTAACTATGTAAAAAATAATATCTAGATTTTATTGTAAAATATAAATTTGCAAGGGATTAAAATGATAATAAATAAATTATAATAAGTACAATTATTAATAATATGTAGTTTTATTTACGTTAAGGATCAGATCTGAAAAACAGTCGATGCGTTTAAGTGACGAAAGAAAATTGCACTCATTGGTTGACTTCACGAGTGGACAAAAAAGGCACGCAGCACAGTTCGTAGGGATCACAACCACTTTTCATTACCCGTCTAGACATTGCCATTGTACATTGCAAGTCCAAGATTCAATAGACCACCACAGATTGGGCCTAACATGGCCGATATTCAGTCAGGGTTGCGGGGCAAGCGCAATAAGGTAACGCAACCTCGGCCTGGAACAGAAGAAGGAACGGGGTGGTTTGTTGAGGCACGCAGGGCAGAACTCCGCCAGGCCTTAGTGGCGGAGTGGCAGACGCGTTTAGCGCAACACACGGCGGGGTACGCCGCTATAGCGGCGGTAAGGTCCGTTCTAGAGGAGTGACTCAACAGGAGCCATGGCGCCCTCAGCTTCCGGCTGACTTAGGTGCTTACCGGACACGGGTGTTTTGGGCAGTACCTGTGTCGCATTGGTCGGGAGCTGACGTCTCAGTGCCACCATTATGGTGATTGCTGCGACGATACGGCGCTGTATACCTTGGCGGAGTGCCCAGCTTGGGTCGAGCAGCGCCGTGACCTGGTCGTGGCCATAGGTGTTGCAGAAAATCTCTCCCTTCTGGCTGTAGTGCCGTCGCTACCTTCTGCAAGGCCGTGATGCTCGCAATGGAGGCGGCGGATAGGGAGAGATAGGCTGCCTCCTCTCTCCCTTCCCGCAGCAGACGGACTAGACGTCGTAGTGTGGCCGACCTGGGGCCACCGTAGGGCGCGGCCTGCGGACAACAGACAGTCTTGTCGTCAGACCAGCAGCAGGCCTCGAGGCGGCGGTGCCGTGTTCCGCGCGCGCCTCATGGTCTCCACCCTCCTGCGGTGGGTGACGGGGCCCGCCTAACCATCTGGCGGGCCAATACCCGTCGGGGGGATGCGACGAATGCTTCGGCGGTACCAAGCCTCTTCGACACATGGGTAAGTGGAGGAACACTGGGTTGGAATTTAGTCAGTATGCGTCTAACAGTACCCTTCGCCCTTCCCCGAGGGCGGTGGGTCTCCATTAGGATTTTCCAACCCGACAACAAAAAAAAAGGATTTTTAGTCAGTAAGACGAGTCAGACACGCCCTCTAGCCTTTCTCTAGGCGAGAGAAGTCGTTTGATGGTTTTCCCCCCACAAAAAGGTAGTCTATTCTACTGAATTCTGCTAAAAATCGGACGTTGATTGCAACCATTTTTGATATTCACTCATTACAATGAAATCGCACATCGTGGCATTTCATATGTTTACTTAAAGTCCGTTTATGCATATACGCATTCTTGCAGACAGAACAGATGAAATTTCTTTCCCCTGTGTGCCCTAGCATGTGCTGTTTCAGTCTCGACTCTATACTAAAACACTTGGAACACACTTCACATTTAAACTTTTCAGTATGATTTCTCGTACGATGCTCGGTCAACGCCCTTCGCGTTGTGAAATCACTTTTGCATAAATGACACGAAAAGGTTTTAGTTATTCCGTGCACTTTTTTCAAATGTGTCATCAAACTGTAATATTCTTTGAAAGTTTGAGTGCATTTTGGACAAGTTTTCGACTTTTTCCGATCCTTTCCTACGTGTATAACCTCAATGTGATATTTCAACTGACTTTTCTTGAAGAAACTTTTGTCACATTGTTTGCAATTTAATAGTTTTAGTAGATGCGTTTCTTTGTGTTTGGTCAAAAGGTGTTGGTTTAAAAACCCAGCACCACAATTCTCGCAAACGACTTTTCCAACATGGCTGTTCATATGAGAATTTAACAAATTGAAATTATGAAACTCTTCCCCGCATATATGGCAGACGAATACATGATTAACGACCTCCATTTTGTATTCTGTCATTCCATTATTTGCCAAACAAAACTGTATTTTATGGCAATTAGCAAGATGTTCTCTTATTACGTTAAGATTTTGAAAATTTTGATCGCACAGCCGACATTTTAACTTTGTAATGTCAACTTGTATACTCCGTTTTCCTTTCGCGACGTATTTTTGGAAAATTTCATCTTTATTGTCTATTTTATGTGTCGAAGTGTGCTCGAAAAGTGTTGTAATGTCGGATTGGTATTCGTTGCAATAAAAACATTTGAAACTCGAACCCATGAATATAAATGGTCTGACCGTTGTGTGTTGAATGAAAATTGCCGCGTTTTTTCGTTCTGACACTGTGAGTTGCCATATACTCGTTTCCGTTACGGTGTTGCCTGTGAAACAAAAAAGATGTTTCAAAATTTAATATGTAATTTCGTCTAAGATTATAATCAACTAACAAATACGTATTATGAAACTTACCTCTTTATTGAATGAAAAACAAGATTAAAAAACATAGATATCAATTATTATAAGAAAAAATACATAACAAAGCTCTATCTCTCTCTCTATTCTCTCAAGAAAGTACAAAATTTGAGTTGTAAAGAACAAAATTAAAACAAAAGTTTAAGAACAAATTTTATTATAAATTAAACTTAAATACTACTGGAGATCTCTTTAATCAGTCGTATAGTTACTTTTTATTATAATACTGCTATAATTGAATATGAAGTTAAATAATTTTCGTTGATTTTATTAGCATACAAATGTGTAAATGGATATTTTTAATTGGCGCCCAACTGGGACTACGAGTCCCACGCTGGGCACCATCACAATTGACTGTATTATCAAATATCTTAGCTTTAAGTTACTGGCAATATTCTTACATTATACTCAGAATTCATAACGTGGTTGCCCAAAGGTTAAACACTTGCTTCTCGTGCCTGGTAATAGGTATTTTTAATTGGCGCCCAAATGGGTCTACCAGTTGGGCGTTACGTTACGACCCACGTTGGGCGCCATCACAAATGACATGATATTATTTTTGTAATTTAAGCCTTAAACTTCGTCGAGCGAGCTTTTGGAATGGGCAAATAGCTTCACTATAGGACAGACCGACAGACTGACACACGAAAAGTTGAACCTTTAGGTATTTATTTATTTAACGTTCAAAATTGCCTGTTGTGGCCTATTTGAAATCAATGATTTGACTTTGCTTTAGCCTCTCTTATTTTATACCTTAGATCCTTAAACATTGGACTTAAATGCGTTGTATATCCCTCTGCCAAGTAATTTATAAAGCAAATTAATGAACAGAATAATCAAAATAAGTCCTAGGATGCCATTCTTTAACATGTCTATTAAAATCATTTCTATTTGGGAATCCGTTGCCGCAGTCCGAACAATTGAATTTGACTAATGGCTCTCCCTGAATATGACACCTCATGTGCTGTTTCAAACTCTTCTGATGTCTATAAGCCTTTTGGCATAAAGAACATACGTAATTCCTTTCTCCAGTATGCGAAATCATATGTTTTTTCAAAGTCGTAACACAACTAAAGCTCTTTTTGCAAACCTCGCATTGAGTTTTTTCCGTGTGAAACTTATTTGTATGCATCGTCAACGCTCTACGGCTCGGAAATACTGATTGACAGACTTCACAGTTGAACGTAAACGTGATACCATGTACTTCTTTTAAATGTTTCAACTTCCGAAAGTGTTCGGCAAATCTCTCAGGACAATGTGGACACCGAAGCATTCTCATTTTTGTTGTCCCATCATGAGCTTTTTCTATATGGTATTTAAGGTTAGAATTCGTTGTGTATACTTTGTTACATTTATTGCAAGGATAGCCTCCAGGTAAATGGATTTCTTTGTGCTGTATCAACCTCTGGTGCGTCATAAACCCAGCTCCACAAGTCTCGCAAACCGCGTTACTAAAGTGTACGTTCATATGTCGATTAAGTAAGATAAACGTTTGAAATATTTTCGCGCAAATGTGACAGGCAAATTGGCCATTTTTCGACGTCAAATCGTAAGCCACTAAACCGTTTCCTGATTCTGTGAAATATTTGTTATGATCTGTTGCCAAATGTTTTCGAGTTTCATCTAAATCTTTGAAGCTTTTATCGCAAATTCTGCATTTGAGTTTTGAAATGTCCACTTTGACAGTTCTTTTGCCTTTGGGCAAATGCTCTTTGAGTATTATAGAATTTTCTGGAACGTTGTGTGTCAATGTGTGCTGTAGGAGTGTGTTGATATCTGAATACTGTTCTCTGCAGTAGAAACATTTGAAATAGTATCGGCAGTAGACGAAAGGTGTCGCCGTTGTGTTTTCTAGGAGCGTCGATGCATTTTGTCGCTCAGAAAGCGTTAGCTCCCAAATACTGGTCAGAGCTCCATGGCGTGGCTTCACTTCTGTTCCTGGGAAGATAAAATGTTCTTGTTTTAGTTTTTGCTTTCGAATTTATGATCTTGTCAGTCCATCTGAGATGTTGTGTCATCGGCAATATAATTTTACATTAATTACAAAATCAATATTTGTTTTTAGATTACTTTTATTTTATCCATAGCATTATTATTTTAGGAAAAACCGAAACACATTGAGTAAAATTTAACATTAATTTAACATTTTTGTTACCTATCAAGTCCTGTAGTTTGTGAACTAATGCTCAGATGATTAATCAATAATTACGCGGTCTTTTTTCAATATGTCAAACGTGCTCATGGATCACCTAATGGCAAGCAATCGATGTCGCCCACAAATGTCTGTATTGTTACAAGTGTCTTGCCGATCATTTGGGTATTAGGTTTTTGGAGATTTCAGAGGAGGAAAATTGGATCGGGCCTCTGGTAACCAACGTTGTAGATATTTTACGCCGGTTTCCTGTAAGACCGTGGTATCACACCGGTTGAGCTGGACGAATCGTGTCAGAGTTTGGCTCTCCCACAATTTTGGTCTGGATGTGGCTCTAATAATCTTAGTTAAATAGCAAATTCTTTCTTTTCCAATCCAACGTTTTAAGAATATCAAAAATGAAAGACCATTCTTCGATACGAAAATATTTTTTAATGTACATACATTCTCACACATTTTACTTGTTCTAATAAGCTAAAACTACTAAGCACACATCGATTTGAGCAATATGATTATTGCTATCGACAATAGATGGCGTGATTTAACTATATTAAATAAAAAAATAATTTTATATTGCCATATAGAATAATACTAATTTACTGATTATCTTATCCCAACTATAGTGATAAGACAACTAGTCAAAATTCTAATTACAATTTTTGAAATAGCCAAGTCGATTAATTCCTTTTGTCAACATCTGTCATAGTGTCATCGTCATTTTGAAAAAAGAACCATGCTTTTAATAATATCAATCAACGAGATATCGTTATTTTTAGATACTTAAATGTTTTTAATTGTAAAAAAACAGTTTATTTTTGAGTGTGTTATTATAAAATCTGATAAATTATAAAGAGTGGCCTTAACTAGTAAAAGCGGAGATCACAAATACCTACACGATAAGCTTCAATTTATGATTACTGCCAGATATGTATATTTTATTTTAAATGATAAATGACGTCAAACTAGACAATCGGATTAAGCCTAAGTGTAACTATACAACATAAAAAAGGTACCTATTCCGGACTAGAATGATATTGTTAATACTTTTAATGGCAACACTGGCTTTTTACATTTTGACATAATAACTCCTTTGTCAACAAAGTACACACAAAAATTTATTCTTCAGTTAATTGTAGGAGAAATAAATTTTGATTGAATCCATTTCACGCATTATTATAAAGTCAAAATAGAGCTAGTTCCTCAGGATTAAATATGTGAGTATTTTATAAGTAAGTAACTATATTAAAATAAATAACAGCTCGTTGATTTATTTTCTTATATATAATGTAACTGAGGTCTCGTTGATTCCTTGATTTAAGACATCACATTTTGACATTTCAAACTAGCTGTCAAAGTGACAACATTCAATTCATAATTTCATTACCAAAATTCTTGACTATCGTCTTAAACTGCCATTGCGGATGCCACTGTTTCATATGTTTATTATAATCATTTCTATTATGGAATCCGTTACCACATTCCGAACAGGTGAACTTCCAAACAGGTCCATGTACTCTCATGTGCTGTCTCAGAGTCCTTTCATGCATATACGCTTTTTGACAGATCGCGCAAAAGAAATTTCTTTCCCCAGTATGACCTCTCATATGCATTTTCAACAAAGATTTTGTCCCGAAACATTTCCCACACACTTTACACTGTATTTTCTGCGTGTGAAGTCTTGTTGTGTGTTCCGTTAGAGCCCTTCGAGTCGCTAAAACAGCTTTACAAGCCGTGCATTCGAAACTAAACGAGATTCCGTGAACCTCTTTCAGGTGCGTCATCTTTCTGTAATGTTCTGCGAATCGTTCTAAGCAATGTGGACATTTTAAGGGTTTTATTTTCTTCGTGTTTGTCGACTCGTGTTTCTTGAACATATGGTATCTCAGTTTTAGTTTCGTTGGTAATATTTCGTTACATTTGTCGCATTTATGGGCGCCTGTTTGATGTACGATTCTGTGATTTATTAACCGTTGGTGTGATATGAATCCTAAGCCGCATGTTTCGCATACAACATTGAAATGTACATTCATATGTCTGTTTAGAAGAAAGAATGAGTTAAATGTTTTTGAGCACTTATGACAGGTTAATTGGCCATTATTTGTGTTTAAATTGTACGCCATTAAACCGTTGCCGGCTGAATTAAACTCCTTCTTATGTAGCACTGTCAAATGTTTGCGTAAATCGTCTAGATCTGAGTACTTCTGCTCACAAATTCTACATTTAAGGCCTGAAATGTCAACTTTGATTACTCTTTTTCCTTTTCTTAGATATTGTTTTAGTAAACAACATCTTTCTGGTGTTACGTGCACAGAAGTGTGTTGTAGCACTGAGTGTATTTCGGGAAAAACTTCGTTACAATAGAAGCATTTGAAATTGGCCTGTTGGTAAAAGAATGGCTTGACAGTCGTGAATTCTAAGAAGGTAGCGGCATTTTGTCTTTCTGCTATAGTCATTTGCCAGATACTTGTCCGTGGTCCGGATCGCTGTATTGCCATCAGTCCTGGGGAAAAAGAAAAATGTGACGTCTTAAAAATAACTTCCATTACACTGTACATTAAACGAACAAACAAATCTAAATACGCACCTATGAGAGAATCAGATTTACGTTACAACCATGTTTTCTTAAGTGTTATGTTGAAATTAAACAATTATTTTTTTCTTTTCATCAAATTTATTCATCGGTGTTAAAACTATTCTGCGTAACCTAGGAATAACTAATACTGTTTGCTTAACACAACTACGAAATCAATGACGACTGGTCCTAAGATACTGCCCTGTGGAATTCCAAACACTACATAGAAGTATATAGATTGGAAATCACAGTACTCCATGTACATTACTGACATGAGTGATCAAATTGCTTTGATCTCCAAAATTTTGACCACAAATTGAACACAAGCCAACATCATGACTTCTGGAATGTTCTCTTAAATTTTTCTTTCTCGCATACGCTTTCCCACAAACATCACACTTATAATTTTTCTCCCCTGTATGAATAACCATGTGTCTTGAAAGACAGTACTTGGAGAAAAACCTTGAATTGCATATAGGACATTCCTGATTCCTTTCTTGGAGATGAACTGATCTTATATGGACGAGAAGATGGTACTTCAAATCATACTCTCTTCCACAAGTGTCACACCGATAAAGGCCAGTCGATTGATTATGAACAATACGTAAATGTTTCGTCCTCTGATAATTTGAGTTAAATCGCTCCGGACAAATGGGACATCGTCGGGGAAATTCCTTGAGATGCACGCCTTTATAATGAAGTCTTTTCTTAGCTGAATTACTAAACACTTTATCACATTTCTCGCACGGAAAACTCCCTGTTTCGTGGATTTTTAAATGACGCTGCAGTAAATTTAAGGAGATAAAAACCGAACCACATATTTCGCAGCTAAAATTATTGAAATGCTTATTCATATGGATGATTAAGAGTCTTAATTTGAGATATTTTTCACCGCAAACTTGGCATTCGAAATTATCACCGCTCAATTTGAACGGTATTAAATAATCTTCAGAATCCATATGTATAATTTTACCGTGTTCCCTTAAATGTAATTTTAAGTTGTGTATATTAGAGAGCGTCTGCAAACATAATTTGCATTGTAAATATGTGACATCTACTTTTATATTTCTATCTCTTGTTCTGTTGTTTAGCTCTCGTTTCATATCTTTGATAGAATGTTCATTTATAGTATGATTTTTCAATGAAACGGCGTCTAAAAATGTTTTAGGACAAAGAAAACACTTGTACTTATTATTCGCATGTATAAAGGGATAGATGTAGGAAAATTCAAATATAGTTAAGGCATTTTCTTTCCAGGGTTGATCTTCTGCCACTTTCTTTCTCGTTCTAGAAGTTCCACAAAGTACTCCCGGTACAGTTTTCACGTTAAATGTAACTGAGCTTCGTACTTCTTGACTGTCTTTCCATTCGATAGCATTTAAAGGCACTGGTTCTTTCAAGAAAGATACTTTCGTATATTTAACTTTTTCGTTTTTCAGTCTTTTATTTTTATTTCTATCATCTGCATTTTTATCATTATTGTCTTCAATATCAAATGGCTCATATTCAAGACTGTCAAGCGAGATTGGATATTTTAAAACTGTTAGTTGTATATCTGTTCCGTCATCATCCTTAATTGTGATTGTTGAATTAGTTTTCTGGATTATTCCTAGAAGAAAAAACAAATATCAACTGTTTGTAACTTCCGTTTATAAAAATTATTCTTTCGTTTAATTATTTATTTTAATAAAATGGTATTTAACCTTTCCATAGTGGTAATACGAGATACAATAATAAGACAATAGGTGCGCGAATGCCGGCGTTCGCTTAGGCTTTGATGAATTTATAGCGAAACGTAAGAAGTAAGCCCACAAAGTGAAGAGAAGGTTATAAATGTTGCAGTGAGCTGCTAGATGAGAGTAGATTTCAACCATCCGATCTGAACGTCATTGGCCAAGGCCTAGGTACTTTTAGCAGTGGCTAACAAAAGGAAGATTTAAGTATGGTAATCGATTAATAGATGACCAAAGATGGATTTTGATGAAAAATAAACACTAGGTATGTATACATAGGCGATTTAATAAAAAGTAATTTCTTTCACAGCTATATGTTTAGGCATTTTACATAATATGTTAATTTTGGTACACATTAATATTGGGAAACCTAAAAATAAATAACCAGCTTTACGCCAAATGAATTTTATAACGACAATCGACATTGCTAAATACCGCTCTTTGCCCACCGTACACCTCGTGAGACTACCTAGGTGTGCAGCGGGAAGTTTTTTTTACTACTGTTCACCTTGGGTGACCTGGGTGTACCGTGGGAAATATAAAATTTCCTCCATCCACTTTATTATCAAAACTATATCTGAAGAGCAAAGAGATTAATGATTAAAACATATTATGCATTACGATATTCTCCTCTGTCTTCTACTGTTTGTAAACGGGTGCCATGAAGTGGTAATTTGAGTTCAGGAAAAAGATAGAATTCGGCTGGACCCATATCTTCTACTGCTCCGGTGGCCATGTGCGAAGGCATGCCTCCGGACAAGACTATCATTGTATTGTATACCATCGATCAGCCACCATATTCGCCAGACATGGGTCCAGCCGAATTCTATCTTTTGCTTTTTATTTGCTGCACACCTAGGTGGTCTCACGAGGTGTACGGTGGGCAAAGAGCGGCTAAATACGAGTAAATGCTAAACCAGTTACTTGTCTGAACCGGTAGACGGTAGATGGCGTTAAATGAAACTTGTTTCTGTACGTTACTCAATTCTGCTCCTCCTAATAATGGATAAATGTTCCATTAAGCGTGTGATTATGACAATTAATTTCATAAATTGGAGTTCTTAAATACATTTAACGACTTTTTACGTTAGTGCTTGATTACTGGATTTATTTCACTAACAAAGAAGCATTTCGTTGCATTAGCAATACTTCTTATGAATGCATGCATGCCTTGAGCCTAACCGAGGTATCTCAACAAACAGTTACGCGAAAAAGCCCTCAGATACAATTATAGTCAACTAAATTATATGATAATATTCTACTTCCTACCAGCGGCTTCGCCCGCAGTGTAAGGGTAAACAGTTGCATATTTTTTTTGTGCCAAATTTCATTCATATGCATTGAGTAGTTATTTTATAAAAAAGTACCAAACATCTTTCTAATATTTTTTCTTCTTGCACCCGGTTTCCAAAAGGCCGATCAATTTTAAAATCAATTTAATCTCTTGTCAAATCATCTGATTGGTTGACTGAATTATCCAAAACTAATCATATGACTTGACAAGAGATTTAACAGGAGATTAGTTAATTTTAGCGTTAACAAGCCTTTCAGAAACCGGGTGGTAGTCGTGCACTCTTCATAGAGTGGTCGTGGTCATGTGTCGGTCGAGTCTTGCGCCACCGCCTCTCTTGCGATGCGACGCCATGAACTTCTATGTTTGGCGGCTTGGGGGTTTTCGTTGACGCTGCAATACGTCACCGATTTGATGAGGTCTGCCCTCAACTTTCCCTTGCACTACCAGTCGCTCAATTGAGTCCTCGTTACGGGTGATATGCCATTCATAATATTAGTAGAATTGAAATCCATTTCTCTCAGTTGAATTTCGTTAATTGCGTTTTACTCATAGCGCAAATAAGCTAAAACAAATAGTTGCTTTAGTATTATCAGAGAAATATATATTTTCATTTTCAGCTAAAACGATGACCATGACCATTCTTTCCTCCAGTCCCTAAAAACCCTTTTGAAGTATTTAACCTTAAAATAACTAACATTTATTTAAGATTGCTTTTTCGCTTATTTCATTTTTAATCTCATTTTAAACAGCTGAGTCAATAAGCACTACCTATAGCTGATAGAGCGTATAAATAAAGGACACGCACATTACTGATTCAACATTAAAAGAATTCATTACCCGAACCTCAAACAACTCATCAATTTACAAGCAAACTAATCTTAAAACTAACTAATATCATGTAAACGCAAATGATCTTTTAAATTCTTCCGCCTCAAGAACGCCATACCACAAACATCACATTTATGGTTTTTCTCGCCAGTGTGAATCACCATATGGCGTTTCAAAGACTCCTTATTACAGAATCTTTGATGGCAGACATCGCATTGATGATTCCTCTCCTGCAGATGAACAGAACGGACATGACAAACCAAATGATATTTCAAATTGAACGCTCTTCCGCAAGTCTTGCATTTATGGACCTTCGTCTCTTGATTGTGAACATCTTGCAAATGAATAGCACGTTTGTAATTCGAATTGAACTTTTCTGGACACATAGGACATCGTCGCGGACACTGTTTTAAGTGCACACCTCTTATATGCAGAGTTCTTTTATAGGGAGTGCTAAAAACTTTGTTACACCTATCGCAGGGATAATTGCCGGAATCGTGGACTTCCAAATGTTTTTTTAAGAGACGTAAAGTCATGAAAACTGAGCCACAAATCTCACAGCTATAGTTGTTAAAATGCTCGCTCATATGAATGACTAAAACCCTAACTTTGATAAAATTTCGTTCGCAAATTACACACTTGTAACCATCTTCGTCTAATTCAAGTTTGAATGGTATCATATTGTCTTGTATATCTAAATTCAGTGGTTTATTATGAATTTCCTTTAGATGTTTCTTTAATTCGACCAGATTAGTTGGTCTTTCTGAACATATTTTGCAAAGTATATCACTTACATCTACTTTTAGTATGTTCTCTCTACGGTTATTAACTAGCCTTTTAAGTGGGGCGAAGTTGTGTGTTGCAGTCATGTGAATTTTCAAATCTTTAAGTTCTAAAAATGGTTGAGAACAAACGAAGCATTTGAATTTATTACTGCTGTACACAAAGGGGTATACAGTTGAAAATTCGAAGACAGCTAAAGCGTTTTGTCTAACATCTGGATTCTTTTTGGCTATAGTTTTCTCTTGGACGGGCAATGATTGCGTGATAGGTATAAAAGGAGACGGTTCTTTAGTGAAGGAAACCGGCGATGGACTGCGTTCAGGTGAAAATTCACGTGGCGGTGGCGACAATGATTTAACGGTGTTCTTTCTAAATCTACTGAAGTCTATAAGTGTTCCAAGGGGTCTACATAAACTCCTGTCGTAAGCTACTTGAAATAGCGGGACAATTCTTCGTCTCATTTCAGGAAATGGTGTTTCTGAACCTAAAAACAAAAAGAAATAAAAATTGTATTTTCGTCACTGAATTTTAGTGTACTTTTCTTAAGATATAAGTAATGTTTAGGGGAGGTTATTGCGTGTTTCTGATTTTGACTTAAATTACACTTGCATTTACAGGAGATAATAACTTGACCGCCACCATTACTATAATAATTCATGTTAAAGAAGCCGAATAAAATAGGTAAGTAAATTGAAAAATAAAACTCCTTAAATATCACTATTTCATTTATTCAGTCCAATTCCTTCCTAGTTAGGAAATATAACTTACAAACATAAGCACCTAACTAGCTTGTCCCCGGCAAACGTAAACAACGATTAAGGTTTGTAGGAGTGCATCGAAAAGTAACGTGCGCAGGATTTACTTTTACTTTCGACAAAATATGTTACATGTTATGTTAAGCCGACAAGTTGACCATAGTCTTTTTTGAGAGGGAATATTATGAAACGACTTCGGTTACCATTGGTGGGGTGAGAGCGAGAGTCAGACTCTTACTGACTTAAACCCTATTTTAACTAAAAAAAAAAAAATCGCGGGTTACTCACGTGCAAATGTTGAGAAAAGCTCTACTAATTTCGAACCACAGAGGGGTTCTTCCTCATGAGCAGCGTGCGCGGACGCGGCGACGTCGCGCAGCCTACTCTATATTTTTATTATATTATATCTTTATATTTTAGTTAATTTAGTATGTCTCACGATAGTTATTATAAAAACATGACTTAAACCCACCGCAATACATTTCCTGCACCATGCCGGGCTGCGGTACGATACGTTTACGATGCGATATTGTCAAATGCTTAAGTGTCATCCCGCTAGGAGCTCAACTGCCGTACTCAGATATATTTAATGATTACCTAAACTATTGCTTAGTATTGGCCTAGTTCAAGTCATGGCTGCGTGTGTATGTGGAATAATGTACCGCGGCCTCGACTCGGAGTATCAGAAGGAACGTGATCATTTTTAGTCAGTAAGAGTAGTGTTACGCTCATATTAATATCAGCCACCAAACCAAGTTTATTCGTAAAGTTTCTTAGTGCAAAACATTACTAAATTACAATTCAGAATTGGGCAGAAATCATCAAAACATTAAACAAGATCAAACTCGAATTCTCAATTTGACAAACTGGCAAAAAGTTGATAAAAAATAAAAGAAAGAACTATCAATCACGAGACAAAAGGTTCAATTTTATCCGAACTCAAATTGGGATGATGAATTTTCATATGATGTTTTAAACTGCAATTTTGTATAAAAGATCTGCCACAAAGCGTGCAAACGAAACGTCTGT
Source organism: Spodoptera exigua (assembly GCA_902829305.4). NCBI lineage: Eukaryota > Metazoa > Arthropoda > Insecta > Lepidoptera > Noctuidae > Spodoptera > Spodoptera exigua. The sequence goes on along the minus strand of LR824630.2, from coordinate 3,174,405 downwards.
CATTCGCATGTATCCGCATATGCTCGCTTAACGTATATTTTCTCGCATACGCTTTCTTGCAAATACTGCACTGGTACTTTCTTTCGCCACCATGCTTAACCATATGATCCTTTAATTCAGATTTAGAGTAAAATTTCCATTCGCAGACATCACAGGAGTATCTTTTCAGTTTCAAATGTACTGCCCTTATGTGCACTCCAAGTTTCCCGCTGATGGTGAAAACCTTTGGACACATTGTGCATTTAAATTCTTTTAGTTTCAATCCGTGGACGGCTGCGATGTGTTTATTTCTTTGGAAGTAATTTCTGAAAGCTTCGGAACAGTGTGGACATCTGTGTCGTTTGACTTTCATATGCACGTTGGCTTGGTGTTCATTCCTAGCGTTAGACGAACGGAAAATTTTATCACAATTCTCGCATGGAAAGGAGCCAGTTTCGTGAGAAAACGCGTGCGTCCTTAATCTTTCAGGTGTTATAAAACCAGTGCCACATTGCTCGCAGATAAAATTTTGAAAATGAACGTTCATGTGTTGGTTTAAGGACTTAAACTCCGTGTACTTTTCCAAGCACAGGGCACAGGAGAAATTGTCCAATGTTACTTTGAATGGGAGAACGCCATCTGCGGATTTAGGGTCTAAATGTTTTTTATGTTTTTCTAGAAGATGCCATTTTAGGGTGGGAAAATCTGGTATGAAGTCGTCGCATAGCTTGCAGCCTACATCAGTGATATCTGCTTTGACTAGCTCGTATTTCTTGAGCTTAGATAGTGCGTATTTTATTTGGGAAGTCGTGAGAAAGCTGTGTTCTTCATTGTGAGCTCTCAAAGCCGCCGGATCGGAGTACTGTTGATGGCAATAGAAGCACATATAGAGATTTTTCATCCATTTAAAAGGGCATATTCTTGTGTACTCCAATAGTATGGACGCATGTCTCGTTCTAGCTTTTAAGTCGTCTGTAAAATTTCTCTTTGTTTCAGCTATTTTCGCCCGGATTTCAGCTCTAGTCTCTACAAGGCGTTCAGTGCCTGTTTGGGCTTCACCTAAAAATGAAAAATTACTTCGTTATGCTTCTGTTAAAATGTTTTTTACACCATCTTCATGGCTTTACAAAGCCTTTGTCATCGTCAGAATATGCATTTTTAAATCATGTTTGGGAGAATGATTCAATCGTGTATTATTTAATTAATAATATTCATACATACTAATAATTGTATATTTGTGTGTGCTTCTGCTTAAGTCTAAAATGTTAATTCAGCTGACTGTTCCGACTAACCGTTCCTTCATCCTTTTACATTGGATAACAATTGAGTTACAGGGACCAGTTAGGTAACGCGAAAAGAAATACTTTAATGTTTAATCAAACCCAAAATGTTGAATTCCATAATACTTTTATTACTTATCGTATAATTAATCGTACAAGGCCATTTGATTTCTTAAGCTAAAAACACAATATACAAGATTAAGAAGGATATGGGCTAAGGTAGAGCAAACCTCTCGAAGCGTTGAATTTTCTTCTTTAAAAATAACCTATCAGGCTAAATCATTCCAATTAAATTTGACTCGATTGAATAGAAAAAAAACAGACCGACATTACTATGACAAACTTTCATACAATTAAAAAAAAATAATCATTAGTGTTCAACGATTATATTAAAGGTATTTAGGGAACAGAGAGCAAAGATCCCTAAGATTGGAAAAGGAGTATCCTCCGATCAGGCGAGGTGCGTCGCCACAGGTCGGTATATAAAAAGTAATTCAGTCACACTCAGTGTGAAAAAAAACATAAATTTCTATAACCAAAATCAATTATATGTATAACTAGCCGACCGCCCCTGCTTCGCACGGGAACCCGACTACCCCGGTGTCAGTCATTTGTTTTGCAAGCGAACGGCCACGGCGTTGAAAGGGTTGTAAATTACCGCTATTCCCCTTTACTTTTCAAAAGTTTTCACTCGTAAGAACCTTCTCCTTATAATAACGAACATAACAAAAAAAGAATTAGCAAAATTGGTCCAGGCGTTGTTGAGTTATGCGCTTACCAACACATTATGCGATTCATTTTTATATTATAGATGAGTCAGATCACACCGAGACGCAATAAGTTGTGGCAGGACATTGCTCGCAAACTTGAGAAGACCAAATAAAAACAACTTTAATGTTTACACATTTCACTGTGAGACTTTAGGATATGTTGTGTCACGCTTACACGGACGGGTTTACAACGCCGCGGGGAGTAGCCAAGGTCACGGAGGCGACTTCCCTAGAATGTCCATTAGGTCATGTGTTTAAGTGAAATTATAAATGTATAATGATAGATTGTGATCTCTTTAAAATCGCACTTCTAGCAGAAGAGAAAGAAGAAGATTAGGTACAACAATAATATAGGTGAATGTCGAATGTAAATACGTTCCGTTGCACCGTTTGACGTTGTGTTGCAAATGAGTATCGTCGCGTCATGTCGCGTATGAGCTTCAGCCAGGGTTGCGGGGCTAGCAAAATATGCCACGGGCTCGGCCTAAAGCAGTACAAGGAACGAGGGGTTTTAGTCAGTAAGAGTCTTTCACTGCCACTCGCATCACCCTGGGCGAGAGAAGCCATTTGATGATTTTCTTCTCCGAAAACAAATGCCTCGATATGACCTAACCATTCCTGAACAACATCACCAAATTAAACAATAATAAGATATTAACTAAACATTTCTTTATATTTCTCAGGATGATGCGCGCGCATATGGAGTTTCATAGTACATTTCTGTATAAACATTTGCCCACAACCTGGGCAGACAAACCGCTTATCATTGTTATGTATTCTCATATGTTCCCTCAAAGTTTTCAGACGAGCATAGGCTTTTTTACAAATGTCACATTGGTAAATCCTTTCACCACCGTGCTTCACCGAATGTTCCCGCAGCTCATATTTACTGTAAAAAGTCATTCCACAAACGGTACAAATTTGGGATTTCACTCGTACATGATGACTGCGTATATGGTAAGTTCTTTTACTGCACATATCAAAAACTTTTGAACACATTGAGCAAGGATAAACTGGCGCCTTCTCACCGTGTACTTTAACTAAATGTCGTAACCTAAACTTATATGAAGAAAATTTCTCATTGCAAATTGGACATTTGTATCTATAATTATTTCTGTGGACTTTTGCGTCGTGTGCGTAATAGGCGCGGTAAGATTGGAATGTTTCTGAGCAATGCTTGCAGCGGAAACCTCCTACAGTATGATGACCTTTAATATGGCTGACCAAACGTTGGTAGGTAGCAAATGCTTTGCCACAAGTCTCGCAGATATGATGCTCGTAATGAGTATTCATATGTTTGTGCAAACTCAAAAACTTTTCGTAAGTTTTCCCGCAAACTTGGCAGTTATACTCCTCCCTGTTTAGTTTGTACGGCATAACACAATCTTCGAAGGTACAATCTATAGTCTTTCCATGAGTAACTAAATGCTCTTTTAATTCAGCGTAATCATTGATTCGAGTATCGCAAATTTTGCAGACAGTCATTTCAAAATCCATTTTGATTGGTTCATATTTTCTTAGAGTCAAATTATTTTTGGCAACAAAGTGATTCGTTTGATTGTGTTCTCTCAGTTTCTCTGGTTCTATAAACGTTTTGGTGCAAAAGTAGCAGAGGTACGCTCCTTTCGTGTACTTAAAGGGGTAAGCTGTGCTTGTCCTCATGATGATAGCAATATTATTTCTGAACGTAGCTCGTCTTTGTCTTCCTCTCATTTTTGCAATAGTTTCCTCTGGTACTTTATTCTCTGAATTGGAGTCCACTTGAATGACTGTTCTTCCTAAAAAAATAGAAAAAGTCCAATATAGGCTCTTTATTCGTTTATTCCCTTGGTTTGTGTTGACATGCATTCAGAATATAATTAAGTCCTGTAAGAAAAATTACATCTGCGCGTGTCTCACTTGAGCTTAGTATATTCAATGGCGTCAAATAATTATTTTCAAAAATTGTGATTCGCAAATGTTGTCTCACGTTGTAATGCAAATGCCAGAGCAAGAATTAATCTGACAGTAAGTAGCCAACAAAGGTTGCATCCCGAACTGTGATATTAGAAAAAAGTTGTTTTAGTTTTGTGTGTTTTATGAAAAATATTCGTTTAGAGATTTAGTTTTATGAAATAATTGTGTCTTTCTTTAGTGTCGAGCTAGCTAGATTAGCTAGGTGTAAGATAAATTATTCTTTTATGATGCGGGCGAAGCCCTGGTCGCGATAATAAATGAGAATAATATTTGAAATCACGCCACGAATAGAAGTGGTAGCGGGTGGTTTTTACTATAGTTGGAGTCTGCCACTCCATCTTGCCATTCAGGACAGGAGAAGTCGTTTACTTTTTACCCTCTCAAAAAGGGGGGAGAAAATGTTAGGAAATTTTATTAAGCAATGGCCATTACTGTAAACATCGGAAGGTACATTTTCTTACTAAAGCTAGGAAGGACTATTTAAATATAAATACAATACAAATGTAGTAAATTGTTAAAAAAAGTCTTTATTTTCTTTACATTCCTCATCATTAATTATTCATATATTCGACTTAGCAGTATATTTACAAACAGGTAGATAAGTACATATTTTTTTGAATAAACAGGGCGTTAAAAAACTAAACAGATTAATTTAATAATAATTATATATGTATACAGGGTGTCCTAGAAGTCGACGTCAAGCCGCAACTGGGTGATTATTGTGGTCATCAGAAGAAAAAAAACCCTAGCTGCTTTTAGTACAGTCAGTTGAGAAGTTGAGAGAATTAATAATCTGGAATACAATTTGGAATTAAAAGGCACATTTTCTTTCAAACCGGAGCATTTAGGGTGGGATGTCGGGTAACACACTACAAAAACAATATTAAGAAAATTACAAACCAAAAAAAAATTAGAGTAAGTTAAGATTTGTAGCAACAGGAGTCCAAAAATCATCACATGTACATTAAAAAAAAAGTAACATTGAAATAACTTTAAAAATAAATACGATATATTTTAATATTTTTCTGATGACCGCAATAAGCAGCAGAATCACCCAGTTGTGGCTTGACGTCGACTTCTGGAACACCCTGTTTATCCACTTTAAACCAACAGAATAGGGATTTCGAGAAATAAAATTATTTAAAAACCTATGATTAAATCAGTTGATTTCGAATGCTACATATATTTATGATAAATTAATAAGTTCATCCCACAATTTGCAAAAATCGTTCGACTCAACTTAAAACGAGTAACGGGCTATGTTAGTGTATGTACTCGTATCTGTAGGCATAACAACGCCCAAGCAAATTTAGCCAAATAATCTTTGAAGTATAAATGGTAGTTTCTACAAAAACAGTAATCGCTAACGATATCGAGGTATTTGGAGTTCCGTGGGAAACAGGGGCGGTTAACAAATGGTTTAATATAAATGAGGCAGTTTTATCTTCTTTAGAGGCTCCGGATTAGGATGATGAATCCTCATGTGACTTTGCAAACTACATTTCTGTACGTACGCATTGCTACAATACTGACAGACAAACCGTTTATCATTATTATGTATCCTCATATGTTCTCTCAAAGTTTTAGTTCTCGCATACGCTTTTTTGCACACTTGGCATTGATATTTTCGCTCCCCGACATGTTTGATCATATGATTCCTTAATTGAGCGGCTGTAACAAATTTGTACGAGCAATAATTACAGGCGAATTCCTTGATTTTCATATGGACCTGCTTTATATGTTTCGTTCTTTGGTTACACATTGCAAAAACGGCTGAACACAAGTTGCAGGGGTACTCAATGGTTTTATCGTGAGCTGTTTTCAAATGCTTTCCTCTATCCGCGTAGCTTTTGAATGACTCACTGCAGTAAGGACATCTGTATCTATTTTCGGGTCCATGTGTTAAAGTAATGTGACTATTTCTTAATACACGGGTGGGGAAAACTTGATCGCATTTTGTACATTTGTATTGGGATGCGGCTTCTGGATCGTGTATGATTAAATGAGATTTCAACCTGCTTATAGAAGAGAACGCTTTCCCGCATTGAAAACAGATGCTGTTAGGGTAATGCGTGTTCAAATGTGTATTCAATTTCGAAAACAGTTCAAAAGTTTCATCACAATGTGTGCAATTAAATTCTTTTCCTGATAAATAGAAAGGTGTTACTCCTAAACCATGTTTAGTTATTATAGGCTTATTATGTACTGAGATTAGGTGGTCGCTAAGGGCGTCCAGATCTGTCATACGCGTTTGACAAAGTTCGCATTGTAGGTTAGTGACTTCAGCCTTTACGTTGGCGAAGGTTCTAGCTAGGCGTAAAGCTTCTACTTTATTGGGATGTTCCATAGAATGGGTTTTAACTCCACTAAACTCGCCAAATGAGAGAGGGCAAAACGCGCAAGTGAATGCCCCCCGTTTCCATCTAAACGGACAAGCATTCGAACATTCTAGTATAATTGCAGCGTTATCTCTGTGATCGTTATACTTGCGTTTCGGCCGCCATTTAACTTTGAGATCGATGCGCCCTAAAAACAAAAAGAATATTGTCACTTTGGAACGCAGTGTAATGTCATAATGAGGGAATGTAACTTATGAGACGAAGGAATACATTTCGAAATTCAATTTTCCAAATCATCATAAAAGATGCTTGCAAGGAAACATTACGAAATTAATTACTTAATATAATGATTTAGTTCTCAACCAATAATCTAAGCTAAGACCTAATCAGTCATACTTAATTCTATGCGTTCTCAAATGCCTCATCAATTTCGATTTACTAACAAATACCGAAGGACAATTTGGACAGTAATGTCGCTTTTCAATATTCGCGTGCGTCAAACGTATATGCCCCGCCCTTTTTGAGCTGGACTCGAAACTTTTATCGCAAGCGTTACAGAAGTATTCCTTTTTCTGTTGAGCGTGCGTGTCAACTAAATGTTTAGCTCTGGCGTGATATGTAGTGAACACTTCAGGGCATCTAGGACAAGCGTAACGGATCCCTTTTCTATGGACCTTCATTCGATGACACATTCGAGACGCCCTAGTTTCTAATATTTCATCACATTCTCCACAAGGAAAGCTACCCTTCTCATGTGATTGTACATGTTTCCTAAACCTAGATTTCGAAACGAAGGCCTTCCCACATGAATCGCAGATATAATTTTGGAAATGAGTATTCATATGCTCGTTCATTTTCGCGAAAGTTTGAAACGGTTCAAAACACATTTGGCAGGTAAATGCTTCCTCGTCCAGCTTGAATGGTAAGACACCGTCGCTGTATTCTACGTTTAAAGTTTTTCCGTGTATCAAGAGGTGGTCTTTTAAGGCATCTATACTGTTTAAAATTCTGCTACATAGCCTACAGCTCAGCTCAGCCACGTCAACCTTCACCATATTATTTTCAGTGAGTTTCGAGAAAATTCTATCAGTTGGAGATTCGTTTAGGTGGTTAATTTTAACATGTGTGCGTAGGAGAGGGACATCGACGAACTTTGCGTCGCAGTAGGAACAAAAGAAAGCGCTATGGAACCATCTAAAGGCCCAAGCGGTGGAACATTCGAGTAAGATCATGGCGTTACGACGCATCATGGTTTTCGATATTCTTTTTTCAGATTCCTCGGGGAGCTGGTTGTTTGCCCTTCGTCGCCTGCGCATCTGACGAGCGCTTACGATCTCCTTCACCTTCCTAACTCGTCTAACGCCTAGTTTCCCCTCCGCATCGATAGCGGAACCTAGAAACCAAGAAAATCTAAGTTATTTTGTTAAATTGTTTTATTGCACCAGCTCCCGTGACATGCATTGATAAGGGGTTTTGTAATGTTGGGGGTTTTGTGTGTTGTAAATCTGTGAACTCATAGAAATAAAACAGGGACTATACGTATAACTATTATATTATAAAAAAAAATATCATGTTTGTATAATTGATTTTAAAATAACACCTCCATAAACCGATAGTTGAAAAAATACTGTTCGTTACATTTAAAAACTAAATCTTAACATCAGTAGGAACTAAATCAGTCAAATCGTGCGGATTTATAGAGGGTAGCCTTTGGGCTCTTTGCTTGAACATGGGGGCACGCCATTTGCTGTTCATATCTTGGTGAGTCTTCAGATGGGTCGTGAGCGCTCTGTTCCTTGGAAACGACTTCCCGCAGACAGAACAATGGAAATTCTTTTCCCCTGTATGCCTCACCATATGTCTTTTAAGCTCATAATTAGTTCTAAACTGCCACTCACAATAATTGCATGCGTAATTCAGTTGAGGTGGAAAATGGACCGTCCGGACGTGAATCGCACGCTTCCCACTAGTTTTAAAAGACATATCACAATGAGAACAACTATATGACACCTCGCGTTCGCTATGAGCATTCTTCATATGGTCTACTCTATCATAGTAGTTATCAAAACGTATATTACAATGAGGACATTCATATCTAGGCGCTTTTGGGTGGACGGAGGCCTTATGCGAGTCCCTTGCTGCCCTCATAATGAAAATCCTGCCACATTTATTACAAGGGAAAGACCCAGATATATGAACTTCCAAATGCTTTCTTAGGCGAGGTGCCGTCATGAATCCTTTGCCGCAAGTTGCACAGATGTAATGTTGATAATGAACGTTCATATGCTCGTAAAGTTTCAAAAAGTTGTTGAATTTCTCCGCACATATAATACACTGCCAAGATTGCTTGTCTAGAGAGAAAGGGAGAACGCCATCGGGATGGTACGGATTGAACTGTAAGCCATGCTGCATCACATGTTCCCTGATTTGTGTAACGTTTGTGAGAGGTAGGGAGCATAACGTGCAAATAGCATCAGTGACATCCACATTAATTAGAGGCATTTCTTTGAATTTGCTGTAAATATCTTTGATGCTATGGTTTCTTGCGCAAAGTCGGACATGGGTCCGAAGATCAATGCACTCTGTGAAGTTTTCTTCGCAATAGGCACATTTGAATCTGTTTTTCTTCCATCTGAAGGGTAGGAGTGACCAGCACTCGAGGATTGTGGTTGCGTTACTCTTGGTAATAATTCTGGCCTCAGCTCTTGCGCTTCTTGTATATTTCGGCTTGGGTATTTTTTCTAATTCGTAATTATCTTCGTTTTCAACGAGGCTTTCGTCGTCCTCGTTCGTTTGACGGCTTTGTCCTAAAAATAGAAAATTTTCGTCAGATTCCTTCCCAAAGTTGCCACTTCTCTTCGTTCTTCATGATTTTTGGATTTTTTTATAAGAGGTCAGTTCTAATTTTCACTGAGTACTGGATTTTATTGGTTTGGTATTCTTTTGGCAGGTATTAAACATATAGGAAAGTTACCCACAATTAATTTTTAAAAATATGTTTTGCGTATTACGCGTTAATTTGCTTTCTAGTATTCAAACATAAATTACTAAAACTTCTCAATGCTAAACTAATCACAATTTTACTAATTTATTTTACACAATTTTCAAGAAAGAAGTACCTAACTGCCACCGATTCCGTTCAATTGCACGCAAATCTGTAAGAAAAATAACTTTTTGAATCGTCAAAATTTACAAATTAAATTTTGACGATTCAAAAAGTTACGTAAATAACTTTTTACTAGCTACTCTGGTGCAGTTTCACGCCGCTCAGTTCCATTTAATCGTAGCGTGATGTTTTATAGCCTAAAGCACTCAGGAACATTGTAGCTATCTTTCAGTGACCCCGCTGGTCAGATTGCAAAATTCCAAAGATTACCCCCTACATACTTACAAATGTTACCTCTTTATAATATTAGTATAGATTAAGCTCGTGATCCTATGATCACTTTTCTGTCTTTTATACAGATAAGCCAAGTGTTGTTGATCAACATTATCCACATAACCCTATTATATAAAACGAAGAAGGGATAAGGATGAATTATCACACTTGCTAAAGGCGGATAGATGATCCCAAACGTATAAGTGAAGGTTATTTTCCTTCGCTGTAGTAAGTTCGGGTTACTTTGACCCTGCGGAGTAACTTTGATCCAAACCCTTTAACCAATAATAACTGAGAACCAAACATATATTCGTTTTTCATTGGTTCGAAAATTTGGATCAAAGTTACCTCCCAGGGTCAAAGTAACCCGACCTTACGGTATGTAAATAAATGTTAAATAAAAATCTGTTTAAACTATAATCTCTTTATTGGACTTATTGCTTATGTACGTCTTTATACTTTCGTTACATAATATGTTTAGATAATAAATTACATACTTACGATAATTATTAATTACTAAAATACGAGGGGCGTTCAATGTATTCTCGGTATAGGCATGAAAGAAAACTCGGAAAATTTTGGAAAAATTCTATTTTTCAATGTAGTCCCATAGACCCTCAATACATTTGTTAGATCGAGGAATTAGCTTCTTTAAGCCTTGTAAAAAATATTCTTCTAGCTTCTCCTCAAAATGGGTATTAATTGCTACCTTCAGTTCATCATCGTCGGAAAATCGCTTTCCACGAAGATCTTTCTTCAAATTCGGGAATAGGTAGTAATCACTGGGGGCCAAGTCTAGACTGTACGGAGGATGATTAATTTCTTCGAAGCCACAGTCCCGTACAGCAGCCTTCGCCACGCGGGCCGTGTGAACCGGCGCATTGTCATGAAGCAGTGTTGCACTTGTTTCTGAGGCGCGGTGAGCATTCTCGGCACCCATTTTGCACTGACCTTTGAGAGATTAAGATGGTCATGAAGGATTGCATGTATGGTACCCACAGATAGGTTAATCATCTCTGCTAACATCCCGATTTTTATTCTGGTATCTTCAAGTACCAATTTCTCCACTTTTTTAACATTTTCTTCAGTGAGGGCGCTTACGGGCCCACCCGAGCGAGGGTCGTCTTCAATGCTTTCTCTGCCTCTTTTAAATTCACTTGACCACTTTTGAACGGTGGATAACGACGGGGCAGAGTCTTGGTAAACAGCAACCATCTCTTCGTGAATGGTTTTTTGACTTTTTCCCTGCTTAGTGAGGAACTTTATAACAGCGCGATGCTCGATTTTCTTAATCATTGTAGCGTTAGACATTCTGATCGTCTTTCACTGTAGATAATTAGAAAACTAATGAACGTAAATAAGTGAAATTTTATATTTATACCCTCAGATAGTGTCATTAGTAAATGAGATAATTAGATTAACCACATTATTAGCAAATCACCCCGATACCGAGAATACATTGAACGCCCCTCGTATATTTGGGAAATACGCTGGGAAGTAAATTAATATAAAATATATTTGCGAATGCGAAATAACGGACTGATCAAAGGCCGTTGAGATGAATCACTGTTTTTTTTATTAATCCTTGAATTTGTTTTTTACCTAGTAATCGCCAAACAGCAACGCTCTAGACGGAGCAAGTAAAATTGTTACGTTTTAAAGATTTTTTGTTTGTGAATTACAAGCCTTACGACTACATGCAAATATCTATATTTGTCTTCAACATTTTTTACTATGATAGGCGGTTCTCCAGTTTAATCTTGTTTCACACCATCTTTTATCCTTTTGAATTTTGAATAAGAAGAACATTCCCAGTACATTTCTCACATATTTATAAAATTCTTGAGCTACAGCATCAGTAGAGAGCGTTTTAGCGTAACACAAGTTGAAAACAACTGTCAAAAACGCTTGAGATCCTAGTTTACTTATACAACCGAGAGATGGCATTATATATAATCTAACGTAACTACTTTTATTGACAACACAAAGTCATTTAAACATTAAATGCAAGATAAAAGAAACTAAAAAATAAAGCAAAAATATCATTTGTATTGTAAAAAATATTGCTTGCAAACCCGGTACGGAATTTCATACCGAATCTATGTATAAAAATAAACGCACTGGGTTTATTAAATAAAAAAATACATAAAATTGTAAAATGCAAGTAGATCATTGTTTTATAAATTAAAAAAAGATGATCAGTATCGTTTAAAAATGAGATTAAAAAATTGCACACTTAATGGCAGCATATTCTTCCATTGTGATGATTAAAAAATGTCCATACATGTCAACACTTTGTTCTCACACTCTCACGATTAAAAGTCATTCACATACGAAAAGAAACAGGCATGCAGGCCAAACAAGAAATTACATAATTTCTAGACCGATATTTACATTATTAAGACACCGTAACCTAAGCAGATCGATCGACTTTGAAAGCTGTTTAATTTACATTCTACTGTACATGATGGAACGTGAAAAAAACTTCAATAATCAATTTATTCAGATTCAGTTTTCTCGGAGTTTTTAGATATAAAAATAACTTGTTTATTAACTGGCTCTCGTGAAGGCGGATCCTTCAGAGTCAATTTATGATTACTTAAATCATTCCTTGGTCATGATTTTGATCCGAAAGCATTTACTAAGGTCTACGATACTTGGGTACGTACGGCAGTGAGTGATGTTCAAATCATACTAAAGATACAATAAATTTACGAAGACATCATACATGAAAGTGTTTTTTCGCGATATGTTTGTCGAGGGACAGTTTAGAAGCAAACGCTCTAGGACAATTGGCACAGGGATAACTATACTCTGCCTCCTTCTTCGTCCTATGAGCTTTTACATTATGATGGTACTTTTGCGACCGAGTTTTAAAAGTCATATGGCAAGTCGTGCATTCATACATTTCAGCTCCAGGCTTGTAGTTATGGAACTCCATTAGATGTCTTTTTCTCAATTCCCAAGTTGCAAATCTCGGTTTCTCCTTGCAGTAAACGCACATGTAGGGTAGAGATGTATGCTGTGTTTTGATGTGAATATTTCTTTCTTCTAAAGTTGTGAATGTGGCTACACAACGACTGCAATTATATTTGTTATCGTGCGGTATTTTAGTGTGGGCTTTTAAAGCTGATTCCGTTATAAAGCCTTCGCCACAAGTGTCACATACATAATTCTGATAATGTTCTGCTGTGTGCTTTTTTAAGGATATGAAGTCGGAGAACTGTATTTTGCATATCGCACATTTCCAGTTCGATCCGTCGTTAAGTTTGAATGGGAGGACGCCCGGTTGAACGTCTGCATTCAACGGTTGTTTGTGATCGTTCTTAAGATGGGTCATTAGGTCATCTAAAGTATCAATCGGTATGAAGCAAAGTTTACACTGCAAGTCTGTTATGTCCACTTTCAAAAATTCTTTCCGTATTTTTCTGCTAAAGACTAGTTGTATGTCAAAATTGGCGTGCCGAGAAGCCATGTGGGCTCTTAAACCTATAGGGTCATTTGATTGGACGCGGCAAAAGACACAATTGAAATTCTGGCCCCAAGTCCTGAACGGACAAGCGGTGGAACATTCCAGAATAATTTCAGTATTACTTTTATATTTTAAGGCTTTTCCGAAACGAGGATTGTAAGAGGATTTGTAGCATTTGAAATTACGCTCGTGTTGTCTTAAGCCATGATCGGATAGAAAAGTAGCACCACATTTGTCGCAAGTGAAAATTTTCATATGACTCCTTAAATGTACATTTATTTGCGAGAACTTAGGGAATGTTTTATCGCATTCGAGGCACGTCCACCTTCCAGAAGGTCCCTGTCTATATGGAAGAACTCCGAAAGGTACATCAAAATTAACTTTAATTTTGTGATCTCGCGAAATGTGGGACATAAAATTGTCTATATCAGGAATGTCCTGTGAACACATGGTACACTTTAAATCTGTTATTTCTACTTTAAGGGCATCGTAGACTTTATAGAAAGCGCTATTGTAGTCAGCAGTGGAATGTTCGGCTTTCATATGTTCCCTCAACGCGGCCATTGGCTCAAATTCATCATGGCAGTAGGAACAGACGATCCTATTGAAACGGGTCTTAAAAGGAAAAGCTGTCGAGTGCTTAAGTACTAGAACAGCGTTCTGCCTTTGCGGATTCTGGCCCACGGACCGTTCGAACAATCTTTGTTTTGGTTTACTTTCAAGTCCGTCAATATCCTTTGTGGACCCTAAAAAAGAAAAGAATTTTCATCATTATTATATTCTAGTACAGCTTCTGGCTTCGGAGGGAATGACATCTTGAGTATCTATTTTCTACTTGCAGTTTTAAGAAGCGGAAATAATATTGTTTCACATCACATCACAGGGCATTGTAGTTAAACACGCAGAGAGAGATTTAGGTTCCTTCAAGACTGAGTAAGCCAGATTGGCGAGTTGAGAATAAAGGAAGATTTATCAATATTGAAAAACCTGTAACACTACTATATCTCACGCACATTATCAGGATCTTTATAGAAATTTATTTTACTATTTTTATGTAACCATGGTTGGATATGTACTAATAAATAAATAAGCTTTAAAACAACGATATATACAAGATTCTGTACATAATACATAATAAATAATGAAAGCAAATAATCAAACATCTAAATGTTTGTTCGCTACATGTTTATCCAAGAACAATTTAGTCGTAAAAGCTTTTGGACAACTCGGGCAAGGATAGCTAAGCTCTGTGTCTTTCTTTATCCGATGCACTCTTGCCATATGATTGTATTTCCCTGATCTCGTTTTAAATGATTTCTGGCATGTTGTGCAGTCGTATTTATCAGCTCCAGTTTTGTAATTATGAACCGCCATTAGGTGTTTTTTTCGAACCTCCCAATTCGCAAATCTAGGTCTATCTTCGCAGTAAATACAAACGTATGGCAACGAGGTATGCTGAGTTTTCACGTGCATATTCCTTTCGTCCAAGGTCGAAAACGTTGCTATACATCTACTGCAGTTATATTTGTTTTCATGCGGTATTTTTGTGTGTGCTATCATCGCCGACTCCGTAATGAACCCTTCACCGCATGTATCACATACGTAATTCTGGAAATGTTCTGCAGTATGTTTCTTTAGGGATACGAAGTCTTTGAATTCGTTCGGACATATCGTGCATTTCCATATAGAACCATCATTTAGCCGAAAAGGTAATACTCCTAATTGGGCATCAGTGTTAATCGGTTGCTGATGATCATTCTTAAGATGGTAAATTAAATTGTCAAAAGAATCTATAGGCATGAAGCAGAGTTTGCATTGTAAATCAGTAACATCAACATTGAGAAAATCTTTTCCTAATTTCTTATAAAACGCAGCTTTGACGTCATAGTTCGCGTGGATAGTGACAACATGCATTCTCAAGCCGCTCGGATCGCTACTTTGAACCCTACAGAAGACACAATTGAAGTTACTTTTCCATGTCCGGAATGGACTGGCTGTAGAGCATTGTAAAATAATTTCTGCATTGGTTCTAGGTTTTAAGACTCTTCCATTGCGAGCCTTATACGCTGTGCGGAAACATTTCACTTGCCTGTGATGGTCTTTCAAGGCATAATCAGAAATGAACATCGTACCACACTTATCACAACTATAGTTCATAAAATGAGTAACAATATGGCGGTTGAAAGAAATGAAGGCGGAGAAAACCTTATTACAATAAACACAAAGCCATTTATCCTCAGAACTTTCTTTATACGGTAAAACTCCGTACCGAGCGTTGAATTTCACCGGTTTATTATGTTCTCTATACAAATGATTCATTAAACTATCAACATCTTGAATTTCTTCCCTACAAATCTTACATTTTAAATTAGTTATATCGATTTTGATTAGATTATCTCTTGCTCTGTAGAAAACGTTTTTGAAACCAGATTTTATGTGTTCTGATTTCATATGATACCTAAGATCTGCTAACGTGCTAAAATCTTCGTGGCAGTACGAACAGAGTATTTGACTGAACCGAGTTTTAAAGGGGAAAGCAGTGGAATAAGTTAGAATGAGTTCAGCGTTACGCCTTTGTGGGGTCTGGTAAACAAGGACAATTTTCTTTTTTGATTGTTCACTGTCACTACGTCCGTGAATTTCCAATGTCGTCCCTAAAAACAAAAAAGAAAATGGTCAGTGTTGTACCGGGCGGACAAAATCTCTAATATCTAACAAACGAACTAACATGACCAAAAAAAACTAATTGATAAGTACCTAAAAAGGAGGGAATAGTTCGAAAATGACAGGACAGAGATAAAATTAAGTCTTTATTTTTAAAATAAAAAAGGAAACATTGACAATTATTGTCAATAATAACAATTAATCAGAACACAATATTAACTTCTGGGTGGTTAGTCTTCATGTGAGATTTAAGGCTGACTTTTTGATTGAACTGCTTTTCGCAAAGAAGGCAGACAAATCGCTTTGTTTCGCTGTGTATCCACATGTGTTGAGTCAGACTCTTTTGTCTGACGAAACTTTTGGAGCATATATTGCACATAAACTGTTTCTCTCCAGTATGACCAAGAGAGTGATCATCCAATTGTTTCTGCGTGTTAAACTTCATACCACAACAAGCACATTGGAATCCCTCATCAGTATGAGTGAGTTTATAATGAGTGTAAAAGTATTTTCTCGTCGAAAATTTCATGTCACAATCGGGACATTTGTACACCACTTTCTCCTGACCATGTTCTAACTCCAAATGTTTCTGCTTCTGTTCCCATGACTGGAACCTCTCTCCGCAGACTATGCAACAGAAAGTCCAGCATTTCTTATTGCTTTTTATATGTTCCCTCTTTTCTTCCATCGTTGGAAACTCCATCCAGCACTTGCGACAAATGTGGTTCCCTGAATGGTTGACCTTGATATGATATTTAAGGGCTTCGTGAGACAAATAGTTTCTGCCACAAGTATCACAGGTGAACCGCTTGTAATGTAGGATGGTGTGTCGCGATAGAGTGGTGAGTGAGGGCATTTTCTTGTCGCAATGGTAACAACAGTAGTTGTTGCTCTCTAGCCTGTACGGTTGCACTCCGATATCGTAGTCGAGGTTTAATCTTTTAGCAGACTCCTCATGGACTTCTTTTATATGTTCTGCCATTTCATCAACCTTTTCAAAGGGTTGCAAGCATAGTCTGCACTTCATATTAAATATGTCCACTTTTATATATTCTTTAGCACTGCTCAAGTGGTAGAATGCTGTAGTAATGTTGAAGTGCTGGTGGTGGACGTCAACGTGTCGTCTAAAGTGCGTGGGGTCTTCGTATCCTTCACAGCAATAGACGCAAGTGATTGATTTTCCTCGCAATCTGAACGGATACATGGTGGAACATCTCAACAATACCTCCGCGTTTTCTTTCGCCATTAAATGTGGTTCTAGAAACAAAAAGAAAATATCGGAGTGATTGATCGGATCACTTCCTTTTGTCACAGTGTTTTTGTGTTAAGTGGGAATTCGGGTGTATCATCAAGTTAGTCTTTGGAAGGTCATTCTTCTTAAATTTTTGTAAATTGCTTTTGCATCTGAGTAGCGGAGAGGCATTAAATAACAACGAGATATAGTTTAATGACACTTTATGATATATTATGACACTTTCATTTTATAAATATACCTTAGAATAAATCTTTGGGATCATCTTAATACATAACCTTAAAAATCAACTAAAATAAAATTTGAACACAAACGAATTTGACAAAAATATCTGTTTAAATGTTTAAGAATCAATAATTTTATTTCATTTTATGAAACGAAGATTCTTTAGTATACTATATGCCTACTTACAATTTTAATCATGACTAGATTTACTTCACATGGAATCGGAAAAACACGCATATTTTTAATTTACCTAACAATTACATGACGTTATTCTACAAAACAGAAAACTGGACGCATACATGTCAAATTAAATCTCTGAGTGTAATCAGTACCGACCCCTACTTACTGATAAAGGGCCAAAAGACTGAAATTTAAATATAAACTACAGGCGATTTCAATACAAGACTGATACTAAAAGACATCGATATGTAACACTAAGAAACGCAACGCAAAAATTTAAAGCTACTGTGGCATTTTACATTTTCTATCGAAAAAGACTAGATATAGATAGAGACTAGACATAATATTATTTTTCTTTCATTCATTCACATTAGAAAATTCTCGGAATATCTGAAAGCTAAATGAGCAACTATTCGTCAGATATTTACAACAAAGTGGCATGATTTTTTTGGTGAGGATTACAATATTTATGACCTTGATATGAGGCTTACTTATCCCTTGTTTGCTTTAGTCATTGCCCGAGAATTAACAAACAGTTGAGGGTAAATCCGCCACAAAGTTGGGCCACATATGATCCCAGTGGCATCCCCAGCGCTTAGCAATTATTTCCGTCAGTTTTAGTAATAATTAAAGGCATCGGAATACGGTAGCATGTGTATCATCGATTACTTTATTTCATATAACCTATCAAAAGCCGCATAAAATGGTATAGACAAAATACATGGCAAACACTCCAAACCTACAATCAGTACGGTTTTACTTATACCAATCATCTTCAGGGATATCTGGATGATGTGCTTTCATGTGCGATTTATAACTAAATCTTTGGTTAAACTGTCTTTGGCATGGTTTACATTCAAACCGTTTACTCTCATTATGAATCCACATGTGCTGTGAAAGATTCTTCTTTCTCGGAAACGATTTAGAGCATACATTACATTGAAAGGCCTTGTCTCCAGTGTGAACGAGAATGTGCTGATCCAAGTATCTTTTCGCTGAGAATTTTCGCCCGCAGTATGTGCAAGGGAATTTGACCTCTGCGTGGGTCGTATTAAAGTGAGTTCTGTAGATACTTCTCGTTGGGAAGCTCATACTGCATTCAGGACATGAGTAGGACTTTTTGGACTCCCCGTGGGCTTCTACTAAATGTTCTTCCTTATTTTTCCAAGTCAAGAATCTTTCGCCGCAATTACGACATTGGTATATCCAACATTTTGGCGAGTTGACAGTGTGATACTTTTTCTCTTGTAGAGTGCTAAAGGTTTTCTTACATTTCCTGCAAATCCTTTCATCAGGAATATGGGAGAACCGCTGATGTTGTTTTAGAGAATTGCTTGTGGTATATGACTTTCCACAACTGTCACAATTATAGTTTTGGTAGTGGGAAGATATGTGACGACTTAACTGCCTCATGCAGGGAAAATTGAGATCACAGTTTCCACACATAAGCTTATCCTGCATAAACTTGAAAGGATGAACGCCAAGTTGGAAGTCGAAATTGATTTTGGCATCATGTTTATCGTTGAAATGATGAGCTATAACATCGATTCTGTCGAACTTTTCCGAACAATTTCTGCAGGAGAGTTCTGTAGTGTCTATTTTTAGGTAGGTTTCGTAGGTAGCGCAGTGGGCGAAGGCATTTTGTACGTTGAATGGTTGGTGTTCATCTTTCATGTGCTGTCTGAAGAGGGAAGCGTCTTCGTAAGTCTTATAGCAGTATACGCACACGAGCGATGTTTCTGGCAGCCGGAAGGGGTAAACTGTGGCGTTCGAGAGTATAGTCTCCGCATTCCGGCGCGCAGTGGACATCACACTCGTCTCGTCTAGAACAGACAAAACGCCCTTGTTGATATTTATGAGCGCTCGAAAATAAAATGGTGACTAATATTAAAGTGACAAACAGCACATTTATAGGTTCTGGTTTGACTGTCAGATATTTTGTTTCACTTTTAAAAATCTTATATCAATTGCAAGTCCTAAATATTAATATAATAATATCCTTTTCCATTACTTATTAGTGTAATGGTATTGTCATTCTACCAAAATTTGTAGACATTATCTAGGGTTCTGTTTAATTATTATCAGACCTACTTCTTGTGAATATTGTTAGATTTCTCAACAATGGGTATGTTTCCAAATATTTCTTAAGTATGTTGTAGCTTCAAGAGGACTACCAGATGCAAAAAGACATTTCGCATTGGACTTTATTAGAATTTAATTCTGAGAGCTCTTAAGGGAAAATAATCAAATCTTCTAAACTTCTCGGGTCTTAAATAAAAAATATAGTGAAATCGTAATCAATTTATTAAATACTATAAGGCTAACTATAAAATATTCTCTATACAAAACAATTAACGAAATATCAACGTAAGTATATTATATAAACTTATAAATAAACTATGACAAATGTATAACAGATATTTTCATATTAACGCGTTCAGAACGCATTTGGAAACGAATAATATAAAACAAATTTTAGCCCTAGTTAAAGTAGAAGAAAGTATAAAAGAAGAGTGCTAAAAATAGCGTATGTAGAGTGACTTGATTGAAAAAAGAAACTTAAGAGCGTGTAATGTGGCACAGATTTTTATATATACAAATTATCAAATCATGGAACTACTCAACCGATTACGATACTTGGTATTCCTACGCAATACATCCAGGTCTTAAAAGTAAATTACACCCTTTCGCAAAAGAAGAAAAGCAATTTTAAGTTTCCATATAAACTTAAAATACCGTAAGTATATAAATAACTGCATGACCAAGTTTCACTTATTCATTAAACCCCAAGCGAAGCGTTTGATAAATCGGTTCACTAGTTCATGATTTTGGATTTGAACCTACGCGACGAGACGCGACACTACTCAGCTCCAAACGCGAAAGAAAGACAAAACTTTCTTATTCAGTAATAAAAATAACATTCTTTCTATACAATATCTACATTTTAATTCACCAAAATAAACACAGTACATAATATACATTATATAAACCTTCCAGCCGTTATACAAAAGAAAAACCACGATTTAATATTGCTTTGTTAGTCAAACTATTTGTCCAGCCGTTTTCAAGTTACACGCGATAAAACAACTTTATAATTCTAATAAATTCATAGAAACTTTTAAATGTAAATAGTTTTTACAAATAAAAACACAAGATTTCTTTTAAACAGCAATGTATCCCTTTTGTTTCAAACTTACATGAATATTTTAATAAGTCGCCAAATGTATGTATATATTGGCCGCACGCCCCTTTGTCGCACGGGTGTCTGACTACCTCCGTGCCAACCATTTATTTTGTAAGCGGACCGCGGCATCGAAAATTTTGCTATTTGTCAATTAATTCTTCACTTTTATAAAATTTTCTTTCATAAGAAATATTTCCTAGTTTCCAAACACGTTAAAAAAATTGGAATCGATCTATAAGTTTACGCGTGATTGCATGACCATGGGAAATACATATAGATAGGATAGGGAGACTAAGCATAAAAGTATTCTACCGTACGTCAATATCAACAAATTAAAAATATAGAAAAAAACTAGGCACCTTAATGAATAATAATCCATTTATCTACTTCAGTAACAGTAACTGCTTAGAGCTAACAATATCTTCACAATAAAATCAATGATAAACTGAACACAGTTTTAAATATAGATCCTAAATAAGCTATCGATAACGACTATCTTGGTAAAAAGGAAGAAGAAAATAGGAAAAAGCTAAGACTTGTGAATGAATATAATTCTACGGACCTAGAACCCAGAATTGGACGTTTCTCTATACTCAAAATTGGCTTGTGATTTGAAATTTTTTGAACTCTACTGATTGATATAATATAGTCTGCAAAGTGACACCTTGATCTTTGAAATCATCAGGTTACCATTAGGTATTCGATTAAAGATCGCATCATCGCAAACCCCCAAGCGAGATATGATAATGATCAAATGGCGACTTTTGGTATCGTGGAACATTCTAGAACTAACTGTAACCTCCCAAATCCGGATGATAAGACTTCATATGAGTCTTCCAACTAACTTTTTGATTAAACTGCTTATCACACATCTTACATTCGAACCTTTTCACGGCGCTATGAATCCACATATGCTGTCGAAGCGTCGACTTCCTCGGAAACGTTTTCGAGCAGATATCACAAGAAAATAATCTCTCATTAGAATGAACTACCATATGTCTGTCTAGAACATATTTAGTGTCAAACTTTCTATCACAGCTGGGACACTCAAAATGTTCATCTGTATGAGCAATTTTAAAATGAGCTCTAAAAACATTGGGCTTTTTGAACACAACCCCGCATTCTGGACAATGATAGACTTTCTTCGGTATACCGTGAGCCTGTTCCATGTGGTTCTGCTTTATTTTCCACGTGCTAAACCTATCACCGCAGACCGAACACAGATGCTGCCTACACTGTCTCGAATTTTCGTAATGTCTCTTTTGATCCTCCGTCGAATACAGGACTACCTTACACTTCCTACATTTACGCTGCTTCGCTACGTGAGGACAAGAAAATTCTAGATGTTTCTGCAAAGATGTCGAGGTCGCGAAAGATTTGCCACAAAGTTCGCATGTGCATTGAAAGAAATGTTTTTGGATATGACGACTCAAGCTACGTATGTTCGAAGCTTTGGCGTTACAGACGGCGCAAGATAATTTATCGTTTTGTAGATCAAAAGGTTGGACGCCAACATCTTGGTTAAGATCAATATTCTCATTATGAGCAACGTTTAAATGAATAGCTGCTTCTCCGATTTTGTCAAAGGTTTGTAGACAAATTCTGCAGCGAAGATTTGTGCAATCGACTTTGATATAGCCTTCGTGGAGATGTGAGAACGCTATTTTTACGTTGACCTCATGTTCATCATCCATATGTTTCCTGAATCGAGGAGCGTCGTCAAAACTTTCACAGCAGTAAACGCAAACGATGGAACTTTCCGGTAGTCTAAACGGATACGCTGTGGTATATTGTATTAAGATCTGGGCGTTCCTTTTTGCAATGTGCAGCGGATTTTGTTCTAGAACAAAAAAGACATTTTGGTCACTTTTCTGTTTTAATTACTAATCAACTTGACTATTACGTAATCCCATTTACTGTATTCTATTTGGCTATTTATTTATTAAAAACTAGTGCAAAAAAATGAAATCGTAGAAAAATCACATCTATGTTAGTAGTACTTTAAGATATTTGCCGTCTATCGCCTAAAACACGCAAAGTTCGGGATGTCTCGACTTCATATGAGTCCTCCAGCTCACTCTTTGATTAAAAGTCTTATCACACATTTTACACTCGTGTTTTTTAACCGCACTATGTATCCACATATGCTGTCCTAACGTAGACTTCCTCGGGAAAGCCTTAGAACAGACAGGACAGATGAAGTTCCTTTCCCCTGTGTGCACAACGATATGCTTTTTCAAATTCCTATCATTGTCGAATTTCTTTTCGCAGTACGAACATTCTACGTAGTCATTTGTGTGCGTAGTTTTAAAATGCATGCGTAGTTTATCACGTTTCGTAAAGACTATATGGCATTCGGGACAGTTGTAGGACTTCTCTGGGACATTATGGGACTCTTTTAAATGGGTCTGCTTCATGTTCCACGTAAGAAATCTGTCTCCACAAACATTGCAAACATGTTGTCGACATCTGACAGATTTCTCTAGATGTTTCGTCCTTTCCGAGACTGAAGTGAACATTTTTCTGCATTTTCTACATCTGTTCTTGCTGGCTCCACTACCACAGTTGTATCTCAAATGGCATTGTAACGATGTTAGTGACGCGTAAGATTTACCGCAAGCATCGCAGGTATACTGGACAAAATGTGAGTGCGTATGTTTACTGAGTAGAGCCAAAGTGGAAAATTTCTCCGAGCAAATCGCGCACGCGTATTTCCCGTAGTATATATTAAAGGGATGTAACCCCAAATCGTGTTTGGGATTAACATTCTTATTATGAACATTCAACAAGTGATCAGCTGCCAGTTCTAAGTTAGCCAAAGTTTCTAAGCATATCCTACATTTTAAATCTGTGCAGTCGACTTTAACGGATCCTTCAGCGATGTGTGCGAACGCCATTCGTACATTGAAATCCTGATGTTCTATTGTCATGTGATCCCTAAACTTTGCCGGGTCTTGGAAACTATCGCAGCAATATACGCACACCATTGACGATTCTGGCAGCTTGAAGGGGTAAGCTGTTGTATATTCTATCATCATTTTGGCGTTCTGTCGCGCGACGAACATCGGATTTAGTTCTAGAACAAAAAGAAACGTCCGATCACTTATTCTGTACTTGTGATATGTCCATAGCGGTGATGCGGATTATTAGAAAAATACGAAGTGATTTTAATAGATTAAATAAAGAATATACTTAAGAAAGTTATTGCGTTGGTCCTAAAATACATCCTAGAAGAACACCCATTTGATCAGATTATACGGTACTCTTAAACGAATAATGGATTAAACAATGTGACGAGTAACATACTAATAATTTCATAACATGAATTCTAGATTATTTTCTTAATGTTGGAAGACGTATCCAACCATCAGTAAATACAGTGATGTAGGTATTATAACATGAAGTAAAAATCATAACACACTGGCCGTAGATTTCAAGACTAGCCTCTAGACTCTAGACAAAAATATAACTACACTCGTTTAACGATTAATACATTTACCTATCAAAAACTATTCGTTCAAAACGGAAAACATGAGCTTTATATTATTATTTTTCCCTTCAAACTCGACTAATTCAGGATGATAGGACTTCATATGAGTTTTCCAGCTAACTTTCTGATTGAATTTCTTATTGCACATTTTACATTCAAACCGTTTGTTCTCCATATGAATCCACATATGTTGAACTAAATTCTTTTTCCTAGGGAATGATTTGGAACAAACTGTACAGGGAAAGAGTTTCTCCATTGTATGGGACACTCTATGTTCTTCTAACGTCTTTTTCGTCACAAATTTCATGCCACAGCAGGAGCAGACGTAATTATCGTCAGTGTGTGAAAGTCTGAAATGAGTCCTGTATTTCTTTCGTTCGTGAAAAACGCCTCCACATTCCGGACAAACGTACACTTTCTTTTCGACGCCGTGGCATTCTGATAGATGTAGCTGTTTAGCATGCCAGGATATGAATCGTTCACCACAAACGCAGCAGAGATGAGACCAACACCTTTGGGACTCCAACATATGCTTTCTTTTCTCTTCCACAGAACTGAAAGTCCCTTTGCATTTACGGCAAATTTTCTCGTTCCCTATATGCGAGAACCTTATGTGACTGCGTAAAGCCGTATTTGTTGCGTAAGATTTGCCACAAGCCTCACAGGTATACCTCCAAAAATGGCTCTGTGTGTGTCTAGAAAGTTGCCGCAAACACAAGGCCTTAGCGCGACAAATAGCGCAGAAAAGTTTGTTATTCTCCAAATGGAATGGTTGTAATCCTAAGGCGACGCTCAAATCCAGTGGTTTCTTGTGTTCAGAGTACAGATGGTCGGCAATTTCGTCTAGATTTTGAAAGTTTTTGAAACAAAGCCTGCAGTTAATGTTTGTGCAGTCAACTTTGATGTACCCTTCGGAGCAGTGAAGGAAGGCCATTTTGGGGTTAAATGTCTCATGTTCCTCGTCCATGTGGGCCCTAAATTCGGCCGGTTGGGGGAAGCTTTCGCAACAGTAAACACAAACCATGTTCTCTTCGGGCAGCTTGAACGGGTATACGGTTGAATATTTCACAATAACCTCGGCGTTCCGTTTAGCGATGAAATTCGGGTCATTTTGTTTCTCTAGAACAAAAAAGAAATGCCCAGTCATTGAACTGTTCTTCTGTGGCCCTTTTTGTTACGTTTCGTGATTCTTTCTTATAATATTTTATAGTTATTTGTATGGTTAGGCTTGGATCTGTTCGTCGAAATAAAATTAACTTATCGATACCGGGAGATGACGTAAACCATGGATATAAGCAGAAATAGAAATGAATAACATCTATCTTAGAAGCCGGGGATCAAAATCAAGACAGTTAGTAATGTTTGAATAGTTAAATTTCAATATAATCAAATAGTAGGTACCTATATTGTTTTGTTAATAGATCATGTCCTTAAAAATTAAATGTTAGCAAAAAGAAAATAAAAAAACCATTCACATCGTCATTTCTAAGACTAATATTTTTTGCTCCGTGCAGATCTCATAATAGGGTAAGTTTTCGCAAAATTAGAATCACTAGGGTAACCTAAGGCCCGGGGTTGCGGGTGCATGCGTATTAACGGCCCGGCCCAGAACAGGAGAGGGACCGAATAAGTTTTTAAAAACAGTCTTCAACTCCCCTCTCGCCTTATCCAGGGCGGGAGAAGTGACTTAATGACTTCCCCTCAACTTTTGGCATATTGGTCAATATTACTATTTTGCTATTGGCAAATCAGTCAACTTGTGACCACGCATTAATTAAAACTAGCTATAACTCCGGTACTACTGAATCGAATAGAAAGATGATTTTGGTATTGGATAGTCCATTTATCAAGGAAGGCTATAGGTTACAAAACACCACGCTACGGCTAATAGGAGCCGGAGCAGGTACAAGCGCGTTATAGAAACAAGTAGTAAAATACAGTTTTAATCTTTCCAATTATATTTATTCTTTGAAAATAATAATACGACACATACATAATATATTATATTGCAGAATTATTGTTCATCTATTTATCGAAAATATTATTTTTGATTATTTATAGATTATAAACATAATTATTATATTTAAAGTGTTTATTTATATACACGGATTCTTATTAACAGACTTTAATGTTCGCTTATTCGACAAGCTAGGCTCAAAGTTGTCGCCACACATAGACCAAGACCATACATATTTTCCGCTGGTTATTTTAGTAAAAACTAGCGACCCGACTCCGATTCACTCGGGTCTAACTATCTCGCTAACTACGAAAGGTTCAGGTTTTCCCAATTTTCCCCTCTACTTTCTTAATTATTTTTTTATAAACAAAGCTTCCCCTGACAATAATAGATACAACTAAAAAGGAATTGTTAACATTGGTGCAGGCGTTGTTGAGCTATGCGCTTACCAACACATTTTGATATTCATTTTTATACAATACTAGCGGCCCGCCCCCGCTTCGCACGGGTCCAACTATTTCGCTATCAAAGGGTCACTTTTTCCTAATATTCCCCTCTACTTTTCTAAATTTTCTTTCATAAAAACCTTCTCCTGACAATAACAAACATAACAAAAAAAGAATTTGCAAAATTGGTCCAGGCGTTGTTGAGTTATGCGCTTACCAACACATTTTGCGATCCATTTTTATCTAATCTATCTTATATGATAGATTAGCGACCCGTCCCAGCTTCGTACGGGGCAATGTTGATACTAAATACTCCAGGTTACTCCTCAATCTCTACATCCATTAAAAAAACCAGCAAAGACAGAAGGACGTGGGGACAGAGAAAACGACTTTGTTTTATACTATCTTATGAAGAATCGTTAAAATAAACGAATACCAAACGTAACTTAAAAGTTTCGAGCGAGACTAAACTCGATATCTTATGCTTGGCTTTTGCTCATTTATTGTTAATACCATATTTCAAACGAATTCGTAGTAATGAAGAAAATTGTACATATAATGAAATTATATTTTTGATGACCTGGTTAAATCCTAACTAATCCAAACTTATACACTGAAAATTACTGTTGGTTTTCTTAAACATTTGGCTTATACCTTTGCTTGAAAATTTTGGAAAATGTGATGCTCTTTATAAGCATTTGGTTTGTTTGGTTAGGAATTATAAAAGTGAAAGAAATTCTGTCTGTCTTCTTCAAGCCTAAAATACTGAACCGATTTCTGGGCATAGGATAGTGTTATACCAAAAATCTGCAGGAATTCACTATTCCACGCGAACTGAGTCGCGGGCAAAAGCTAGTTTACTAATAAATTTAAATGGTCTATAAGAAATCATTTGATTTCCTGATTAAGGTTGTCATCAAACACGTGACACTTTCTTCTATTGATACGGAAATTGACGTACGAAATGCGCGACGCACACTAGGCACGGTTATAATATATACAATATTTCAAGTCTGGAATGATATAGGTGACTACTTTTCCCCAAAAGTTAGTACAATGAAAAATAATCCTCTAATCAAGCGACTTCTTTGAATGGACTCCCCATTAGCTAGCACTTCACTTCATAAAAAAATCTGACAATAAAATCGCTTCAGTACATCTTCAAACGTTATGTTTGGATATGTGCCTTTTAAGCCGATACAGAGAGAGGAACTTCATCCCACAATGTTTACAAACAGCGCAATCTTCAGAATGATGCAATTTAAAATGTTCGTAATAAGAATTTTCTGTTACAAAATCGATATTGCAATCCGCACATCGGTAAGTACGCTTCAATTGTCCGTGAGCAACTTCCATATGCTTTTTCCTCGTCTTGTAGTCTAAGAATCTCTCTTGGCACTTAGAACAACAGTACGGCATGCATGATTTCTGCGTCCTCCTATGTTTTTCTTTCGCCTCCATTGTGGGAAAGACTTTTTTGCACTTTTTGCAGGACACTTCGTAATTCTGATGCTTGGATCGGACATGTCTTAAGAGTCCTGTGGTAGCGACGTAACTGCTTCCGCAAACATGGCAAACGTAGCTCAAAAAATGGGTGATCGTGTGTCTGTTAAGGTGGAAAAGTGACGGAAAATTCTTGTCGCAAACCGCACAGTTGTATACGTCTTTCTGGAGAAAATAGGGCATCACCCCGAACTTCCCTGCTTTGTCTACTTTCTTTCCGTGCTCAGTGTCAACGTGAGCCATAATGTCGTCTAAATTTGGAAAGCTGTTTTTGCAGATACGGCACCTCAAATTCGTGAGATCGACTTTAATGAATTCGTTTTTCGGTAGATGATGGAAGGCGACTTTTATGCTAAAATAGTCATGTTCAGCGTCCATGTGGTTTCTGAATACATCTGGGTCCTCGAATAGTTCCTGGCAGTAGACGCAGAGTATCGATTTGTCGTTGACTCTGAAGGGATAAGCTGTCGTGCTACTGATTATTGTCTCGGCGTTAGAGCGCGTCGCATCGTAACTTTCAGCTAAAAAAGAAAAAGGTTTCTTGTTGTAGACCAGGTTTTATATTTCTTCTATTTATTATTGTATACTTGAGGATCCTTTCCGCTCGAATTATATACAAAAACTCTTGGCACGCATGTTTTCTGGTAACCCAAACATGTATAAAATTATACTGAAGCGATATTATTGTTACAGACCAAACATTGGTACTGCAGAATGCTATAATCAAACAGATTGTAGACGTTTTGTCTCCTAAAAGACATCCTTGGTTACAGTTTCAACTAATAAAGTTCACATATACAAAAACGACGAACAACGCAACGTTCAAGTTTGAAAAATACAGGTAGAACTGTCTGCTTAACTATGTAAAATCTTAAAAGGTTAAAATTAATTTTCTTTGACGCATGTTCAAGACAAGTTATGTTTTTGAAATATTTGTCAGACAGAAAGATCGGTCAAGAAATGTAGTTTAAAGATATCAGAGTATAAAGCCAGAGGTTCCCAAACTATTCATAGATAATTAATTTACAACTGATACATCCGAGTTAAAAATATAATTCGATGGTATGATGATCTGAAGAAGTAAGGAAGGGGTAAGTAGTATGCGGAAGGCAGAAATTCGTGTTGTGCTGTGCTGTGGAAAATGCTTATATGCATGAGTGACCTCTAAATGCTGATATAATGATGGATGGAATGAGGACACTTTTTAAAGCACAGATCGGCAAACTAGAATTCGGGATTACTAGTAATAAGTACCAAATTTCAGGATTGAGTGTAAGTATTAATCCGTTCGAGTCGGCCACAAAGAGAAATACGTTGTAAATGTGTTATGTAAGATTTGGCTAATTTATTGATAAATCGAGTAAAGGCCACAACTCGCTACCACACACAAGTGAACAGGAGTATTTGATTGCTATGTCAGATCGTAGCACGTAGTCATAATAACAATCTAAGTACAAAAAAAAATTACCTAAACTTTGGAAACCTCTTAAAAATTTAAAAAAAATTAAAGAAATTTTAGAAGGAAATTGTTAGAGGTAAATTTACCCCTGCAGTCATAAAAGAAGGTTTTTGAAAGTAAAAAAATCTCAAAAGTCATAAGTTCATATAGAAATCATTTTACACAAGGTAAAATCAGTTTACGTGATAAGTGCAAACACGGCATCAAAATCCAATAGTAATTTATCAACATGTGAAAATTTACAAATTTATTATTAAAAACAAAACATTGAAAATTACTATTGTCCTTTGAGTATTGATAATATTACATTTAGTAATTGAATGAATGAATATTTTGGTTATACTGAAAATCATTTCATATTACCACTTTTAAAATTTGATAGTAATATGAAACAGTAGCAAATAAATATCACACAAGTAAATTAACTTAATGAAATTAAAATCTATAAATTTTACCGTTAAAAATACTCATTCACTCAAATCCAAAATTTCAAGGCGAAAAAACGCCTACATATGGATATGTCTCAAATGTTTTAATTAACACATTAAAATTAACAATTTTAAATACACAATAATCAACCAGAGCTTACTTAAACAATATTATAAACTAAATCAAACCTTATGTATGAACTTTGAAATGACAAAAACATACATATTAAGTGATTTTGCCAAATCCATATAAATAAAAAAAAGTGCCACTTTTCGTTGTAATGTTATAACTCAACAATGCCATAACCGATTTGGCTAATTCTGATCTTAAATTATTCGTGAAAAACCAGAAAAAGTTTGTACGTAGAGAAAATTAAAAATAATATTGGAGAAGTGTAAAATCAACATCACAAAATCCCTATATCCCTATATACGCTTAAAAATCCTTGTAACTACGCAATGGATTTTCATGCGGTTTTTTTAAGGTAGACACGAGTGATTGAAGAAAAAGGTTAATAGGTATAACATCCATAAAATTGCGAAGAAATGCAGTGTCACCATATAAAGCCTAGTCGGGTCGCTAGTGAACTATATAAATACAAAAAATTGTGAGTCTGGAAGTATGCTTATTACTCTTTCACTTGAAAACTACCAAACGGATCTGAATGAAATATGGCACAGAGATAGATTATACGTCTAGAATAAGGTTGGGCTATTTTTTATCCTGAGAAACTAATGAATTGTACATTTCAACGTTCATAATAAAAGTGCAAACAGACTTACCTGCATACACGAAGCGTCGAGTAGAATTCGGTTTAAACTTATGGGATTCGAACCCAAAGCGAGAATTGTTTTACTTCGAAGCTCGATGGGATGCGCTGCTTCGCTACATTTCAATGTCCTGTCACTAGTATAATGAAAACTTAACTGGAATTTCTACCTAACACCATAACGCTGAATAGTGAGTTTGTTTATTTAAACACTAAACTCTCCGAAACTACTGGTACGAATAGAACAAATACTTTATTACTCTAGTATTTACTCGCGCGCGGTTTCACCCGCGGCCCCATTTGATCGTAGCGTGGTGTTTTATAGCCTATAGAACTCAGGAACATTGTAGCTATCTACCAGTGAAAGAATTTTGGCAATCCGACCCGCGGTTCCAAACATTACCCCCTACATACAAACTTACAAACATACAAACTTACAAATTTTACCTCTTTATAATATTAGTATAGATTAACGCATCCAGTGTCCCCGACGCGTATGTGCACGCGTGCAGATATCGTTGAATCGTTGATGCGTTAATCCATTTATCAAGGAAGGCTATAGATAGGCTATAAAACATCACGCTGCGACCTTTGGGAGCCGAGAAACGAGCTATTTGAAATTTAATCGAAAGGCTCGAAAGGCAATGTTTAATTAGCTCTATAGTCACAAGTTTGAGAAGTAACAGATAATCTTTCTGCATTCACCATCGGGACTCGAACCCATGAGACGTACTTGTATTATCTCTTAGTTTAATGGCAGTGGTTTTCTTTGAACGAGAAAAACTACTCTAATTTCAAAATTGAATTTGATTTATAGATTGTTATTGGACGACATGGAAAAGTTACAGTGCAGCATTTTTTTAATATAAAAAAATACCATTTCTGTGTGAACACAACCTCATAGTGTTTATTAAAATGTATAAATTAATATCGTTTTTCACAATCCAAATTATGTATATGGCTATACCATTTTTTCCTTTTAAACCTAGTCTTAAAACGAAAGCGTAAACAAATTGAATGTAATGAAACTGCATATCAATAATAATTATTAAGTCGATGTCTTTATTATCAAAAACACATCTTGAGCTGCACCTAAACTGCTGTAAGGAAACACGAAAACGAAACACACAAGGCAATTCTTATAAACTAAACATTTTAAACGCTAAGACGCTCTGTAACGTCCATTTTGCAAAATAGATGACAGTTTAACCAATATGGCGTCTTGGTGGTACGAGTACAAAATAATAGATGGCGTTGTTATAAATATTAATATTGACAATAAAGTTTGAGGAACACTGAAATTAAGTGTTGTGTGTAAAATATATCCAATTTACATTGACAAAAGAGTAACAAATAAGGGATATTCTGGAAATATGAAGTCGTGGACTATCTATTTTGTAATATTATTGAAGTGTAAAAAAGAACCATTACTCTGCTCCTATAATTTTCGACACTCAAATTTAATTCAATATATATATTAGCATAAAAAACATAAAACAACCAAAATATACTCCATATTAATTAATTTATCATCTATATATCATTGCAAAACGAACTTATTTCGGAGACATATCCATATGTTACCTTAAATATAAACCATGCAAATATCAGATAAGTTAAATTGACACGATTCATACTGAAACTTTTTTTTCGATTACTTCAGTGATGTTTCTTTTTATGTGACGTCCTGGAGGTAAAGGCATTCCGAAACCTGACATGTGCCAATGTGAGTTTTACCGAGTTTTATGTACTTTCTATGATTATTTAGACACCACTAATATATGATGAAGGAAAACATCACGACGAAATCTGGTCTTTATAATTTCTTATTATAAGTTTGAAATCGCCAATCCACCTTGAGCAAGCGTGGTGATTAATGCTCAAACCTTCTCCAAGTGAGAAGAAGCCTTTGCTCAGCAGTGGGCACTTATTCATTTTATCATCACATATCTATTAACTACGACTCTCTTCAATGGGTGTAAAGAAAAGAAATGCCATTGTACCTCTATCAGGATAAAATAATTATTTCTAAATCCAGTATGAATCCTATCAATTTGTAAGTTGGTGAGCGGAGTTGCTAATGATAATATAATTTACAAAGTAGAAAAAATCACAGAAAAATCTTGTCATTCTATATAAGTATCGTCAATCTCGAAGGCAAGGTAAGCAATTTTTATATAATCCATAATCGTTCAGTTTCTACGTGTTTACTTGACATGCATTGCCAGAAAACACACCTGTGTTCATTTAATCAAGATAAACTTAAAACTACAAACGAGTTATGTACAACGTAATCGTTGGACGAGAATCTCAATTCTTTTTAAGCCACAATCAGGGACCCACACATTCATTAGCATCTTGGGCTAGAAATAACATCGATCCAACGATCGACGCAAATTAAGTTTGTTTTTGAATAGTAAATACATTACTTATTTGATACTTGAAACTTTGAGAACCACAGGCACAGTAGGTTAACCACGACCACGACCACGACCTGTGCAACCGGGTCGAAACGTCAAGCCTACCAAGGTATTCAAATTATAATTTTCCGCGTTAATACCCGCGTAAATATAATGTTCTACAGTAGGTTAAGACGATAGTTGCACTAAAAACTTTTTATGGGAAGGTTATATCTTTTTACTCTCGCCCTAGATTCGGAGAGAGACAGTGTCTGACTTTTACTGACTAAAAACCACCCCGTCCCTTCGCCTGCTACGGGAAAGGACCGCGGTACATTATTGGTCTTACACCCAAAATTTCTGCTTAGGAAAAATTGACTACCATCGTCATCAGCAACTCATCTAGCCAACAATTAAATAAATAAAAATTCGATGCCTACCTTTTTTCTTCTTCTCAGTCTTCGCTGGTTGCTTACTAGATGTAGCTTTGACATCTTTCTTCATACTTTTAGCCTTTTTCGCGGGCACTGCCTTTGTTTTCGTTGACGATTTCCGTTTTTCAGTCGCTTTTGTATTATCGAGTAGGTCTAAGAGGTCTACCGATTCCTTTTTAGGTATCCTGCTTGCCAATCTTGTTAGGGGTTGATCGTCAACTGGAATTTAAGATGGTACAGTTTAGGTTTCGACTTGTTATGGCAAATAATTTTTTTTTACTAGAGAACGTACAGGCGCACGCTTATCCTAA
The DNA here is from genome assembly GCA_902829305.4 of Spodoptera exigua. Classification (NCBI taxonomy): domain Eukaryota; kingdom Metazoa; phylum Arthropoda; class Insecta; order Lepidoptera; family Noctuidae; genus Spodoptera; species Spodoptera exigua. Next base: position 3,140,528 of record LR824630.2, on the reverse strand, counting down.
ACTAAAAAGAAGGATTGGGCCTCCGGTAACCTCATTTACACGACAAAACAAATCGCTGAGGTTGTTTCACGTCAGTGTTCTATGAGGCCATGATATCACTCCGGTCGAGAAGAACAATTCGTGCTGAAGCATGGCTCTCCCACACTTAATATCTACAGTTTCTTTTTTCAATAAATTTGTTAAGAGTATTTTGAACTTGAAAGACATATCGGTCTCATTAAACCGAAAAATAGGTAAAAAAAAATACATTTACTAAATTGAAAAAGAAAGTTGTGTTAATAAAAACTTATATACAAACTCGAGTGTACAATAGAGCACAATGCAGTTTCATATTTCATTTACACTTAGGTATGTAAGGCCCAAAGTCGCAGCGTCACCCATGACACGCGCAACAACGCCAGGAGTTACGAGTGCGTTGCCGACCTTTTGGGGATTAGGATTTTGGGGATTCATTTCATTTTCGGATTGTGGGACAGGAAGGATTAGTGGCACTACATAGCCCATCTGTATACCAAAAATATTTAAATTATAATGAAAGAGTAATCAACTTACGATCATCATCATCATCATCTTCGTCGAACCCGCATCGCTCGTCGAAGTCATCATCATCATCGCTTATCTGCTTCTCCTGTTTCACGCGTTCCAATTTCACGTCAGATTCCGTTTCCGTCGGTTCCACAGTCACTGGAGCAAAGAAAAATGTAATAAATCTAACTATCCAAACTAATATTATAAATTCGAAACTAACTCTGTTTGTCTGTCTTTTCTTTACGCCTAAACTACTGAACCGATTTCTGTGAAATTTGGCATAGTTTGGAACTCGAGATAGGACATAGGATAGTTTTTACACAAGAAATCTGAAGGACTTCACTATTCCACGCGGACAAAAGTTAGCATAATTAGCTAGTATAATTTAAAAATGAATCGCAAAATCTGTTGGTGAGCGCAAACTCAACAACGCCTGGACCAATTTTACCAATTCTTTTTATGTTGCTTGTTATAATAGCCAGGAGAAGGTTTTTCTGAAAGAAAAGTAGAGGGGAGGTACTTTGGAAATAGGGACCCTTTCGTCGTTAGCGAGATAGTTGGGAGATCCGTGAGAAGAAAGCGGCTGCTAGTATAGTACAAAAAATTTGTTATTTTGAGATGGAAAATTAATCTTTTGACTTCTCCTTCCCTAGGTAAGGCGCGAGGGAGTGTCAGACTCTTACTGACTAAAAACCACCCCGTTCCTTCTCCTGCTCCAGGTCAGTGCTTAATCTTATCTCAGATGAATGTGTTATTAAGAAGTGCAAATCTCGAAAAGCTGAACCAATTAAAGTAATTCTATTTTGGTCGTGTGTATTATTCTCAAGGATTAAGTTCTCGTACGAAACAACTATTTGTGAGATACACTAATTGTTGTTCCGGGTCTAGGTGTCATGTGTTTGTAAATTAACCCACGACACACGAGGAAATCCTAGTATGAAGCCACTTTATAAACTTAAACTTACGAGAAAAAGAAAAAGGCAAAATGTGTGGCATGATTTAAAAAAATGTCACAACAGCAGTGTGATTCTGTAAGACTTTATTCTAAACTTCGAATCTGAATCCGCTGTGAGTAGTAGTACACTAGCGCTACACTTGCGAGTTGAACTAAATTGACCGCTTAATTTACCCGTCACTTCGACGCTCACTTGGCACTCGAACACGATTCAAAATCAAACAAATTTTATAGAATCGACGTGCAGGTTTAAGTAGCCATTTCTATAAATCGTACCTTCAACATCGCCGACCATCGAAGAGCTGCATGGATTCAAATGTTGCAGGAATGTCCTCTCACACTCTTGAACCTGCCGCTTGAAGTCAGAGGCATCCCGTAACCTTGATATGCAGAGTTCACATATAAGACGGCTATTACTATTCGGGCCTCCAGTATTTGAGTAGGCAATCTGTTAAAGAGATATTGTAATTAATAAATTGTGAGAGAGTCATGCTTTGGTACAAATGGACCGGCTCGATCAGAGTGATACTACGGCCTCACAGAAAACAGGTTTTGGAGAGGAAGGCATCAAATAGCTTATCCGTGATTGTGAGAGACGAATGGAGTTTCTTGCTCATTCTTCTCCATTCGAATCTACAATTTGGAATGAGCACCTAGCTTCACTGAAGAACAGACTGACAGACTGCTATTCTATTTTGATGTTTCAAAAGTACCTATTTATGGTTTAGTTGGAATAAATGATTTTGACTTTGACTTTGTGGCTAGAAGGAGTGTCAGACTCTTACTGATATGAAAACACCCCATACATTCTTCAATTTTGTTGTGATACATTATTGCATAAAAATATCTCAAAGGACTTGGGATTGTTTTCAAATTTATCAATCAAACCAAATACTGTGACAAAGTGACAGACAAACAGTAATTTCCTGCAACATGGGACTCATTCATAACAACTATAATTAAGAAGATGTTTTTATTTTTAATTGGAGTCGTTAAAAGTTTTAAAGATTAATCTATATTTTTTTATGAAACTTTTCAGTAGAAACTGTTTTCACATATTATTTCTCATGTGTCTATCATTTACAATATGGTAGTTTCCAATTCAAATGTCAGAAAAATACTTTTCTATGAAATTTGTATGAAACTTAAAGTTATGATGTCATATTACCTATTATTGGGTCAATAAGCTAACTTATTTCTTAAAAATTAGCTGAAAAGTATTGAAAATTTAGTGTATTGATGGATCAATGAATAATAGTTTAGTTTTTTTTACTATTTCATTGTATAGAGATGTCTAATTAATTTATTTTTCACCTAGGAAACTACCCAATTGTCTTTGTCATTAGAAATCAGTGTGAGTATCCTAAGAGCTACTGCTCAAGGCTGCATCAACCTCCTAAACAGCTTTAGATGGTTGGATAATCATGGCCCAAGTGAGATCAATTAAAAAATGTGTGTCCTGTGTAGTTTGGATGTAAACAATATCACAGTGTATCAAGAAAACTGTAAATATTGGCTCAGATTCTGATAAGTTTTATTGAACAGAGTTCCAGATTTTTTCAATATCAAGAAAATACCACTTTCTTAGCCCGATTAATATTATTACCCGACCAAAGGAAATACGTTTCAAGCAAAGAGTCTATCAAAACAAAGACTAAACACCACAAACCGGTCGGGTTATAAAAAAAGGTATTCCTCGCCAAGAAAATGGATGCCGTGGCGTCTTTGCGATTGTGGAACGATAATCGTTAAATTAGTTACTTACGCTTAGATTAAGGGTCTCGGAAAGCATTTCAGCGTATACTTCACGCTTTCCCATCCAAAAATATTCCGTAGAAATATCTTTATAGCACCCTTCCGCCAAACAACAACGACAAACATTCGGACCGGCTCTCCAATCCGTAGTTTTTGGATCCATATTTAAGTTTTACTAACTTATTTTCACAGGAAATAGGTTGCTCATAATAATTACTAAAAACTAACTAACTTGTGTAGGCAAACACGCATTACAACTATTTATTTTTACGAAACAAACGCAAAGCGACGCCATCGATCGCTTTGACTGTTTGACGGCGCGGCGCGGCGGTGCGCTAGTGTTGTTCGATGAAAAGAACGGAATGAATGCGCGACTTGCGCGCGCACTCGCGCATATATTATCGATTCTTCATTTCTAATGATAGACGATCAAATGGTGTCCTGCGTGAATTGAGAACTTTATTGCTCTTAAATATTTGCATAAGTGTGATTTACAAAATGTTGATACACTATTACCTAGTAACTTGTTCTATAAATTAGCGAAGTACACAGTGACATGATAAGTGCTTAAGCCAAATAGTGATTGTTACTACAGTTTGGAAGGAAGATACAAGGTGGGGTGTTTTAGTTCCCGTTACAATTATTGATTCTGTTTACCCATTATAATATTATTTTGCGACAAAAGAAACCAAATCATAAATATCAAAATGAGAGGCTTGCTCGAATTGACTATGGAAGAACTTATAGCCACCCAACGACTAATTGGACAAACTTTTCAAAGAACCAATAGATATATGATAAATCTACATGCAGATATGCCCCTTGTAAGAGAAGATTACACGCATGACACTGTCAAAGCTCTAAAAATGTTGTGGAAACTCTTCCATGACAATAATTTGCTCCTGTCGGAAGCGCAACTAAAAGACAATAAGTATTTCACTAAAAATTACTTCGGAAAATGTAAAAAATATTACATTAATGTAGTGGGCATCGTGCGAGAATTCATAAGGAATCACGGCGATGAACCGTTTGAGGAAGAACCCGAAACCCAAGAAAGAAAAATGAGAAAAATGCTCATCTCGCACCAGCTTGACCGTCTTCATATGTTGAAACAAAAAATCGCTGCAATCAATATTGATCGTATCCACACTCTCACTGAGATGGAAGGTTGCCAGGCCTCACTACTTCGTTATTGGAAAATAATAGAAAAATGTCACTATGTGATCTGGAGTCACTATCGCGTTAGCTGGCCAGATGTACTTTACGAACTCGATTTTGTGCTATACAAAAACATGTATGAAACCACAATATCTTTGTTTAATTACAAAATCGACTCATACATGTATCCGTCTGTACGTGTGATCCCACATATTGGGATCCCAACTTGGAGGATGTTCGACAGAAACATAGAACCACACCCATTTACTGTGAAGTCAGTCGCTTGGGCAAACTTTAGTGGATTAAGTGAAGTCATCCGCAACAACAAGATATCCGAAGGAGAGAGACGGCAACTTCTTATTAGAACGTTTTTGACGTATCAGGTGTACGAGCCTTTGACTCCTGAATCCTCTGACAACGAAGGAGATGGCGATGAGATAGCTCAACAGTTCGAACCGTCTGAGCCAGAGGACGCCGAAGTCGATAGTGAAGAGTCCGTTGCGTCCTCGTCAGAGGAAGGCTTTGAGGAGGAGGTACAGACCCCACCAAATGAAGAAGTCGCTGAGCCCGCAGAGGCTGTAGAGGAACAGCTTGTAGCTCCTCAACCACTGGTGCCAGAGGAACACCCTATGCAAGCAGTAGCAACTGCACCGACTGATGATTCTGCACAAATGCCTCCACCAGCACAGGTGCCACGTGCTGCACCGAGGAAGCGCACTGTTCCCGTCCAGATTGCTGTTGTTGCACAAGAGTCTGCACCGGCCAAACGTTCCGCCTCTGGAGACCAAGCTGCGCCGGTACCAGGAGTGCCGGGCGTACAACGGATTCAATTGATGGTTCCAGAACACAACCCAGATCCAGTTGGACCGATAAAGTTGGAAAGTACGCAGACCAAAATTGTTAAACAGATGAAAAGACTTTCCAAGTTGAATATGTCTGAGTCAATGGTAATGTCGATACCCTTGAAGATGTCGGCGCCAGAGGGTGTCGCCGTACCGGTGGCTGCGCCCAATGTCCTCCCACCTGCAGTAGGGGCTGCATCAATGAAAATGGCAGTCCCCATGAAAATGGTGGCATCGACGAACACGGGCGTGCCAATGTTTATGGCAGTGCCAATGACCATGACCATGCCAATGAAAATGTTGGTATCGGCTGACGTTGCTTCCGCCATGCAGTCTGCCGCGTTACTGACACTCGTCCAGCCCAGGCAGAAGGCTTTGGGAAACCAGGATATTCACCAAGATCTACCAATGGAACTGGTTCTGCAAGCGCCTACTGAAGAGCCAGCTGATCTCAACCAACCGTTTGAGATAGAGCAAAATGCACCAAATGATCAAGCAGATTCACCAAAACGAAGCGCATTGATGAATCCACCTCCTTCTAAATCTAACGAGCCAGAACCGTTACCGATGGAACTGACTCTGCAGCAGGATCTTCTTCCCCCGATGATTAATCCTAACATTGCAGTACCAGTTATTGGAAAAGAATGCCCAATGATGCCACAAAATCCAAATGATGAGCAAGACCATGATGTTGACTAAATTCATCCTCAGGAGTCGTGAATTATTATTATTATTTGTACTAATCTTCATATATTTCCTGCTCATTATTGTAGAGGTTAAAATACTTACTTGTCCTAACAAGTATAACAACAACAAAAAATGTATTTTTGTCTAGATTACCTAGACTTTAAACTCTCTTAACACGAATCTGCAAATGAATCGGTAATATTATAATTTTATCCTCGACTATAATATATCGACTGATATATTTTTGATGAAAATGGAATTTTTCGGGTTTGAAAGTGATGTGTTTAAAGTCACAGGGTATTGTCACATATTAAGATTGATAAAAGGCTGAGATGTTGAGATGGTTAAGTGAATTCCTACTTTTGTAGGCTGATATTGTGATGGTGTGTAACACAGTGTAAGGTTTTAAAAAGCGAAATTTGTCTAATGTCAAATGCAAAATGCATCTATTGCTATTATTGATGAGAGTGAAATTTATATCTATCACTTTGGTATCTGAGGAATGTTTGAATGTTGTCATACAATTGAAGTATGATGACTATAAAATCTATATTTTGGTTTAAGACCCTTTATTATTGTATTTAAAAAACTATTGCTTATCAGTATTATCGAAATGTAAGCTTTTCTATTTCTTGCGTATATTTTTACTATAATTTTGTAACATGGAGTATTGAATAATGTTAATTTTATAAAATTTTATTCACGACTGACTTGACGAAGACTCGTATTGCCCCAAATATATGGGCTTTCTTTTTATGTGTAATATTGATGTTTTAGAATTACTTACTTAGATCTATATCAATCAATGTTATCAACTTATAAAAAAGTAGTGGATTTTATTGATCTATTTGTCGTGATAACAATTTTAAAATATATTAATTATAGTGAACTTTAGCGTATACGACGTTAAAATCATTAAATGTTTAGCGCATATACCTAATGGAACGTAGTTCTAATTTTATTGGAATATTTTGGAAATTTTATCAAAATTTTATCTTAATCTGTTACCCAAATTAATACCTACGTGTTTTATCTGTGTCATAAGAGTTAGACGAGAGCTCTCTGAATAGCGTAATATTCGAAAATTCAAAATTTGTCATGATTGGATCTTGTGTAACAATTAAATCTACAATATTATAAAATGATTAATAAACGAAATGGCGTTTTATTAACCTTTTTTTAAGATACAATCCTGTTTATTGGACTTTATCTTTTACATACATAAACTGATTTACTTTAAACATGACATCTCATACAATACATATCTGCCATAGTCGCTCAACAAACTTTTGTTTCATTATGTTTCCATCACATTTACTCATTTTCTATTAATGGTAGTTGAACTTGTAATAGTCAAGCTTCATAGTACAAAGTAAACTCAATTATATCAGTTCTAAATTATTTGGTAATATTATGTTCTTCACAAAGCCTTGAATGTAAATACTACTAGTGTGTTCTGGTAGCTAACCGTTCAAAAAGTCTCTGTGACCATTTCGATTCTTTTAAATTACTTAAGTATTTCAGTATTTAAGTGTGGGAGAGCCATGCTTCGGCACGAATGGGTCGGCTCGACCGGAGTGATACCACGGCCTCACAGAAGACCGACGTGAAACAACCACAGCGTTGTGTTTCGCCGTGTGAGTGAGGTTACCGGAGGCCCAATCCATCCCCGCCCCCAATCCCTAAATCTCCAAATCCCTGATCCCTAAAAGGTCGGCAACGCAATCGTAACTCGTCCGTTGCGAGTGTCCATGGGCGGCGCTGATTGCTTACCATCAGGTAATCCGTATGCTCGTTTGCTGACCAATTACATAAAAAAAAAGTATTTTATAATATGTCTTTGTCCTTTCTTAATTTTGTTAAATCTTTCTTTTTGTTTTCTTACACACTTATTGATTTTTACTACTACACTGCTGGCTGCGCCATCTAGTATCAGGTAGTAAGGACTTTACAAAACCGAACTTTCCTAACTGAATCCGCAATCTGTAAAAATGAATGGCACATCACTAAAATAGCTGTCAAAAGCGAAAGTCGATAGATTTGTGTTTTCTATGTTTATGTCAAATAATATCATAATATTATTTATTTATTTGACTTCTCGTAAATGGGGAATGTGTTATATTTAATCTAAACATGTCTACAAATACACGTAAAGGTCCTATAGTGGATCCTGGTTTATGTAGATGCTGTGGTGCTACAAAGAAATGCCGTCTACTTAATGTAGAATACGATTGGCTCGGGACTAGAGAAGTTTATTCCGAAATGTTTGTTGATTGCTTCGGTTTACTTGTAAGTACACATACTATTAAGCTTCTTTCTTTCCGGGAGGGTAAGCCGAAGTACAGATAGAAATATTATGTACCGTTCACTGTAATTTATTGCTGTTTCATTCGTCGTAAAACGTAGTGAAATTTGAACTAAATATGTTTTTTATAAGTCGGATTACCTGATGGTAACCAATCAGCCCATGGAAACCCATGACAGCAACAGAGGAGTTACGAGTGAGTTGCCCCTCACTCACACGGCAAAACACAAAACTGTGGTTGTTTCACGGCGGTTTTCTGTGCGGCCGTGGAATCACTCCGGTCGAGCCGACCAATTCGTGCCGAAGCATGGCTCAACCACACTTACCACATGCACAAAAAAAAAATCGTCAGCTTTTGTTTCTTGAAGAAAACCTTATAAGTCTACTTAAAGTACTGATAATGCACTTGTAATACCTCAATGTTGTGAGTGTCAATAGGCGGCGCTAATTTGCTTACCATCGTGCGATCTGTATGCTCGTTTTCTAATCTATAAATCAATATTATATAGTAATTATTGTGAGACTTGCTGAATTATTAAAATATAATGACTTGCTTCTCAATCTAAAGCAAGTAAGTTTGGTATTAGATGTGAATCAGTGAAATTGGGACTCTTTTTCATGAGGAAAGCAGTGACTTAAAATGAATAGTGTTATCAGATCATTCACAGAAAAAACTTTATTCGTTGTTATTTTTAATAAAACCCATTTTTAAGCTTTCTTCTGTTTTTTTTTTGTGATTGCACACTGTAATACAATTATATAATATCTTCATCTTATAAAAATAATCTTTATTACCCAAAAAGGTACACAAATAGCACCAAACTTTCAACAAAACATTATGTAAAAGCTCTCACAAAACAAAACATTGTGTAAAGCCTCTGATACGGGTATTTGCCTAGTACAGGCAAATACCATAGGCCAGTTTCCTCATGAGTTGTCCCAACTGTTTACTATTTTGAAAAGATTTTTGGTATAAAAACTATCCTATGACCTTTCTCGAGTTCCAAACTATGTCTGTATCAAACTTCAAAGAAATCGGTGCAGTAGTTTAGGTCTCATGAAAAGACAGACAGACAGAGGTACTTTCGAATTTATAATATTATCAATGCCAATAGACCACTAAAGAGGTCCAACAGGGCCAATGTCCAGCCAGGGTTTCAGGCCAAGCGCAATAAGGTACTATGGCTTTAGCCTGGAACATTGTTATTCAGTAATAGTCTGGAATACCCTGAGGAGGGTAACAGAAAAACATTCTAGCTCTATGTAGCTACTCTCCCGCGGTTTCACTTGCTGCTCGGCTCCATTTGATCGTAGTGTAATGTTTTATAGCCTATAGCACTCAGGAATATTATCAGTGAAAGAAGTTTGGAAATCCGACCAGCGGTTACAAAGATTACCCACTATACAAACTTACAAATTTCACCTCTCAATATATATTTATTATATTTATATATATATATATTATATTATATTTACAATCTATACTAATATTATAATATTAGTATAGATTGTAAATATAATAATCTAGATTAAGTTAACTCTTTCATAAAAATGTAATTGGGATAAAACTTATTATAACTAAAACGATTGGTTAGTTTCCTAGGTCAGAAATGAATTTATTCGATGTTTAACAATAAAATATTGAAAAATAACTATACTTTTATTCATCGACCGATCGATACACTGAATTTTAGATAACTGGTAAGAAATAAGTAAACTATTTGACGCAAAAAAAACTATAACGTCATAACTAAGTTTTTCATACAAATTTCATAGAAAAGTACCGTTTTTGACGTTTGGATAAAAGTATTGAATTTGATTCGTTGAAAACTACCGTATTGCGCTAGTTGTATAGAGAGCTTTGATCTATGTATTTTCAATAAATTTATTTCATTTTCTTCCCAACATAAAAAACTTTCAATAAATTTCCAGTTATCACACTTGGAGGGCGAGGAGTCAGAGCGTCTGATCTGCGCGACGTGCGTCGTCAGACTGAGGGACGCGCGCGCCTTCCGTCAACAAGTCCTGCAACGCGAGGAAATACTGCTCAATGCTAATATCAAAGTTCATGATGGTAAATCTTACTTTTAACAAATATTATAAAAAACAATTAAATGTCGTGGTGGCCCGGAGGTTAAGGAAACCACATCTCATACATAAGGGTTCGAAACCTAGCAAGTACCAATGTGACTTTTTCCGAGTTATATGTACTTTCTATGATTATTTAGATATCACTGACATTCGGTGAAGGTAAACATCACGAGGAAACCTGGACTTATAAGTTTGAAATCGCCAACCCGCTTTGAGCAAGCGTGGTGATTATTGCTCTAACCTTCTCAAGAAGAAGCGGCCTTTGCTCAATAGTGGGCCCTTGCAGGCTGATGATGACTAATATTTTAAATGCGAAAGTTACGATGTTTGCATGATTGATACTCAATTACGCCAAAACGGCTGGACGGATCTGAATGAAATTTGGCTCAGGCATAGAATACACGCCGGAATAGGACATAGGATACTTTTATCAACATATCACGCGGGTGGAAGTCAGTAATGATAATTTTTTGAACAGTCATTCATACTACCTGACTTTTAATAACGACTTGATCGTGCATAAGAACCGATACGACCTTTAAACTTAAACTTAAAGCGATAAATGAGCATACTCCTTTTAAAAAGGCCGGCAACGCACCTTTGACGCTTTTGGTGTTGCAGGTGTCAAAAATAAAAAAAATAAAAATAAAAAAGTCTTTATTTGACACATCTACAAAAATATAAGTTGAAGATAAACCTCTTAAAATATTAAATTAATTCTAAGTAATTGCTAAGGTCCCCAGGTTCGGTAAAGGCTGTTCTGCCAGTTCTCTGTCCTGTGCTATTTGCCTCCAGTGGGAGCCAGCGACTGCTTTAATTTTGGATAACCGTCAGGTGATAAGCCTGCTCATTTGCCGCCTATACTATAAAAAGAAGAGTACCGCAGCAACTTGAAACTTTTTTTTTTTTTGTGAGGGGAAAATCATCAAATGACTTCTCCTGCCCAGGGCCGGGCAGGAGGGAGTGTCAGACTCTTACTGACTAAAAACCCCCCTGTTCCTTCTCCTGCTCTGTGCCGAGGTCGCGGTACCTCATTGCGCTTACCCCGCAACCCCGGCTGAACATCAGCCCTTTAGGGCCCCGTCTGTGGTGGTCTATTGGCTCTTTGAGGCGCGCGCGGAACGCTACGCGCCGTACGCTCGGGCCTGGTTCTGGTCGGGCGGCGAGCTGCCCTTACTCGACGACCGCAGGCCCGTGCTTACGGTGGCCGGAGATCGTCCCTCGATCCCCGACGCCCGTAGTGTCGCCAGTTGCGGCTGCTGGGGCGTGAGGAGGAGGATTGCTCCATCACGCGGGCCGCCTCTCTCTTTGCGAGCATGACTGCTTCACAAAAGGAGGAGACGGCGTCCCAGTTCCTCTCACTCCGCACCATGGCCTCGACTAAGGCCGGGCGCGAGAGGTCGCCGCCGCCGATCACTTCCCTGAGGATACGGCGGTGCTCAGCCCAGGCAGGGCATACCGCTACCGTATGCTCCACCGTATCCTCTAGGTGGTCCTCACAATGACGACACTCGGGCGTTTCCTCCCGCTGGATCCGAAACAGGAACCTACCGAAGCTGCCGTGCCCGGTAAGCACCTGCGTCAGACGGAAGGTGAGGACGCCGTGGCGTCTCTCAAGCCACTCCTCAAAGAGGGGTCTTACCGCTGCTATGGTAGCGTGCCCGAACTTGAAACTTGTAGAGCTTTTATTAAAAAAATCTTTTGAATATTAGTAAGTATTCTGTATTATTAGTTAATAGTCTGAAATAAAGAATTTAATTTAATACTTCTCTATTTCAGAAGAAGACTGCTGCACTAATAACCAGATCTTCAAGAGTGAGTTGGAAGTGAAAGTGGAACCAGAAGACGGTTGCCCTCCTGAAGAACCTAATCCAGTCGATAACCAGAATCTTGTCAACGATGATGGAAACCAGGTCCCTGATGTCAATGTGGATGTTGGAAACCAGATCCAGGATCTGGATGGCGATATGGATGACTTATATCAACCTGATGAGGATATTGGTAAGTCTGATGGGTTTTTGAAAATTTTGGCCTTTTTTTTGTCATGGGAAAATCATCAAATGATTTTTCCCGCCCAGGGTAAGGCGAGAGAGAGTGTCAGACTCTTACTGACTAAAAACTCCCCCTGTTCCTCCTCCTGCTCTTGGCCAAGGCCGCGGTGATTCACGAAACCCCGGTTGAACATCAGCTCTATAGGGGCCCCGTCTGTGGTCTATTGGCTCTTTGAGGCGCGCGCGGAACGCTACGCGCCGTACGCTCGGGTCTGGTTCTGGTCGGGCGGCGAGCTACTCTTACCCGCCGTCCGCAGACGCGCGCTTACATTGGCTGGAGATCATATCTCAATCCCCGACGCCCGCCCGCCCACCCACTTAAATATCGCCCCCCCATTTAAATACTGGTTGATTACTTATTTTTATTTTTTATTCTTATTTATTTCTACATATTACTTTGCCATTACAGGTAACTTAACCTAATTCGACATAGTAACTTAAAATATGTGTTATGTATTCTTTCGAGAGCTGTAAGTGAGGGATGGGGGAGGGAGAGGATTGGGGCTAGCTGTCATAAATTATTTTTGTCTTTGACTTTGAGCCGGGTTTAACAGTCATCTGAGCTCGAACAGAGATCTCCGCTACATTTCCAAAATAAATTGTAGTATTTTCATAATCATCATCATCATCAGCCGGAAAACGTCCACTGCTGGACAAACGCCCCCCTTAGTCCTCCACATCGAACGACAAGTTGCCACCTGCATCCATTGACTCCCCGCGACTCTGACAATGTCGTCGGTCAACCTAGCTGGAGGCCTACCCTCGCTACGTTTCCCGGTCCTTGGTCGCCACTTCGAGTCGAGTACTTTTTGGGTCCATGGGCCATCCGTTGTCTTTCTTATAATACGTTATTTTAATTTCAGAAGCAGACAACGCAAGCGATTCGTCGACCAAAGTAAAAAAATCGCCAAAAAAGAAGAAATTAAAGACAAAAACGAAAACTAGTAAACGGAAGAAGGTGGATCCTGAACGTGGCCAGGTCAAGCTGAGGAGTAGGAACATAGATGTACAGGAACAAGGTAACTATTTTTTTTTAAGTGTGGGAGAGCCAAGCTTCGCCACGAATGGGTCGGCTCGACCGGAGTCATACCACGGCCTCACAGAATACAGGCGTGATACAACAGCATTGTGTTTCGCCCTGTGAGTGAGGTTACCGGAGGCTCAATCCCGCCCCTTCCCCTATCCTTTTCCGATGCTTATATCCGCAATCCTTATCCCCAAAAGGCCGACAACATACTCTTAACTCTTTTGGTGTCGAGGGTGTCCATGGGCGGCGCCGATTGCTTACCATCAGTTACACACCATCAAATTTCTTCTCTCGCCCTGGGACGAGTGAAGGAATGTGAGAGTCTTAGTTTTTATGTTATAAGACGGAAAATGAGCAGACTTGTTACCTGATGGTAAGCGATCGAGAGTGCGTTGCCAACCTATTAGGGATTTGGAGATTTAGATATTGGGGAGGGAAAGGATTGGGCCTCTTCACACGGCAAAACACAACGCTGTGCTTGTTTCACGACGGTTTACTGTGATGGCGTGGCATCACTCCGGTCGAGCAGACCCATATGTGCCGAAGCATGGTTCTCCCACACTAGATTGAAGCTTCAAACGTTAAGCCACTACTAAAACTAATCTCTTTTATTTCCAGGTCCAAAACCATTACCGCCGGCAAAAAGGAACATAGACAACGAACAAAAAATCCTATTTAACACAATAGCTATAGTAGAAAATTCATTTGTTTGTCCGTTCAACTCGTCATTTAGCGATTATTACTGTATATACTGTAGACAAAGCCACACAGATCCAAATAGATTAAGAGAACACACACTAACACACGACCCAAAAACTTTCAAAGACATAGTTTCAATAAAAAAACAAATTCAAATCGATATATTCAGAATCGATTGTAGACTATGTTCGATAACAATCGATGATTTAGATTCATTCAAAACGCACATCACTAGCGCTCACGGCATAGTACTATTTGACGTTTCCAACGAATTTTTGAAGTTTCGCCTAACTGTCAATAATTTGACGTGTATAGAATGTGACAGTAGCTTTGGTTTTTTTCACGCGCTCAAAAAACATATGGCGGAACATTTCGGTACTTGTATCTGTGATATTTGCGGCGCTCATTATTTCGAAGAACGGATGTTGGTGTTACATCAGAAAACTCATAAAAAGGTCGACGTGTGTTTCCCATGTAAGGATTGCGGGAAAGTTTTTAAATCGAAACATAGTAGGTATCTTCATGAGGCTAAAATGCATAGGAAGGAACCCGCGTACCAATGTTACAAGTGTGATTCAGTTTTCTTCACCTATTCCTTAAGATATCGGCATATGATTGATAGCCACGGGGAAGAAAGGATGTTCCCTTGTGACCTCTGTGACAGGGCTTACGACAGTCGGAAATCTTTGAGAGAACATAACAGGAGACACCATTTAAAAGTGTTGAAACATCAATGTGATTTGTGTGAGAAAAGATTTTATCTACCGTCCCGTTTGAAAGAACATATGGCGACTCATACAGGTGAGAGGAATTTTCGGTGTGAATTCTGCGGCAAGTCCTACCCAAGGCTAAGAGGTCTAAATGTCCATATACAGTCACACGTTAGTTATAAAAAGTTTAATTGTTTGATTTGCAACGCTACGTTCACGCAGAATTTTAATTTGAGGAATCATATGAAGAGGCAGCATCAGAGTTTGAGTCTGGATGAAACGAATGAATAGTTGTTCTCGTCTCTTTCTAACTTAAGTGTTTTGTATATGGTTGGTTAGTGTGTGAGTGAGACAACTAGATCGGTGGTTTCTAGTAACTGAAAGTCCAAGGAATTATTTGATATAACCTAAATAATGACAATATCTGCAATACGCGGTTGACCCACAAATTGTTGTTTCTGGTCTAGGTGGCTCATGTATGTGAATTTGCATGTTTCTAATCGCACCCACGACACAGGAGAAAATCATAGTGTAGGGCTAAAAACAAGTAACATTGATTCGCTGCCTAGATGGCGCCTCTGTCGATTATAGTCCAGTCAACTCCAAGTCAGAATGAAAGCTCTAAGTCTGGAAGTATCAAATCAAATTATTGCACTCCACAAGTATAAAAAAAGAAACATATGTTTATGGACCCCGTCGGGCACGGCACAATATATGTAGGAGGGAGCAGGACAGTATTCTTGTCGGTTCATACATAATAATACCACCAACTATGAAGAACAATATATAGAAATCCACAACGATCACGATAATAATCGTTCGTATGAGTTAGGTAATCAAACCGATTAGAATTTTACAGTGTTAATTAGCTTCCGCCCGCGCATCGCTCGCGTAAAAACGTAATGTACCTATCCTAGGATTCTAAACCCGGCGCGCGCCTCAAAGAGCCAATAGACCACCACAGGGGGCTCTATTGGGCTGTATTCAGTCGGGGTTGCTGGGTAAGCGCAATGAGGTACTGCGGCCTCGGCCTGGACCAGGAGAAGGAACCAGGGGTTTTTAGTCTCAGTAATAATTATTTTTGTCTTGGATAGTTCACTTATCGAGGAAGGCTATCTATACCTACTAATATTATTATAAAGAGGAGTAAGTTTGTATGTAGGGGGTAATCTTTGGAAACGCTGGTCGGATTGCCAAAATTCTTTCACTGATAGATAGCTACAATGTTCCTGAGTGCTATACGCTATAAAACATCACACTTCGATCAAATGGAGCCAAGCAGCGGGTGGAACCGCGCGAGAGTAGCTAGTAGGCTATAAAAAATAAAACATCACGGTACGATCTATTAAGAGCAGCGGATGAAACCTCACGGGCCAGCTAGTAATTTTATATGTGGACTGGTTCATAAAATTCTATCAATTTTTTTGCGTTGATCAACCTTTCAGATGCCGCCGGTAGTTAGTGTTGGGACAATTTGTAATAGAATCGATCGATTTAAAATTTTATTTTGCAACGAAATATTGTATTTCTCTTCGGCATTAAAGTTTGTAAATATTAATTATATTATAAATTACTTACATATTTTTATGTAAATAAGTATGTATTATAAATCCAATAAAATCAATTTTATTTGTATAAAAATTGTACTTAGTAATAAATTATAATAAAAAATCACACATAAATTTCATGCAGTATTTTCATTCCTTTCAAGGACGCAGGTTTTGCTTAAAAAAAACAACTTAGGGCTGATTTTTCAACGGTCAGATAAAAGTTACCTGTGGAATAACTGATGCTGTCGCGTCAGAATGTTTGTATAAGACAGTGACAGCAACATTTTTTTCCTAAAATAACATTAATCTGACTATTGAAAAATCAACCTTAAAACAATTTGTTTATAGGTAATCCCATTTATTTCATATTTTTCACTTATATAAAAAGTTCCTACATAAATACAAATTGAAAATTCTTATTCGAAGCCCTGTACCTCAATAGGAGGCCATGGCGAAGGCCTGACCACTTTTTGGAATCAGGGCGTCGCCAAATAAAGGAAAATGGAGATTGGCGCGGCTACTGAAGCTCGAAATATACTATGGCGATCAGTAAAATCAACAAATGACCCCCTGTCGCCTTAGGTGGGGCGTGCCAGACTGTTACTGACTATAAACCTACTTATTTTTAGTCAGTAATAGTATGACACTCCCTGAGTTCCCGCTCCAATCTGGATGGGAGATTTTCTTCTTCAAAAAACCATCCAGAACGTCACCAAATACATTGGGTTGCGGGGTAAGCGCAATGTGTAAACTAGTGCGCCTTTCCATCAACGATTGCATCACTGCTGCTGCATTCCATCAGGTGGGATCGCAGTCAAGCACTAGTTTATTGCTAGTAAAAAAAAAAAAAATGTGGCATCGCTGCTCGGCCCAAAGCAGGAGAAGGAACAGGTTTATAGTCAGTAAGAGTCGGACACTCTCTCTCGCCTTACCCTGGGCGGGAGAAGTCATTTGATAATTTTCCCATGACAAAAAAGGTACCAATTACATTTCAATACTAAGTATCTAATGGGATATCTAGCTGGAGACTTCGCAATGGCCCCCTACAGCAATAGAGCTCAAATTAATAACAAATAATTGTTATTTACATTGTAAACTAAACTATGTACAAATATCATTATCAAATAATAATCAGTTCAGGTTTCGACATAAGTCATTTGGAACTATTTTACGTGTTGGCAGAGTTCAGCAGTGAACGTCTACCGGCTGATGATGATGTAATATATATATATCTTTTATATATAAAAATGGATCGCAAAATGTGTTGGTAAGCGCATAACTCAACAACGCCTGGACCAATTTTGCTAATCCTTTTTTGTTGTATTTGTTATTTTTAGGAGAAGGTTCTTATCAAAGAAAATATTTAAAAAGTGGAGGGGAGTTTAAGAAATAGTGACGCTTTGATAGCGAGATAGTTGGACCCGTGCGAAGCGGGGAGGGGGGGAGGGGGGCGCTAGTGTATGTATATAATATCAATGCCACTTTTCGTCGTAATGTTATAACTCAGCAATGCCTTTACCGATTTGGCTAATTTTGGTCTTGAATTATTCGTGGAAATCCAGGGAAGGTTTAAAAGGTCAGAAAACTTAAGTTAATTTCAGGCGGTACGAAGTTTGCCAGGTCAGCTAGTACTATAGTCAGACTTTTAATTCGATTCCTGATTTGACATTGAACACTGTCATTTTGTGAAATAATGATACCACATATAACAGTGTAGTGATGAACACAAAAATCGATAAACAATCAGTGAATCAGTTTCAGGACGGCATTCAAAAAATTACGGCTACCGAATGGTCTAAATGTGTATCCCATGTTTTCAAAGAAGATGAAAAAATGAGTAAGCTAGATATGTTAATTGACAATAAATATCAAAGACACAATTCATAATAAATGTTGCATAGAGTAACGGCGATAGCGATAGCGATGATGGCGACAATTTATAAAATGTCTGCTTTATTTGTCAATTTCCTTCATGATCACATTTTTTATTAATTTCACACACAATTACAAAAGAAAAGTCTCAGATCGTTAATTAATTGTCAAAACTAAATTATTGGTTCAGAAATATTTAATTTCCTGATAAACTTAGTTTACAAGAGTAAATTTATAAACGAAAGAAATCGATTCAGAAATATTCGATTTCCATATCGAATAATTTCGCAACGTCACTATTTATTACGTGTCATAACGTTGCAACACTGAAATTGTCAAATCTGGAATGGAATTAAAATTCCGAGTATAGACAAATCCTTAGGGCGCCTGGTTAGGAAGGGTCGCTAAGGGGCGTTGCTCATAGACTGACAAAGATGTAGGAGGGATCTCATAAATAAAAATAAAGGGTTCCTATGAGATGAGGTTCCTAGGGCGCTAACTAGGTTGAATACGCCTTTGCTTCTTCGGTAAGTCAGTATATCATCATCAGCCTATAAGTCTCCACTGCTGAGCAAAAGCCTCTTCTCACACGGAGAAGGTTTGAGCAATAAACACAGCGCTCGCTCAAGGTGGATTGGCGATTTCAAAACTTATAATTAGAAATTATAAGTCCAGGTTTTTGGTTTATGGACTGTCAGTTGGCGCGGTGGCTGGGCAACTGGCTGCCGAGCAACGTGTCGCCGGTTTGATTCCCGCACCGAACAACTCTTTGTGTGATCCACAAATTGTTTTTCAGGGTCTGGCTGTGATGTGCATGTGGAATTGTATGTTTGTAAACGCACCCACGACACAAGAGAAAACCCTAAAGTTGGGCAATGTTTTTGAAAAAAAAAAGGTGTCACGCGATTTCTCCTTCACCGTATGTCAGTGATGTCTAAATAATCATAGAAAATACATATAACTCGGAAAAAGTCACATTGGTGCTTGCCAACTTTCGGTCTCGCACCCTCTTGTATGAGAAGCATCATAAGTAAAACAATACCTACAAAATTTCACAAAATCTGTTTAGTAGAGTCCATTATTTTTTTACATATAATATTGGCTATGTGCGCGACGGTGGCGACGCGTAGCGTTTACAACATTTGCGGAAGCTGTCAAATAATAATAATGTACCTAAACATTATAATTTTCTTTGCAAATATAAATAAATAAAACCAAAGATTAAAATATTATTGTTGACATTATTTAAGTGCAATTTATTCAATAGTTTTATTGTAAAATGAATATAATACCGACAGCTGATTATCCGCATTTGTTTCCAATTTTTGCCGTGTTGTGCGCTGCGGTCGTTACCTGTCATAAAAAATTATATAAAAATTTCGTGTCACGTCTTTGTCCGCGATGGACTCCTAAACTACTAAACCGATTTTAAATTTGATTTGCATTCCGTGTGCATTTTGATCCAAGTTGAAAGATAGGATAGCTTACATCTCAATTTATAGTCACAATGTTATTTACCTTAGCCACAGCAACGTGTGGCTAGGTCTGCTAGAAGTATATACATTAAATACTTAAAAATACACAGTTCAAGTAAGTTATCCAATGTAACTATGTGCTTTACAATAAAGTACATAGTAATAAAAATAAATAATTATATAATTATGTACAATGTTACTAAAACAATTATGTACACTATTCATTTAAAAATAAGAACTATATTATTTTGCTACATAAAATTAATTTGTACATATATTTACAGTGAAAAAGAATAGCATGTAGAAAAGTAAATAAAGATCGACTCAGTATATAGACAGTAGCTATTATTACACTAAATTATAGTGTACTAGCTACTCTCGCGCGGTTTCACCCGCTGCTCGGCTCCATTCAGCCGTAGCGTTATGTTTTATAGCTCATAGCACTGTAGCTTGTAGGAACATTGTAGCTATCTATCAGTGAAAGAATTTTGGCAATCCGACCAGCGGTTCCAAAGATTACCCCCTACATACAAACTCACAAATTTTACCATGACACTGTTCTCACATAATCGAACCAACTAAATAATGTACCAAAGAATCTTTATGTGAAACTGATTGAAAAAGAGTAACCATGGAGTTTCTTGCTCGTTCTTCACCATTGGAATCTACACTTTGGAACGAGCAAATAGCTTCACTAGAGGGCTGACCTACAGGCTGACTGACTTTATATCCTTAAAATTTAGTTTTACGTTGAAAACTGCCTGTGAGGGTTTGAATTGATATAAATGATTTTGACTTCGAATTTGAATATGAAAATTTACAGTCTTTTTAGTCCGTGTTACGGCAAACGAGCAGACGGATTACCTGATGGTAAGCAACCGTGGGCACTCGCAGCTCCAGAGGAGTGACGAGTGCGTTGTCAGTCTTTAGGGGATTAGGGATTTGGAGATTTAGGGATTGGGGGACGAAAATTTTGCTTCCAGTAACCTCACTCACACGGCGAAACACAACGCTGTGGTTGTTTCACGCCGGTTTTCTGTGAGGCCGTGGTATTACTCCGGTCGAGCCGATCCATTCTCTCTCCCACGCTTACATTTAAATTACTGGGTCGGCTTTAAACAACCGGTAGTTAGGTACTGTCTTTTCTAAATCAATCTTTATTTACTTCCCTACCTAATTATAAATAGTTTTTTGTTTACATAGTTATCAATATGTTAACATTTTTTTAGAAAAATGTATATAAATAAATTAAATGAAGCCGGATTTCTCAATCTGAGAAAACTTAATACATATATTATGAATCATCAATGGCAGTGTGTCTTAATTTCCTTATAATATACACGGACTTTTATACCTGGATAGTACATTTATTTACACAATACAGTTTTCTGAATTTTCCCAACCTTTTTACTAGATGTTTGCAACCAGATTACTGTATTTTTCCAGCCAGATAACTGTATCTATTCCAAACAGATTTTTCAATCGTAGATTTCTGTATTAACACAACACAGATTTCTGGATTTTTCCAACAATATTAACTTAGTTTTTCCAATCAGATTACTGGATTTTCTTGAATCAGATTGCTGTATTTTTATAATCGTTGATATCTGAATTATTGTAAACAGATTTCTGTATTAACACAACACAGATTTCTGGATTTTTCCAACCATATTAACTTAGTTTTTCCAGTCAGATTACTGAATTTTCCTTGAATAAGATTGCTGTATTTTATAATCGTTGATTTCTGAATTATTGTAAAACAGATTTCTGGATTAACACAACACAGATTTCTGGATTTTTCCAACAATATTAACTTGGTTTTTCCAGTCAGATTACTGAATTACCTTGAATTGCTATATTTGCTATATTTTTCAATCGTAGATTGCTGGATTATTGTAAAACAGATTTCTGTATTAACACAACACAGATTTCTGGATTTTTCCAACCATATTACTTGGTTTTTCCAATCATATTACTGGATTTTTCTTAAATCAGATTGCTGTATTTTTCCATCATAGATTTTTGAACTAATCCAAAACAGATTTCTAGATATCTAATCTCCTTCCTCCCACGCTGAAGGTCGTGGCCACCGTGGAAGCAGGGTACAGCGTATTACTCTCCGACATCTATTTCTATCTGCCGCCGAGTGAAAAGCATCGTGGACTGTAGTTTTGATAGTGGTGCGAATCTGATCCAACGTATCAGACTTCTGCCCCTAGTCCTCTTTCCTTCCACTTTCCCAGTTATCAGTTTTTTTTATGGAATAAGTCGGCAAACGAGCTGACGGATTACCTGATGGTAAGCAATCAGCGCCGCCCATGGACACCCGCAGTACCAAAGAAGCTGAAGAATGAGTGTGTATCCGGCCTTTTGGAGATAAGGGTTGCGGATATTTAAGGATTGGAAAGGGGGAGGGTTTGGGCTTCCGGTAACCTCGCTCACACAGCGAAACACAACGCTGTGGTTCACGCCGGCTTTCTGTGAGGCCGTGGTATCACTCCGGTCGAGCCGACCCATGCATGGCTCTCCCACACTTAAACCAACACAGATTTCTGGATATACCAAAAGATCTTCATATTTATCCCCTTACATCTACATTCTCATTTCATATTCAGGATGCTGGCTCTTCATATGACCTTTCAAACTGCAGTTCTGTATGAAAGCCTGTCCGCAAACGTGGCATCGGTACCTCCTATCATTAGTATGTATTCTCATGTGATCTTTCAGAGTTTTGAGTCGAGGATAACACTTTTCACAAACCTTACACTTGAAGTTTCTCTCGCCGGTGTGTGTCGGCATGTGATTGTTCAATGCGAATCGCGTGAAGAATTTTTGGCCACAACATTGGCATTCGTACCTGAAAAAGGAAATTATAGCTTTAAAATGTCTATAAGAAAATAGGGTACCGCCGTATGAGTGAGGTTACCGGAAGCCTAATCTTTCTCTTCGCCAATACCTAAATCTCCGAAACCGATTAGTATACCCAATAAACCAATTAGATTCGCATTTAAATTAACTAAAAATCGCGGGTTACTCACGTGTATATATTGAGAAAAGCTCTACTAGTTTCGAACCACAGAGGGGTTCTTCCTCATGAGCAGCGTGCGCGGACGCGGCGACGTCGCGCAGCCTACTGTGGTTCGAAACTAGTAGAGCTTTTCTCAATATTTACACGTGAGTAACCCGCGATTTTCAGTTAATTTAGTATGTCTCACGATAGTTATTATAAAAACAGATTCGCATTTGTTTCGCCTATACTACCACGTGCTGCGCATGCGATCGCGCGCTATCGCATTTCGCAGACAAAAAAGGCGATCGCACAAAAAGGTTAAAGGACGCGTTAGCATGCTATCGCACGCTTCAGCATTCCGGAGTCTCACTGCCGACCATTGTATTTAGTCCGTGATGCCTCGAGGATTCCGCGGCGTGCTATCGCATTATGCTTTCTGTCTCAGTCTAGCAAATAGCAGTTCTAAGCGACAGAAAGAGAAAGGGCGACGGAAAAAGGCGACTCCGTGCTGCCAGATGAGGTCCAATCCTTCATTTCTATAAAAAAATTATATAGAAATCAATTGGTTTCGGAGATTTAGGTATCGGGGAAGGAGAAGGATTGGACTCCGGTAACCACACTCAGACTGCACAAGACATTGATTGTTTGCTGGTTTTCTGTAAGGCCGTGGTATCACTCCGGTCGAGCCGGCCCATTCGTGCCGAAGCATGGCTCTCATGGTCCACATTTTAAATTACCTGTAATCTTTAAGATGGTCTTTCCGTCGATGAATGGTGAGCGTCCGTCGCGTATCGAATATCCTTTCACACATCGAACAAGGAAAACTAAGCGGCTCTTCTCCGTGTACCTACAAAAATAATATAACATCAGTCATTTAATTCGAAACTTCCCAACGAGTTAAACTGAATACAAAAAAAAATACGCATAAAAACATCCCACACATAAAATCTATAATTATATATAAAATAAAGTCGTGTTAGTTACTCCACTTATAATTGAAGAACGGCTGAACCGATTTAGCTGAAAATTGGCAGGGAGGTAGTTTAGAGCCAGGAGAAGGACATAGGATAGGATAGAGCAGGATGAGTAGGTTAGGTAGAGTAGGTTAGGTAGAGTGGGGTAGGTAGAGTAGGGTAAGTAGAGTAGGTTAGGTAGAGTAAGATAGCTAGAGTAGGGTAGGTAGAGTAGGGTAGGTAGAGTAGGGTAGGTAGAGTAGGGTAGGTAGAGTAGGGTAGGTAGAGTAGGGTAGGTAGAGTACGGTAGGTAGAGTAGGGTAGGTAGAGTAGGGTAGGTAGAGTAGGGTAGGTAGAGTAGGTAGGTAGAGTAGGTAGGAGTAGGTTAGGTAGAGTAGGTAGTAGTAGAGTAGAGTAGTAGGTAGGGTAGGTAGAGTAGTAGTAGTAGTAGTAGGTAGGTAGGTAGTAGGTAGAGTAGGTAGGTAGAGTAGAGTAGGTAGAGTAGGGTAGTAGTAGAGTAGTAGGTAGAGTAGGGTAGGTAGAGTAGTAGTAGTAGAGTAGAGGTAGGTAGTAGGTAGGGTAGGGTAGGTAGTAGTGTAGAGTAGTAGGTAGAGTAGGGTAGTAGAGTAGGGTAGGTAGAGTAGGGTAGGTAGAGTAGGGTAGAGTAGGGTAGTAGGGTAGGTAGAGTAGGTATAGGGTAGGTAGAGTAGGGTAGGTAGAGTAGGGTAGGTAGAGTAGGGTAGGTAGAGTAGGGTAGGTAGGGTAAGTAGGGTAGATAGTCAAATGACGGGAGCGACGCCGCGGGTAAGAGCTAGTTATGTAGATAAAAACGTACGCAAATAATAAACACAAACAAGCAAAAAAAAATCGACAAAAAACAATCTAACATATCCTTTCCTCCCTAAATATTACACATGCGAAACAAATTGGAGGGTAGTTCAAAAATGTCTCGCCTCCATACCCATAACACAATGAAACTAATGAAACAATGAATTTATTTTTTCAAATAGACCATAAAACGGCACTTTTACACGTCAAATTATATGTGAAAAACTAGATGAAGCCGGCATTTCCTATCTGACTACTCTGAGAAGAAATGCCGAAACAAACTCAGAGGTCAGTCTCTTTTCAAGTCTAGACAATGTAAAAATAACATAATGTGAGAGAACCGTGCAAGTTCATTCTGTAGTGGTCTTTTGAGGAAAGAACCACACCAGTTTAAGTGGACCCGTTCTGAAGACAGGCACGCAAGTGTCAGATTGCAACCAGTATAGCAAGTGCTTCTGAGTTGTCCGACGAACAATACAATACACACATACACATTTCACACACTTATCACCTTTTTATCCGACTTGAAATAAAAAGCATACGACACATTACGTTTAAAACTAAAACAAAATAACAAAAGAAAATGAGGGTAGTTGAAAAATGTCTTCGCAGCCTTCACACCTACTATAATACTAATACACACAAACTTAAAAAAAAAAATTCTATCATCAAATGCAATTTGAAAAAAAAGCCTAAGATACATTTGTTTTACACAAATTAACAAAGTGCTCTCACATTATGTTATTTTTACATTGTCTGGACTTGAAAAGAGACTGACCTCTGAGTTTGTTTCGGCATTTCTTCTCAGAGTAGTCAGATAGGAAATGCCGGCTTCATCTAGTTTTTCACGTATAATTTGACGTGTAAAAGTGCCGTTTTATGGCCTATTTGCAAAAATAAATTCATTGTTTCATTGTTTCAAAAACCAAAGAAATTGAGGGTAGTTAAAAAATGTCTTGCCTTCCCACACAAATACTCACAACACACACAAACACCAACCAACAATTCACACACTTAACCCTTCCATTTCATCCCAAAACAAAATGAGGGTACATCGAAAAAAAAATTCACAAACCTCGACCAAATGCTTCAACTTCTGCGGGTAAGACATCAGTTTGACGTCACACTTCGGGCAGTAAACACGTCCCTTCTTGCGGTGGACCCTGTCTATATGTAAATCTCTGTTGTATAGCGCTTTGAACACTTTGCCGCAGTCCGGACAGGGGAAGTCGCCTTCCTCGTGCCTTTGTTGGTGCATCACAAAACGGCTTTTGTCGACGAAACCTTTGAAAACATTTTTGTTAATGCTTATAGTGGGTAGGCAGGATTATTAGATTGATTGTCTTTACAGTTTTGTACCTCGGCGAAGAAACGGTGATTTTTAGGCAGTTGCGTTTTCAGTGAGGTGAGGTTAACCAATAGATATGTCACTACGACAACAGAATATTTATTATATGAAAAGTTATAAAACTGTTTACACTGCGTTCATACGAGAAATATAAAAGAAAATTGCAAAGTTGTCTCCGGAAAGCAGCGTCTCGAAACGATTTTATCGAATACTAGCTTTTGCCCGCGACTCAGTTCTCGTGGATTTTTGGTATAGAGTTACTTTCGCATTTAAAATAAATGCGAAAGTAACTCTCTGTATGTCTGTGTTTTCTTCACGCCTAAACTACTGAACCTATTTGTGTGAAAATTGATACAGACATAGTTTAGAACTCGAGGGAGGACATATGATAGTTTTTATACCAAAAATCTGCAGGAAGTCACTATTCCACGCGAACAAAGTCGCGGGCAAAAGCTAGTGTTATATACTTAATTCCTAATATAGGTATATATTTTTTGTTTCTGGCCTCACATCTAGTGCCGAATAAACGCATTACTCTTTCTTTGTAATAACGCACAAAATATTGGCAATGTACTCGTAACTCCTCTAGATGCAGATAACTTACCATCAGGTAATCCGTCTTCCCGTAAATATCACATAAGAACAAAATTATAATGTACTAGCGGCCACCCCCGCTTCGCACGGGCCCAACTATCTCGCTAACAATGAAAGGGTCACTTTTTCCCAATTTCCCCTCTACTTTTTAAATATTTTCTTTCATCAGAACCTTCTCCTGACAATAATAAATACAAAACAAAAGGATTGGCCAAAGTTGGTCCAGCCGTTTTTGAGTTATGCGCTTACCAACACATTTTACGATTCATTTTTATATTATAAATAATACACTTACCTAAGCCACATGTCTCGCAAACATAATTACTGAAATGTTCATTCATGTGTTTATTTAGAGCATGAAAATACGGGAACAAAACATTACATATCGCGCACTTCATTTCGTCCCGCGACAATTTAAATGGCAACACTGAATCTTTATATTTGAAATAATACTTCTTTTTGTGGACCTCGGATATATGTTTTTTGAATGTTTCTAAATCGTCGATTTTCGTCGTACACAATCTACAATCGATTCTAGTGAGGTCGATTTTGACCATTTTCTTATGTTCCGTGACCTTAAATTTTTTCGGATGGTGTATATTCTGTGTGTGCTGCCTTAAAAGGTCTGGATCGGAATATAATTCGCCACAATAGTAGCATAGGAGGTGATTATGTCTGCATTTGAACGGACAGACAAAGGAATATTCTACTATTGTTAAGACGTTAGTTTCCGTCATATATGAGGAATCCCTTTCTCGCATTATCTGCTGTACTTTCGCCATGGGAAGTTCTGTGGACAATTTTTTTTTAAATTTAAGACTTTCAAATCTAGGAATATATAAATAATTATAAACCTAAGTGTGGGAGAGTCAAGCTTCGGTACGAATGGGTCGGGTCGACCGGCGTGATACCACGGCTTCACAGAAAACCAGCGTGAAACTACCACAGCGTTGTGTTTCGCCGTGTGAGTGTGGTTCCGGAGGCCCATTCCTTCCCCACTCCCAATCCCCATCCCCACTCCTAATCCACACACATAGCTCTTTCGTTGCTGCGGGTGTCCATGGGCGGCGCTGATTGCTTACCATCAGGTAATACCCATGCTCGTTTTCCGTCCTATCACATAAAAAAAAACATTTAAACACGTCAAATTTAACTCACTCTGTGTCTGTACTACGGGAAGAGATGGCGCCACTGGCGTTTTTGGCATCTGCGTCTCAGATTTGAGGGGTTGTATAACAGGTGTATTAATTTCTAGTGTTCTGTCTGTCTCCTCAATGGGTTGCGTGGCGTGACGTTTTATTAATGGTTCGTCATCTTCGTCACTTACTTTGTCTTGTTTTAAATCAGGATCTGAAAACAATAACACATCAGCCTATAAGTGCCCACTGCTGAGCAAAGGCCTCTTCTCACACGGAGAAAGTTTGAGCATTAATCGCCACGCTTGCTCAACGCGGATGGGCGATTTCAAACTTATAATTAGAAATTAAAGTCCTGTTCAGTAGCTCAGGGAGATTAAAAATGATGTGGACTGTATTTAGTTTAAAATTAAGTATATTATAACGTAACAAAGAAAGTGTCGGTCAAGCCGTCTGCTGGTGAAGTGGTTCCCCGAAGAACTGCTCGCGCGCCGGTCTTCTACACCACGCCCGCGCCTCAGCCGTCGGTGACACCAGTCCACATGATCACGCGATTGATGCGTGAACAGTCCAGATTTCCTCACGATGTTTTCCTTTACCATATGACCGTGGTGTCTAAATACACCGGAGACCAAATCCTTCTAATTTTGTTCACTGACCGACAGACTGACACCTTTTATTTAAGCTTTGTTTTAAATTCAAAAGTGCTCTGTAAGGGTCTAATTGAAATAAATAATTTCGACTTTGACTCCGCCCCCTCCTCCCCTCCATTAATCTGATGGCTCAGAGGAACGCGACGCGCTCTAAAACTTAGGGATAAATAATAAGTATCTTTTTTTTGTGAGGGGAAAGTCATCAAATGACTTCTCCCACTCAAGGTGGGGTTTTTATACAGTAACAGTAAGTGTTCCTGACGTCACACCGGGCTCACCATCATACGTCGTGGTCCGCGCGGCGATCGGCGGTCATTCATTCACTCGCTCGCTCGCTCGCCCGACACGACACCGTGCGCACATAACGGCTGACTACAATCAGTACCTATATATTAAATATAGTCTATTTCGCATATATCGAAGTCTTTTATTAGTCAAGACCACCAGCAACACACCTGGAGCTTGGCATTCAAACAGTAAGAGAGATGGGAGTTTCAGACTCTTACTGACTAAAAACCCCCCGTTCCTCTAATCAGGGCCGAGGCCGCGACGCCTTAATAAATACCTGGGGTATCAGCGAGGGTATCTTCACAATTTTCGTCATCGCTCTGCGCTTCCATCGGTACCGGTTCAGCCTTCACTACCACCTCAATACTGGCCTTCGAATGCCACTGGCTTTCTATCTTCGATTCTGGATCTGGAAAGACATTTTTCTATTTTCATGGCAACTAACGAATATTCGGATAACCTGATGGTAAGCAATCAGCGCCGCTCTACTCGTAAAACCAAAGGAGTTATTACAAGTGCGTTGCTGGGCGATTGTTGGTTTAAAGAGACTAGCTTTTGTCCGCGACTCCGTTCGCGTGGAATAGTGACTTCCTGCAGATTTTTGGTATAAAAACTATCCTATGTCCTTTCTCGAGTTCCAAACTATGTCTGTACCAAATTTCACACAAATAGGTTCAGTAGTTTAGGCGTGAAGAAAATACAGACAGACAGAGTTACTTTCGCATTTATTATATTAGTTTGTAAGTTTGGATTTAACCTCTTGTCTGCCGGCATATGACAGACAATAGAAAACATTGTGACTCGCGTGGATCCACACTCTGGCACACCACGGGTTAAGGATAGGGGACTTGAGGATTAATTATTAACTTTCCCTTATTTTATGTAAATTACCTAGATAAATACGCATATTACATACATCGTAAAAGCACTTAAAAAAAATATTTTAAAACAAAAGATAGTGATATGGAATACAGAGGAGTTAGCGATAGCGTGACGGGTGACAGGACAGAATGGAAGAAAAAACATATTGCGCCGACCCCAAATAAAAGGGCTGGAAAATGATGATTCAAAAAAATCAAAAGAATTTATTTATCAGTTATTCAATGAACGAATGAAACAATAAATTTATTTTAGCAAATAGACCATAAAACGGCACTTTTACACGTCAATTTATATGTGAAAAACTAAATGAAGCCGGATTCAAGTAACCTTTCGTGAGGGGAAAATCATCCAATGACTTCTCCCGCCTAGGGCCGGGCGGGAGGGAGTGTCAGACTCTTACTGACTAAAAACCCCCCTGTTCCTTCTCCTGCTCTGGGCCGAGGTCGCGGTGCCTCATTGCGCTTACCCCGCAACCCCGGCCTTACCCCGCAACCCCGGCCTTACCCCGCAACCCCGGCCTTACCCCGCAACCCCGGCGGATTTAAGTAACCTATCACAAAAATATACCTACCATCACTCTGAGCATCATAAATCTTCATCTGTAGGAATGCTTCTTCACACCTCAATACTTGTCTCCGGAAACTCAATGCATCACGTATTCGGGTGACACAGGTCGCACAGATCAGACGTTCTGATGGGACACCATCTAAGTGTGATAGCTAAGGAAGAAAGTCTTAGTTGTTGTATTTATTTACAGAGAAATATTGTTTTCATTTAATTGTGCCATAGATAAAATATATATCCTAATAGTTGTTTTTAATTTGAAAATGGATAACAACTAAAAATTTAAAAAAATATATAAACTAAATAAATTTAAGATACTTCTAAAAATCTTTGCTTAATGTCATTGTGGAATATTATCTGTTTTATTGTTTTTTTTTTATTTTTTATCTGTCTGCAAGGAAGTTTTTTTTAAGAAATTAACTTATTTTTGCCTTTGACTGCTTCATTTTTTTCATTTGCAAACCACATATTGGGCTAGAAGAATACCAGCACAATGCAAGGTTCTTAGTAATGCAGTATTTAATTTTTATATTTAAACTTTTTTAAGATTATTAATTTAATGTTTTCATAGCAGTAAGTACTTCTGTATTTCTGACTATGTGTGGAAATAGAATAGATTTTATGAACAATAGATTTTTTAACATTGCATTCAGATAAATTCTGAGCAACGAAGCACTTTGTTGTAATCACAGATGAAACCTATGCAATTATTGCTTTTATATAGTGTTTGTGCACATTTTTATTAAATCTATTGGCAATCTACAGCACATAGAACATATATAAGAGTTTTGTCGACACATTAGCGTTACTTAGACCAAAATAGCTATTAAAATTAGTTGAAAGAAGGTGTAAAATAAAATAAAAATGGACTCAAAGGAAACCATAAAAGGCCGAACTAGAAACTTAGTAAAAAGGTTTGATAGCAATGAAATTTTACCAGTAAACCGAAGCAATCCATTATCATATCCGAATAAATCTCTTTTTGGCCTAAACTCTCGTATTCTATGTTCAAAACACGACATTTTTTCATATTTCCGCAACATCGACATAAACCGCCCTCAAACAGCGGTCCTTTGCCCTTTTTCGTAGCCATTTTTATTAAAATATATTATTTTGTGGTTACATGAATAATGACAATTCTGTTCAGTGCATGTAATGTTATATTTGTTGTTGTTTTACACAAAAATCAAACAAAATTCGTCAAATTACAACAAATTTCGTCAATAATAGTCAATATGACAAGATGACAGCTTTGCTACAGTGTTGCCAATTTTACCAGCTCATACTAGATTTTTGAGATTTTAATCTTACGAGATTGTTGGACATTAACAAGGCTTTTACATGTTAAAAGTATTGAAATTAATAAATGTTCACTTTTATTAATTTTGGTCCATGGAAATGGAAAGTGTCTAAAATGTCTAAAAACAACTAAACAAAAAGCAACTAAACGTAGTAAATCGATGCTTTGCTGTCAAGTAGTACAATGTCACATCTGTCTATCATTTTTTGTCTCACTTTTACTAAAGAGTAATTTCGTAAATGTGTCTCTTTCTTATGCTCTAGTTTTAATAAAATAGCACAACCAGTGGCGGAACGTTTAAAAAAACCAAAATAAATAAAAAAGATAAATACCTATTGCAAAATATTCGTATTTATGTTAAAACCATTTTAAAATCAAAATCATGAAAGAAAAACACTACTGCAAGTGTTGTTTATCACAGGAATGTTATAAAGACATGGCCAATGATTACTATTTCGGCAATAAAATAGAAAATTACTGCGATATGTTGATTAATGTTTTTAATATCAAAGTGAGTAATTTTGATTTGCATACACATTATATCTATTTCGTTAATATCTCTATAAATTTATAATTATTTAGTGCTGGGCAACGGTTATACCTGAATGAATTTTCCTAGTCACACATATTATGTACTTTCTTATTTAGACATCACTAGCAAATGGTGAAAAAAATACCGGGTAAGTTCGGGTAACTTTGATCCTGCAGGGTAACTTTGATCCAAACCCTTTAACCAATAATAACTGAGAACCAAACGTATATTAGTTTTTCACTGGTTCGAAAATTTGGATCAAAGTTACCTCCCAGGGTCAAAGTAACCCAATCTTACGGTAGACCTGGTCTTATAATTTCATTTGTTTGAAATTATCAATCCATGAGAGAGAAGAGAGGCCTTTGCTCAGTTATGGGCACTTATATGATGATGATGCTGAGATTTACTGTAGATGCTTATTGCATTTTCCAAGAATCAACAATATTTTTTCAGATCACAACTGATAATGGTCACAGAAATCTTATCTGTGAGGAGTGTGTCTCTAAGCTCCGAGATGCTGAAGCATTTAAGATGAGGATTCTGGATATACAGGAGGCAATGAGAAAAAGCGTTGGATGGGAATGTATTGCCGCAGATTTAAGTAAGTAATAAAATTAAGTTTTTAAAAGATACATTTTGAAACCTGATTTAGAAAAGGTATGTTAGAACCTTATCACTGATCTTTTCAAAGATCAATTTTAAGGCAATTTCGTTGAAAATTTATTTTGCATCATATTGTTAATTTCCGAATCTAGGTGTTTTACAATTATTTGATTTAGTTATACAATATGGGGAAGACATAAGTAACCAGTATTTTGCTACAATATATAAAAACTTAAAGTACAAAATAAATTATCCCTGGATAGGTAGGGCAGGTAGTAAAACCTGTTGGGTAGGTAGAACTGCATATTATAGAGATCACTTTAATATCTCACATAATCTCTTTTAATTAGAAAGTAAGTCTTCGTAGACCAGATACTTTGTTTTCTACAAAATGAACTGCAGAAATAGGTACATTAGGTATTTACTATTAATATATTCGTGTTTGCATTTCACTATTGGCGCCCAACAGGGACTAATAATGAATTTTGACATTATAGGTAAAAAATTTGAAGATAATAATAATGCGATATATGATTGCAATCTGGATTTGAGTGATACTGTTGAAGATAGTGACTTCCATTGGGAAAACTTTACTGATACTGAAAAAGGTAAGTTTAGGTATACAAAAGCTCGGCGAGTAAGGTTAGCTCGCCGCCCGACCAGGACCAGGCCCGAGCGTACGGCGCGTAGCGTTCCACGTGCACCTCAAACAGCCAATAGACCCCCACAGACGGGGCTCTATAGGGCTTATGTTCAGCCGGGGTTGTAGGGTAAGCGCAATGAGGCACCGCGACCTCGGCCCAGAGCAAGAGAAGGAACAGGGGGTTTTAGTCAGTAAGAGGCTGACACTCCCTCCCGCCCGGCCCTGGGCGGGAGAAGTCATTTGATGATTTTCCCCTCACAAAAAAAAGGTATACAAAAGCTAAAAAGATAGACACATTGGTCGTGTGGTTTGAAGTACAACGTAAGCAAAGCTCGGGTTATAATATTGGTCAGGTAGATATGTTTTTAAAAGAGTAACCATGGAGTTTATTTCTCGTTCTCCATCTGAATCTAACATTTTGAAACGAGCACCTAGCTTCACTGACTAATAAGCCATTGGACTATTATTATGTTTTGACGTTTCATAAGTGCCTACTAATGATTTAGTTGGAATTAACGTTTTTCATTTAAATTTTGACTTTCGGAAAAATCTCTCATTATTTTATTAAAACCAAATATGTGCATTTTCATATATTTTTCCTTGATCTTAATACGTTTTTTTTATTATTTCAGGGCAAAATCATTTAGTAATCTCATTAAATCAAGATAAGTTCGATTCAAAAGCAATACAAATAAAAATGTTTCAAGAAACAAGTAATGTCATCAAAAATACCACTAACGATATTGGCTTCAGCAAAAATGACGGTCTTAAAAGCTCTAACAATTTAAAATTAAAAACGAAAAGAAGCGTTAAAAATTCAAATGTAACGGTTTCAAAAGAAAATTTACAAATACCCACGGAAAATGATGATTCAAAAAACCATCTAACTGATGCTTTAATCAATGATGAAGACTATAGTAATGATACTTACGCCAAATTAATTGATTTAGAAGATGATGATTACGATTTTGAAGATATTAAAGATTCTGACAGCAGAATTATCAAGAAGAAAAGTTGTGCAGGTATTTATTTTTTATGGAATAGGAGGCAAACGACTTCTCCTGGTGGTAAGTTATCAGCACTGGCTTTGGACGCCAGAGGCGTCTCCGGCGGATTGCCTGCGTTTTAATACATCAACCCCCAAGCGAACGCCGACGTTAGTGCACCAATACGGTAGTTTCCAACTAGTCAAATTCAATACTTTTATCCAAACGTCAAAAACGATACTCTTCTATGAAATTTGTATGAAACACTGAGCTATGACGTCATAGTTTTTTTGCGTCAAATAGCTTACTTATTTCTTAACAATTAGCTAAAAAATATCTAAAATTTTATGTACCGATCGATCGATGAATAAGAGTATAGTTATTTTTTGATATTTTATTGTATTGAAACGTCGAATTAATTTATTTTTGACCTAAGAAACTACCCAATTGTGTCTCTTATTACCACATCTGAAAGAGTAAGACGGACTTCACTCGTTTTTCGGTTCGATAATATCATCGCTGAAAGATCATTCTAAAGTTGTGCTGTGAGAGGCTGATTGTTATACAAAATGCCACAGTATTGCGTGGTGGTATGTGTGCAAATAAACACACATTGGTACACTTTTTGAGCTTAATCTTCAGTTCGGCAATCTATGCGCTGCCTGGTGGCAGAAAAAGTGGCACTGTACAATGCCCGAATACGAGTTGAATTCTTACTTAATTATAGTATTAGCTACTTTAGCGCGTTTTTATTCGAATGTATTCGCTCCTGTATTCGAATGAATGTTCATTAGATCCATACGCCTAAATTTATAGGCTGCTATCCCACTAGACGTTTTACGGGCGTTGACTTCAACGTCGCGTTTGCGCAGCATCTAGGCCGCGTCGTTGCGTGGCAAGCAATAACGTCCTCTGGACGCGAAGTCAACGTCGCGTTTGTTGGCAACAGGTACATTCACGCCGTCCTGCTCTATCAAATTATAGTCTTTGGCATACACTCGGTGGCAACAAAGGTGACCTTGCGCAACGACGTTGCGAAAACACGTCGTTAACGTCGACACTAGTAAAACGTCTATTGGGGTAGCCATAGGTTTTTTTTTTTTTGTGAGTGGAAAATCATCAAATGACTTCTCCCGCCCAGGGCCGGGCAGGAGGGAGTGTCAGACTCTTACTGACTAAAAACCTCCCTGTTCCTTCTCCTGCTTTGTGCCGAGGTCGCGGTATCTCATTGCACTTACCCCGCAACCCCGGCTGAACATCAGCCCTTTAGGGCCCCGTCTGTGGTGGTCGAATGGCTCTTTGAGGCGCGCGCGGAACGTACGCTCGGGCCTGGTTCTGGTCGGGCGGCGAGCTGCCCTTACTCGCCGACCGCAGGCCCGTGCTTACGGTGGCCGGAGATCGTCCCTCGATCCCCGACGCCCGTAGTGTCGCCAGTTGCGGCTGCTGGGGCGTGAGGAGGAGGATTGCTCCCTCGCGCGGGCCGCCTCTCTGGGGTAGCCATAGGTTAAGGTTGAATTTTTGATTCGGATAAAGAGAAATTGGTTTTAAGGATTGTAGGTGTAGGGTTTTAAAATATCATTGTGAAATTGCTATGTAAGACTCGTCCTATAATATATAATTTT
Source organism: Spodoptera exigua (assembly GCA_902829305.4). Taxonomy (NCBI): domain Eukaryota; kingdom Metazoa; phylum Arthropoda; class Insecta; order Lepidoptera; family Noctuidae; genus Spodoptera; species Spodoptera exigua. Next base: position 3,104,881 of record LR824630.2, on the reverse strand, counting down.
ATCTTTTACAATAAGAACTTTTAATAGAACAATAATTACTAAATGTCTAACTTCAACTTTATTTCTTCCAGCTAAACAAATTAAAACTGAAAAGAAAAAAGAAGAGTCAAACGAAAAAGACCCACATTTGAGATGTAAAAGCGAGAATACGTTGAAATTAATACAGAACTCAAATCTTTGCCTCTTCAGATCGTTCCGAAATAAATTTGGTTGTGTATTCTGCCCGTTAAAATACCCAGAGTTTAGTCATTTAAGGGATCACTACAGTACACATAGAAATCCAAAAACGCTGTCTTTAATTGTCGGTAGATTACGCGGCTTATCCTGCAAAAACGCTGAAATAACAGATTTAAAATGCAACAACTGTTCAGAAAATTGTAACAACCTGCCAGATCTAATTGATCATTTAAAAAGTAAACACGATATTTCGTTGCGTGGAACAGAGCATTATTTAGTGCCATACAAATTGCAAGATGGCTGCCCTTACCAATGTCTGTTATGCGATGAAAAATTCAAATCTTATATGAAATTATCTATTCATATGAATAGCCATTTTCCTTATAATGTTTGTGAGATTTGCGGGCAGTCTTTCATAAACCGCAGATGTTTGCGAATGCACGTTCAATGTCAGCATAAAGAAAAAAAATGTTCGAAATGTCCCGCCGTTTTTTTGACAAGTGCGTCACGTATCAAGCATTTGAGACAAGCGCACGGGATTAAAAACACAAAACGATATTGTAACTTGTGTAATAAGCATTTTCTCTACACTTATATGGTCGATGAACATAAGATCAAAGAACATGGTTTTAAAAGACCGATCTGTAATTGCCCGGAATGCGGAAAAACGTTTTGTTCGCCTGTCAATTTGAAAACTCATATACGTTCCGTGCATATAAAGGAACGCAATTATCCATGCTCGAAATGTGGTCTGCGATTTTTTACGAAATGTGATCAGAAACGGCATGAGAGGACTCACGAAGAATTCAGATCTTTTTGCTGTACTTATTGCGAGAGTAAATTTAAAACGAAAGATTCTTGGCGAAGGCATCTGAGGAGGCAACACGGGCATGTCTTCGGTGGGGTAACTTTAAGCAAAAGTGATTGCAGTATTGAATGACATTGATCAGTTGTGTGAAGAGAGCCAAGCTTCGGTTCGCCGGAGTGATACGACGGTCTCACAGAAAACCGTGCGTGAAACAATCACAGCGTCCGGAGGCTAAATCCTTCCGCTATCCCAATGCCTAAATCCTCAAAACCCTAATCCCCAATAGTTCGGCAACGCACCCTTAACTCATCCGTTTTTGAGGGTGTCTAGTGTGGCGTTGATAACTCTCCATCTATTAATCTGTTTGATCATTTGTAGACTTATCCCTTAACAAAAATACCCAAAAAGATGGGCAACGACCTCGTACTCGAGCTCACGGTCGGCGCTGATTGCTTACTATCAGGTAATAAAAACATAAAAAAAGTTATGGCTCAACCGGGGTGTCACCACGACCATAATATGCAGATGTAGGTACGCATTGTGTTTCACAGTGTACCTTAAGTTACCAGAATTAATAAATAAAAGTTGTATGGAGTAAAAATAATTGTTTTATTTGATAACGTGATGTAAATTATGTATACATATATTTATTTACAAAATTACATAAGCACTTAAAAAAGTCTTTTAAATGGAAACGTCCAAGTTTCATCTTTGAAAGGACTTTACTATTTAAGTTACTGAGTTATACAATAAATACTCAGTAACTGTATATACTGAATTAATTATAAATCCTTCCGAAGTTCAATATTTCATTCCATTTGCAATTGTCCCTTTTGGGCGCCATTAACATTCTAACGGTCCTCAATTTTCAGATTACGATTTTTTTATCTGCCTAAAGTTATTATGATTTGTTTACATTTCTATATACATCATTATATCTAGTTCTAGATAAACTACAAAGATCTAACGCATAAAATTAAAATTCTAAAAACATAAAAAAATTCGTAATAGCGTTTAGTTACAGCATAATTTTTACTTTTTTGCCGCTGGTAACTTTGCGATCTTGTTTCCATGTTTACGTTTACTCGGGGTCGTGTCACGTGAAATGGGGACTTGGCCATACGTGTCCACTCCAGGACCCTCGCCCATTTGATACCGATAAGATGATCGATTAGTTACCGTTTCATTTGGCGTATATTGCAAAAACGAGTTCAAGAAGTGAAAATCCCTGAAAATAATCATAATAATAAGCCATAGTTCCCATCATGGTAGTTCAAAGAAACCCACACCCATAGCCTCTTCCCTTATTTCCATTATCCGCAATAGTCCTACACTAACCGGGGACTGTCTTTGTGTACATTTCCTTAGTGCATAAAGGGATAGTCGCCAGTTTATGTCCCATTTCATTTAGATTAAAGTTGTCTAAAGGGCTTCTGCGCAGTTGGCTCCGGCCGGCCCCTCGTACGCCTCCCAAATGACCGGGACCCTGTGGTCCGTGAACCGTCTCAGGTCTAAGGATGCTGGTGAAAAGAGTAACAGTTCCCAAACTTGGCAATATTGGCTAATAGGTATTTGCAACTTTTGAGCAATAGCCTGGAGGTCAGGCATTATAATGGTTCCAGTGGCCTAGAGATTAAGGCTCCTGCTCCTCATGGTTGCAAGGACCAATGTGACTTTTACTTAGTCGGGTCATAAGTTCTGTCAAAACCTTATATTTTTAATTTTCGATTACTGGCCAGAAATTCTTCGAATTATTTTAAAAATAGAACTTTCGCGCTTGTAGAAAATAAAAAAGAAATTATTTTTTATTCATTTTTAAATATGGAGTGGTCGAATAAAGAAGACAGAATCGCGGTTATCGCGTTGCACCGCTGTGGTTACGCGCCAAAAGACATTTTCAATATTCTTCAAAATTTGAAAATAACGTTACGGTTTGTTTATCGTACTATCAAACGATACACCGAAGAGTCAAGCTTCGAAGATCGTAAGAGAAGCGGCCGACCTCGCACAGTTCGGACACATAAGGTCATCAAAGCAGTGAAGGCGCGAATCGAACGAAATCCCGTACGTAAACAAAAAATCCTAGCTCTGCAGATGGGGCTAAGCAGAACCACTGTTAAAAGAGTACTAAATGAAGACCTGGGACTACGAGCTTATCGTAAAAAGACAGGACATTTTTTGAACGAGCGTTTAAAAAAAATTAGGCTAGACAGATCCCGCGCTTTGCTACGACGGTACGCGGGAAAAAAATACCGCGAAATTCTTTTTTCGGATGAAAAAATTTTTACTATTGAAGAAAGTTTTAACAAACAAAATGATAAGGTGTATGCCCACAGCAGTGAAGAAGCAAGCGCGCGTATTGCGAGGGTCCAGCGTGGGCATTACCCTTCCTCATTCATGGTTTGGCTTGGAGTCTCATATTCAGGCGTAACTGAGGTGTTTTTCTGTGAAAAAGGTGTGAGAACTAGTGCCGAAGTTTATCAAAATACTGTCCTAACAAACATAGTGGAACCTCTTTCTCAGACAATGTTCAGGAACAGGCATTGGATATTCCAACAGGACTCTGCACCGGCTCATAAGGCACGAAGTACGCAAGACTGGTTGATCGCTCGTGGAATTGACTTCATCCGGCATGAAGACTGGCCCTCTTCTAGTCCAGATTTAAACCCACTGGACTACAAGATATGGCAATATTTGGAGGAAAAAGTCTGTGCTAAACCTCACCCGAATTTGGAGTCTCTCCGAGCATCTCTGGTTAAAGCAGCGGCAGACATAGATATGAATGTGGTGCGTGCAGCGATCGATGACTGGCCGCGTAGATTAAGGGCATGTGTTCAAAATGGGGGAGGGCATTTCGAATAATGTAAATAAAATTATATTGTACATTTAATGACCTTTCATTTCATATATAATTTTTAAATAATTGTCAAAAGGCGTATAAGTTATTACATCAAAAGTTTGTGACAGAACTTATGACCCGACTAAGTATTTAAATATTTTAAAACACCACTGAAAACGTAGTGAAACATAACATTTTGATTTTTAGACACCAATAATATAACAGACGGTGAAGGAAAACATCGTGAGCAAATATAGTCTGATAATTTCTAATTCTAAGTTTGAAAACACTATCCGACTTGAGCAATCATGGTGGTTAATGCCCAAATCTTCTTCGTGTGAGAAGAGGCCTTAGCTCAGCAGCGAGCACTTATAGGCTCGTGTGGATGACCTAACCACTTTCTGCCATGAGAGACGATCTTCGGCCCCATAAGCGCGGGTCTGCGGACGGCGAGTAAGGGTATCTCGCCGCCCGAACAGATCCAGACCCGATCACCCGAGTGTACAGTTCGTAGCGTTCCGCGCGCGCCTCAAAGATCCTATAAACCACCACAGACGGGGCCCTATAGGGCTGATGTTCACCATGTGGCACCGTAGCCTTGGCTCAGAACAGGAAAAGCAACGGGGGTTTTAGTCAGTAAGAGTCTGACACTTTCTTTCGCCTTACCCTGGGCGGGAGAAGACATTTGATGATTTTCCCCTCACAAAAAAAAACTACTGTCTCCCACCTAAATATAGGTAGGGTAAACTTGCCTAATTCGTACCACTTAAGGAGAACCTCGAAAATTTTGTAAATGAACAATGATACACAGTAATTTATATTAAGTAGTTATAATTAAACTAATGTTCTATTAGTATTCCGATAAAATATTACATAAATCTTAAAAACTTCTGAGAAATAAACAATTTTCAAAAACCTAAAAAAAGTACGATTTAAGACCATTGATCTTAATGTTCATATTCTTAAAATGTACTTTGAGATCCTATCATTGTTTTACAGTCTTAAAAATCACAATCTTTATAATCTTCTACTCTTTTTTATCATAATGTACCTAGATTACCTAATTCTTATTAATACAGCGGATGGTCTTTTCCAAATCTTGAAAGTCATCGCAGTAATAAAGTTTAGTTTTTTTTAATTCGTCTTGCACATAGCTCATGTACCCATACTTCACAATTACTGCATAAAATAATGTTATTTTTTAGTTTTATTAAATAAAAACACAAACTAAAAAATAATCAAGTAAGTAATTAATATTTACTGTGATATTAAACATTGTTTTCCTAAATCGTAAGTACGTACGTTTTAAGAAGTTGCTGCGAGTACGAATTAGGCACAAGTATCAAATGAATTTCAAATTAGCCGCAAAAAAAACTGTCAACGAACAAGTCGGCTTTGCCATGTGAAATATATTTGTCGCAGGGATATGATAAAAACAGGGATTTCGCCAAATCCCTAAGGGATTTGATCAAATCACGGAGGATGTTAAAATAACGACAAGTTTTTATCATTTCCCTAAGCAAATCTGGTGATTTGACAAATCTCACTAAAGAAATCTAGCGATTTGAACAAATCCATAAAATGGTTCAGTGAAATGACAAAAATAACTTTTGTGATATTTTTAAAGTTTATTTTGTAAGAATACCTACATAATTATAATAATCAGGTGTAATAATCAGGTGTCAATGCAATATTAATCTCAAAAATCACCACTAGAACATTATTATTTGAAAAAAGAGAAACAAAATTTTAAAAAAATATTTAAGTAGAATAACATAATGTATCATACGTTAAGTTTAAGTTAGTTAAGGTGCGGTCACTGACAAGCAAGTGCGAGCGCGACGTTTTAATAGGTCGGCAAACGAGCAGACGGATTTCCTGGTGGTAAGCAATCAGAGCCGCCCATGGACACCCGCAACGGAGGAGTTATGAGTGCGTTGCCGACCTTTTAAGGATTAGGGATTTGGAGATTTAGGGATTGAGGAGGGATTGGGGGAGGGGAAGGATTGGGCCTCCGGTAACCTCACTCACACGGCAAAACACAACGCTGTGGTTGTTTCACGCCAGTTTTCTGTGAGGCTGTGGTATCACTCCGGTCGAGCCGACCCATTCGTGCCGATGCATGGCTCTCCCACACTTCGTAAACAAGAACTGGACATGTTTATTATCATTTCACTAAATAAATTTAGGGATTTGTTCAAATCACTAGATTTGCTTATGGAAATGATAAAACGTGTTGTTATTTTAACATCCTCCGTGATTTGATCAACTCCCTTAGGGATTTGGCCAAATCCCTGTTTTTATCATATCCCTGCGACATATTCACAAATATACTTATAAATATATAATAAACAGTTAAACAACTTATGAACGGTATACTTGGAAGACAGTTCTTGTGAAGTATGCAAAAAAATTACTCAAAAAGTGAAAAAAAGTTAGAAAAATCTTACCCGTTCAATAATTTTGTCGGGAGCAATGTAACAGGTGTTTATTTGTCATATGGCAATCTGGCCGATTATTATTGACATTTTATGCCATCAGAGGCGTTGGTAACTATTACCCATGCCAAGATATAGACGAGGTACGATTTAGGCGCAGGTACGAATTAGGCAAGTTTACCTATAATTATCCTGACTTATGTACATTACCTTACACTTGGAAATATAAAGGGTTCTTTCACTCTCTTCTCAATGTTCCGAACGAAACTTTTCCACCGACATTTAAGAAATTCGTTCGTTTCCAACGAGCTATTCTTCATGCGTTCGTAATCATAAAGCTTCTTCTCAAAAAGGGGATATATACGGCTATCTTCCAACGCTAAACGCTTTGCTAATTCTGTAAAAGAAATTAACTACTAAATATTCTGTTTGTTGTGACGAAAAACATCGTGAGGAAACCTGGACTTATTATTTCTAGTTTATAAGTTTGAAAGTCTAAATCCGCCATGAGCACGAGTTATGATTAATGCCTAAACCTTCTTCGTGCGAGAAGAGACCTTCGCTCAGCAGTGGACACTTATAAGCTCAAGATGGACTCTTGTCAGGTTCATTCGTATGAAATTCATTCTAAAACCTGCTCTTTTGACGAATAAAAGGATTATTTCGTAATTATTACCATACCTTCGTTAATTTCCAATTTCTCATATTTGCGAACGATATGGTCGCATTCAGGGTACTGAGGTGCAAATCGCTTTGATTCCATGGCCATCAAAAAATCTGATTCTAAATTAAATTACTTATCAAAATAAATACACACGAAATAATAATTTATTACAAAGTTTTAAATAGACATTTAAAAATTACGCGAAAACATAAAACCACATCGAAGAATTACATTGACAGATTGTCTTTTTTTTACATTAATAACTATGATGGATTGATTTTTTTTTTTAATCATCTGCCTGTCTACGTCTACAAAGACGGTTTCGCTTAAAGTTTAGAAGAAATTGAGAACTTCTTGTTCGTTGCTTCAAGTAGAATGGTGACAACATATAAGATTTAGCTGAAGATCTGATAAGGTCTTGACTCCCGAGGTACATTTAATTAATAAAATAAAGGACCATGGTGAATCACCATCATCATCAGCCTGTTGTCGTCCACTGCTGGACATAGGCCTCCCCAATTGCACGCCACTGAGCTCGATGTTCAGCCCTTCTTATCCAACCACTGCCAGCCACCCTGCGGATGTCGCCAGTCCACCTAGCTGGAGGGCGCCCTACACTACGTTTGCCTAGACGTGGTCTCCACTCTAGAACACGTTTACCCCAGCGGTCATCGGTTCTTCGACAGATGTGACCTGCCCACTGCCACTTCAGATTGCCATGGTGAATACAATTCTTTAACATGGTTATAAGTTACAAACTCGACTACTTAATGTTTATATCCATTAAATAGTGGAGTTTGGTGTCAGCACTCCACCGGTGCTCAGCCGGGGCAGGTCGCTAGCACTATATGTACAGAATACTTGCCAATGCCAAACGAAAAAAGTTTAAATTCGACAATAGAATGAAAGTGTGACCTGGAACGGGCAAGAGCAAGGTATTCCAAGGTACTCACGAACTCCAAATGACACGAGAAATCACAAATATTAAGCAAAAACGTCGTAAACAGGATCGAACTAAACACTAGAGCAAAGGCGGTTAAAAAGAGAAAGAACTTAAATTATGGACCCTTTTTGGTTTTAATAGAAGGGTTTTCACAGTATCTTTCCGTTACCTTCTGCCGTATGATGGGTTCTAACCTTTTTTTCGAGGGAAAAATCTTTACGACCACTCCTCCCTGAGTGACCGACTTCTCCCGCCAGGGTGGTACGAGAGCGAGTGTCAGACTCTTACTGCCTAAAAACAACCAGTTGCTTTTCCTGCTCTAGGCCGAAGCGGCGATGCCTTATTGCGCTTGCCACCCAAATGCAGCTGGCACAACGCGCCGTATGCTTGGGTCTGGTTCTGGTCGGGGGGCGAGCTGCCCTTGCTCTTCGTCCGCAGACCCGCACTTGCGGTGGCCGGAGATCGTCGCTCGATCCGCGACGCCCTGAGTGTCGCCTACTGTGGTGGCTGGGGCGCGAGGAGGATAGTTGGATAGTTCCCTCACGCACTCCGCCTCGTCCTTCCCGACCCGATCATCATTTTGCTTCGCAGAAAGAGGAGAGTGCTTCCCAGTTCCTCTCGCTCCGCTCCATAGCCTCGACTAAGGCAATACCCGAGAGGATGGCCTCCTCCCTCTTTGACCCTCTAGGTCACCACCAGCCTAGCCCTGGCCGCTGCCTCAAGTCCTACAAATAAAACGTTCGGCATCAGGTGTTTATTGTGTGAAAAAACTGAATAATTTTGACTGAAGTGGGGGTAAGGAAAAAGGTAGGTAGTCATTTGTAGTAAAATGATATTTTATCAAGTTGTAAATTAAATAGGTAATAATAGAGACAGATAAATATTATACAATCCTCATATTTCTTCCGACACGGCTACACAAAACGTAAATAAAAATGGAAAAAATAATTTGGTACCCTGTAACCGCTTCAGCTCGCCGCCCGCCCAGAACCAGGCCCGAGCGTACGGCGCGTAGCTTTCCGCGCGCGCCTCAAAGAGACATTCGACCACCACAGACGGGGCCCTAAAGGGCTGATGTTCAGCCGGGGTTGCGGGGTAAGCGCAATGAGGTACCGCGACCTCGGCACAGAGCAGGAGAAGGAACAGGGGGGTTTTTAGTCAGTAAGAGTCTGACATTCCCTCCTGCCCGGCCCTGGGCGGGAGAAGTCATTTGATGATTGTCCCCTCACAAAAAAAAAGACCTGTAACCGCTTAACAAACATATTTGTTGCGCAAAACATGAAAAATACAATATAAAATCTGCGAAAATTTTAATTAAAGTAATAAATAGTATACGTAAATAAGTTAATTAAGAAAAACTAAATAATTTGAAATCAAAATACTACGGTTGAAATAATGAACCTGGAACGTGACTCAATGTCAAACGGCTGTCAAATCTAACAAGACAAGATCGAGACGAGACCATCACAAAATCATGGATGTTAATTAAAAATACAATGAGAAACGAAGTAATTTAGCCGTAAAAGTAAACTAAAATCATCAAAGATGGATACAGAAATAATGGTGGAAACGTTGCCTTTGCTGGGAATGTGCAATTTGTGTCTAAACGAAGGTGCTGTTAAGAGTATGTTGGTCGGTCATAAGTACAATGGAAAATCAGAAGTTTACTCCGAAATGTTGGTTAAGTGCTTCTCTATAGACGTAAGTATCAATCCGAGAGTTTTTTTCATTACCAACGAAACGTAATAGACTATCCGCAGAAAAAAAAAACAAAAATAAAAAAAATCTTATACGAAAATAATTTTGCCGCGATCTTCGCGCTTACTTGATTCTCATTGGAAGTTTTAAATTATGAAATTCCATAAATACGCATAATATTTTTAAGGAAATAAGCAGAATCGCTTATTATAAAGCCAGTTAAGTTATATCATTTATAAGAAGATCGCTTATTGTCTCACATCCTTAATGAATATTATTATTTACATATTTAATTAACACTAGCCTTGCAACAAATGTGTTTTATTATTTTCAATAAATTTAATTCAAGATCTTTCAAATTCTCAACTAGTATTTGTGAAACACCCATTTCGCAAACACTATTGAATGTGTTTAACAAAACTTTTGTTAATTTCAAGTAGAATTCGAAAACAGCTATGGTACTTATAACAATCATTGCTTTTATTTTATTAAGTATTAAAGAATATTTATGTTCAAATTCCTTTTTTGATTCTATAGGTAAACACACATTTTCAGATACACTACACACCCAGACCGGCTTGATTGCTCTGACAGTTGTTCCACGAGGAAATCAAACCCTCACCATGTTTTACAGCAGCTAATTCATATATTTTCATTCATTGCAGGTCTCCATCTTACAACTAGGTGATACAAAGCGTCTAATCTGCGAGATCTGTATCAGTAGACTGCGGGACTGTGTGCTGTTCAGAGACCTCGTCGAAGTTTCCCTCAATACGCTTGAAACTTCATACAAATTACAAAGTAAGAAGTTTGGATTATGGTTTAATAGACCCAAAGGCACTGGCAATACTACAAAGTCACAATTGTGTTACCAGCCCTTTGACATTAAGGATTTTGTAGTGAAGGAGGTCTGGGCCTTTGGCAAGACACTTATACATATGACAGAACACTATGCAAAAGAGATTTTTTTCCTTATTTCGTAAATCGGCAAACAAGCTGATACATTACCTGATGGTAAGCAATCAGTGCTGCCCAGGGACACTCATAATTCTAAAGGAGTTACTATAAGTGCATTGCCAGTTACCGTTTATTACGCCTTTAAGGGAAGGATCTGGCCTCCGATAACCTTACTCACACCTCAAAACAAAACGTAAGTGTTCCTTCACGCCGGTTTTCTGCGAGGCCGTGGTGTCACTCCGGTCGAGCCGACCCTTCGTGCTACATGGAGAGTTGTATGTCGTTGTTGTCTGGATTTTTGTTTTGAATAGGATTAGATATAGATCTTTAAAGTAATTGTTTGTTTCAGAAGAAGAGAATCATTGTACAGATGATGGTGTTAAAACAGAACTCAATAGCGTGAACTTTGATGATGACTTCCATAATGTTGATGAAGATGATGATGATGAAAATGATAACGAAGATGATCCAGGTAAGTTACTGAAGTCATTTATTTAGCAAAGGCCAAGACTATTCAAAAAATAAGTTCATTCTGCAGTGGTCTTTTGAGGGAAGAACCACACCAGTTTAAGTGGACCCGTTCTGAAGACAGGCACGCAAGTGTCAGTTTACAACCAGTTCAACGAACAGGTGTTTCTGAGTTGTCCGACGAACGATACCAATCAAAAGAACATTTGGGTGGGTCGCGCGAATAGACGACCTGGCGGAACGTAGATAACTCGTTTTCGAAAAGCGGCAAAGTCTCATACGGTACCTAAATTAAAATCCAGCCATTTGTCTGCGCAATAGATCTTTAGGGAACGAAATTGTGTACTGCGCAGCTAATCGGCTAACTTCAGACTCGCCAAGATACTTCGGCCGCACTGTACTCTTACCAATGGTGAAGGACAATATCATGAGAAAACCTGCAATTATAGTTTCTAATTATAAATTTGAAATTATCTATCCGCCTTGAGCAAGCGTCGTGAACTGGTGATTAATACTCAAACCTTCTTCGTGGGTGTTTGCCAGTGGGAACTCATAGGTTGAAGATGTGTGATGTATATGTAGTGATGGAGATGAAGATGTAAACTCTCAAAAATGACAGTCCTAGTAGCGACCACTCGACTTAATCATTCTCTATTTTATTACAGAAATAAAATCTGAAATCAAAAGCGAGCCAGAGGAATGCACAAGGAAAACTCGAAGTAAATCAGTGAAGAAAATAACAAAATGTACCGTCAAGAAACATCATGATTTTACAGAAACCGAATCTATGCTAAAAACCGGTCTTTTCCCATTCAAAATACGTAAAAACCGAACATTCTCCTGTTCCATATGTCCTGAAAAATCGACAAATTTGGACGATATAAAAGTTCACGTTGTCGATCATAACAAAACAAATCTACATATGGCGTTTAAAAAGATGATTTTCTCAAATTCCCAGCGTTTTTACAAATGCGGGACGAAATTGCGATGTAAAATCTGCACAACAGATGTCGCTACTTACGAGGAGTTGAGGCAACACGTCGAGAACTGTACAAGATTAAAATTCTCAAACCGCAGATGGAATAACTTACCATTTAAGTTGGAGAAGGATCAACTGGACTGTCCGGTGTGTAAAAAGACTTTTTTGAACTATGTAAGTTTGAACACCCATATGAATATACATTATCCTAATTATATTTGCGAGAATTGTGGCAAGGCTTTTGCGTCAAAAGCGAGGTTACGCGGCCATATGAGGACTCACGAAGTAGGCAATTTCCCCTGTAAATATTGCAACGCTACTTTCGATAGAGTAACAAAAAGAGAGAATCATGTCTCCAAAGAACACAAGTCTGGTATCAGGTATGCTTGCAAGCGGTGTAATATTTCCCTAACATCATTCTACGCTAGGCAAAAACATTTAGCTGAAGTTCACAACGAAGAACTCAAAAGATACAAATGCAAAGCATGTCCGCAGAGTTATATCACTCCGGGCCACCTGTCCAGTCATGTACGGAGAGATCACTTGAACGAACGGAATCATAAATGTGATAAATGTGATTTGGCTTTTTATACGAAGAATGCTTTGAAAATGCATATGATAAAACATGATGGGGAACGCATTCATACTTGTCCGGTGTGTCAAAAGTCTTATCAAAGGAAAAAGACTCTTAGAGAACATCTTAGAATACATAACAATGATAAGCGCTTTGTTTGTCCTGTGTGCGGTAGGGCTTTCACTCAAAAATGCACTTTAAAAGGACATCTTAAGGTCCATGAAAGGAAACCAGACATAGATGACAGAGTTGTTCCACCTTTGCATTCTATTTAGGTAAGTTATAGCTGTAATTGTGATTTTATTTTGAATTTCAACTTTATATGTCGGTACTGAGAGTATATTTTGCAGTGTGCAGCTGTATTTAGTTCGGATTTCAACTTTAAATATTATGTGATAAAGTTTATATTAGTTTGTGGAATAATCTACAATTTTATTAGTTAATTCTTCCGTTATTAGTTTTTATTATATGTCTATGTATTCTATTACGACGACACGGCTGGAAAGATTTTTCAAAAACAGATTACCAAGGTTGAAAACGTGTTCAGAACGAGCAAGTGAGGGATACCGTTTTCTCGTCACTAGATGGCGCTTATTTATAGTCTAAAAAGCAATTTAAAATGTAAAAAAATTACAATGTAGTTATTGGGTTAGTATTAGCGCCATCTCTTGGTGAAAAAGCGATAACTCAAGTTTTATCGTTATAAATGTCGCGATGGCCGCCATTGCAGTGTCTAGAACATCAAATAAGTTTAAAAAAGCAATATATTTAGGTTGTTGTTATATAACAAAAAATACTTTGTTTTTCTACAAAAAAAAAATAATATTGTGCGTGTGACGCGCTGTGATTTTTTATTATACAATAAAATTTAGTTATGTATTATACATACATAGGATACCTATAAGTAATTTAGGTATATTTCAGCTAGATTTTAAATAAGTTATTCATTATTATAATATAATTAAATGTATATAAGTATATACATAATTTTCTACTATAAACATCACAACTAAGCAATTTTTTTTAATTACCAAAATTGACTGTTTTCTATGAGTTTTTTTGCGTGCCGGTAAGGGGATCTGTTTCACAAAGACACCCGGTAATTTCTACAAGAAGTTAAACCTGTATTTTATTTTTTTATAGTCCGAATATAAAAAAAATCTGTTGAAGCTTAGGGGGCGTCCATAAAGTACGGTCCCTGGTGAGATGTCGTGAGATTTTATTCAACCCCTGCCCCATCCCCGAATTTCACGTGAGATTTTTCAAAATGTGAGTTTCTTACGTAAACGCTTTGGAATGTTATTGAAAAAAACAAATTTGCATCGTCCTTTTATTAGTAAATGATCTTAATCGTACTACGATTATGTTTAACAAGCTTAAATCTTAAGCATGTACAATCTGGATTATATAGCCCAAAACAGGATATTTTTTTTTTGTTTCAATCAGAAAAAAAATTGCTTGGTATTTGCCGAGACTTGACTTGACCCTCCCCCCCTTAAACACCTCACGTAATTTGTAGACGCCCCCTTATTATATAGGTTATTTATTACGTTACATCACTTTACGACAAACACATTACATCACACCATCAGCCTATAAGTGCCCACTGCTGAGCAAAGGCCTCTTCTCACACGGAAAAGGTTTTAGCTTCAATCACAACACTTGCTCAAGAAACTTGTAATTAGAATTATAAGTCCAGGTTTCCTCACGATGTTTTCCTTCACTATATGCCAGTGGTGTCTAAATAATCATTATAAAGTAGATACATACTTATAACTCGGAAACAGACCATGCGGAAAAAAATTTAAAGAAAAAAATTTTTTTTACTAATGTTCATATTTTTAAAGATAAAATGCTAGAAATAAGAATGCTTTTTTGAAGCAAAAGAAACATGACGTCACAACACATAATCTCGTACGAAATTCATAGAGAACTTATTAATTTTGACAATTCAAAACAATAAATATATAAATTAATTGTTTTCTTGTGTTCAATTGATTTAAGGTTCCGTTTTAAGTTTGAATGACCGTAGACTGTTTCAGTTATAAAGTTTTTTATTCTTTTAGTGAGGGCTACCGTTTTTTTGCTCAACAGATGGCGCTAGTGTCACGTTAGGTCATGTTTGTTCGTGTCTATGATATGGTCTGTCGGTTTAGGTAATTAACTAAATGTAAACGATTTTGACACGTCTTTTTAACTAAAACTAGCTGGTTTTCCTGGTTTTGGTTTAAAAACAATCCTAAGTCCTTTCTCGAGTTCCAAACTATGTCTGTACCAAATTTTACACAAATAGGTTCAGTAGTTTAGGCGTGAAGATAAGACAGAGAGACAGACAGAGTTACTTTCGCGTTTATAATATTAGTTTGAATAGTTTAGATATATGTCAAAATGTAATACCTGATTGTAAGTATTTATCTAATTCGATGTTAGTTAAAAAACTAAATTTAAATAATCTATGTATGTATTTTATACGACCTCTTTAATATAAAAAGACATATCAAAATTGTTTACCATTAGTTAGTCAGCTTAGCCCATAGACCATATCAAATTTTGACAGCTTCATTTTTGGACAAATGATCTAAGCTACACTAGCGATCCTGGCGGCAAAATCACATGCGGTAACCCTCATTGAAATATTACTATTACGTGAACTATTTCGAGAAAAAATGTTGTAGTTCTGAGTCGTCCGTTCATCATTAAGAGTCCTGTAGGCCTACCATGAAGTGTTAAACGTCAATCTTCCGGGCGAGAAAGAGAGATGGAGCTATAAAAGATGTATAGCTCCATCCCTCTTTCTCGCCCGGAAGATTGACGCTTTAACACGCCATGGTAGGTCCTGTGTTGTGACTTGAAAATTGTAGCTCTTCTCAGTTAATTCACGTGAGAAACACCCGGTTTCCGAAAGCTGATCAATGTTAAAATCAATTTAATCTCTTGTCAAATCATCTGATTGGTTGACTGAATTATCAACAACCAATCAGATGACTTGACAAAAGATTTAACAGGAGATTAGTTAATTTTAGCGTTGACAAGCCTTTCAGAAACCGGATGTAAGTCGTTATTTTAAATTTTTTAATAAACTTGTTAAGGTTGTAAAATATTGTGCAATATATAAAAATCGTCCTACAAACTGTAGTTTATATATACCTACCTAATATAGATTCTAATTGTTTTATGTATATAAGCAATTTTATGTATTAAATAAATTTTATGTTTCGAGTGATTTGTGCAATCGAATTTTTTTTATGATTTTGTGTTTTTATGTCGAACTTTTAAAAGAGCATTCTCTAATGTTGCGGGTGTCTCTGGGCAGTGCTACCATACCATCAGGTAATTCAACTTCTAATTTGCCTCCTGCCAGTTTTATAAGTAGGAGTCAACTTCTTATTCTTATGCCCTCGGTGAGGAGAGATGAAGTGTCAGACTCTTTCTGATTACGTGTCTGCAGAGCGAGCAAGGGTATATCGCTGCCCGATCAGAATCTAAGCCGAACGTACGGACGGGGACTTTTAGTTAGTAAGACTCTATAATACGGCTTATAACGGATACCCCGTTTCTTCTGCTCCGGGTAGAGGCCGCGGTACCTTAGTGTGACCCGCGACCTTGGCTACAGTCATATTTGACATTTGCTGACAGTTCTGATTGACAGCACATAGAAGTATAGAAGCAGATTTATATGAAGTTGCAAGATTAAAAATTGTTTTTTTTAATATATTTATTTTCGGTTACAAAATCACTCTGTTATAGGTTGAATCTTATATTAATGTTCTAATTTTAAGTTATATACTTGATAGACATTATTATATTACAATTAAGTATTATAATGTGTCCGTTACCCAGGCCAGATGTTGTCGACAATGGTCATTTGAATCTTATAGATAATTAGTTGTGCGGCTTCTGTAATTGTTGCGCACATTTTTAAATTTGTTGCGCTTATAGTTTTTTAATTATTTCACAAAAACATTTCCTGCTGGCGTAACGTTACCACAGCCAGACCTTTTTCTTTCTAATGGGGATATTTAAATAAATATTAGCTATAAAATTAGTTGTCTAGATAAAGTAAATGTTGTGCCTTATTTTGTATTTGTTCTTTCTTCGGTTGCGAAGTTATTCGAGATTTTGCTGCGGTAACGTTTTTGGTTTTGCTAGATCTTTGAAATGGTTAAGCGGATTCTTATCATATTTTGTACACGACTTCCGAGGACTTAGTTTAAATTTGTTGTGCAATAACAAAACCAAAATAATGCATATTTTAAAGGTTTTTTTCATTAAATAGAAAAACACTTCAATTGGCCCCAGCACTCTCAATAAGAAGTCTAAAGACTTACTTTAAACGTAATTTTAAAGCTTGTAACTGCCTTCAAATGTATGTGAAGTTTCATTAGTATCCCGTAAGTATTTAACAAGTTATGATGATATTCAGTTCTTCACGAGCACGGTCTTAATGCACGCGGTGTTATTTGGCCACTGGATTGGATATATGAACTGAATGTTATGTCAATAATTAGTTGTTTAGATCAGTTGTATATCAGTAAAAATTCAGCTCAATACATTGGATAATTAATGAGATAATACTATGAAAGTCATTAGGAAGTGTATGACCGTGGTAAGCCGACCAAGTTTAGGTGGTTACGAAAAAGCGAAAACGCAGAACATTATGGTACCTTCTAAAACATGTAGGATAGTGTTATAAATTTTGTACAGACATGTACAAAAGTTTAAAAAAAAACTACATGATTATTCAAGATTTTTTATTGAAAGGTAAAATAATCATTTCAATTGAACTTTTACTCCCTTACTTATAAAAACTTGTGTTGCTTAGCAACCGATTAAACATCACCCGTCCTTGTCATTTCTATTTCAAAATGCAGTTCAAAAATCATCAAAAAGGTTACAAAAGTAACCTTCTGGCAAAACTGAGTGCGATATGCAAACAATGTATTACCCCTTCACCTCACTCCTCCTGCGTCCTACCGAACGGCATGCTCTAGCGGTGATTTTTGATATTTTTGTGGAACTGGAAGATAATGTTTTCTTTTATATTATTATTATATAGGTATTAAACAGTGTACGCGTCTGTACCAAAATTGTAAGGTGTATTATACTAAACATTTCAAAAGATAGTACAATGTTCTGCGTTTTCGCTTTTTCGTAACCACCTAAACTTGGTCGGCTTACCACGGTCATTCACTTCCTAATGACTTTCATAGTATTATCTCATTAATTATCCAATGTATTGAGCTGAAATTTTACTGATATACAACTGATCTAAACAACTAATTATTGACATAACATTCAGTTCATATATCCAATCCAGTGGCCAAATAACACCGCGTGCATTAAGACCGTGCTCGTGAAGAACTGAATATCATCATTACTTGTTAAATACTTACGGGATACTAATGAAACTTCACATACATTTGAAGGCAGTTACAAGCTTTAAAATTACGTTTAAAGTAAGTCTTTAGACTTCTTATTGAGAGTGCTGGGGCCAATTGAAGTGTTTTTCTATTTAATGAAAAAACCTTTAAAATATGCATTATTTTGGTTTTGTTATTGCACAACAAATTTAAACTAAGTCCTCGGAAGTCGTGTACAAAATATGATAAGAATCCGCTTAACCATTTCAAAGATCTAGCAAAACCAAAAACGTTACCGCAGCAAAATCTCGAATAACTTCGCAACCGAAGAAAGAACAAATACAAAATAAGGCACAACATTTACTTTATCTAGACAACTAATTTTATAGCTAATATTTATTTAAATATTCCCATTAGAAAGAAAAAGGTCTGGCTGTGGTAACGTTACGCCAGCAGGAAATGTTTTTGTGAAATAATTAAAAAACTATAAGCGCAACAAATTTAAAAATGTGCGCAACAATTACAGAAGCCGCACAACTAATTATCTATAAGATTCAAATGACCATTGTCGACAACATCTGGCCTGGGTAACGGACACTATTATAATAATGAAATAAAAAACTGTTTATATTTATTCTGTTGTTTTATTTCTGGTATTTATCACACTTGTCTAACTTCTTCTCCGACCTTTTTTATGAGGGGAGAATTATTTAAATAATATCTTACCTAATAATATCCGACTTAACCTCCTAGATCCTTCTCCTGCTCCAGGTCGAAGCCGCGACACCGTATTGCGCTTGCCGCTATCTTGTCTTGAGTTAGTACTTAACCAATGTTGTTATTGGACCCATTGTACAGAAATAAGCCCGCCAATTTAGACTGGTAAGTATGTCGCAATCAGCCGGGGTTGCGGGTTAAGCGCAACGAGTCACCGCTCCGCTCCACGGAGAAATAATAAGCGAAGATATGTTTTTTTATGTGTGATACTTAGGTCGGCAAACGAGCAAACGGATTACCTGATGGTAAGCAATCAGCGTCGCCCATGGACCCCCGCAACGAAGAAGGAGTTATGAGTGCGTTGCCGACTTTTTGGGTATTTGGGATTTGGAGATTTTGGGAAAGGGAACGGATTGGGGTAGTGGAAAGATTGGGCCTCCGGTAACCTCACTCACACGGCGAAACACAACTCTTTACTTATTTCACGCCGGTTTTCTGTGAGGCCGTGGTATCACTCCGGTCGAGCCGACCCATTCATATAGCCGATATTCGTCGAGAAAAAAACGAAGGTAATAAAACAAAACAGTAAAATCAAATCTTTTATTTTATATTACGACAATCGTGTGCCCTTTTCATATGGCGTCGCAAAGAATCTTTGCTCGCAAAACAATTATTGCACTCCATACACGAAAAATTCTTTTCTCCCGTGTGTTTAACTTTATGCCTAATGACATCACATTGTCTAAAGAACATATCATGGCATATATCGCATTCATGCTTCCTCTCTCTTAAATGAACGATCTTAGTATGATTTGTACACAAACTTTTAGTTATAAAACACTTTGAACAGAATTCACATTGAAACTCCGGTTTCTTAAAACCATGTTCCTTTATCAAGTGTTCGACTCTTAAATTCTCCTGAAAAAACCTCTCCGTACAATATGGACACGGAAATCTCAATTTACGCTCGTATTTAGCGTTATGGATTTGAATTTCGTGCTGCCGCTTCTCTGGTCGCCTTATAAACGTCATTTCGCAAAATTTGCACTTAATTGCTTTGTGGCACCTAGATTTGTGAATAGTTAAGAATAATGCCGTCGAAAACCCCGCCCCGCATATGTGACACACTTGATTTTGATAATGTTTATTCATATGTATATTTAAAAGTCTGAATACTTCGAACTTTTCCCCGCACAACTGACACGACAATTCCCCGCCAATTTTAAAAGGTATCAAAAGATGGTCGCCTAGCTCAAATGTCAAATCGTGTACATCTGTCAAATGCGTTTGTAAACTTTTTAAATTCTCTAACGTTTCGTTGCAAAGTTTGCATTTTAAAATCGATACGTCGACTTTCACAAAACGATTTTGTTTATCGATTATTTTTTTCTCGATTTCTTTGAGCGAGTGCGTGTTTGTGCTATGTTCTCTTAACAAATTCACGTCTGAAAATGGTTCTTTGCAGCAAAAACATCTGTACCGACTTTTGTCCCATTGAAATATTAAAATAGTAGAATTGGCGAGTAGTTTTAATGAATTTTCTCGTAAAATGGGCCCGTTGCCCCGCCGTTCTGCAATTTTCGACCAATCTGAAATAAAAACACGTTTGTTTTATTATATGACCGACACTTTATGGTTTTGGATTGAATTTCTAAAGTCGAAATCATTTATCAATTAGGGCACAAATATTCCCTTTCAGGCACTTTTGCACGTCAAACAAAACTTAAAAATAAAAAGTGTCAGCCTGTCGGTCAGTCCTCTAGTGAAGCTATTTGCTCGTTCCAAATTGTAGATTGCGATGGAGAAGAATGAGCATGAAACTCCATGGTTACTCTTTTTAAAACGGTTTACATACAGATTCTTTTGTACATTCGAATATTTGAGAACAGTGTAACACTAACCATTTTATACTATTTAAAAACTAGCGGCTTCACACGGGTGCAACGCTGATCGAAACTAAATTTCTCCACAATTTAATGGATGCTATTGTTATATAGACCTCCCAAACCACCCGAACTTTAATCACTTAAAAAGTTTGTAGTTTTAAAGATTTAAGTATACATGGGGATATAGGGACAGAGAAAGCGACTTTGTTTTATACTATGAAGTGATTATTGAGTTTTCCTTATAACCTTCTAACTTGGGGCCATTTGATAACATGTTATGTTATATTAAGTATGTTACAATGTAACTCACCTTTATCTTTTTTCTTTTTAGATGTCGCCAATCTTGTAATCTTCGATTTTAAAATGGCTTCCTTCTGTGTAATCTCGTTTTTGACTTCAGACAAAATTTCTGAAAAATATAAATTATTTTTTATTTAGTAATTAGCTATTTTAGCGAGGTTTCAACCGCTGCTCGGTTTCTTCAGATTGTAGTGTGATGTTTTATAGCCTATAACCTTCCTTGATAAATGGACTTACAAACACAAAACGAAATTGTTTAATCCCAACCAGTACCTACTTTCAGAGATTAGCGCGTTAAAAAAGAAACTATACAGCTTCATAATATTAGTAAATATAGATGGGCAGACATTTGCTGACTATCACTCCTGGTGGTAAGCTATGATGCGACCTACGATGGAGCACGCCTACCCATAAGCAACCTTTTCACTCGGGCCTTGAAGACACCCAGGTTTATACCCTTCGGGGAACACAGACTCCGGCAAAAAATTCCACTTCTTAGCTGTTCTGATTATCAAACTGGAGGAGACGAGCTTCGTGCGTATATTTTAAAGTGTGGGAGAGCCATGCTTCGGCACGAATGGGCCGGCTCGACCGGACTGATACCACGGCCTCACAGAAAACCGTGTGAGTGAGGTTACCGGAGGCCCAATCCTTCTCCACCCCCAATTCCTCCTCAATCCCTAAATCTCCAAATCCCTAATCCCTAAAAGGTCGACAACGCACTCGTAACCCCTACGTTGCGGGTATCCATGGGCGGCGCTGATTACTTACCATCAGGTAATCCGTCTGCTCGTTTACCGATCTATTACATAACAAAAAAAATGTGAGGGATATCTACCACGAAGCGATGAAGTTTTGCCGATTGTCTGAAGGTACGATGGTGGAACGGATTATAGAGAATCAAGTCATGCTAATTTAAAAAAAAACTGCCAAAATGACTGTCATATGCAATACGCCAGCCATTTTTTTGTTGGGTTTTGGAATCGTGTACTAGGGTCGAGCAAGGATCGTAATGTTTTTTGTTGCCTAACTAACTAAAGACAGACAGACATACAGACACGTCAAACTTATAACACCCCTTTTTCCGTCGGGGGTTAAAAAGAGAAAAGTCATTTGATAATTAAAAATTTTCTTACAAAAAGATATGTTTTCTAATTACGACATTCAAGGATGTAGGTGTCCTTGTGACCATACTTCATTCCTCTCCCCCCCTCTTACCCCTACTGAAAAGTGAACAGATTATTATCACAAGGTCTAACTTACCATCATCATCATCATCATCGTCTTCTTCATAAATATCGTCATCAAACTCCGGATCAGGCGCCTCATATTTAATATTCTCCGATTTGACATCAGCTGAAACAAAAATAAAAATATTAACTTATTATTATCTAATGGAGTACGTCAGCAAACGCATTACCTGATGGTAAGCAATCGGCGCCGCCCATGGACACCCAACGCAACGTAGTTATGAGTGCGTTACCGGCCTTTTGGGGATAAGGGTTTTGGATATTACGGATTAGGGAGGGATGTTGGAAGGGAAGGATTGGGCCTCTGGTAACCTCACACGCCGGTTTTCAACAACTGAGTGCCGTGTCCGAATTTGCATTAGGTTAAGTAGAAGACATAAATGTTGCTTTGATCGGTATTGCATATGTTGCAAACTGACACTTGCGTACTTGTCTTCAGAACGGGTCCACCACATAAACTGGTGTGGTTCTTTCCTCAAAATACCACTACAAAATGAACTTGCACGGTTTTCACACATTCTATTATTTTTAACATTTTCTGGACTTGAAAAGAGACTGACCTCTGAGTTTGTTTCGGCATTTCTTCTCAGAGTAGTCAGATAGGAAATGCCGGCTTGATCTAGTTTTTTACATATAATTTGACGTGTAAAAGTGCCGAGTTATGTATGGCCTATTTGCAAAAAACAAAGACCTTATACTCTAAACTAGACTGTGCACTAAGGCGCAAAAACCGAGCCGGTGCGAGACAGCTCCCGATGGTAGTGTGTCCCTTTCTAATGTAGTGACCATGACCAAACAGAATACGGGACAAATTGCTTGTAAAAACGATTATTTAAGTATCATGATATATTGATACTACCAAACTAGCGTAACTTCACCAACCTAATTTTTTGTAAGAAAAAACCAACAATCCAAAACGTGTGTATATTTTTACTCGACTTCCAAAAAGAAGGATGGTTCTCAATTCGACCATATATATATGCTTTTTTATGTTTGTTCGCCGATTTCTCCGTTATTAATGAACCGATTTTGATAATTCTTTTTTTGTTGGCAAGGAGATAGTTTTAGAATGGTCCCATGATAAGGAAATCAGGATCTGATGATGGAAGACCAGAGAAATTGAGAACTTTCAAAAATTGAAGGTACGAGTGGTGCTTTTGCATGTGGTTTTAGTAGGCTTTTGACAACGCTACAACTTGCCGATGTTCGAACTCGACCTGATGATGGAGCCGGAAGACAATCAAGGGATCTCCTTGACTATTTGAAGTAGTTGCCTTGTGTTTGGGCTTGAATGATTCGTATGCACAAAGATTGGTAGTAAGGGTCTGATGATGAAAACGAAAGACAGCTCAGGAAACTCCTGACCGTTTTACAGTAACTACATCGTGTTTGGACCTAATTTATTTATATCGATGGAAGCTTTGCACCTTTATGAATTACAATAAAGTTATACAGTAAATCGTTATGTTGAAGGTGGAAGACCGTCGTGGAATCTCCTTGACTATTTGGAGTAGTTGCCTTGTGTTTGGGCTTGAATGATTCGTATTGATGAGCACTTTTCACCAAGATTGGTCGTGACTGTCATTAAGGGTCTGATGATGAGAATGAAAGACAATTTAGGGAACTCCAGAACGGTTTTCAGTAACTACCTCCTGTTTGGACTTAATTCATTTATATTGATGAGAACTTTGCACCTATATGGATTGTGTATAATGAAGGTCTGCAGTATACCTGATGATGGAAGTCATTGACATTTGAGGGAATTCCTCAACGATTTACAGCATTCAAAGCTGACTAACTCAGGACTATTATTACCGTGATTTTCGGTCTCAAATAGCCGTCGTCTTCTCTTTCGAGAAGCATGCTAGCTTTTTCTGCCTATCACTTAAAATGGTAAAATAAAATATTTTTAACAAAAAAACCGACTTCCAAAATAACTAAACTAAAAAGCAAAAAATAAATTTTGGAAGTCGGTTTTTTTTTTTGTTAAAAATTACTTTTTTAAATCTACAGAACCTGTAAGTAAAGTAAGTAAGTATTTATATAGTAATCTGTACACGTGGGTAAGGGTTGAAAGTACTTTTTTCTACTTTTAAAAGTGATATATTCCCACCATCATATTAATATTACCTACAGGAAAATGATGATTTCGGCGAGGGAATACACCGTGAGGTTGGCTGAATGTTTAATCATTATCTGAAAAATTTGTCTGATTCCCCTTGTGGCTACGAAAGTCAGATGGCAATCGCTTTACTGTAATTATCAGACTCGCCACTCCAAGATCGTATTCGGCGAACCTTGGCAAGTTCCTAGGTGAAAGCTTAGCATATGTAACCGGGATAACATTTGCTAAGATGATGAGGAGGATTATTATTAAATGAGTGTTAGGGCAAATGAATGTGATGCAGTATTGTGGAATGAAAAAGACTGTTTTCTTTTAATATTGATTTATTTTTATACATTGCTAAACAATACAGTTTTACGCAATTTTTGTCATAATGTAGCCCTATTTCCTACATGCTTGAGGCTTAAAGTCTTCCCGTAGCTTTTATGTCTTAAATTTAAGTTTTTTTTTATCAATACATTAAATCAGTTCCAATTCGTGGGATTCGTCAGATGCTGGATGGGCAGGCAAAAGGTGCTTAATTTTAGGGGTGAATTGATGTACTATCATATTAAGCATTTATTTATATTCAAGCTCTGTAAATCAGGAGAGATTACCAAAAAAAGTTTTTCTATATACTTTACTACATTGAACACATGTTGAAGCCTCAGATTAATATAATTACAATTTTGTTTTCTGACAAGCTTGGTAAGCATTATTTTTTACATTACTTTATCTAATTCTATAAAACATTCAAAAATTCTATTATATAAGTATAACAGTTAGTCGTATCTTCTGCCTATCTACTGCGATATAGTAAGAAAATCTTTGATCGAGAAAATTCATTGTTACCCTAACCCGAAATCAGCAAACCGCCATCTTGCATTAATTGTTACCAAACACAAACATTCAAGTACTACTGTTTACTCTGTATTAATGATTTTTCGTATAATACCGCAAATTGACTATTAATTATAAGGACTATAAAGACATTTATATACGTTTTGTAGTTTATGAATTGTTTGTTTTGTTAAAACATAAAACATAATTATATTTAATTTTCTACCATTTCTACCAACCCCTAAGTTTAGTTGAGCTGGCAAGATGTGAGACAAGGACACACTACCGTGAGGAGCCCTCTCGCCTGGACCGGTTTTAGTTTGTTAACGCTTTTAAGAAAATAGCTACCCTATACATAACGGGATAAAGCACATTTTAGCTAAACAAAAAATTGGTGCACAGTCTAGTTTTAAGTACAAGGTCTTTGGCAAAAAATAATTCATTGTTTCAGACTTGTTTATGACGTTCGACCCTCTGATTGGCTAGCTCCAAGTGCACTCAGCCAATCAGAAGGCAAAAGTTTCGATATGGTCAAAGTCTAAGTGGGACGAAAGTGAGGAGAGCCAAGCTTCAGCACGAATGGACCGGCTCAACCTAATAAGTGATACCGGCGGTACCGGTAAAAAAAGCCGGCGTAAAACAATCACAGCGTTGTGTTTCGCCGTGCGAGTGAGGTAACTGGAGGCCCAATCCTTAATCCCCAAAAAGTCGGCAAGTCGTACTCGTAACTCCTAGGTCCTCCGATGTTGCGATTGTCCATGTGCGGCACTGACTGCTTACTGTATCACTCCCAAGCCCACCCATTCGTGCCGAAGCATGACTCCCACACTATTATAATTATAAATTGTCAGTAATATCCTCAATTTGATTGGTAGAGAATATCTGTGGCATTAAGTCCACCTTGTACACAGATGTATGTGCAAAAGCTTAAATCGAAACTAATCCAAATATTGGATTTGTTTCGATCCAAACTATATAATATTCTAAATGCGAAAGTAACTCTGTCTGTCCATCTTTTCTTCACGCCTAAACTACCAAACCTATTTGTGTGAAATTTGGTTCAGACATATTTTGTAACTCGAGAAAGGACATAGGATAGTTTTTAAACCAAACAAAAATCTGCAGGAAGTCACTTTTACACGCGAACAAAGTCGCGGGCAAGAGCTAGTAAATAAATAAATAAATACCTGTATCTTGTTCCCATTTCATGTTTCTAATAATCTGTTTATAATGTTCTTCATTCTGTATAACCATGTGTTTGAATTTTGTAGCATCCCGTAATTTGATGATACATGATTCACATATATGTAGGTCTGTAGGCTGGAGGTCTCCGGATAACTGTAATAAACCACAAACCTCTTTTAAACTTTTGACTGCTAAAAGAAAACTATTGATGGTCAATCCTCCGATACCATAGGTCACCTGTGACCTATGTGATGGTTCAAAGTGCCCACTGCTGAGCAAAGACCTCTTCTCATACTGAAAAGGTTAGAGCATTTATCACCACGCTTGCTCAATGCAATGCATTCAAACTTATAATTAGAAATTATAAGTCCAGGTTTCCTCAGGAGGACCTTCACCGTATGTCAGTGGTGTCTAAATAATCATAGAAAGTACGTATAACTTCGGAAAAAGTCACTTTGGTACTTGCCAGGTTTCGAACCCTCATGCATGAGAAGAGGGCTGCTTAACCTCCGGGCTACCACGACTGTGATGGTTAACATGTCATATCCTACTAATATTGAGCTAAAAATTTTTATGTGAAAGTGTGTGTCAATGTATTGATGTATGTTTGTTATTCTTTAACACATGAACTGCTGGGCCAATTTGGTTGGCATTTAGTATGTAGATAGGTGGTATCCTGAATTAACACATAGGCTAGACACCATAACACCTGGGTAAAGCTGTGGGCAGGAGCTAGTTAAGCAAATATCTACAGGCAATATTAGTTAATTTGTTTTGATTATATATATGGCATTCTCACAGGCATTAAGTCTCTACAATATAAACTGTAACATGCAGGCATTATTATTCAATGAACAAAATTTTTAAATAAAACTTTAATGACTAAATACATTCTTGTATGTAGTATGATATCAAAACGGAATACTCCAGAGAAGGCCTACAATTTAGGGGTGTTCTATTGATCATATTTTTAAAACAATCCTTTGAGGTGTATTTTAAATGTGTAAAAAATACATTATATGTACCATTCCTAACAGCGTACATTACAGGTACCTATGTAGAAAATAGAGTTTGTGAGCTAGTCCTTCCAATTTTAAAATTGCAATATACAACATTGCCATACTTTGCGTAAAATTATAGGTCAGTGAGTGCGCAAGAATGTAGTAAGGCAAGTGTCGGCGAGTATTAATAGGAATGTAGTTTTTTTAAAGATTATCAATGAAAATCATTAGGAATCTTACTTGAATATCAAATGTAGCCTTCAACATGTCTGAATACACTTCCTTTTGATCTGAATAATGATATTCTGTAAAAACATTTTTAAAACAACCAGAATCTAAACAACATCGGCATATAACATTCGATTGTAAGTCATCCATAACGTTTTTTAAATCTATTTCCATTTTAAAACAGATAAAAGAATATTTAAAACAATTTTTCAACAATATACACGAACTTTTAATTGATGAATTCTATTTATTTTCTATAATTTTCATCAAGCCAATCGACCACCCAATGTCAACAACTTTTTTATTTACATCGATTTTGACATTCTGTCAGTAAGCGTTTCATGCTTTATGTCAAACTTTTATAAGATTTTTAGCATAATAAAATAATGGTTGTCAGATGAATTATTTCCGACTTCGAGAATCAGCTCTAGTGTTCTCACGCTAGGCTTTAGTTGACGCTAAAATGTGAAGCGAAAGGAACTTGAAACTCGTGTCCTCCTTCTACTCAGAAGTTTTTGTCTATTTCAGCTCAGAAGTTTGCGGAGCGAGTGAATGAACGGCCCTCCTCACGTGCTAGCCTCAAGAGATACTATGATCCGTAGACAGAGCTAAACGTAGTGCCTTATTCTCTTTGGACAGAGCCAGACCAGAACGTGTAACGCGTCACGTTCCATGTGCGCCTTCAGCCCTAAATAATACCATGGCGTAGCTGGTCGTGTCACGCCAGAACGCCTCGGTTTCATACTTTTAAAAGCACGCGATACGACAGACACGCGACGTCGCGTCCGTCTTTAGCCATAGTTAATGTTTAAAATATCTTCTTCAGTAATATATTTCTACCTTCAGAAGTGTGTATATTTCAGAAGTGTGGGAGAGCAAGTTTCGGTATCAATGGGTCGGCTCAACCGGAGTGATACCACGGCCTCACAGAAAACCGGCGTGAATTAACCACAGCGTTGCGTTTCGCCGTATGAGTTCGGTTACCGGAGGTTCAATCCTCCCAATTCCTAATTACCCACAAAAGTAACTTTTTAGTAGGTAGCTATTAGATACGAGTGTCCGTGGGCGGTACCTATTTTTTTTTTTATTTTATGTGATAGATCGGCTAACGGGCAGACGGATTACCTGATGGTAAGCAATCAGCGCCGCCCATGGACACCCACAACGGAGGAGTTACGAGTGCGTTGCCGACCTTTTAGGGATTAGGGAGGGATTGGGGGAGGGCAAGGATTGGGCTTCCGGTAACCTCACTCATACGGCGAAACGCAACGCTGTGGTTAATTCACGCCGGTTTTCTGTGAGGCCGTGGTATCACTCCTGTTCGAGCCGACCCATTCGTGCCGAAGCATGGCTCTCCCACACTATTATTGCTTACCTGGCCCGGAACAGGATGGTTCTTAGTCAATAAGAATATAACACTTCCTTTTAGCCCACTAAAACAGCACTCAAGATTTATAATAATTTTACAAGAAAGCAAATGTTTCTTTTTAAAAACTCAAAGAATATTCTATGAATCTCTTTTTCAGCAGCTACTATAACGTTATCGATACCTATTGAGCAAAAAATTGATATCATTTTAATTTGTTTTTATGTCGAAGTCGTAACATGACTCCCGTCACTGAAACGACCTCAGAAAAAAACCAAGAAAAAAAACAACACTTTCTTTCTGTTTCGTTGTACCTATCAGTGACTTGAGACATATGCGACTCAATCCCTCTTCTCCCATCCCAAATCTCTCAATCTTCAAATGCAAAACCTTGAAAAAGCCGGCAAAGGACTTGCATCTCTTTAAATTAAGTTAAACTCTTTATTTCAGGGCAGAGAGCCATAAGGTAGAAAACATTAGTTAACATTTTCATAATTATTTATCAATTATTGTCATGGACATCAGGACGCACATTCTACTTGACGTCTACTTGCCCAGTTTAATAAACGGGCCATCAATTTTATCTGCCAATATAGCTAGTCTACTGTTAGGACTGTCCCTCAATTGCCGCATCATGGATGCATATCGCTTGCATAATGGTATAGAAGTAATCTACCCTAGCTTCTGCAAACATTCCAGGTCCATTCACCATCGAGGCAGTCCCAACAGCATCCTCAGCGCATCACTATATTGAACGCGCAGAAATTGATAGAACGGCAAACGAGCAAACGGATTAAATACCTGATGGTAAGCAATCAGCGCCATTCATGGACACTCGCAATAAGAGAGGAGTTACGAGTAAGTAACCGACCTTGTGGGCATTAGGAATTTTGGATTGGGGAGGGATTTGCAGAGGGGGAGGATTTGGCTTTCAGTAACCTCACTCACTCGGCGAAATACAACGCTGTGGTTGTTTCACGCCGGTTTTCTGTGAGGCCGTGGTATCACTCCGGTCGAGCTGTCCCATTCGTACCGAAGCATGGCTCTCCCACACTTAAAGGCTACCTTGGTGTTGTAATGGGTACCCATAGGCTAGTTTTTACTGTCAGGTGAATAGGGAGCTAGTTGACGGTCCTATCCATAAAAAATATAAATAGTTTAATGATAAATGAAAATTAAAACTATCTAACTATGAATGTTATGAGATATTCCCTGGTTATAAACGACAGGATTTTATCTTTTATGATTGAAAACCTAAAAAATATCACATATCTAGATTCTACAGCATAAGCAAATCAAGTAGGCTGATAAATAAAATACTGTTTGGTAAATTAAGTTATCAAGTTATCAAATAATAATTTGATACATGAGAAAAAAGAAACGTTTATGTAATACTAGACTTTGGTATAATATCTGTCATACTTTCCGATATTTTGAAGCTTATTGCTATTAAGTATTTATTTTAATATATTTTGTAATCCTTAATAGTTTATAACAAAATGAAGAAGAAAAATACTTACCCAGAATGTACAATGGAACGAGAATCTCCTGAAATAGAAGTGAATAAAGGTAAAAAATTCAAAACATTAAACCCCCGAAATGTATAAGCATCTATCATGGAAATATTTTTTAAGAGCTGGGTAGAGTGAGTAATTCTTTGAAATAATTATGCTACCACTGGTAACCACGACTGATTTTATTCACAGAAATGTCCTATTTAAATAGGTATATACCATCCAAGTTTTTCTCGACCTATAGCGATGAGCCACTGCGCGAGGCGCACGCGCAGGCAGTTTCTCAACGCGCCCTAAATCGTAACAAGGGCTTAAATATCGGCTGTTGTCGAGTGCAGATGAAGATACATCGGTTGTTGCTGGTGTTCCTACTTGTTTAGTTCGCCTGCTCCGGTGGCTCCAGCTATTGGGTTTGCGCTTATAAACCGCTTCTTTCGATGCAGTACGAAATTCTGATATCGTTCGGGCTGCGTCTGTGTTAACTGTCCCATATTTCTCAACTGAGTCTTTATGGAGGTATAAAAATGAATAAGTAAATGACTTTTCCCGCCTTGGATGGGGGGAGATGCAGATTTAGACTCCAGCTGACTAAAAGCCACGACGTTCCTTCTTCTGCTCTAGGCCGACGCCGCGGTATATTGCGCTTGACCGCAACCCTTCCTAAACATCAGCCCTATTGGGCCTGATCTGTGGTGGTCTGTTGACTCTTCAAGTTGCGCGCGGAACAATCCGCGCCGTACGCTCGACCGTGGCTGTGGTGTTGGTCGGGTGGTGAACCTCCTTGCTGTGTCTTCTACTGCAGCGGCTGGGGTGTGAGAAGGATATTTCCCTTAGGCGCTCCGCTTCCTTCTTTGCGAGCATCACTGCTTCTTAGAAAGAGAAGATGACTGCGACTGACAGCGTGTCCCCCGGGTAGTCCTCAACGGACAAAACACCCAGGCGGTTCCTCCCGCTAGATCTGAAATAGATACCTACCGAAGATTCCGTTTCCGATAAGCACCTGCGTCAGGCGGAAGGTGAGGATGCCATAACGTCTTTTTAGCCACTCCTCAAAGAGTGTGCGCGTTTCCATACTGAATCTCAGACGTCTTTTTTAAGATGTTGCTTTCTGGTTTCTATGCAGAAGTTAAAAACGTGATAAACATCTTGTTCAAGACGATTGATTCTGTGTTTCTATGCCAACAGATAAGTCTAAAACGTACCTAATAACTGATAAGCGGTAGTGTAGGTATTTCAAGGAGATTGTTTCATTGTTCTTTTGCAGAATGTCCAAAACCTAATAAGTTATCTGGTTCGATAGTACCTAAGTAGGTACATATTATAATGTGGTAGATAATGGTTCTGGACTGCTTAAAAGTCGTATGCGGCGCCAGGCCTAAGTAAATTTGAGGATGGAGCGAGATCCAACTATGGTGGTTTTCTTGCCTTTATACCTATATCTACCAATTGTGAGCCGTAACTCACCTTCCGCTACTGAACCGACCGAACGAGTTTGGTAAAAAAAATGTCGCAGTCAGAATGCGCAACCAGACAATGATTGTGTTGGCCAACTTTTATTACTTATTTATAAATAGTACTTAAGTTTTTTTAATTATATTAAATTTTATACTGCAGTTCTAACTAAGTAGCTTTACGCTAAAATTATCACTGGGAAACGACTTTTATTTTTAGGTTTTTAAAAAAAAAAATTATTGCGCGCAATGTGAAGCAAATGGACTTCGTGTCATTGTGTGCGTAGGTTCACAGCTTAGCATGAAAACGCTGTGATAAGTACGTAGGTCGACGTTTACTTCGCAACAACAAAACAATTCCGTAAAATAAAAATCCTACTGAGATGCACGATGTTTTTTGTGCGGGTCTGCATTTATTTATTACGTACATTACTGTTCGTAACTTCAAAAGCGTAATTTATTTAGAAAATTCGAAAATTCAGGTAATGTTTGTTTGGAAAAAAGTTTTGTAATAATACTAGAATTCGATTGCGGTATAAAATAAAAAATAAAAATGCATCTTTGACCTTCAATATCTCGACAACCCGTGGGACTCTACGGGTTCTCGATACTTTTAGAATATAATATTTTTTTTGTATTCAAATTATTATTTAATTTTTTTTTTGAACACGCGTACAACGTTGCAAAGTAGTATGGAATGAATCTCAACTATACCTACTCCGGACTCTGGAGTCATCATTTGAAAACTGATCTTTACGCCTTAGTGCAATACTGTGACGATAAAGAAGTTGTAGCGACATCTACCGCAAAGCACGCAGCAACAGCACTAATCACATTCAAGTTTGTACACGGTATAACATTTCTCAACGCAATTAGAACAAGTATCCCGACAACAACCGTCGGGTAGTAGCCCACCAGACACAACACTTTGTCTAGTCGGAGGAGCCTTTTCAATGGAGTATAAAGAACTTTGCGACCAGTTGTATCATTATCCCTTTAAAAAGTTATTACTTCTAAAATCCTTGAAAACGATTAACTTTACCCTAAAAATATGCATTTATATTTACAGAATTCGTAGAATCTGTCGGCAATAATTTCCGAGTTCTGCCACTATTTGAAAAAGCACTTTTCGAATACAAGTACAAGAAATACTATTCTTTGAACAACAATGAGTTCCTCAAATGTAGATGGCGCTCCTACGTCAAAGATTTTCACTTACGCCAATTTGAACCTTTTGCGTTTATTTGCGTCAGGTAATGTCCATTTTATTTTATTAAATACTAGCCACTGCCGAGCCATTTCACCCGCTCCTGTTAATCGTAAGATGATATTTCATAGTCATACTACTCATTAACATTATAGCTATCTATCAGTGAAAGAATTTTAGAAATCGGATCCGAGCAGTTCCGAATATTACTCCCTACATGCAAATTATATAAAAATAACCACAGCGTTGTGTTTCGCCGTGTGAGTGAGGTTACCGGAGGCCCAATCCTTCCTCTCCCCCAATCCCTCCTAAATCCCTAAATCTCCAAATCCCTAATCCCTACAAGGTCGGCAATGCACTCGTAACTCCTCCGTTGCGAGTGTCCATGGGCGGCGCTGATTGCTTACCATCAGGTAATCCGTCTGCTCGTTTGCCGACCTATTAAATAAAAAAAAAAGAAAAAAAAATTACGAATACTTCCTCTTTATAATATTAGTATAGATTCGTAGTAGGTTCAAAGCGAGGTAGCCATGCGAGGCGAGGTTGCTCCAAACGTGATGAACTAGCAAGGAAGTTCGGATATACAAATACTTGATCAGAATTGAAACTAAAGCAGGAACGGGCCAGCTCGTCTAACCAAAATGTTACCGCAGTCTCTCAAAAAATCAACATGAACATAAGTAAGATTATTGCAGGCCCAATCTTTGCCCTCCAAATTCTATTCCCCAAATCTCAAAAACCGGCCAAGAGCGTATCGGGCTTCGCTCGGTGTAGGGTTCGTAGCATTCCGTCTGCCACAATAAGTACCTACCTATCCTCACTTAAGAGTTATTGTAAATCTTAAAACCGCAATTCAGCGTAAGTAGGTAGCAAAAGAACGACATTATTCATCATCATCATTATCACCCTATAAGTGCCCACTGCTGAGCAAAGGCCTCTTCTCGTACAGAGAAGGTTAGAGCATTAAAGAACGACAACGCATTCCTAACTACTATAGTGTTAGGTATGGTCTTCCATGGGCCACGATTGCTTGCCATCAGGTGATAAATATTTTTTATTTATTTAAAAAATATGTTTGTTTATTTATGATTTCAGGGATTTTCACTTTTACAAACAAACGAATCGGCTCATTGAGTCAGAAAGTATTTATCGAAAGACTGATTTCCGCCACAAACTTAAAGCGGGACCTGGTGTCGATATACAAGGACAAATGCCGATTCCACAAGAGCTTATAATGAAACGGGGACCGAAAAAATCTGAAATGATACATAAAAAAAATTTAGAAGCAAAAAAGGGTTTGTTAAATATGCATGATGATGTTAAAAATGGATAATTTTTGTCATTTTTTATCTGTTATTAGTCTGATTGTCATTGACGTTTAATTATGCGCGGGAAAAGTTGAGGGTAGATGGCGGAGCATTTGTTTTAATTATAAAAAATAATGTTTTTAATCTAGAATACCTTTTAAGTTATGAATTTCAGTACCTACTTGTTTAGGAATTTATTTTTAGTTTTTAGACATTGTTAAGTTTGGTATTTAAAATAGTTAAATAAATCTTAATTAAAGGTAAGGTCTTGTGTTATTTGTACTTATGTCTGTCAATACTACTATGCCAATTAATTTTGACGAATAAATTATCCACAAGTGTGGGAGTGTGGGAGAGGCAAGCTTCGGCACGTATGGGTCGCCTCAGACAGACCAGCCCGCTTAGCCGGACATTTGGCTAAAAAGGCCGGACACCCTACATTCTTAAGGATTTTGTATCTCAGTATTAATAGGTACGACAAGATTTTATCTAAATCAAGTATTTTTGATTATTGTCATAAATCTTGTTGAATTCTTATGAAATAATTAATAAGTCTAAGTGTTTGCTTCGCTCCAGCCATGTTCGGGGTTTCGTTTCACTCGTTTGCGATTGTGAAAAGTTTAGGTAAAGTAAAAAGCCTAACAAAAGCCGGACAGGCCGGACACCGATTATTTTGGCCGGACTAGCAATCAAAAAGCCTAACTATCTATGTCCGGCTTTATCCGGACGCCTGGCAACGCTAATCGGAGTGATACTACGGCCTCACAAAAAACCGGCGTGAAATGCCGTATTGTGTTGTATTTCGCCGTGTGAGTGAGTTTACCGGAGGCCCAATCCCTCCCCCTTCCCCCATCCCTTCTCAATCCTTAAATATCCAAAGCCCTTATCCCTAAAAGTCCGGCAACGCACTCATAACAAGTTTGGTGTTGCGGGTGTCCGTAAGCGGCGCTAATTGCTTACCATCAGGTAATCCGTTTGCTCGTTTGTCTTCGAAAAATCTTTTATCTCAAAATATTGACGTACTAAGGTACCTACAAATAACTTTAGCATACTCTCTCGTGTATCGCTGTCCAGGGAGATGAGGAGGCATAGGACCTGTGCCAGGTTAGACCATTTATCTTGAATACGTATATAGGTACCACCAGGTTTTGTGAGCTGAAAATCATCCAATGACTTCTCCCGCCCAAGGTCGAGCCCTAGGGAGTGTCACACTCTTACTGACTAAAAACCCCTCGTTCCTTCTCCTGCTCTGAGTCGAGGCCGCGGTCACACATTGCGCTTACCCCGCAAGTCTAGCTGAATATCAGCCAGCCCTATGGAGCCCCGTCTGTGGTGTTCTATTGGCTCTTTAGGACGCGCGTGAAACGCTACGCACCGTCCGCTCCGGTTTGGTTCTGGACGGGGAGCTACCCTACTAGCCGTCTGCAGACCCGCGCTTACGGTGGCCGGAGATCGTCTCTCAATCCCCGACGCCCGAAGTGTCGCCTACTGCGGCGGCTGGGGCGTGAGGAGAATAGCCCCCTCACGCGGTCGACCTCCTTCCGCAGGAGATGCCTAACGTTGTGATTATATTGCTTCATTCCTCGAAACTGTTTTTATGGCAGGACGGCAAACGAGTTTATAGAACTAAATACCCCTTGGTTACCTGATGGTAAGCAATCGGCGAATTTCATAAGAGCATTGCCGGCCTTTCAGGAGTAAGGGATTTGAGGATTGGACCCCTTCAAGATAGGGCTCCGGTTGTCTTGTTCACATAAGCGAAACGCAAGGCCCTAGTTAGCCACTACTGTATCCTGTGAAGCTATGACGAGCTGGGTTAGCTCGTTCATTTCATTCGTTCCGAATCTGAAACCCGGTTTCTGAAAGTCTTGTCAACGCTAAAATTAACTAATCTCCTGTTAAATCTCTTGTCAAGTCATCTGATTGGTTGTCGATAAAATTAGTCAACCAATCAGATGACTTGACAAGAGATTAAATTGATTTAAACATTGATCGGCCCTTCGGAAACCGGGGGTGAGTCTCAAATTTTTGAAAGAACACTTGCAAGCGTAACTGCGCCGTTTATTTCAATTCCCAGGTTAAAAATCATATTTTTAGTTAGGATTTTGTCAACTGCTATGTACCTGTCTGTAAGAACCACAGTGAACTTAAATAAAACACTTCTTTTTATACGGATCAACTTTATTTTACGAAATAATTAAACAAAATAATAATGAACAGCCATATTTTTGTAGACACGCACCATTTGTTACCAAATTGTTCGTGAAGATTACGTTTACAATAATTTAATAAAAAAATACGTAGTTTAAAAGCGCCATTTTGAATTTTGTAGCGATGATTTATAAACGTCAGAAAAAGGCGCGAATAATTGACTGGATACAAACTATAGTGGAGTATATGTTTTGTAATCTAAATATAAAGAAGATAATACGCTTAATCACTAATATTTTTGTACAATAACCTACGGGAGTAGCTAAATAAAGTATTTTGTGAACTTGGTTATCTATTTAATTCCAATTTAAACTAAAAAAGAGAACATGATTACATTTATTTTATTACAATTTATATTTTAATACGCCATATATTTATATTTTCGTTTTTTTTTCACTACGTCAAAAGATGTAATAGACAAATTTGTGTTTTTTTTTTAATACATGGCAAATGAAAGAGGTTATATAAAATAGTTATATTGATTGGCTTAGATGTCAATGCCAATGAGTTTCTTGTCGAAGATGAACTCTCCGAGGGCACCGTGGCGGTCGAGGAGTTTCTTGAGGGTGGAGGCTTTGCCCGCAATGTCGCGTTGACCCTTGTATTGTTCCTCCAAGAAGTCTCCAGTCAGGTAATCGACCAGCTGTGAATAGATTTTTAAGGTTAATATCTAGTTAGATTAGTTTAGAATTTTCTATCAACGCTTCTCTTTCCGTGGATTACGTAAGAGCAGATTACGGGATTATACTTTTAAAAGAGCCAGCAGCAGCACTCTCTGATAAGCCTGAACTTTATAAACTGACATTCTGAATAACGAGGAGATTATGACCAAAACAACTCTTTAGTAAAGTAGCCTCAAAAAGTCAAGTCAAATCATTTAGATATCCCAAATAGACTTTTGAACGACAAACAAAAAAAAAATTTCTAAAAGTTCAACTTTTTGTGCGACAGTCTGTAGGTCAGTCCTCTAGTGAACGTATTTGCAAGTTCCAAAGTGTTGTAGGAAAAGAACGAGCAAGCATAAGATCGAACTGTCGTTGACACAGATAATCCAGATTTGAGAACAATTTGTATGTAGGTATGTAGTATCTTATAAAAACTTACATGGTAATCGTTGAACTCGCTGTCATCCTCGCAGGCCTTGATGACGTTCCTGATGCTCTTGGTGACGGCGCTCTCCATCAGCAGGGCATGCTCCAGGGCCTCCACACCACCTTCCCAGGTCTTACGCTCAGGGGCCTGAGGGGGCAAATCAAGGATTATCAGATCTGTAGGGATGCTAGGATTGAAATTAAAAACCGTTGTACTAGACCAGGCCTGGAAGTTAAGGAATTGTCATCCATGAGGGTTCGAAACCTGGTAAGTACCGATGTGACTTTTTCCGAGTTATATGTACTTTCTATGATTATTTAGACACCACTGACATACGGTGAAGGAAAGCATCGTGAGGAGGCTTGGACTTATTATTTCTAATCGTAAGTTTGAAATCGCGAATCTGCCTTGAGCAAGCGTGGTGGTTACCTATCAAATCGTCGCTGTGTGTGAGAAGAGGCCTTAGTTTAGCAGTGGGCACTTATAAGCTGGTGATGATTAAGAATGAAAAGAGTATTGATTACAACGGTCTTTTCAGTGCGTATTTAACAAACAAATAGGTAATCATTATCCTTTATATGCAAACGGCTTTTAAACGGCTGGCTCTGTAGCTGGGCAACTGGCTGCTGTGCTACGTATCGCAGGTTCAATTCCCGCATGTAACAGCACGGTGTCATGTACAAATCGTTGTTTTAGGTCTGGGTGGATTGTGGATGTGAATTTGTAAGCGCACTCACGTCACAGGAGAAAATCATAGTGACAGTGTTTTTTATTTAAAAAAAAGCTTACCCGGACTTGCAGCAAACTGGTGACGTCAGAAGTCAGTTCTCCTCTCATGAGCAGGTATTCGATCAGCTTCATTGCATGCTCGCGTTCTTCTGAGGCAGCATCGAAGAACATCTTGGCGAAACCTGGACGGTTTACCTGAACACAAAGTTAACATTAAGTAACAATGATGTAAGAAGGTCTTACGGGGTTTAAAGGTTTAAGTGTGGGAGAGCCATGCTTCGGCACGAATGGGTCGGCTCGACCGAAGTGATACTACGGCCTCACAGAAAACCAGCGTGAAACAACCACAGCGTTGTGTTTCGCCGTATGAATGAGGTTACTGCAGGCCCAATCCTTCCCCTACCCCAATCCCTCCTCATTCCGAAAGTCTCCAAATCCCTAATCCCCAAAAGGTCGGCAACGCACTCGTAACTGCTCCGTCGTTGCGGGTGTCCATGGGCGACGCTGATTGCTTATCATTCGGTAATACGTTGGCTCGTTAGCAGACTCATCACATAAAAAAAATCGCTTGATGAGTTTACTTACAACATCCTTAGAGAAGTGGGCGCCCATAGCCAAGTACTGTAGGGAGGCGGTGACCTCCATCTGGATCTGCTGCCTCATCGACATGCGGCAGTTGCGGTGCATCGTCACCCATTCCTTGGGAATCGTTACCGGGTTCACGTGGCCTGGGGACAAAACATGATGAGAACATTAAGTAGGTATATAGTTTTATCTATCTTTATCCTACTATCCTACCGATCCTACTATCCTACCGTTCCTACTATCCTACCAATCCTACTATCCTACTAATCCTTCTAATATTATATGAATGTTTGTGAGAATGTATCGATATACATCCAAGTAATATACTTCAAGTTTGTTATTCTTTATCGCATAAACTGCTTGACCGGTTTGGTTGAAATTTGCGGTATGTAGACAGATACCCTAGGTTAACACATAGGCTTTGGTTGCTTTGCTTTTTATCAACATAACAGGCGGACGAAGCCGCGGGCGGAAGCTAGTGCAACATAACATTAAATAGGCGAACATATTTAATATTATTTGCAAAAATCGATGTTATGTCTCGCTTCGATATTTAATAATGTGCTGCAAACAATTTAGGTACCTAAAACATATTATCTATGGTCAGTTCATTCATTACGGAATGTAGAGTTGAAACGTGTCTTTATGCATATCTTATGTGCGGTTTAATCCATAGCGTCAACCAAATATAATTTAGCTTATTTTATGATTACAATCTAAACGAATACATACGTAGTCTTTTAACAGTATTTTAAACATGGCTCTTCTCAGAAACTTTTCAACATACCAAATTCAAAGAATCATTGTACTTATTCTTTTTTTTTAATTCCTCGTAATTTTATCTGTACCTAACTTTTATTTTTTAAACAGTGACATACGTCAAATAATTGTTGATATACGAAAAACGCCCTTGTCGATAAGTTGTAGAGCCGTTTTTAGTGTTAATAATGATAATACCGATTACTTTTGTGCACTTATTTTCAGACAGTTCTAAAGATTTTATCAAAACGTCCAAGAAGGATGCAAATGGAATCTTTTGTTAATATTTTTGTCTTTTATTTAGTTGCGTATTCAATCGACTTATTTATTTACCTAAAGGTATAATAATTTAGCTTATACCACAATCTAAAAAAATAGCTTAGGTCGAAATCATTCTACCGTCCGCCATATTGTTGAAAAAATAATGTCATAAGGCATAGACAACTAATTGTTACGATGTGAATAAAAACCTAACTACAAAAGTAGTTCAAGGCGTTACCTACAAAACTACTTTATTTATTTTCCTTCAGGAAATAAATACGAACAAAAGAATCGCCAGGAAACTACCTAGTCAATACCTACATTTTACTTTATAAAAATAAACTGCGACTTAAAATTGTGACAAAGAGGCACAACAATGTGTTTCCTTTGTCATCAATTTATTCAGAGTACAAAGGTCGATGCCTTGACAGTTTGAAAACGGCGGCAAATAAGTAACTACGTTTAATAAATATTTCGTAATTTATTTTCGTATTGCATTATTTGCAAGTTTTCCTATTTTATAGTTGTTTATAAATTAAATTTAGAAATTCTTGATTTATTATTAAGTTTTATACATAGGTAACATGAGCCTTTTTATTTAACCGAAGGGCGTTCAATTATTTTATAGTCAGTTCCTGTAAGTCTTGTATATTGTGTCTCGCCCTGTTATAAAGAAAAGTATTCTTTATTGTGTTGTGTTGGTTACAGGTGTTATACATATTTATAGTGGTATTCAGTACAACAATCAGCCCGTTTGGGCATACAATAATCAAGGCCCATTTGGGCTAGTACATTATTAATTAAAACAAAATTACAAGTTAACAGCAAAAAATATATAAAAGTTACACATTACTTATTTTCTAAAAAATCCTTAACTGCATAATAACATATGCATAATAACATTATTAAGGTTAACAGAGGCCTAAACCTTCCCCTCTCTCTCTAATCCCTGAATTCATCCCCAATCTTAAAACATGGAACTTAAAATGCAAGGATAGTTCGCGAGAACGAACTCACTCGAAGATTCGAAAGTCATTGAAGTATTTCTGGCATAATTTCAAATGTTAAATTGACATGCTGTGTACTCTTTATTTATAAATAAACACGGTCTAATTACAATGTAAACTACCTACTAAATATTTAAATGCTTTATTTCGACAAACAGATAATACAAGGAAAATAGTTTTAATGAATACCGTATCCAAATATTGCTTCAGCCGGGGTTGCGGGATAAGCGCAATGAGGCACCGCGACCTCTGCCCAGAGCAGAAGAAGGAACAAAGGTTTTTAGTCAATAAGAGTCTGACACTCCCTCCCGCCCGGCCCTAGGCGGAAGAAGTCATTCGATGATTTTCCCCTCACAAAAAAATAACAAATATTGCTTAATCTGTTGTATTGAAGTATTTGATGAAATATGAAAGGAATTCTCTTAAAATATTTTTATATAAGTTGTTGTAAGTTTTAAGTTTTTATGTAAAACATCGTTATTTAGATTAATTATTAAACCTAATATAGATAATAAAATTTTAAAAAAAGTAAAAAAAAATAAGTAAATTTTTGTTTCATTTTGCGTCGATTCATTCAAGATGGCGTTAAGTTTTTCTTTGTAAGTAGGTAAACAAATAGTGTCAATGGTATGTGTATGTACTTTCGATAACTAACAGCAGCTTTATTTAATTAACAACGATTATGTGTTTACTCATAAAAAAAAACTTTGTTAACTACATCCATTCACAGTAAACAGAATAATGTTCCAAATAATATAAATGACTCACATTATTTTGTGTTAAACAATCAAATTCAATACTAAATACAGTAGATGTGTAATCACAATCATATATTTGACAATCACAAACAAATTGACATACCTACCTCCATTTTCTGTGTTTGTTGATAATTAATTAATTATACTGTATGTTGTCAAACTAGGTTTAGGTTTTGTGTTTCAAACTTTTAAGGTTATGCGTTCCAAATTTAGGTATTTATTGATTTTGTGTCATTGTTT
Organism: Spodoptera exigua; assembly: GCA_902829305.4. Classification (NCBI taxonomy): domain Eukaryota; kingdom Metazoa; phylum Arthropoda; class Insecta; order Lepidoptera; family Noctuidae; genus Spodoptera; species Spodoptera exigua. The sequence goes on along the minus strand of LR824630.2, from coordinate 3,062,978 downwards.
AAAGGGATGTCGAGTTCCTTATTTGAACTCGATTTGAATTCTATTGTTAGTTGTTATTTCCCGCGCAATTTCATGCGATTGCGTCGGACTTCTATCTAATACCATTATAGTAATGACTTAAGTACATCCAGCCTTCCTCGATCTCGATAATTGGCGGATAGCGTCAAAAACAAAATGGATCCTAAATTTTAAAACTTATTTTCTACAATTAGTATGTTGTGTCTGCTTTATAGCCATAGCATAATTAATAATTTCTCCCATTGTCAGATAACCTCTCCTTTTCATAAACCTCACAGAAAACCGGCGTGATATAACCACAGCGTTGTGTTTCGCCGTGTAAGTGAGGTTACCGGATGCCCAATCCTTCCCCTACCCCAATCCCGCCCCAATCCATAAATCTCCAAAACCCTAATCACTAAAAGGTCGGCAACGCACTCGTAACTCCTTTGTTGCGGGTGTCCGTGGGCGGCGCTGATTGCTTACCATCAGGTAATCCATCAGCTCGTTAGCCGACTTTTTACATAAAAAAACAAAAATGGTACGCGTCAAAATTACCATCGAAAAAAGAAAACAAATAAATAACCTAACTTTTTTAAATATGCTTGACGAAGGTCAAATAATAATATTAAGAAAAGTATTCAAGTACTTTAAAAATATAAAACAATCATAAACTTAACATTGTTACACGTAATAAAATAATTTAAACTCAACAACAGCGTTTAGTTTATTTTCTAAGATATCTAATCATTATAAGTGGTTAGTGTCACTCGACACGTAAACTTTTATCTGACATACGAGACTCAATTGACACTTGCCACAGATTAGAAAGATTATTTCTGTACGTGAGATGGTACCTATGTTTGATAAAGCATTAATAATTTTATTGAGGCTAATATAGACAGACAATTTAAAAGGATTTACAAGTGACTAAGGAGTTTTTTTTATAACCAGTAGTCGGTTTTATTATGTTATATCATTGTTCTAGACGTTTTTAAAAGAAAATTCGTGATATATTGTAACGTTTTCTTTCATTTCGATGTCTTTGACTAAAGAAGTTTTTAAGATCTTTATGAAGAGATGAAATTGAAACCATTGAATGAAAGCTTACAAATTATATTTTTTGTTGTTGCGTGTAGCGAGCTGTGCACGCTATGGAAGGGTAGGGAAAGGATTATACGTAATTCCATCAATAAAGGGAAAATAATATAGTTATAACTCGCTTATAAAGTCGCAAACAGATCAAAACTATACTAATTTCGGCCTTCAGTAGCTTCTGGTAACAATAGAGATAGAGATTTCGGATTGTCAATTCTTTTTTATGGGATTTGCTCATAATAAACGTGCAGACGTGCACCTGATGGTAAGCTATCGGCGTTGCTCATAGACATCCGGAACACCAAAGGAGTTTCAAGTACGTTGCTCTTCTTTTTTGTAACACAAAAGTTAGTAAGATATTTGCTTGTTCTTTTAGCTGTGGCACCTCATCATCATCATCATCAGCCTATAAGTGCCCACTGCTGCGCAATGGCCTCTTCTCATACAGAGACGGTTAGAGCATTGATCACCACGCTTGGTCAATGCGGGTTGGCGATTTCAAACTTATAATTAGAAATTATAAGTCTAGGTTTCCTCACGATGTTTACCTTCACCGTATGCCAGTGGTGTCTAAATAATCAAAGAAAGTACATATAACTCGGAAAAAGTCACATTGGTACTTGCCAGGTTTCGAACCCACACCCTCATGCATGAGAAGCGGGCTCCTCAACCTCCGGGCCACCACGACACTGTGGCACCTACCATGACCTATGTCTGTATCATCCTAAAGTAGACTGTCTACGGCTTTAGGCCCATCATTGAACAATAATGTGGAAAAAGTATTTTACCTTTCGGTCGTGGTAATTCGAAACAAAATAAAAAAACACTAATTGCGCTAACAGCGGCGTTCGATTGGGGTTTGATGAATTAAATAAATAAGAGTGGGTTGTTCAGAAATTGATGGTATGGAATAAGAAGATTTTGCGCCTCCTGGTAACCTTATTCACACGGCGAGACATAATGCGAGACGTTCCACGCACGTAGGTATTTTGTATGGCTCTCCTACACTTAATTAATTTATTTCGACAATGCAAACTCCAAACAATTGGAAGCCCCTATGATCATTCTAAAGGTTAACGGCCAAACGGATCTCGGCACTTAAGACAAGAGGGCTATCCGTCCATATTAGTCATGTTAGTTGCAATATTTATAGGCATTTAATAATGGTTGTAGAGATTTTTTTATGTCGTTACAATATAATTATTGTTGCAATAACAACTTTAATACTAAATATAGACGTGACGCAGGTTAGATTCCCGCACGGAAAAGTTCTTTACGTGATCCGCAAATTGTTGTTCCCGGTCTGGGTGTGATGTGTATGTATGTGAAACTGTATGTTTGTAAACGCACCCACGATACAGGAGAGGAGAAAATACTAGTGTTGGGCAACGCTTTTTTCATGACATCATACCAATAAAAAAAGAATTGACAGCTATCCCAAACGTCACCGCACAATGAGGTTAGTTTTAATTCGAATTGTTTATTGGACTTTGATATCATTCACACACAATGGCAATAACATGTTTAGTACCTAAGTCATTAAATACAATCTGTTACGTGCGCCCATTTGAATGCTACAGATAGATTATAATTATGTATTCGACTATAATTAATTGGATTATAATTAACAAATTGCCATTCAATCCACTAAGAATATGGGTTATTACTCTTATAGCTAAGTATAAGATGTCAGTTTTTTTTTTATGTAAGTCTATGTTTAGTCGATAAACACTATTTTATCTAGTTTTAATTTATGCGTAGTTATTTTAATTGAATTGCTGAATGAATAAATTAAATCACGAATAACTAATGTAATAGGCAGAACAAAATGGTATTATCGTAAGAAAATCTTTTCTTTGTCTATGCGCATTAAAAATGGCGGTAAAATTATCTAGTCATGGCGTCATCGATCACAGTACTCGTAGTAACAAAATATTTGCAAATTATCTAGGTTTTCTTTTATTTCTTTATCTAAGTACATAGTAATAGTAAATAATAATAATAAATAAGATGTTCGGATGACATTATCGCAAGATTGACAGCTCGATAACCTGTCTAAGAACGATAGGTATAGTATGTTTACAACATTTTTAGATAAAAAGATGAATGTACGAGATGAAATAGGTATGTATAATAATTTCTCTTTGTTGCTTTGAGAGCAATGACTTGGTAATCGAAGGGTATATTCTAGAATACATTGTTTAGCCTTCACTTGAAATAGATGGAGATAAAATCAATTTGTATTATCCGTGGTACTTACCTACTTATAAATCGCATGGCGCGAAATTTTCCTTAAGGTTGGCAGTACTGTTTTTTTTTCTTTGTAGGCTGGTAATATTTATCTAAGCTTATTCTTCTTGCTGTATGCCTGTATCTATCTATATAGTCTTTTTGCGAAATTTGACTTTTGAGATAATATAACCTTATTTTTGAAGGAAAAGAAAGATGAAGATATGAGGTACTTACTAACCTACTTGTTAAATTTTGGAGTTTCGATATATTATATGGTTTATTTTAGACTGACAACAACAATTTAATTGCCATTGTGAAAAATAATAATTATCAATGTTCAAACTCATAAAGTTCCTTGACATAAAAGCAAAAATTAAAAAAAAATATCAGTTTCATGAAAGTTTTATTATATTTTTATTTTCGAAAAGGTTTTCTAAAATAATAACATTTTTTTTTCGTTTTTGGTAAAAAAGTTTTATCAAAATTATATGTTAAATTATAAATTTTACAATGCCTAAATTTTAACCTATAAAAAACTACTAATTACCTAACAATGACTCATGTCAATCCTTGAAATCATACCACCAATTATATTTAAAACAGCAATACAATCATAATAATAATAAACATTGACTTATATCTAAATTACAACACAATTAGCAATAACCCGAATTATTTTATTGTTATTTTTATAACTTTTATCCGAATAACGGATAACAAAAACTTTTTATAGGTAGGTATATTAATTTATTGATCATAAAAATTCAAATTTTCTGACATGTTCTAGACGTAAATTTGGCCTAACAAAATTAACTTATGAATAATACCTATTATATAGAGGTAAGTTTTTATTGTTTTTTTTTGTATTGGATAGGCTCCGCAACTAATATCATAATAAACTAATATTAATTGTTTCATTGTTTCAATAGATTTGAAAAAAAGCCGACAAAAACCGAAAAAAACCGATTTCAGTAAAATTACTACTTAGTTTTACTGAAATCGGTTTAGTAATTTTTTAGATTTTATACTTTAAAGACAACAAGAAAGAGAGATACAACCTTGTTCTTTAATTACTACATACATAGGTAGTATAAAACATAGTCGCTTTCTCTGTCCCTATATCCCTATGTATGCTTAAATCTTTAAAACTACGCAGCGGATTTTGATGCGGTCTTCTTAATAGATGGAGTAATTAAAGAGGAAGGCTTATAATTATGTACAATAACACCCATTAAAAAGTGGAGAAATTTTGTATGATAATTACGTCCGCGCGAAGCCGGGCGGATCGCTAGTTTTAAACAGATAAATTTCTCGTAATATGGCTGTATAATAAAATAAATATCGATTAACTACAAAGGTTTATATCCAAAAAGTTTCTTTTCCCACTTTGAAAATACCTAAATACAATGTTTTAAGTTAACTACTAACTTATTACTATTTCCGCGGTCTGTTTTTGTTACCTATACATATAATATATTTAAAAAAAGAAATAGTTTCATTAATTTTGTAGTAATTAAAAATGTACACCTTAAAATATTAAAATGACGTACCTATGTAGGTACTACTACATATTGAATATTCAGTCAAATCAATGAATAAAATCTAGAAGTCCCTAATGTACTAGATAATGTAGTAGATGTTCTAAAAGTAATTTTAAATTCTCTCTCTATAAAAATAGAATTGCATTTCGTAAACCAAGAACAAGTGACAAAATAGCTTTACAGTAAATATAAATATATACCATAATAATAATATTGAATTTTCGACTTTCGCCTCAAACTAATAGAGTTGACTTTTCAAAACACGAAAACAGTGTCATATACGACTTTATGTTAGTAGGTAAAGCGATGTTAATCGATACATACTACATAATGTATGTAGTATCAACTACATAAGTAATGGAAGCGTATAATCAATACTTCAATATTATGGCGTAATATTTCAAGTTTATTATAGCTATTTCATGCTTCGCTTATTCGGTTTACATAAAAAATGTGTGAATTAATATCAAAAACACTGTTTTTGGATTATATACTCCTTATTAGGTAGGTACGACTTTTGCGTAGTCACGATGGCAAAACCAAAAAAGGTTATATACTAATATAGATTTTTTTTGTAACTTGTATCTTATGTTATGAAATAAAAATGAGATCTTCATTTTTGTTATATACTTTAATGAAATTATTATTAAAATATTAGATACTTACTAATGTCGGAATCGACAATTTAGCAATAAGAAAATCTTATTTGAAATGGCGTTAGATTAGAAAAAAAAAACATGTTTTCATTCATTGATTTTACAATATATTTACTTGATATTTTTCATAGGCTTTTTCTAGCTAAGCTTTTAAATTATTTCTATATTAGTATGTAATAACTATAAAGGGTATCAAGTAACCATAGGAATGCAGGATACAACCACAAATCAACTAATAATAGGTCTTTACCTATGAAATTGCCGTTTTGCATGAAAAAAATTAAACAAATTTTTTGATTTCAAATGTGATGAAAATGTAACACTAATCAATAAACAAATGACTACTTGGAGAAAGAATCCCATGTTTTTTAAAACAAAATTAATTAGCTTTAGCCTAACAAAAACTATTTCGATTTGAAATGGCCAGTACTGCAGAACGGCAATTTCATAGGTAAAGAACCTATTATTTACCTAATATGTATTTATAATTATAATGAAAACTGTTGCTAAAATGTATTACCTACTAGTTTGGCCAGTGACATTGCCTGTACTAGGATAAAAAATACTACCAGTAATTCCAGACTATTATTATTATTATTATATACTTGAACACACTAGCAGCTTAGAAAGCTGATGCGTGCGTATTAATGGATTTGGAGATTTTGTCGAGTCTGTTTTTAAAAGAATTAACTGTGGGTGCTTTTATCACATTTTCTGGGAGTTTATTCCATTCCGTGACCACCCTATTAGGTAGGAAGTGTGTCAAGGGATTCAGTTTTGAGGATGTTCTGCATAGTTTTAATGAGTGTCCTCTCAAATTTCGATTTTTATTAAGAAGATACATATTCTTAAGTCCAGGAACGTTGTAGCAGTCACTATGAATCTCTATGACAAATTTAATTCAGAACAATTCAGTACCTAGTTTTTATGTGAAAGAGTAACAAACATCCTTCCATTGCTGTAAACTTTTGCATTTGTAATGATTAGTAGAATCATAATATTATTATTTTATTGAATGCAGTTCATCATCATCATCATTTTCCTGCCCTTGTCCCATTTTATTTGGGGTTGGCGCAGTGTATTTTTTTCTTCCATTCTGTCCTGTCACCCGTCACGCTATCACTAACTCCTCTGTCTTCCATATCACTTCTTACACAATCCATCCATATTTTCTTTGGTCTCCCTCTCCCTCTCCATCCCTCCACATTTTATTGAATGCAGTTAATCTTCCTTATTATTTCTGTTTATTTGCTTTTCAAAGTTGGTACATACAAATATAATCAAGGTTATTTTTTTTTTGATGGATGGATTACCTGATGGTAAGCAAACGGCGCTACTCATAGACACTCGTAATACCAAAGGAATTACTACTAGTGTGGTGCCAGCCTTTTGTGTGTTAGTAGGAATTTAAGGTTTTTTTTGGGTAGGTTTGGGGGCACACCATAAGGACGTTTTTCACACTGGTACTCTGTGAGTCTGCGGTATGACTCTGATAGATCTGGCCCAACCGTGCATACCCATGTCTAAGCATAGTTCTCTCACATTTGAAGATAACAACTAATGCTTTAAGTATGTTAAAGATGACAAGTAATCAAAAAGTCGGTCCAGGCGTCTTCGAGTAATTGGTGTACGCGACGTAAAATACGCGTCGAATTGAGAACCTCCTCCTTTTTTGAAGTCGGTTAAAAATCAAAACCTATATTGGCTTTGTAAATGAGACACAACAGTAAATGATTTGTGTGTGGTAATTGGATGCTAAGGAGAGATCTTGAGAAGAGGCCTTTGCTCATCAGTTGCCTTAAAGGCTAATAATGTGATTATGATGACTATGTGCAGATAGGTATAAAATATTAAATAAATGGACTATTTTGTATTTTGCAAGTAGATAAGGCACACACAATTTATCAAATAAAATAATTAAATATATTTGTTTATATTTATGTTTTTAATATGGATACCAACCTCTATAAGTACCCAACAATTTATGGTATATCAGAGACAATAGGTAGATAGCCTCTTTTTATACAGGGTGTAAGGGACAGCCCTCCACAAATTAACAGGGTGCATTCAGCTCCTTATTCTGAATCATATTCCAGTGAAAATTCTTTCAGGAAAATTTTCAATTTTTTTTTCGTTTTTTCAGTTCCTACACCTCTATTTCAATGTATAATTACATTCTATGTATGAAGAATAACATTAATGTAAATGACACAGCTAAAACAAAAAAATACGCAATGGTTGTGTGAATTCTCTAAAGAACTACGCATGAAATCAGCTGTTCAATTTCTACCTAGCGCGAGTCGTTTGAACTCACCGCACCGCGGTCACGGCGCAGCGGCTCGGCGCCCCACCGCGCCGATCGCCGCGCCGCGCGCCGTAGGTATAATACCTACGATCCCGTCCAACGTACAGAATAGCTGCGTCCCTTTCTATCGCCCCGCCTCCGCGTCTCCCCGTCTCCCCGATTCTTTGCACAATGTTTGCCCGATTGAACCAGTGTTGCCAATTTTTAACTTTTGTTACCTCAGGTAGTAAACGAAAATGTTAGAACTAGCGAAATTTATCTAAAACTTGAGAACTCCTTTGCATTCATAATTACATTGATGAGATTTTCATTAATCAATAAAATTAATGAAAATCTTGTCGCGCACATAAATTGAATAAGAAATAAATAAAGATTAGTCTAGTTTTAATTTTAAAGCATTTACAAATACTACCTAATTTATTAATTGATTGTTCTTTTAAGCGATTACTGGCTAGTTTTTAAACTACTTACAGATTTTTACATGGCTTCACAATAGCCATGAATTGATAGTCGAGCCAGAAATTAAACACAATCTCCCTGGAATGGAAGCACAGCTTTCTATCACACTGCACTTTTATTATTCTAAATTAACTAAACAATGAAATTAGAATTAAATTGATTTAATCAATTCATTTCTCTACAAAAAATAACAGAATGATAAATTACGACCATGCATAATTTTTTATTTTTTACCCCGAAATTTTGTAATTTTCGTGTAATTGGCAACAACAGATTTATGTTTGTGTGTGTCTCATCACATGCAGTCGCCATTGTGCCTTGCTGCGATGTTATTGTTTGTGTACCGCGAGCGTGTGTCGGCACGGATCGCTCGCGCATTCGGCTTAAAAGTTTTGTTATAAGTAGTGTTGTTAAGTTTTATTAGTTATGTAGTGTGTGAAGTGTAGTGAAGTTTTGTTGTAGAAATTGTGCGAAATTACTACCTAGGTACGTTTAGCGCGCGTGATTATGGGGAGATGATAATGTGTTGTAGTAGTGTAGGTATCCTGACCGTCGCCATCCATCAGACTCCAGGATAATTACTGGTGACTATCAACGCTTGCTAGAAAACCAGCCCATTGTTCCCAGACAAAAAGGCGCCGGAAGACCAATACCTACGTGGATTTTGGAATTGGTTCGCTAACGTAAGGAGACGCTACCACTTACCAGTGCTTTCCTATTTAAACGTAGTTTAGGTAGGTTTGGACCGCAACCGTGGCCAGCACGATCCCCAGACCTAACCCATTTGGACCCCTTTTTGTGGGGTTACGTAAAAGAAAAAGTGTTTGTGAGTGCGTGTGCAAGTGAGTACGAAATGCGAGACCGCATCACAAATGCTTTCCAGAGCCGGAAACCGGAGCGATTCTAAGGTACCTACGCATTTTTCTTTTTTTATCATTTATCAGTTAAGTACCATGTTATGATTGTTAGATTTTTTTTTTGTAAGTAATGCAGCTATCTTTTAAATAATAATTTATTGTTATTAAAACGTGGCGCGAGCGCGATTATTACATTGTCTTTTGTAAGTAATGCGGCTATCTTTTAAATAATAATTTATTGTTATTAAAACGTGGCGCGAGCGCGACCGTTTGTCTGAACGTAAGGTCGCGGCGCTGCCCATAGTGTAAAGTAATAATACTAAAAGCGCTGCCGTTCGCTGCGTGCGTTTGCGGTGGTAGCGATACATTGCGTGTAAGGTAATGAAACAAATAGGTTTAATTGGATTCCCATAACGTTCCTGAAATAATTTCATGTACCGGTCAACTTAAGACGATATACTGAATCCACCCTATCAGTTTGCGGAAGGCTGTCCCTTACACCCTGTATATAAATAGTAATGTTTGCCTTACATGCACATCTTTTAATATTGTGTCTTATTAAAAAAAAAACATTTATTTGTTTATATACAAAATATGTAATATGAATGCTTTATGCACATAAGTAAATTGTACACAAGTTGGACTTAATACCACAGTCAACCAATCAAATTTACTATTCGTTTTATTTATTTATTAGTATGTAATATGTACCTGTCAGAATATTTGTGACAGTTTTCTTAAATGTTTAGTAACTTTGTATTTCTAGTAATAAAATAATAAGAAAGCAAAAACCCAAATTTATGAAAATTTAGATTTGCTTATAAAATATTCCACCTCCTTTGTCAATTTCATTGTTTATAAAGATGCGTGTTACATACTCTTTCAAGTAGATACTACTAATTTGATCAGAGTGAAATTTGTCATAAACATAAAAGGTATGGATGAGTAAAAGTCTATTTTTTAATCCAAGGAATACAAGCAATCATGCTGGCAGAAGTTTTTGGGCCTTTAACTCCTTATCTCAGCATAGTTCAAACAGTAATATGTTTACTTTCTAACAATCTGTCATTATTTTAAGGTTTTTTGAACTTTTTCTTCTTTTTTCTTCTTTTTTTTCGTCTTTTATGCGTCCCAGACGCGAATAAATACTTTTTGTTTGTTTTTTTTTGTTTTGTTACATAACAAAGAGGACCATTACCAAAACACAATACATGTTCATAAAATTAAACATGTGACTTTGTTTTTAGGAAAGGCACAACCATTTTATAAATACAGAAATATTTTATGTATACAGAAATTGATTTGTAAAAAAATAAAAAATCCTTATATTGATGAATCAGGAAAGGTTTGAGTCAGCTATAGTAAAAGAAAATATAGTAAGAGGCAAAGATATACATTATACAGCTTCATGTTTTGAAAAATATATTGACCTTAGTGTAAAATGTTTATTTATATTGATGACCTTAAGTTTTATCATTACATGACTGTTTTATTTTGTCCAGTTACACTGTAGGTGGCGTTATTTAATTCTGTCAAGATCTTAACAAAGTGTCGAAGTCTTGCAAAGAATAATGTAAGTTTTAACAAAAGAAATTACGATTCATTTATCATTGTGTGGTTTATTTTTAAGTTGTTAAGAAAAGTTTCAAAAGAGGTCATGTAGTGCGACAATAAAAAGATTTTAATAACTCACATAAAGGTCTTTTCCGTGTGACAAAGCAATAATTCGATATTGTTTTTTATGTGGGTAGAGATTGGGATAAAAATTTAAAATTAGAATAACCTAATATGTAAACATCACAAACAAAGAAAAAGCAAAATATATACTTACATTGTGTGGCAGAAGCAGGAAGGCATACAGCCAGGAGTCCAGCGAGAGCAAGGAGGATGGCCTTCATCTTTTATTTTTTATTTAATTAAATCACAGATACTTTGACAAAATAATAGAATAATGACAAGCAGTTCCGTAACGATCGAGTACTCGCGAAAGTCTAGCCTTTACACACACTGGCGCAGAAGGCGACTTATCAGAACGCAACAAAATTGGAATACAAGTACTATACACGTTGATGCCTCTGATTAATATATGAAAATAATGAACTACGCAGCGATAACAGAACCATCTCGTGTTGACAAGTGCTTGGAGAATGACACGTTAGAGCGAGATGCACGATATCATTGGTCGTTGCACAACAAAAAAATCCCTACCGAGGTTTCGTGTTCCGAACACACTCATGGAATATTTTTCGACCTCATTTTGAATTTTAGCCACTTAAGGCCGCTTTTTTTGATCTTGTTGCATACAAAATAATATGATATCATAACTGGAAGCATTCCTTAATGCTTAAATTGTCTTATTATCAAGAAATATCGAAAAAGGAAGAAGTCTCTAGAAACTCAAAACCTCAACATTCTCAGTATGACAGCCATGACAGAGCCTTACTACGTCATTATTGGGCATTAGTGAGGGGGGTTGGCGTAGAGGAGGGCAGGGTACTAATAATACCAGCACTCAACATTTACCGCTGATAATAGAAAATTTTTGCGTGACAACAAATTTTAATAAATAACAGTTAAGGATTTTAATTGGTCTTGAACATAACAAAAAAATATAAATTAGAAATTGAAAGAAATTAACACATTTTGGAACGTTCTTCCTCCAGATATGTAGAAAATAAGGGTAATGTGCGTCATTAGTATGGCCACCCAACCCTGAAGTGCTGCCAACTTCACGTGACAGATGAGATTTTACATATTATCATTTTGTCGTTTGCTATCAGTCGAACTGCGTTTATATAAATTTTAATTACGTGTGCTCTCCGACGAACGGAGCTTTATCAATTTAATAGTCATTGTTGGAAGCCGCCTTCTGCGCCAGTGTGTGTAAAGGCACTTTCGACGAAACAATCTTATTTGTTGCAAGAAATATTTTCTATTCGTCTCATAATATTATTTGGTGAGTCTTTTATTATTTAATTATGGTGATTTTATTTTGTTGTTCTTAATTTTCCCCGATCTCTTTTTGTTTATATTTATCATTAATTCGTGGTTTTTCTATTTATATTAAAATTCCAATTTCGAAATTCGAATGTTATGACAGTGTATTTGGTTTTGTTTTTTTTTTCTTTTGTCTCACGGTTTGACGTTTCAGTTTAATTATGCCAACATGGTTTTTATTTACGATTTAGTTTAATAATAGAAATATTATAATTGGATATGAGTACAAAGAATTCAATAGTTAAATATGCGTAAATACATAGGTGTCTACCTACATAGGATTTATTATTGACATGTGCAAGCTCTTTGTCACTTCATGTTTATCAAAATATCGCGATCGAGTACCGACGGGACGGGCTCAATGACAAATTACCATTCAACTATAGCCAATAAGACTCTTCCGTTTTATTTTTCTTACCAAATGTGTGGGTATTGTTTACAAATAAATAAATCAGTGTTAAGTACCTACTTAATATTTGTCTATCTTTCTTGTACTTAGTTATCAAACCAATTAAAAAATAATCTTGTAATATGACATTATTAAAAGTCTTTAATCCATTTTATCAATAAGTTGTTGATTCTGCTTTATTAGTGTAAATTAAATGATAGCAATCTATTTGTGTAATTACTATCTATGTCAGATTAAAGACGACAATTTTATTTAAGTACAATAGATAAAAGTTATAAAAAAGTTACCTATTGGCTGAATGATTTGTTTTGATGCCATTTTTTGGTATTAAAAAGTAAAAAAGAAAAATGGAGGGATCAGGGAATATTGAAATTGGCACTGTTATTCTTTTATTAATTCAATTAATAGGTACCTACCTAACTAAAGTATAATAATTTGATTTGACCTGAATGGTCATGTACATGATTAAATATGTAGTTTATTTAACAGAGAAGTGCACATATTAAATATATTATCAGTGTGTGTCTTTTATAAAGGAGTTGGACTACTATTAAAGTACTAACCTTGAGTATGAAATGAAAAAAACAGAAGTGCTTGAATTTAACTGAATTTATAATGTTAAAAGAAATGTGTTTAAGAATTTGAACATTAAGCTAGTTTTTTACCTAGTCAAAATGCATTCACCATCAATATTAATGTTGCTGAATTAAAGAAACATTAATAATGAACCCATCAATATAATTAAGTAGGTATATGCACTTATTCCAATCCAATAAAGGTACATATATTTATGTTAGTAACAAATAAAAGTAGGACACTATCATGTTGCATCATTCTTTTACTTTTTACAAAACGCACACACAATATTTAAGGTCATTATTAAATATTTATTCTTTTCGTATTAAGAAGATCCTAGATGAAGAACACACAAAGTTTTTGAATAAGTATATTGTTTTTTGTTTGATTTTCAAAATTGTCTATACTATTTTTTGTTTATTTCAAATAAAGGATTTGACTATTGAATTAGTTAGGTACTTACTAAGATTTTCTAAAAATATTTTCTTATATTCTAAAATTGAAATAGGAAAGTTTTTATTTTAATGTAGGTATGTATGTAAGTGGGTACCTACACATTATGCTGTATCTTGATTTTTTATTGATTGGCTGTCACAGATAAGTTGTTCCTTCTAACTCTAGATAGACTGTACTATAGAAAAAATGCTGATAAAATATTGCAAAGTTATTCCATATTTAGGTTTTAATCTAGGTATATATTACCTTAGTTCTTCAAATAATGAAACTTATCTTTAAATCAGCAATTTCACAAGTCAACACCATATGTTATTGTGGTATTATAAAGAATAAAAAAAATAGATGAGTCATTATGATGACTCATATGTATTATATATAGTACTAGCTTTAGCCCGCGACTCTGTTTGCATGGAATAATGAGTTCCTGCAAATTTTTTGTATAAAAACTATTCAGAGTTCCAAACTATGTCTGTACCAAATTTCACATAAATGGGTTCAGTATTTTAGGTGTGAAGAAAAGACAGGCAGACAGACAAGTTACAACTAGTTTGGATTATTACTCTTTTTTCTATGTTTGAAATATAATAATTTTCCTTAGAATTTTCTAAGCCTAACTGTCGAACTGGGAATCTCCTTTAATCAACTTTATTTGGTGTAGGAAGTGTTTATAAATAAATAAAAATTATAAAAACATGTTATTATACATATAAACTTTCCTCTTCAACCAATAAGTGTTAAAAAAACCACATCAAAATCCATTGCGTAGTTTTAAAGATAAGCATACATACGGAGAATATATAATAATAATTATTATTGCTTCTAGAAAATATCAAATAATAGTACCTAAGTAGTAAAAATGTATGAAGATTCAAAATTTAACAAACCTCTTTTCTCCATTTAGAACCATGAAGGTCATGATCCTAGCTGTCTCCTGCCTCCTGGCTGTCTCTGGAGCCCAAGCAGCTGATACCTGCTACCAGGATGTCTCCCTGGACTGCGGACAGGCATCGAATAGCCTTGGTAAGAGAAATTTGATTAAAATAATCAAAATGTAACTAATTTATTAAAATTTTTTGTTTTTTTTTTTTATAATGAAATGTACTGGCTAGTGGATTATTTCTGTTTCTTGTTTTTTTATCTATTTTTGGGGTGAACATCATATCTAAATTTTCTTTCTGTAATTTATACAAACAAAGTTGTACACTATAATATTCTTGGTTGTTACACAGGGTGTTTGTTTTATACTTATAGGGTGTTCAAAAAAAACTTTCTTTTATTAAATATTTTGTTATGAATGAGATCCTATATCTCTTTATAAGTAATAGTAAATGTTATGGTCCTCTGTAAAATGGGTTATTACATTCATATAGCATGGATTATCCGTTTTGCGGAAATAGTAACATATTTATGTATAATATCAGAATGCTAGTACTAAACTCTTATTTTGCCTATATATATATGTATGTATGTTTATGTATATAATAATTATATGTTCTTACACAAACCCTCTATATTTCTTTCAGTGTTTAGACGAAGTGTTTGTAAGTAAACAAATATAAAGAAAAAAAAAAACATTTTTATTTCTGTATGTACTTGTATGTATTGACACTAACATTGGTTTACGAAAATATCGATATCATTGAAATAATTGGGTCTCATTCTCATTATACATATGTATGTATAACATGCATTGTTTACTAGCCCTTATTCCTAATTACTTGGTCGACATAATAATAGGGTAGTTTCCACATAGTCAAATTCAGAATTTACTTATTTTTAGAAAAAAACGTTGCTTCTCATTCTACAAACGTACTAATATTCAAATTCATCCATCACACCCAGACTCGAAACAACAACATAGTGCAGGAATCGAACCCGCGATACGTTGCACAGTAGCCAGTTGCCCAGTCACTGTACCAATCGTGCAGTCATATTTTTCCGAAATGTCAAAAATTACATTTTTCTATGTATTTTGTATGATATACGCACGTTGTGTCGTCATAATTTTGTTAACGTCTAATAGTAGAAATATCTGTTTATTTATATTTGAAAAAAAAAACATTTTGAGTTATAACTGGGAATTTATTAATGGACGTAATAATTTTCGATCGTGGAAAAAAAAATCTATTGGTTTTAACACATTTTTAAAATGTCAAATTCATCAAACATTTTTTATGAAATGTCAATATATCGGAGTCTAGCGTACTCCTATTAATACCTATCGGATGTGCATACTTAACATCGTCAGTATTTAATAATTAGTCATTATTATTCATTCATTCATCATAAGTCGAGAGAGAGAGAGAGTGTCAAATTCTTACTAACTAAAAATAAAAACCCATGTTCCTCTCCTGCTCTGGACCGAAGCCGCGGTACCTTATTGCGCTTACCCGGCAACCACAGTAAAAATATCATACAGTATTGTAACTCGGCCGCTTGAAAGAAATAAATACCTACAGCCGCGCGGTACGTAAACATGCGTTAGGGCTGCTCGTCTCCAGTATTTTAATTACCTTTGTCTACTTTCTGTTTCCATTTAGTTTTGTGATTGTAAATATCCTTTTTTTT
Source organism: Spodoptera exigua (assembly GCA_902829305.4). Lineage (NCBI taxonomy): Eukaryota > Metazoa > Arthropoda > Insecta > Lepidoptera > Noctuidae > Spodoptera > Spodoptera exigua. The sequence continues at coordinate 3,046,827 of LR824630.2, read as the reverse complement.
ATATAAACAAATAAAGTGCTTTAAAAATAAACAAACAAAATTTCTTTGGCCACCAATGCCGAACTGAACAGCTGACTACGAATGTTCTAAAATCACAACCCTCAAACATCAAAATATTACATGAGTCTAGCTGTTATTATTGTTGTTATTAAAACCGAGAAAAAAAAACTGTTTTTATTGGTATAATGTTGATAAAGCAGCAGCAAAAACTCTTTATGAAAATTTCGAAAACACAGAGACTGTCAAATTTATTTTTTCTAGTATTATTCATAAACACAGATAATAAACAAATATTATTAATAATAAAATACCACACTCTCTACTTTGAATTATATAAACTAACAAAACATACATGAACCGTTTTAACACAAGCGTAAGTAGGTAGGTACCTACCTAACGTATCATGATTCATTCAGAACCAGAACCGCCTATAACTACCTATTTCACTCGTCTCAATAACTTTATTCATTTTATTTCTATATTCAAACACCTGTTTTCGTGAGATAAAAGGAAATAATGATCCATTATAAAGATACACATTATGTACCTACCTAGGCTACTAGTAAGTAAAATTATTTTATAGTCTTATATTTCAGAGTTTCCAGGTAATTTAAAAAAACTTATGTCTGGATGCGTTATTGACGAATTCATGCAACCAAACACAGCACAATATATCCTATTCGTCATATTAAATAATGTACTCGAGCTGATTTCTAAATAAAAGACAACACATCGTCCGTTCGTCACTGCGGTACAGCCGCGTCTGTCTGCGTCCCGAGCGCGCCTCGACATCGGGCGCGTAGGTATAGTTCGCGTTTCGGCCGTTTCTATGAAGTTGGAATACTTGTAGATATTATTACCTTGCCGCAACCTTAGCAAAACATCTGCCCTAGCCTCAATAGGGCCCCGTCTGTGGTGGTCTATTGGCTCTTTGAGGCGCGCGACGATCTGACCCTAACCCTACAAGCTGTGCTAAATCTTTAAAAATGACACTAGCCAGTATATTTAAAAGTAAAAAAAAAACATGCAATTGCGAAATTTTACATTAAAATTGTGAATTAACAAAACTTATCTAACTAAATATTTGTTTGTTACTTTGATTTGCAGAACCGACATGTAAGTATTAATTAGATAATTAAGAAATTTGTAGTGTTTTTTGCATTCTCCGGTCTAGATTTGAAACGTAAAAAATTTAAAGAAAAATTATTAAGCAAATCTATTAGTACAGATTGTTGCTACTAGATGGCGTTGTTAACATATTTGGCAAAGAATTTGTTCGAAATTTTAAATGTTACCCGACTTCAAAAAAGTTTGAGTTCAATATTTAGACCGCAGATTAATGAGAAATTGCTAGAAATTTCTTTGTGTATATTATTCTGGTACTTATCCTTTATGCTATCTTTATTTAACGAATACGGCATTGATTTAATTTGGCTATCCTTTTAAGTCTTTTAAATTACAAAGGAATAATTAGTTGTCTATCTCTCTTTTATTAACCGAAAAATAGAGATAACAGTATTTATGTCAGTTTTATTTCGATAATATTTTTTATCACTGTCCAGCATGCTTAGAGTAAAAGAGAAAATAGATCGAATCAGTGCCGTACTTACTACTGCATCGTGGCCCATTACTACAATTTAAAAATAAATAATTATTAGTATGAAAATCGGTATAGATTTGCTACCTACTAAATTGGTTTAGTCCACCTTGCACATAAATGTTTGTGCAATAGCTTAAATAAATAAATGAAATGGCTATTTGACAATTTTATTAGTCAAATCCAATAATATTTCTGTCTTTCAAAGTGTATAGTTTTCTATGAATCTTGTTCCGGTATATTTATTGTACGTCACTGTTTTGCGTCAAATAACGTATTTTTTCGTATTCTAAAAAAAAGGATTTGGAAAAACTAATACGGAGTTATTAAACATATCGTAAAATGAATTGATGAAATTGAGATTACTTTTTTAAATAATTTATTTATTATTAAGAATATTTCTTAATGCAGGCTCTTTTTTCAAAACGCTTAATTCTAAAGAGTATCTAGATTTCTATTTGAAAACTTTGACCTGTAGCTATTTCACTCTAACACCGCTTTTGATAGCAATGACGTCACTTTTTATATCTTGCAACCCTTTCTGGCCTAACCGACTTTTTTACTCATCACATAAATAAAACTCATATTAATTTAATAGTATTGTGAAATAATCCTTCCATACATATATAAAAATACTTGTGTAATGCATGGGTAATGTAGATATGTAACATAATATGCCAGATACATACAATATTCTTAACACTTTGTTGCATGCCATATTTAATGTGTACATAAAAAATGGTAATTGGTATGGTAGACATAACCCCATGACGCTGCCGGGTAAAGCAAAGTAAATTACAATACAATAATTACAATATTATAATAAACATATAATGAATTTTTACATTATATCAGGGGTGATAAAGCCAGTTCTAGTTCAGAAAAAATAGATTTAACTTTTATTGATTTAACTAGCTGCTCTTTACTTTTCAGTTCCCCTCTACTTTTCTAATATTTTCTCTTTTCTCATAAGAACCTTCTCATGAGAGTAACAAATATAATCACAAAAAAAATAATGAGCAAAATTAGTCCAGGCGTTGTTGAGTTATGAGCTTACCAACACATTTTGCGATTCATTTTTCTTCGTTTTCTTCTTCTACTTCTAACGTTACTACATAATTTACAATCGTTCAAATATAGGTAACATAAATATAACTTGTGTTACCTAATCAAATAACAGAGGGAAAATTTGTAGTATTTCTTTACTGTACAGTGCATTTGGGAATTTATTTTTAATATTCTGCTATTAATATTACAATATGTTATAAACTGATATTCGATCTACAAAGATGTTATTTACCTACCGTGTTTTCAAGATGTATAGTAACTATTTAGACTTTGTTTGGGTATACATAAAATGCTAAAACATACTGTAATATTAAATGATTATGCATGTCTCTTATAGAAAGTAAAGGGTGGGATGGACAGACAGACAGAATGGACGAAAAAAGAACATTTTTTTATTTTTTTCCGTAATATAATTTTATTTTCTAGCAACTGTTAGTGTCCATTTCTACCTACAATATCTCGTTATACATAAAATTGCACTTTTTTCCATTGCAAAGCGAAATTTTGCCTAAACGCAGAGGTGGATTAAAATACATCATCAAGTGTAAAAATATCCTTTTAACACAAAACCGTTTTAAGTATGATAGTAAATATGTTTCTTTTTTATTTTTTTTTTGCCTTTGATTTAATCCACAACTGCAAAATAAAGGTTATCGCACCATTAAGGCGCTAGTGCAGCTTAAGGTCTATTGTTAAAAATAAATACATATATTTTGTAATTAATACAAAACTCAAAAACAAAATTTAGAAAATACAGAAATTATAATAATATCTAAATATTTTTTAAAAATAACGACTTACTCACGTGATTCAACTGAGAAAGGTCGACTAGTTTCAAGTCACAACGGGACTCTTATTCATGAGCAGCGCGTCGCGGCGACGTCGACATGTTTCTATTGAAAAATAGCTAAATAACATCAAAATAATTATCCAATCAGCTTTTCACACTGAAAGGACCAAAAGCATCACTAGCGCCATCTACTCACAGCAAAAACAAATTCATTCACCTTGCACTCTATACATAAATACCCATGTAAATAAATTTGGCAACAGCGCTTCCAAGATGTAACGCTGTCTACGGCGAATACGGACGACATGGCAACGTTGCAACGGAACTTCAGGCTTACGCTAACTTGCACTTGGAAAGGTCCTACGAATACCTTTTGTCGGCTGCATATTTCAACAACTACCAAACCAATCGGCTTGGGTTCAGCAAGTTGTTCAAGAAGCTGTCTGATGAAGCTTGGGAGAAGACCATTGATATCATCAAGCATGTGACTATGAGGGGTAAGTTGAAAATACTTGACGAATATTTTTAAGAAGGTATCTTTTACAATTAATTAAATCTTCAGAAGTCCAGGTTTTCTCACTTGATTCCTTCACCGTTTGTTAGTTGTGTCTTAATAATCATAAAGTACATATAACTCGGAAAAAGTCACATTGGTAATTGCCAGGTTTCGAACCCGTAACGAGATATGATAGTATATTATAAACTTTATAATTGAACATTGAACTCAATTTTTGTAGTTGAGTCAAAAAAGTCATTCAAATTTATACGATATTGAAAGCATAAAGCTTCCAAAATAAATCTAAAACCAAAAAAACTATGTTCTCAATCAGTAATCACTCATAGAGCAACTTCGAAGATGCTCGATTGGTTTCAAGCTACATTGGAGCTCATATCTTATACTAAACAATTTCTAAATAAACAATACCTTTCCACTAGGTGACGAAATGAATTTTGACCAGCGTAGCACAATGAAGGTCGAACGCAAGAACTACACAGTGGAACTTCATGAGCTGGAGGCCTTGGCCAAGGCTCTAGACACACAGAAGGAGATCGCTGAGCGCGCTTTCTACATCCACCGCGAAGCCACCAGGAACAGCCAGCATTTGCACGACCCTGAGGTATGTGTGCTTTCTAAAAGACTTTTATGATATGCTATTTTTATTTGAATTAGAAGAGCCATGGTTCGTCTCGACTTGAATGATAACCACGGCCTCACATAACGGCGTGAAACATTCACAAAGAGAGCTGTGTTAAGCCGTGTGAGTGAGGTAACCCGAGGCTCAACCCTCCCATCCTTCAGCATAAATGGGTCGGCTCAAACGGAGTGATACCACGGCGTCACAGGAAACCGGCGTGAAGTAACTTTTACGTTGTTCTTCGCTCGTTACCGGAGACATTCTTTCCCCATCTCCTCTCATACTCAATCCTCAAATCCTTTATCCTTAAATCCCTTATAACCCACAAGAGGCCGGCAGCGCACTTGTAGTCCTTTGGTATAACAAGCGTCCATAGGCGGCGCAGAAAACAAAATATTAAATGGTCTTTAAAAATGTAGTAATGATCTGTCAACTTAGATGGCATGTATTTAGAAAGATGTACGTACTTTTAAAGTAACAAAAATTATATTTACCAGTCTATCAGTTGAAGGTACATGCCAATTCTGAGACCAGTTCTCCAACATAAGGTGAGCAATTATCATAAAAATAACATTTTATCAACAGGTCGCCCAGTACCTCGAGGAAGAATTCATTGAAGACCAGGCCAAGAAGATCAGGGAGCTTGCAGGCCACACCACGGACCTTAAGAAGTTCATCACATCCAACCATGGACAGGACCTCTCCATCGCCCTGTACCTCTTCGACGAATACCTGCAGAAGGTCGCCTAAGGCGTCAAAATATTAATAAAATAAACATTAACATTTGTATCACTCTCATAAACATATACCTTTATTGTAAACCGTCACAAATTAAAAATGTATAAAATTGGTAAAAAGTTCCCATACTGGAATAACGCTTGAATGTCTTTGCGTAGATATAAAAAAAATAGAACTGTCATCATGACAGAACGCCATCTTGGATAAAAATAAAGAGTGAAACATACATACTCCACTAACGTAAAAAAATATTTTACTGTATTTTTTTTATTATTAATATTTTAAACTTCCCTTTGTACAAAAAATAGGCTGTTATAATGTGATTATCTTTCAATTAAGTTTATCCAATTTATATAGTAAGCGATATAATATGTAAAAGTTGTATCCGCAACGAACGTAGATTGTATGTAATAATCAGTTATTTTCAAATAAAACGTCAACTTAAAAAGTCATTTTATTGTTGTTTTAATTCTACTAATCCCCAACCCATCCAATCCTTCCCCTCCCCCAATACCTAAATCTCTAAAAAAAGGTCGGAAACGCACTCGTAACTCCTCCGTTGTTACCATCAGGTAATCCGCTTGCCCGTTTGCCGTCCTATCACATAAAAACAACTTGGAATCTATTACAGATTGTCGAAGCATGAAAGCCACATAGCATTTTGCTACATTTAATTCGATCTTATTGTGTGTGCTACATTCTGCAAATCGGTTAAGGTCGTCCTGTAGCTGTTGTGCATCAGTTACAAATAACTTAGTGTGCCTTCATATCATCGGTATAGAGTAAAATGTAAGTGTTCAACGAGTATTGAACAATAGGGGTCCCAAGATTGAACCCTGTGGCACACCCCGAGGAGATTGTGCACCATGATGATGTTGTGTAGCGATGAAGTAACAGTCTTTTTTTTTTTGAGGGGAAAATCAGCTTTCTTCTCCCGCTCAGTGTTAGGCGAGAGGGAGTGTCAGCCTATTATTTACCAAAAACCCCCCGTTGCCTCTCCTGGTTCAGGACGAAGCCGCGGTGCCTCATTGCGCTTACCCCGCAACCCCGGCTGAACATCAGTCCTGTCTGTGGATTGGCTCTTTGAGGCGCGTGCGGAACGCTATGCACCGTACGCTCGGGTCTGGTTCTGGTCGGGCGGCGAGCTACCCTTACTCGCTGTTCGCAGACCCGCGCTTACGGTGGCCGGAGATCGTCTCTTGAAGTAGCACAGCCTTAGTTCTGTTGTTAATATAAGAGGTGCTCTAGCGAAACCAAAAGAACCATAAAAACTAAACCGAAAGGTCATCATAAATATTATGACTGATAGTTATTTGTTCAAAAGCACACGATGATCTATACGGTCAAAGCATTTACTAAACTCGGTATAAATCACGTCGACCTGTGCGACCACTCCCATCTGGGCAACTGGCTGCCGCGCAACTTGTGGCGGGGTCGATTCTCGCACAGAACAACACTTATCCACAAATTGTTGTTTGGGGTCTGGGTATGTGAAATTGTATGTTTGTAAACGCACCCACGCCACGATACAGGAAAAAAAGCTTGTGTAGGGCAACGTTAATAAAAAATGGAATTCATGTAATAATATAAGATTAGTGGTCATTTAATCGACCATGATGTTCATCACCAAATCAAATTGCATTATAGATAGCAACTTCACATCATACCCATAAAATAAAACTCAAAATGAATGTAAAAATATATTTATTTCATGAAAACAAAAACAATCCATATAATTCACACAATTAAAATCAAAACAAACTTACAATAAATACGGAAGCATATGACAAATTTATTATTTTATATTATGGGCTAACGAGCAGACATAATTATCAACGAGCAAACGAATTATCAACGAGCGGACGAATTATCAACGAGCAAACTTATTAAATAATTATCACCTATTAAGTAAGCAATTGGGAAGTGTCCTAGATCTTTTATGACTGACACTATATTTGGAGGTTGTTAAGCTCTCTGACTTTATCGTACTAATATTATAAATGCGGAAGTTAGGATGTTTGTAACTCAATCACGCCAAAACGACTGAATGGATCTGGATACACTCCGGAATAGGGCATAGGCTATTATTTATCAACATACCACGCAGGCTAAGCCGTGGGCGGAAGCTAGTTAAAAGTAATAATGATTCTGATTACGATAATGTTACAACCACGCTTCCCAACCGCGTCGAGTGACAGCCAGAATACTTGGTTGAGTGCAGTGTTTCAGTAGACATGATACCTGCAACAAAATAAAATATAAATTATGTATTATGTCGTGGCCCGGAGGTTAAGGCGCCCGCTTCTCATGCATAAGATTTCGAAACCTGGCAAGTACCAATGTGACTTTTTCCGAGTTATATGTACTTTCTATGATTATTTAGACACCACTGACATACGGTGAAGGAAAACATTGCGATTCGCGAGCAAACCTGGACTTGTAATTGACACTGCTAAGCAAATACCTTTCCTCACACGGAGAAGGTTTGAGCATTAACCACAACGCTTGCTTAAGACAGATTGGCGATTTCAAACTTGTAATTAGTAATTATAAGTCCAGGTTTCCTCACGATGTTTACCTTCACCGTATGTCAGTGTTGTCTAAATAATCATAGAAAGTACTTGTAACTCGGAAAAAGTCACATTGGCATTGGCGCTTGCGACACAGGCGCCTAATAAAGAAAGTAAAAAATACCTAATATTAATTACCTGTTCCTCTACGCTGTAAGTTTGTTTTGGTGAGAAATTCTGAAAGATGTCATCCAATAGGGCAATATATTTCATTTTATTCTTAATATCCGACTCGTCTATACATTCTCTGGTTATCAAATAAGATACTGTTTTCCCTTCAAGAATGTCGTTTAAGTATTTTAACTGAAAAAAAAAATACATTTATTAAGTTACTAGCGTTTGCCCGCGACTCCGTTCGCGTTGAATAGTGTTTTCCTGCAGATTTTTGGTAGTATAAAAACTATCCTATGTCCTTTCTAGAGTTCCAAACTATGTTCGTACCAAATTTCACAGAAATCGGTTCAGTAGTTTAGGCGTGAAAAGACAGACAGAGTTACTTTCGCATTTTTAATATTATTAGTTTGGATTAAATAAAATAATTTATGAACTGTTAAACAAAGTGTAGGAGAGCCATGCTTCGGCACGAATGGGTCGGCTCGACCGGAGTGATACCACGGCCTTACAGAAAACCGGCGTGAAACAACCACAGCGTTATGTTTCACCGTGTGATCGAGGTTACTGGAGGCCCAATCCTTCCCCTCTACCAATCCCTAATCTCGCTCGCTCGTAACTTTTCGGGCATTGCAGGTGTCGATGGACGGCGCTGATTGCTTACCATCAGGTAATCCGTCAGCCGTCAGCTCGTTTACCGACCTACCAAAAAAAAAAAATTTACAAACCTGGTTTTTTATAGATTTATTTAAATTATAAATTTTGGGTTTAATAAGGATATAATGTCGACTCACCTCCTTAAATTCTGGAGCCAACCAATAAAACGATATTCTCAAATATGTTTCGAAAATTTTCTTTTGTTTTCTCAAATATAATAACATCTGTTGCAATCGACTTTCCAGTACTGTAACAATAATATTTATTTAAAACCACTTCGATGCTAATATTAGATTAAAAAGTAGCCTGTGTTTTATTCCGGAGTATAATCTATCTCTGTGCTAAATTACATTGAGATCTGTTCAGTAGTTTTTACGTTAAAGAGTAACAAACATACATTTGTACTTACATACTTTCGAATTTATACCACTAGCTACCGCCCATGGCTTAATAAAAAGCTATCAGCTATCTAACATACCTACCTTTCAACCAAATCGGTCCAGCAATTCTTGCGTAAAAGACTATCAAGTGTACATCCATATATTTTTAGGAACTTTTAACTACTATAATAGTATTAGTAGAATTTTAGTTAGAATTTGTAGTCTTGTAAAAATATTAAAAGTGATAAAAATTGTATAAAAGTGATACGACGGCCTCACAGAAAACCTGCGTTAAACAACCACAGCGTTATTTCGTCGTGTGAGTGAGGTTACTAGTTCTTTATGGCTGCGTGGTATTTTGATAAAAACAGCTAAGTACGTGTTAATCCAGAGTATCAGCTATCTACGTACCAAATTCCAATCAAATCGGTAAAGTCATTTTTGGGTAAAAGACTAATAAACCATCATATCATTTTTGGGTAAAAGACTTACAAACATATATCCATACATTTATTATATTAGTAGGATTAGAAGCATTAGTAGTTACGGTAGTTTCCAACTAGTCAAATTCAATACTTTTATCCAAACGTCAAAAACGATACTTTTCTATGAAAATTGTACGAAATACCGAGTTATGACGTCACAGTATTTTTAGGCCGAATAGATTACCTACTTATTTCTTAAAAAAATTGCTAAAAATTATCTGAAATTCAGTATATCGATCGATCGATGAAAAAAAGCATAGTTATTTTTCAATATTTTATTGTATTAAAACGTCGAATTAATTTATTTTTGACCTAGGAAACTACCCAATTGTAAGAAATATTAAAATTAAAACCACGGCCTCACAGAAAACCGGCGTGAAACAATCACAGCGTTGTGTTGCGCCGCGTGAGTGAGGTTACCGGAGGCTCAATCCTTCCTCTCCCCCATCCCTTTCCAATGCTTAAATGGCCAGTTACGCACTCGTAACCTTTTGGCGCTGATTGCTTACCATCAGGTAATCCGTCAGCTCTTTTACCGACTCGCATAAAAAACCTAGATATTAGTAATAAATAGTTATGTTTACCTTTGATATCGCAAACAGCTAAGAGATTGGCAGTAAGCCTAGCTGGGGGCAACTCCCGGCTTCCATAATTGAAGATGGACGCCCAGTCCACAGCGCAGACCCCACCGTCTCTAGTATTATACATTATATTCTGAAGATGACGGTCCCCCACTCCTGGATAGGCAAAAAACAAAGAAATAAGGTAGGCTCCCAATAAAAAAAATAGCAATAAGGGTTTGCCCAAACATCAAATAGTAATAAAGGTTATAAATAAAAAATAATACTAAAGCTTTGATAAATCTATACTAATATTATAAAGAGGTAAAACTTGTAAGTTTGTATGTAGGGGGTAATCTTTGGAAACCGCTCGTCGGATTGCCAAAATTCTTTCACTGATAGATAGCTACAATGTTCCTGAGTGCTATAGGCTATAAAACATCACGCTACAATCAAATGGAGCCGAGCAGCGAGTGAAACTGCGCGAGAGTAGCTTGTAATTGATAAATGTCCGGGTTGTTTTAAGTGTGGGAGAGCCATGCTTCGGCACGAATGGGTCGGCTCGACCGGAGTGATACTACGGCCTCCCTCCTCAATCCCTAAATCTCCAAATCCCTAATCCCTAAAAGGTCGGCAACACACTCGTAGCGCTTCCTTTGAGGGTGACCATGGGCGGCGCTGATTGCTTACCATCAGGTAATCCGTCTATCCGTCTGCTCGTTTGCCGACCTATTATATAAAAAGGTTATTTTTTGTTTTGTTACCGGCTTTCATGTCTAATGCCCAATAAATGCATTTTCTTCCTATCTTTCTTTTTTCATTCAAAAATATCCGGGTTGTCAAAAAGTAAAATAATAATAAGCCAGACTGTCTACAGCTGTCAAAATATAAAAACAATACAATCAGCCGGGTTGTCAAAAAATAAATTTATATAGCCAAAAATAAAATAAAAATGCCTTTACAAAAAAAATTAATAATGAACGGAGGAGTCAAACAATTTAAACTGGACCGACAAACAAAAGTTCTAAAAAAAATCTATCTCAACATCAACACAAATTAATTCTCAACATCCCTCTTTTGAGAGATGATCTCCGGTCACCGTAAGCGCGGGTCTGCGGCGAGTAAGGGCAACCCGGTGCACGACCAGAAGCCAATAGACCATCACAGACGGGGCCCTATAGGGCTGATGTTCAGCCGGGTTTGCGGGGTAATGGGGCACCGCAACCTGGGCCCAGAGCAGGAGAAGGAACAGGGAGGTTTTTAGTCAGTAAGAGTCTGACACTACCTCACGCCCCGCTCTGGGCGGGAGAAGACATTTGATGATTTTCCCCTCACAAAAAACCCTCTTTCAAACTTATAATTAGAAATTATAAGTCCAGGTTTCCTCACGATGTTTACCTTCACCGTATGTCAGTGGTGTCTAAATAATCATAGAAAGTATTTGCATATAACTCGGCAAAAGTCACATTGGTACTTGCCAGGTTTAGAACCATCATACATGAGAATCGGGCACCTAAAACTCCGGGCCACACACAACATATGATGTGGGAGAATACATTGGATGATTTTAACGCTTAGAAAAAACAACAACTCACCGAAAAGCCAGCACAATATAGTCATTGAACTCAACGTATCTTCAAACACCCGTTTCTTTGCTATGAACTCCTGCACACATGAACAGTTTCCCTCTATGGCAGATCTGCAATAAAAAAGTTAAAAAAAATTAAATTTAGGAAACCCCCGACAGAAAATCTAATATTCCTTTAAAAAGTAAAAAATAAAAGAAAACGTGGCGTTGGGGACCGATCCATACATATTTTTATCAACTGCATATTTCTATTTTGTCGGGGGTCTAATTTATTTTTTTATTTTATACATTTTATATCATTTTCTCTCGATTAAGTCATCAACATTCCCTTTCAGTGCGCTTTCAGTTGAGACCCCACTCGAGTATATTTGCAGACCTTCGGTTACCCTTCCCCACTTACCCCCATAACTTCTAAACGGCTCAACCGATTTTCGTCAAACATGTCTAAGAAAACTCGTATGTAAGTCAACTTTAATAAAAAAAAAAACTAAATTGAAATCGCTTCACAAGTTCAGGCTCCAGGATGCCACAGACAGACAGACACGTCAAACTTATAACACCCCTCTTTTTGCGTCGGGGGTTAAAAACATACTCTTAAGATAGACGCTCCAAGGTCGGAGACAGGGGCGAGAGGAAACGCCGGAGTATCGTTATTGTGAGGACCACCTAGAGGACACGGTGCTTGGGCTGAGCACCGCCGTGTCCTCAGGGTGATTGGTGGCGGCGACCTCTCGCGCCCGGCCTAAGTCGAGGCCATGGTTCGTAGCGAGAGGAACTATGAAGCTGTCTCCGCTTTCTATTTTTTTTTTTTTTTTTTTTTGTGAGGGGAAAATCATCAAATGACTTCTCCCGCCCAGGGCCGGGCAGGAGGGAGTGTCAGACTCTTACTGACTAAAAACCCCCCTGTTCCTTCTCCTGCTCTGTGCCGAGGTCGCGGTACCTCATTGCGCTTACCCCGCAACCCCGGCTGAACATCAGCCCTTTAGGGCCTCGTCTGTGGTGGTCTATTGGCTCTTTGAGGCGCGCGCGGAACGCTACGCGCCGTACGCTCGGGGTCTCCGCTTTCTGCGAAGCAGTTATGCTCGCAAAGAAGGAGGGTAACCGCGCGAGGAAGCTATCCTCCTCCTCACGCCCCAGCCGCCCTAGCACACTCCGACCACGATCTCCGGCCACCGTAAGCGCGGGTCTGCGGACGGCGAGTAAGGGTAGCTCGCCGCCCGACCAGAACCAGACTCGACCGAACGGCGCGTAGCGTTCCGCGCGCGAATAGACCTTTACAGACAAGGCTCTTTAAGGCTGATTTTCAGTCAGGTTTGCCTAGAGCAGGAGAAGGATTTGGAACGATGGGTTTTTAGTCAGTAAGAGCCTGACACACCCTCTCGCCATACCTTGGGCGAGAGAAGTCATTTGATGTTTTTTCCTCCATAAAAAAGAGTAGGAGATTGAACATTGAAACATCTAGACAAAATCGGTCCACGATTTAGTTGAAATTTAGTAAGTAAATCTTTACTAGTATTATAAAGAGGTAAAATTTGTAAGTTTGTATGTTGGGGGTAATCTTTGGAAACGCTGTTCGGATTGCCAAAATTCTTTCACTGATAGATAGAACTACAATGTTCCTGAGTGCTATAGGCTATAAAACATTACCAATATAAGCCGAGCAGCGGGTGAAACCGCGCGGCAGTCTAGTAGTGGTAGTTTTGGATTGGCTGCTTTTTATCATTTTGGCTTTTTTTTTAAATCTAACTAAACCTTAGCGGTTTTTGTTTGCTATTTCTTTTTTGATATAAATGGTAAAATAGAAAAAGAAACATTAGCTTTTCTATACTAATATTATAAAGAGATAAAATTTGTAAGTTTGTATGTAGGGGGTAATCTTTGGAACCGCTGGTCGGATTTCCAAAATTCTTTCACTGACAGATAGCTACAATGTTCCTGAGTGCTATAGGCTATAAAACATCACGCTGCGATTAAATGGGGCTGCGGGTGAAACCGCGCGAGAGTAGCTAGTTAGGTATATAACTATTATCTTACCTGAGTACATATGGGGTAACTTGAGCACACATTTCGTTATATTGTTCCAATGCTAAACCCGGCGCTAGAATTAATTTATCTTCATTAACTCTTTCTAGTAATACTGAAACAATATATCATCATCATCATCATCATCAGCCTATAAGTGCCCACTGCTGAGCAAAGGCCTCTTCTCATACGGATAAGGTTTGAGCATTAATCACCACGCTAGCTCAATGCGGGTTGGCGATTTCAAACTTACAATTAGAAATTATAAGTCCAGTTTTCCTCACGATGTTTTGCCTTCACCGTATGTCAGTGGTGTCTTAATAATCATAGAAAGTACATATAACTCGGAAAAAGTCACATTGGTACTTGCCAGGTTTCGAACCAAAACCCTCATGCTCGAGAAGCGGGCTCCTTAATCTCCGAGCCACCACGACCTTGATTTTTATATATAGATTAATGATTTACTTACTGTTAATATCAATTAACTCCCTGAGTCTTCTGTGGTCTTCTAAATATTCGATAATAGCCGAATCCTCGCCTAGTGGTGTTACCTGAAATAAATAAAAATTATTTTAATCTATCTATATTTATAATAAATCTGCAGAGAGGTCAATTCTGTACATTAAATATATTTTCTAAGTAACTACCAGGAGGTGCCAGAAATGCAATCAGTAAAATTATTGTCTGTCTGTCTGTCTGTATGTTCCTAATAGAAACAAAAACTACTCGACGGATTTTAACAAAACTTGGTACAATTATTCTTTATACTCCTGGGCAGGTTATAGGATACTTTTCATCACGCTACGAATAATAGGAGCAGAGCAGTGAAGGGAAATGTTGGGATCTCCCTTTTTTAAGTTTCCGTCGCGTGTGTAGCCTTAATGGTTAAAGTTACATAGAAATTATGTATGACGGAAATATTCTACATTAAATAATCTAAAAAAAATGTTTATAGCATATGTCTATCTTTTATGGTTAACTCACAATAGCACGTGTAACACCTGCTAGCTTAGTAGTTTAGATAATAAGCCATCGCGCCGTCGCATGTGAACACTGAATCATGCTATAAGGATTATTATTTTTATGTAACGGTTGCCGTGCTCTACGCGACGCGGTACAAAATATAATATTTTGTTATACTTAACCTTAGATAGATCCGTACTATTATATCTATGGATCGACGGATAGCGGAGACTTGGTAAGTAATAGGGTATTAACCCATAAAAATGAGACGATTAATAACAAGTTTTATGCTGTCATATATTGCTTTTTATCAACACAGCACGCGGGCGAAGCCGCTGGCGGAAATAAAAGAGCCATTCTTCGGCACGAATGGGTAGGCTTGACTGAAGTGATACCACGGCCTCACAGAAAACCGGCGTGTAACAACCACAGCGTTGTGTTTCACCGTGTGAGTGAGGTTACCGGAGGTCCAATCCTTCCTCTCCCTTAACCCTTCCCTAACATTCCTTATCCCAAAAGGTCAGGAACGCACTCTTGGCTCCTTTGTTGACGCCGATTGCTTACCATCAGGTAATCCGTCTGCTCGCTTACCGACCTATCACAAAAAAAAAACTTTGCGTGTCAGTCTGTCGGTCTGTCCTCTAGTAAAGCTATGTGCTCGTTCCAAAGTGTAGATTCATATGGAGAAGAACGAGCAGAAAACTCCATGGTTACTCTTTTCCATTAATTGATAAATAAACTAGATTTTGCCCGCGACTTTGTTCGCGTGGAATAGTGACTTCCTGCTGATTGTTGGTATAAAACTATCCTATGTCCTTTCTCGAGTTCCAAACTATGTCTGTACCAAATTTCACAGAAATCGGTTCAGTAGTTTAGGCATGAAGAAAAGACAGCATAAATCATACTAGCTTCTCTAGCGCGGTTTCACTCGCTGCTCGGCTCCGTTTGATTGTAGCGTGATGTTTAATAGCCTATAGCACTCAGGAACATTGTAGCTATTAACTGTGGAAGAATTTTGGAAATCCGACCAGCGGTTCCAAAGATTACCCCCTACATACAAACTTACAAATTTTACCTCTTTATAATATTAGTATAGATTACTTTGGATGTAAAGTCTATAATATACTCACGTTATAACTGCGACTGTTTGAATGTGGTATAAGCAGAGGTATAGCTGAAACAGCGCGCTGTATAGAGGCATCCCTTAACATTGGTTCCCCGCCCTTACATATAAATCTGCGGATCTGTCCGTTTGATAGAAATGCTTTCAACACACACGGACGACGTATCGAGTCTGTGAATACTGTTACCTGAAAAAAAAGGGCAAAAAAAAGGTAGTAGTTATTTTCTCCTGTGTCGTGGGTGCGTTTACAAACATACAATTTCACATGCACATCACACCCAGACTCACGGAACAACCATTTGTAGATAGAGTTGTTCCGCGCGGGAATCGAACCCGCGACACGTTGCGCGGCACAGAGTGCAGTCAAGTTTGAAATCTGGAGAGCCAAGCTTCGGCACGAGGGTTAGGGTAGGTAGAGTAGGGTAGGTAGAGTAGGGTAGGTAGAGTAGGGTAGGTAGAGTAGGGTAGGTAGAGTAGGGTACATAGAGTAGGGTAGGTAGAGTAGGGTAGGTAGAGTAGGGTAGATAGAGTAGGGTAGGTAGAGTAGGGTAGGTAGAGTAGGGTAGGTAGAGTAGGGTAGGTAGAGTAGGGTAGGGAGAGTAGAGTAGGGTAGGTAGAGGTAGAGTAGGTAGGAGTAGGGAGTAGAGTAGGGTACATAGAGGAGGGTAGGTGTAGGGTAGGTAGGAGTAGGTAGGTAGAGTAGGGTAGGTAGAGTAGGGTAGAGTAGTAGGGTAGGTAGAGTAGGGTAGGTAGAGTAGGGTAGGTAGGAGTAGGGTAGGGTAGAGTAGAGTAGGTAGGTAGAGTAGGGTAGGTAGAGTAGGGTAGAGAGGGTAGGTGGAGGTAGGGTAGGTAGAGTAGGTTAGTAGAGTAGGGTAGGTAGAGTAGGGTAGGTATAGAGTTAGAGTAGGGTAGGGAGTAGGGGGTAGGGTAGGTAGAGTAGGGTTGGTAGAGTAGGGTATTTAGAGTAGAGTAGGTAGAGTAGGGAGTAGGGTAGAGTAGGGTAGATAGAGTAGGGTAGGGTAGGTAGAGTAGGGTAGGGTAGGTAGAGTAGGGTAGGTAGAGTAGGGTACATAGATGAGGGTAGTAGGGTAGGTAGAGTAGGGTAGGTAGAGTAGGGTAGGTAGAGTAGGGTAGGTAGAGTAGGGTAGGTAGAGTAGGGTAGGTAGAGTAAGGTAGGTAGGTAGTAGGGTAGGTAGTAGGGTAGGTAGGGTAGGTAGAGTAGGGTAGGTAGGGTAGGTAGAGTAGGGTAGGTAGAGTAGGGTATTTAGAGTAGGGTAGGTAGAGTAGAGTAGATAGAGTAGGGTAGGTAGAGTAAGGTAGGTAGAGTAGGGTAGATAGAGTAGGGTATTTAGGGTAGGGTAGGTAGAGTAGGGTATTTAGAGCAGGGTAGGTAGAGTAAGGTAGGAAGAGTAGGGTAGGTAGAGTAGGGTAGGTAGAGTAGGGTAGGTAGAGTAGGGTATTTAGAGTAGGGTAGATAGAGTAGGGTATTTAGAGAAGAGTAGGGTATTTAGAGAAGAGTAGGTAGAGTAGGGTAGATGGAGTACGGTATGTAGAGTAGGGTAGGTAGAGTAGGGTAGGTAGAGTAGGGTAGGTAGAGTAGGGTAGGTAGAGTAGGGTAGATGGAGTACGGTAGGTAGAGTAGGGTATTTAGAGTAGGGTAGGTAGAGTAGGGTAGATGTAGTACGGTAGGTAGAGTAGGATAGGTAGTCAAATGACGGGAGCGACGCCGCGGGTAAGAGCTAGTATACATATAGCTATAGATAACATTTTCATTAACTTACTTGTTCAATAAACTTCACGACGTGCACGTTGGGGGGTAGGCGTAATAGTCGTTGTAAGTGTACTTTATTCTTTTCAAGTATTTTAGGCGAGCATAGCCCCGGACATAATTGCGACAATCTCAATATGGTCCTGTCGGGTTTCTTCCTCAATTCATTAATTATTTCTTTTAAAACTACCGCTTTCGAATCTGTAGGTAACGAAAATGAATTGTAAAACTGAAGTTGTGTAAGGACTCTTTTCTTTTTTTTTTCGTTTCTTTTTTTAAAAACGTTGCCCTACACTAGGATTTTCTCCTGTGTCGTGGGTGCGTTTACGAACATACAATTTCACATACACATCACATCTAGACCCGGAACAACAATTTGTGGATCACACAAAGTGTTGTTCCGTGCGGGAATCGAACCCGCGACACGTCGCACGGCAGCCAGTTGCCCAGCCACCGCGCCAACCGTGCAATCAAGTTTAAAATCTGGAGAGCCAAGCTTCGGCACGAATGGGTCGGCTCGACCGGCGTGATACTACGACCTCACAGAAAATCGGCGTGAAATAACGCTGGTATTTTCTTGTTTTCGTGCAGTCATACTAGTGCTAGTTTTTTGTTCTGATATTCGATAAGGTGTCGGACAGACATAATTATCAAACTAGACATAGAAATAGATTGTGTCAGTCATTATTTAGATTGGCAAAGGTACACAAGTCGTTCATGGGATTCAGCGTTAAGTGTTATAACAAAATCCCAGGCGAAATACAACAATTAAATGAAAGAAGTTTTAAACATCATCATCATCATCATCAGCCTATAAGTGCCCACTACTGAGCAAAGGCCTCTTCTCACACGGAGAAGGTTAGAGCATTAATCACCACGCTTGCTCAATGCGGGTTGGCGATTTCAAACTTATAATTAAAATGTATAAGTTCAGGTTTCCTCACGATGTTTACCTTCACCGTATGTCAGTGGTGTCTAAATAATCATAGAAAGTACATATAACTCGGAAAAGCCACATTGGTACTTGCCGGGTTTCGAACCCCATGCATGAGAAGCGGGCTCCTTGTCCTCCGGGCCATAACGACATTTTAAATTATGTATAAAGAAAACTTTGTGTAAAAAAGCATATTACAAACTGAGTGATTATATTGAGGATAAGGATGCTTGGAGACGGGCTGGTCCTGCTCCATATAATATACTTACACGAAAATAAATATGTTCCAGTGGATCTTTGCTTAAAAAGAACTTCTTAAATTTCGTTTTTTAACCGACTTCAAAAAAAGGAGAAGGTTCTCAATTCGATTTTTTTTATATTTGTGTAACCATGCCATTTTAATTGTCAAGCTTTTAATATGTTTGAATGAATCTGAACAAGGGACTCCTCGCTCGACAGTCGAACTTTTGCTACAATCATGTCAAACGAAATGGTCAGAAAAAAAAAACTAATAAAAAGACATACCAATATCATCCATATTTTCTAAGGCGTAGAGTCTCGTCTTCAACGTACTCAACGACTGGTAATCGGTCCCGCCAAATTCATTTTCAAAAATTTGTATTTTCATCTTTTTAAATATTACATCGAACTCTTCGTCGTTTAAAACTGTAAATATAAGAAATATAATAGGTCTTTACCTATGAAATTGCCGTTTTGCAGTACTGGCCATTTCAAATCAAAATAGTTTTTGTTAGGCTAAGGCTAATTAACTTTGTTTTAAAAACATGGGATTCTTTTTCCAAAAGTAGTCATTTGTTTATTGATTAGTGTTAAATTTTCATCGCATTTCAAATCAAAAAATTCGTTTAAATTTTTTTGATGCAAAACGGCAATTTCATAGGTAAAAGACCTATTATTAAAAAACTAATTTTATTCATTACTAGCTTCCGCCCGCGG
Source organism: Spodoptera exigua (assembly GCA_902829305.4). Taxonomy (NCBI): domain Eukaryota; kingdom Metazoa; phylum Arthropoda; class Insecta; order Lepidoptera; family Noctuidae; genus Spodoptera; species Spodoptera exigua. The sequence continues at coordinate 3,027,380 of LR824630.2, read as the reverse complement.
CTTCACCCGTGGTATGTTGATAAAAAACAGCCTATGTGTTAGTCCAGGTTATCACCTATATACATTTACAATATGATTATGATGCGGGTATTGAATTAAGGACACGACTTGTGCAACGAGGTCGAAACGTCAAGCCTACCAAGGTCGAGAGACGATCTCCGGCCACCGTAAGCGCGGGTCTGCGGTCGGCGAGTAAGGGCAGCTCGTCGTCCGACCAGAACCAGACCCGAGCGTACGGCGCGTAGCGTTCCGCGCGCGCCTCAAAGAGCCAATAGCCCACAACAGACGGGGCCCTATAGGGCTGATGTTCAGCCGGGGTTGCGGGGTAAGCGCAATGAAGCACCGCGGAACAGGGGGTTTTTAGTCAGTAAGAGTCTGACACTCCCTCCCGCCCGGCCCTGGGCGGGAGAAGTCATTTGATGATTTTCCCCTCACATTAAAAAAACCTACCAAGGTATTTAAATAATTATTTTCCGCGTTAATACCCGCGTAATTATATGCTGTAAATATGAAAAGCGAAAGTTTATAAGTTATCTATATACGGACAGGAGACATTCTGTCTCCTGCATTAAATTTACCGAGGGTAGTGGAAACTATTTCATTTTTTCTTCTCCTCAAATTATATCTTCTGATTTATTTCGTTGCGGGATCCAAGACTGTCATTCATGTCCCTGGGACGCGGCGGACTTCAGTATTCCGGTGTTTTCATGGTTGTATCTACTGTAGATCCTGGTGCACAGGAGTTGCAGCGGTTTTGGGAGCTCCCATTTGAAAAGATCAAAAATCTAATTAATTGGAACTTACCATTTTTCCTCAAATCTTCACAGAATTGCAACAACGCATAATTGGCGTCACAAATCAATTTGAAATATTCTTTGCAAGTATTCAAATCGACATCTTGCAATTTTAATAAATATTTTTCATCCACCACCGTGGCTGGCAACATTGATATAATTTTTTTGAGTATGGCAATACTGCAGAAGTCTAGTCGCGGGAAAACTCGGTATATCTGTAAAAAAGCACTTGTTTTAGACAAAGGGAAGTTGAAGGGTTCTTTTATGGTATAGGAGGCAAACGAGCAGACGGATCACCTGATGGTAAGTGATCAGCGCCGCCCATGGACACCTGAAACACCAGATGAGTCAGAGGCGAGTTGCCGGCCTTTTAAGAAGGAATACACACGTTTCTTGAAGGTTTGACGGTCGTGTCCGTTCAGAAATACCGCCGCCAAAAGATCACTCCAAGGTTTTACTGTGCGAGGCAGAAAGTTTCGCGAAAATGCCTGCCAAATGCCTTTTTGAGGAGGAAAGTAATCATATTTTATATTTTAGGTATATGTCACCGGAAAATAACAAGATCCGTAAGTTTATCATTTTACTAGGAAGTTTATAAACTTTCGTAAGATTCTAAACGGGAGATAAATTGTAATATTTTACGTCCACGTTTTCGTAAATTTATCAATTTTCGACGTCATACGGTAAATTTATAAACTAACGAATATTTATTCGTAAGATTTTATGTGGTTCGACCAATCACAGAAACTCTTTTAAATATACGATCTTTGAAATACGTAAAATAACACACTGCTCTCTGATTGGTCAATGTTAATAGTGGCAATGCTTGTGTCAATAGACTTTGGAATAATCAGACGTCAAGTCTGATTATTCCAAAGTAAATTGTTTCTTTTCATTGTTGCTTCCAATTCCAAAACTATGAATTGGAAGCAACAATGCCTGGTTCCTCTCTGGCACGGATGTAGTGAGTTGAGTTTTCTTTTATCAGTTTCAATAGCAAACCGGTTTGTTTATGTTCCGTGGCCAGCAATGGCGGCCGCGAGGAAGGAGAAGTGACACGTGACAGCCAATCAATCAGATCGCGCGTAACGTTTGGTTACTGCTTACTTATTATTTTACGAGTGAGTTCAGTAAGTTTATCAATTTACGAAAATGTGGACGTAAAATATTACAATTTATCTCCCGTTTAGAATCTTACGAAAGTTTATAAACTTCCTAGTAAAATGATAAACTTACGGATCTTGTTATTTTCCTGTGACATATATACTCATATTGAAGTGTGGAAGAGCCATACTACGGCACGAATGGGTCGGCTCGACCGGAGTGATACCACGGCATTTATTTTTAAGGTGGTAGGTCGTCAAACGAGCAGACGGATTATGGACGCCCGCTACAACAGAGGGGTTCCGAGTGCGTTGCCGACCTTTTGGGGATTAGGGATTTGGAGATTTGGGGATTGGGGGAAATGAAGGATGGGTGAGGCCGTGGTATTACTCCGGTCGAGCCGACCCATTCGTGCCGAAGCATGGCTCTCCCACACTTAACACAGAAAACCGGCGTGAAACAACCACAGCGTTGTGTTTTACCGTGTGAGTGAGGATACTAAGGACCCAATCCTTTCCCCCCCAATATCCCTATCCTTAAAACCTTAATAGCTAACAAGAGGCCAGCAACGCACTTGTAGTAATTCCTTTGGTGTTACAATTGCGCATGGGCGACGCTGACTGCTTACCATCAGGTAATCCGTCTGCTCGTTTGCCGACCTATGACCTTTAAAACGTATTACACATACCTGTTCTAGTAAGGCTTTAGCTGCGACATCGCCCACAGTAACTCCAGGCTGGGAGATCCGATTGAACAAAATCGCCAACAAAAGGTTGCAGTCTCTCGTCAGATTAAGATCTAACACTTTTTCTATTATTCTAATCATTGCCAATATTAAATCGTTCTGCGATATTTCATCTGAAAATTTAAAAAATAAAGTCTTCATCACAATCATTATCATCATCATCAGATCCACCTGGCTTACATAGGCCTTTTTTTGCTAGGGGCAAATCATCCAATGACTATCGCCAAGGGCCGGGCGGGAGGGAGTGTCAGACTCTTACTGACTAAAAACCCCCCTGTTCCTTCTCCTGCTCTGGGCCGAGGTCGCGGTGCCTCATTGCGCTTACCCCGCAACCCCGGCCTGGAACAACGACTTTTAGATCACCATCATCACGGAAGACGTCCACAGCTGGACAAAGGCCTCCCCCTTTAGAATTACTCCTCCTCTCCTCTATAAAACTTTCTATGCCCGAGTCGTTAGCTCTGGGTAACGGTGAAGGAAAGATGAAATCTATACTAATATTATAAAGAGGTAAAATTTGTAAGTTTGTATGTAGGGGGTAATCTTTGAAACCGCTGGTCGGATTGCCAAAATTCTTTCACTGATAGATAGCAACAAGGTTCCTGAGTACACTGGGGCTATAAAACATCACGCTACGATCAACTGGAGCTAAGCAGCGGGTGTAACCGCGCGAGAGTAGCTAGTTCTTAATATAATTTTAATTGGGATCAGCAAATAACTGACACTTAATATTGCTTTCCTCAAGTGGACGCCACATATTTTCGCTCGGGGTGTCAATGGCCTTTACACCGTCACTGGCTAAAAACATCACGCTATGATCTGTAGGAGCAGAGAAGCGTGTGAAATCGCGCGACAATAGTTAGTCTTACCTTAATATTTTAGAGAGGTAAAATTTGTAAGTTTGTAAGTTTCTATGTAGGGGTAATCTTTGGAACCACTGGTCGGATTGCCAAAATTATTTCACTTATTGATAGCTACAATGTATGGTATAAATGTGTATGGATGGAGAGGGAGAGGGAGACCAAAGAAAATATGGATGGATTGTGTGAGAAGTGATATGGAAGACAGAGGAGTTAGCGATAGCGTGACGAGTGACAGGACAGAATGGAAGAAAAAAACATATTGCGCCGACCTCAAATAAAACGGGACAAGGCCAGGAAGATGATGATTAATAGCTACGATGTTCCCAAGTGCTATAGGCTATAAAACATCACGCTACAATCAAATGGAATCGAGCAGCGGGTGAAATCGCGAGAGAGTAGCTAGTCTACAATAAAATTATAAAATATTTTTCTGTTCACTTACCATTCTCGGGCCAAATGTCGTCGTAATACGCCAGCGCCTTATCGTACACAGATTTGAGATCTGAACAACTATTTTTTGAAATTTCAGAGATGTTTACATCCTGAATGTTAGAACTCACTTCTTGTATAATATCATCCATTTTAAGTTTTGAAATCGCTATAAAAGAGATAAAGTCAAATATCAATAATACGGTAGTTTCCAACTAGTCAAATTCAATACTTTTATCCAAATGTCAAAAACGATACTTTTCTATGACATTTGTACGAAACTCCAGATTATGGCGTCATAGTATTATTGTGTAAAAAAACATCGTGGTGGCCCGGAGGTTAAGGAGCCCGCTTCTCATGTATGAGAGTGTGGGTTCGAAACCTGACAAGTACCAATGTGACTTTTTCCGAGTTATATGTACTTTCTATGATTATTTAGACACCACTGACATACGGTGAAGGTAAACATCGTGAGGAAACCTGGACTTGTAATTTCTAATTATAAGTTTGAAATCGCCAACCCGCATTGAGCAAGCGTGGTGATTAATGCTCAAACCTTCTCCGTATGAGAAGAGGCCTTTGCTCAGCAGTGGGCACTTATAGGTTGATGATGATGATGAGTATTATTGTGACAAAAAACTTACTTGTTTCTTAAAAATTGCTAAAAAATATCGATAATTTAGTTTATCGACAACAGATCGAGTCATAAAAGTATAGTTATATTTCAATATTTTAAATTTGACCTTGGAAACTACCCAATTTTAATCGAAATGTCAAAAACTATACTTTTCTTTATACATCTTGTAGGAAACCCCAATATAAAATGACATCACTATATTTTACGTCGGAACATAGCTTTTGCTCAGACGTGGGCGGTACGAGTAAGTAAGGCCTCTTCTCACACGGAGATTTAAGCATTAATCACTACACTTTCCCAAAGCGGATTGGCGATTTCAAACTTATAATTAGAAATTATTAAGTCCTTTCCCCCATACCTCCTAAATCCCAAAATTTCCGAAACCCAATGTCACCCACTCGTTTGGCATAACAGGTGACCATGGGCGGCGCTAATTGCTTACCATCAGATAATCCGTCGGCTCGTTTGCCGACCTATCGCAAAGAAATATTTAAGTAGTGATAAAGTAATATGGATAAAATACAGTTCACTTACAATTCAAATCATAATGTAGATCCAGTATGACTTTCTGTATGCTAAATTTTTTTTCTACAGAAGATTGCGAAGCTGTTTCCAACTTATACGTTTCTGAAAACAAAAACTTTAATAAAAATCAGAATTAAAGTGTGGGAGAACCGGCGTGAAACAAAATACCGGAGGCCAAATCCCCTCTCCCCCATCCCCAATCTCCAAATCCCGCTTTTCTTAATAACGAATAACCCAAAAAAGGGCGAGACGACATTTGTAAAAGCTTCTTTAATATTACGAGCGTCCATCGGTGGAGTAAATTGCTTACCATCAGGTAAAGCGTCGGCTGGTATGCCAATTTCCAACCTATACCACAGACAACAAAGGATTAAAATTTTAATGATAGATTAAATAGACCATCATTTGTTCCTTTTTATTAACAACTTGTGTGTGCATTGTTCTCACATAGGGGTACAGTAATGTATAAAAAATGTATTATTGGTGAATTGTAAAACAAATATTTTTTTAAAAAGAGTAACGAATGGAGTTTCTTGCTCGTTCTTGTCCATTCGAATCTACAATTTGGAATGAGCACCTAGCTTCACTGACGAACAGACTGACAGACTACTATTCTATTTTGACGTTTCAAAAGTACCTATTTATGGTTTAGTTGGAATAAATGATTTTGCTTTGATTTGATTTGATATACTATAAAAAAATTGTTTAGGCGGATCCGAGGAAATATTAACATGGTTTTTTTTACTATCGTGTGTCGTGGATGCGTTTACAAACGTACAATCTTACAAACACATCACACCCAGACACGGAACAACAATTTGTGAAACTAATTTGCCGATTTAACATAAAAAAAAAACTCATCAACACCAATAGAACAGGGCTATCAAACCTAATACTATTATCTAAGCTCTAAGTTAAAATGGGACTGGGCCGGACAAGTCAGCCGAATGCATCCGGATAGATGGGCCACTAATGTCACCCAGTGGACACCTCAGGATGGAGGCCGCAGGCGGGGTAGGCCCCGGAAAAGATGGCGTGGCGATCTAGACGCTTATCATCGAGACTGGTGGACACGGTCGAAAGATCGGGAGGTGTGAAAGCGAGATAGGGAGGCCTTTGCCCAGCAGTGGGACGTTACAGGCTAGTAAAAAAGCACAAAACGGCTACAAAAAACCACGTTATTTTATAAAATTACCTGCAGCGGTTAACGCCTTCTCCAGTATGCCTAGGTCTTTCTGTTTGAGGCCCGTGGCTCTATACGCCTTTACTTTCTCGAGAAACCAGGGCAGGATCTCATCTTCTGGAATGTTATTACTGAAATAGAATCCATTATTAGTCCAAAGCTGTGGCATAGGTGAGCAAAGGCCTCTTCTCAAACTATTTTACGGCACGAATGGGTCGGCTCGGCCGGAGTGATACCACGGCCTCACAGAAGGCCGGCGTGAAACAACCACAGCGTTTTGTTTCGTGAGTGAGGTTACCGGAGGCTCATTCCTTCTAACCTTATATTAATGACTCGTATGGTTTCACTCGCTGCTCGGCTCTTATAGAACTTAGCGTGATGTTTTATAGCCTATAGCACTCAGGAACATTGTAGCTATCAACAGTGAAAGAATTTCGGAAATCCGACCAGCGGTTCTAAAGATTACCCCCTACATACAAACTTACAAATTTTACCATGTCTTTATAATATTAGTATAGTCATAGATAAACACAAAATATTCAAGCGTCGGTAGCAACAATATTGACTATGGGTTTATCACACCCGCGTGAAGAGATGCGGTGTAGAAAAACTATTATTAAGATATACTCACTCCTTATTCCTCTCGATGCACTGAAGAACGAGGGAGGGTAGACCTCTATCATTGGCCTCCTTGCACCATAGCAGTTCCTGTTTTGAGAGGCTCAATGAACTGTCGCCGTCTGAGTCCAAATTGTTGAAGAATGATGATCTGGATTGAGGGGCAAGGATTCCATCAAAATTTGGATCAAGGATATATAAAGATATATATATTTCTATTGGTATAACTAGTGCTGTCTCCGCGTAACATGGGTGCTGATACTAAATTGCTCCACTATTTAATGGATGTTATTATACATATAAACCTTATTCTTTAATCCAAACTAATATTATAAATGCGAAAGTAACTTTGTCTGTCTGTCTGTCTTATCTTCACGCCTAAACTACTGAACCTATTTGTGTGAAACTTGGAACTCAAGAAAGGACATAGGACAGTTTTTAAGCCAAATTTGCAAGAAGTCAATATTCCACGCGAACAAAGTCGCCGGCAAAAGCCATCACTATATATATTAAAAAACTGTATCAAAATCCGTTGCGTAGTTTTTAAGATGTAAGCATACATAGGGACAGAGAAAGTGACTTTATTTTATACTATGTAGTGAATATCGTGTGACATATCACATTTATTGAAATATAGACTCTACTCTGGAAGCCTAAACCCGTCCCCCCATATCTCCCTAATCCCTAAATCAGCAGCTACGCACTCTCAACTCTTCTCTTGTTAAAGATGTATAGGGGCGGCGCTGATTGCTTACCATCAGGTAATCCGTCTGCTCGTATGTCGAATTCTCACATACATGTACATAACACCGTTTGTTTTTTGAAGAATGGCTTCTCTGGCTCAGGGTGTGGCGAGAGGGAGTGACAGACTCTTACTGAATAAGAACCCCCCCCCCCCCGTTACTTCTCCTACTTCAGGCTGAGGCTGCGGTACCTTATTTCGCTTGAACCGCGACCCCAGTTGAAGTATGCTTAGCAGTATTTTTTATTTAGTAATTAGCAGCTCGCCCCCGCTTCGCACGGGTCCAACTATCTCGCTATCAAAGGGTCACTTTTTCCTAATCTTCCCCTCTACTTTTCTAGTATTTTCTTTGATAAGAACCTTCTCCTGATAATAACAAACACAACAAAAAAGAATTAGCAAAATTGTTGAGTTATGCGCTTACCAACATATTTTGCGATCCATTTTTATATATAAGAAGATATAAAGATGGTCAGGTATTTGGCCGCTATCGATGATGCGACCTACGATGGAGCACGTCTACCCATAAGCAACCTATTCACTCGGGCCTTGAAGACACCCAGGTTATACACTTCAGGGAACACAGACTCCGGTAAAGAGTTCCGTACCTAAGCGGTTCTGATTATATAACTGGAGGCGAATCGCTTCGTACTTGTGGGTGGGATATCCACCATGAAGCGATGACGTTTTGCCGATTGTCTGGTAATACGATAATGGATAGGAATAAGTTCCAATAAATTATAATAGACTAGCTTCCGTGGCTGCTTCACCCGCATCGTATGTTTATGAAAAGTAGCCTATGTCCTATTCCGGAATGTATCCTATGTCTGTGCCAAATTTGATCCAGATCCGTCCAGAAATTTTGGAGTGATTGAGTAACAAACATACAAACATCGTAACTTTTATATTATATGGTAAGAAGTAAGATAAGATTTAAGGGTATATTCACCTAATCATCAGACGAGCTGACCATTCGGCGAGGCAGTCATCGCGAGTGATAGTTCCAAACATTTTTACATCATTCTGGTGCCACTGTATCGCTTCAATGATCTGAAAAACGTAAATTTATTAATTGGATTATTACAATTTCCCCAACCCCCCCCCCACCCCCCGAATCCCGAAATCCCCTAAGTGGAGGATTACCTCCAAAGCCTTTTTTTGTCAGGGGAAAATCTTTAAATGTCTTCTCCCGTCGAGGGTAAGGCGAGAGAGAGTGTCAGACTCTTACTTACTGCCCGAGGTCGCGGTACCTCATTGCGCTTACCCCGCAACCCCGGCTGAACATCAGCCCTATAGGGCCCCGTCTGTGGTGGTCTATTGGCTCTTTGAGGCGCGCGCGGAACGCTACGCGCCGTACGCTCGGGTCTGGTTCTGGTCGGCGAGCTAGCCTTACTCGCCATCCGCAGATACACATCAACAGCCTATAAGTACCCACTGCTGAGCAAAGGCCTCTTCTCACACGGAGAAGGTTTCTCACACGCAGACACGCGCAATCCAAAAAAGGCTACAACGCACATCTGGTATTGCAGCAGTCCACGGGCTGCTAGGCCTTTGATTAGGCACCTCTACTAGTTAGGACTAATCCTTCCCTCCTCATCCATCCCCAATCCCAAAATCTCCGTAACCGTAATCCTCAAAAGGCTTCAACGCACTCATAACTTCTCTAGTGCTGTGGGTGCCCGTGGTAGTGGTGGTTGGCCCCGATTGCTTACCATCAGGACATCTGTATGGTCTTTGCTGCGATGCTAGACTTTTGTGGGTTATTAACGTTTTAAGGATAGGGGACTAAATCCCCTCAAATTTTGGTGATTAAGGTTGGGGGGTGAGGAAACAACGTAAGTGTTTATTCACGCCGGTAATCTGTGAAGCCGTGGTATCACTCCGGCCGTGATACGGTTACGATTATACCAAACTAATTATGTTAAAAATATAATCATAGTAAGAAATTATTATTACAATAAAAAGAAAAATTCACGGCATTTTTGTCTTTATAAAAAACTTATGTACAAAATAAAACAATCAACATTACTTTGCCAAACAAAAACAATACTTACGGCGCTTGTAACAAAGTCGTTCTTCGGCCACCTCTCTATATGTTTAAGCCAACTCAATTTGTTTTGGGTGATCGCATCTGTATAGTAAGAAGCTATCATTTTGTTGAACCACAGATTATAATCTGGAAGGAAAAACATCATCATCATCATCATCATCAGCCTATAAGTGCCCACTGCTGAGCAAAGGCCTCTTCTCACACGGAGAAGGTTTGAGCATTAACCACCACGCTTGCTCAAGGCGGATTGCCGATTTCAAACAAAGGTATTATTACTAATAATATCATCATCATCATCAGCTTATAAGTGCCCACTGCTGAGCAAAGGCCTCTTCTCACACGGAGAAGGTTTGAGCATTAATCACCACGCTTGCTCAAGGTGGATTGGCGATTTCAAACTTAGGTATTATTACTAATTATATCATCATCATCATCATCAGCCTATAAGTGCCCACGGCTGAGCAAAGGCCTCTTCTCACACGGAGAAGGTTTGAGCATTAATCACCACGCTTGCTCAAGGCGGATTGGCGATTTAAAACACAGGTATTATTACTAATATTTTATTGCCAAGTAAGACAAGACAGAATGTTACTCAATCTATATTTAGAGAATTGCTTCTCTCGCGCGGTTGCCCCATTGCTCGGCTCCATTTGATCGTAGCGTGATGTTTTATAGCCTATAAGCACTCAGGAACATTGTAAATATCTATCAGTTTAAAATTCGGAAATCCGACCAGCGAGCGGTTTCAAAGATTTCTCCCTACATACAAACTTACAAATTTTACCTCTTTATAATATTAGTACAGAAGTATAGATAAATAAATAATATTTTACGAATGGGTCTGCTCGACCGGAGTGGTACCACGGCCTCACAGAAAACCGGCGTGAAACAACCCACAGCGTTGTGTTTCGCATTGTAAGTGAGGTGTTTCTGGAGGCCTATATCCTTTCCCCTCCCCCAATCCCTAAATCTCCAAATCCCTAATCCCTAAAAGATCGGGAACGCACTCGCAACTCCTCCGTTGCGGGTGTCCGTGGGCGACGCTGATTGCTTACCATCAGGTAATCTGTCTGCTCGTTTGCCGACATATTACATAAAAAAACTTATATTTTATTGCTAACCAAGACGAAATAGAGTGTTAACTAACGTCTATTTAGAAATGTACGAAAAATTTCTGACAATTGTAGGAGAGCTATGCTTCGGCACGAACTGGTCGGCTCGACCGAAATGATAGAACCACAGCGTTGTATTTAGCCGTGTGAGAGAAGTTTCTGGAGGCCAAATTTCTCCCCCTCCCCCAACCCCCAAATCTCCAAATCCCTAATCCCCAAAAGATCGGGAAGGGAACGCACTCGCAACTCCTTCTCTGTTACGGGTGTCCATAGCTTGGGCTGATTGCTTACCATCAGGTAATCCGTAGGCTCGTTTTCCGTTTTATAACATAACAAAATATGATAAGGATTATGGCTTACCTAAATTATTCTTATTATTATCAAAGTAATCTTTGAGGGACACAGTAAACTCTTCGTTTTTCGTCCACAGCTTTGGGAGTGTATCCTCAATCCTTTTCTTGTCCTGCAGCCTTTGGTCGTTCCAATTAGACAAACTACCGAAGGCCTGAATTAATCCTGAAATGTTTATAAAAATATAGATGATCAATTACCTTTAATACAGTACAAATTCAATACTTTTATCCTAATGTCAAAAACTATGCTTTTCTATGAAATTCGTATGAAACACTGAGTTATGACGTCATAGTATTTTTGCGCCAAATGGCGTACTTATTTTTTAAAAATCAGCTAAAACATATCCAAAATTGTAGTGTATATATCGATCGATCGACGAATAAAAGTATAGTTATTTTTCAATATTTTATTGTATTATAACGTCGAATTAATTTATTTTTTGATCTAGGAAACTACCCAATTGTTGGAGAGCCATGCTTCGGCTCGAATTTTCATTCTGTCATAATAGAACCGATTTAATAATGTAATGAATTGTAAAACTGATTGAAAAAGAGTAACCATGGAGTTTCTTACTGGTTCTTCTTCATAGGAATCTACACTTTGGAACGAGCAAATAGCTTCACTAGAGGACTGACCGACAGACTGACACACAGAAAGTTTTGTTCAAGCGTTAAAAAATTCCTCTTAGTAATAATAGGTTTGACTTTGAGTTTGACGAATGGGTCGGTTCGTCCGGAGTGATACCACGGCCTCATAGTACACCAGCGTGAAACAACCCACAGCGTTGTAATAAACCGGGTGATTGAGGTTACTGGAGGCAAAATCCTCTCTCCCCTCCCAAATACCTACGCCCAATCTCCACCTATCCCCAAAAGGCCGGCAACGCACTTGGATATCCTCTAGTGTTGCATATGTCCATGGGCGGCTAATTGCTTACCATCAGGTAATCCGTCTGCTCGTTTGTCGACCTATCGCATAGAAAAAAACATATTTTACCTTCCATTGTAAATCCTGCTTCTTTCATTGTAGAATCATAATCCTCATTTTCAAAACTGTAAAGAATAAATTTATATATATTGAAGACTAGCTATTCTCGCGCGATTTCACCTACTACTCGTCTCCTATAGATCGTAGCGTGATGTTTTATAGCCTATAGCACTCAGGAACAGTGTAGCTATCTATCAGTGAAAGGGTTTTGGCAATCCGACCAGCGGTTCCAAAGATTAATCTCTACATACAAACTTACAACTGTTTAGAATACAAAAGTAAAGTACATGTGGATTGTCAGTCATCCAAGTGATTTGATCTATACTAATACTAGCGACCCGACCCGGCTTCGCACAGTTACAATGCTGATCCACAAATTATTGTTCCGTGAGTATGGGTGTGATGTGCATGTAAAATTGTATGTTTGTAAACGCACCCACGACACAGGAGAAAATCCTAGTGTAGGGCAAGGTTTTTTTTTCAAAATAAAAAGTATGAAATACGTGATTGATGAATATCAATATTTTTATTATAACTTTCGTGAGACATTCGAAATTAATTATTATGTTTTCGGCTTACTCAGAGGCCCGGAAGACGCGGAATGCTGCTCATGAATATGGGCCTCTAGCATGGCTGGAAACTAGTCGAGTATCTCGTCAAATTATTACGTGAGTAAGCCGAAAACATAATAATTAATATCAATATTTGTGTGATAAATAGAATTTGTACTACTTTATAATAATACTGACTTTCTGCAGATTTTTGGTATTAAAACTATCCGATGTCCTTTCTCTAGTTCCAAACTATGTCTGTACCAAATTTCACACAAATAGGTTCAGTAGTTTAGGCGTGAAGAAAGGACAGACAGACAGACAAACAGAGTTACTTTGACATTTATAATATTAGTTTGGATAGTTTGGATTTGCATGCCTAACTTAGGTAGAATACAGCCTGAACTGTACATCACTATAAGACCTGGAAACACCTGTGAATAAACTAGTGCTTGACTGCGATCCCACCTGATGGTAAGCAGTGATGCAAACGTTGATGGTAAGGCGCACAAGTTTATTAAGAGCCTATTCACTCTAGCCTTGAAGACACCTAAATTGTATTCGGACGGAAAGACTGCAGCCGGCAAACTGTTCCAATCCCTCGATGTACGCGGTATAAATGACGAGGCAAAACGCTTAGTCCGGGCCGCAGGTGTCTCAACAACGTAAGGGTGGATATTCGCCGTACGCCGAGATGTCCGAAAGTGAAATTACCTATATGAATAAAGGTTTCTTTCTGTCTAAAAAAAATAGATCACTTACCTGAATACGAAAAAATTCTTATCACCATTCCTTATAAGTAAATCTTCGAGTAATATGTTTGTATATAAGTACCCTTCACTGTTAGAAACGGCTTGCTTCAGAGACTTCACAGAATCTGAGAACCTGAAAACAACATATAGCGCGGGTTAAATAGAAAAAAGGCCTAACTCAAAAATGAGGATATTCCAAAATTGAACCTTATTATTGAAGCATAATTTTTAAGATTGAAGTACTTTATCTTTTGAGTTAGGTCTCTTTTCTGTTTAACAAGCGATAGTTACATATTTACTAATTTAGGGCTGATTTTCCAATAGTCAGATAAATGTTATCTGAGGAATAAAATTTTTGCTTTTCTTTATGTAATGGGTCGGCAAACGAGCAGACGGATTACCTGATGGTAAGCAATCAGCGACGCCCATGGACACCCGCAACGGAGGCGTTACGAATGCGTTGCCGACCTTTTAGGAATTAGGGATTTGGAGATTTAGAGATTGAGGAGGGATTGGGGAAGGGGAAGGATTAGGCCTAAGGTAACCTCACTCACTCAAGGGATTGAGTCCCCCTGTCCCAATCCCTAAATCTCCCAATCCCCAAAAGATCGGCAACGCACTCGTAACTCCTCCGTTGCGGGTGTCCATGGGCGGCGCTGATTGCTTACCATCAGGTAATCCGTCTGCATCAGACGTCTTACATAGACAAAAAAGATGATACATACCCTTCGATCTTGCTTATATCTTTAATAAATATTCTGCAAGCATCCAAGACTAAGGGGGTTAGGCAGAACGGTGGTCTCCGAATGATATGCGATAACAGTTTAGCTAAGGTCGCTTCCAAATCAAACCTGCGATGAGAGATTTGTACTACACACTTCATGACCTGAACGCATAGCTCCTGACAAATTTGCGAATTAATCTGAAATAGAAAGAATATTATTGTAATTCAGTTATGCTTAGGCACGAATGGGTCGGCAGGACCGGAGTGATAAAACGTCCTCACATAAAAAAATCCGGCGTGAAACATCCACAGCGTTGTGTTTCGCCTTGTGAGTGGAGCAGGAGGCCCAATCTAACCTCACCCATCCCTTCCAACTTTTTATTTTTGTTAATGTCGTAGGTCATAGGAGGATTGAGAATAGGTGGGGGGACAATTGAGAGGAGAATCCCCCCCCCCCATCATCATGGTAAAACACCACGTAAGTGTTGCTTCAGATTTTTTTTGTGAGACGGTGGTATCACTCCGGAGAGAGCTATGCTTCTGCATTTATGAACCGACTTGAATGGAGTGATACCACGGCCTCGAAGAAAACCAGCGTGAGACATCTAAAGATTTGTGTGTTGGCGTTTGAGTAAGGTTAACTGAATCCCAACACCATTCATCTTGGATCTACAAATCCTCAAATTCCTATCCCCAAAAAGGCTGGCATTTCACTCATAACTCTCTCCATGGGCGGCGCTGATTGCTAACCATGAGGTAATCCGTCTGCTCGTTTTCCGAACTATGATATAAAAAAAAAATGAAGAAACGTTATATTCATACCTTTGAAGCCTTAATGAAAACTTCCAAAATCTCTGTAATAGGCATTTGTAGGTCGATGTCTCGTTTTTCAGTACCTGAAAGATTTTTTTTAAATATTAAAACATTGCCTTACATTAGGATTTTCTTCTGTGTCGTGGGTGCGGTTACAATATCACATACACATGACACCCAGACCCGGAACAACAATTTGTGGGTCACATAAAGAGTTGTTCCGTGCGGGAATCGAACCCGCCACACGTTGCACGGCAACCAGTTGCCCAGTCACCACACCAACCATGCAGTCAGATTTAAAGTCAAATTGTAAAATATACAACTTAACGAGAGTTCAAAACCTGGCAAGTACCAATGTGACTTTTTTCGCGTTATATGTACTTTCTATGAATACTTAGACACCACTGACATACGGTAAAGGAAGACTTCGAGAGGAAACCTGGACTTGTAATTTCTAACTACAAGTTTGAAATCGCGAAACCGCCTTGAGCAAGCGTGGTAGTTAATGTTCAAACCTACTCTTAATGGGAAGAGGCCTTCTCATTCAAGTCCAGGTTTCCTCATAATGTTTTCCTTCACCTGGGCGGGAGGAGTAATTTGATTTGCCCATCCCAAAAAAGGGACTTACCTTTATCGATTTTTTGTCTGTATGTCATACCGGATCTCAGTGACGTTCTAACAGTCCTAGTTTGAGTCGTAGCAGGACTATCATAAGCTCTAAGGACGCTGAAAAAAATATATTATATTACTTGATACTTAACTTTAATTGCAAAGTTCTAGACTAGCGTTAACACGCGTCAGCGAATGGAGAACCAATACATTCGTCTTCAAGCATAAAATAAATACAAAAAAACAAAGAAATGAATTGTAAAACTGATTGAAAAAGGGTAAACATGGAGTTTCTTGCTCGTTCCTCTCCATAGGAATCTACACTTTGGAACGAGCAAATAGTTTCACTAGAGGACTGACCGACAGACTGACACGCATAGATTTAAACGAATAAAAAAACCAAAGTAATATTATAAATGCGAAAGTAACTCTGTCTGTCTTTTCTTCACGCCTAAACTCCTGAAGCGATTTCTGTGAAATTTGGTACAGACGTAGTTTGGAACTCGAGAAAGGACATACCATATTTTATACCAAAAATCAGCAGGAAGTCACTATTCTACGCGAACAAAGTCGCGGGCAAAAGCTAGTAAAAAAAAAAATAGGACTGCGCCACAATAGGATTTTCTCCTGTCTCGTAGATGCGTTTACAAACATACAAATTCACATACAATTACAAAAAAAATGCTGTTCCACAAACCTTTGCGCCAAACCTTCGTCTCTTAACCGGTGTTCCTCAAACGACTCCTCACTCCTCAAACCGCTGAACAGCATCTCAATCAATTTTGAACCGTAACAACATAACTGAAAGCTGTTTTCAGTTAAACTGCGTTGATAAACTATTATATAGAATAATTCAGCGAATCTGTAAATCAAAAGTGTTAAAATTTGTAAGTTTGTATGTAGGGGGTAATCTTTGGAATCGCTGTTCGGATTTCTAAAATTCTTTCACTGATAGATAGCTACAATGTTCCTGAGTGCAATAGGCTAAATCATCACGCTACGATTAAATGGAGCCGAGCAGCGGATGACACCGCGCGACAGTAGCTAGATCTTGATATAATTTTAATTGGGATCAGTGTGTTTAAGTGTGGGAGAGTCATGCTTCGGCACGAATGGGTCGGCTCGACCGGAGTGATACCACGGCCTCACAGAAAACCGGCGTGAAATAACCAGCGTTGTGTTTCGCCGCGTGAGTGAGGTTACCGAAGGCCCAATCCTTCCCCTCCCCCAATCCCTCCTCAATCCCTAAATCTCCAAATCCCTAAAAGGTCGGCAACGCACTCGTAACTCCTTCGTTGCGGTTGTCCATGGGCGGCGCTGATTGCTTACCATCAGGTAATCCGTCTGCTTGTTTGTCACCAATTACATAAAAAAAAATGATTGCTTACCATCCGGTAAATCACCCGTTCAGGACATCTTCTATCACATTAAAATTTTCCTATTTTCTTAATTCCCAAGATAACCTGATGGTAAGCAATCGGCGCCGCTCATAGAAACCTGTATCTCAAAATCATCAGCCTATAAGTGCCCACTGCTGAGCAAAGGCCTCTTAATTCTCACACGGAGAAGGTTTAAGCATTAATCACAACGCAAACTTATAATTAGAAATTATAATTCAAGTTTTGCTCACGATGTTTACCTTCACCGTATGTCAGTGGTGTCTAAATAATCATAGAAAGTACATATAACTCGGAAAAAGTGACACTGGTACTTGCTAGGTTTCGAAAGCGCCCCTCATGCATGAGAAGCGAGCTCCTTAACCTCCGGGCCACCATGACATTAATTCTCTCGTTCAAAATCCTTACCTGATCTTAAGATCCTGTGACAAGCATTCCTCGACTCCATCACAAATTTCCTTTGCCACCGTCTCATCATGATCAAACATGCCATCGGAGACGATCTTCACGACATCTCTATCTAAGGTACTAGCAGAATCAATGATATCCAGTATTGGTGTAGTGTCCAGCGCCATTTTCTTAGCTGGGTTGGTGACTTCTACTCGCTTTACGAGCTCTGAGAAGAGAATGTGTTATAAGTTAAGAGGTATGAGTTAACAGGATGGAGAACACGGTAGTTTCCAACTCGTCATTAAGTGTGGGAGAGCCATGCTTCGGCATGAATGGGTCGGCTCGACCGGAGTGATACCACGGCCTCACAGAAAACAGGCGTGAAACAACCACTGCGTTATGTTTTGCCGGGTGAGTGAGGTTACCGGAGGCCCAATCCTTCCCCTTCCCCAATCCCTTATCAATCCCTAAATCTCTAATTCCTAAAAGGTCGGCAACGCTCTCGTAACTCCTCCGTTGCGGGTGTCAATGGGCGGCGCTGATTGCTTACCATCAGGTAATCCGCCTGCTCGTTTGCCGTCCTATTACATAAAAAAAGTCATATTCAATACTTTCATCCAAATGTCAAAAACGATAAGTACTTTTCTTTAAAATTTGTATTAAACACTGTGATATGACGTCATAGTATTTTGTGTCAAATACCTAACTTATTTCCTTAAAAATTAGCAAATAAATATCTAAAATTTAGTGTATCGATCGATCGATGAATAAAAGTATAGTTGTTTTTCAAGATTTTATTGTATTGAAACGTCGAATTCATTTATTTTTGACCAAGACAACTACCCAATTGTTCATCCTTCACTGAAAAGGGAAGATCCTCCGACCAGGATGTCATGTACGCCACAATCTCCGAGGAACACTTCTAACTTACTCTTCGAAGTTCCAAGTGCGTTGCCCATGAGCGACGCAGGTTGCTTACCATCGGATAACTTTTTTGCTAGTTTGCCGTCCAATTATATAAAAAAAACTAGCAGACCGCCACTGCTTCGCACGGGTACCCGACTATTCTGGTGTCAGTCATTTGTTATGCAAGCGAACGGCCCCGGTGCCAAAAGGGTAGTTAATTCCCGCTATTCGACTTCACTTTTCTAAAGTTTTCTATTTCATTGTACAATGACGAACATAATAAAAAAAGAATTAACAAAATTGGTTCAGGCGTTATTCAGATATGCGCTTACCAACACATTTCGCGGTTCATTTTTATATTATAGATTAACTTAAAAAAATAATAATGGTAATGTAAATCATGTTGTTCAACGTCACCCAAGGACACTAGAAAAAGGCGCGTTGCCGGCCCTTTAAAAAACAAGGAGTGAGCACGTTTCTTGAAGGTTTGAAATAATAAAAAAATGCTGCTTAAAACGGAACTAAGCAAGAATTTTTAATTCAGAAACCAAAACATACCTTGAAAAGCCTTTAAGAATACTTTCAGAGCCTCTTTTCGTACGGTCACCGAAGAACTCCTACAATTTGGTTCAACCCCTTTCAGTATTTCAGTTTTCACATCCAAACACATGAATTTCAGGCCATGCCTCGCTACCTTCATAGCTTCCACCCTCATATCACTGTCAAAGGTTTCTTGTAGATTGATAATTTCGATAATATCATTGATGTTATCAACTGTCGATGCGTTTTCGAAATAAGTCGATATTATCGATAAACATTTTGATTTTTCAATTTTCGTCGCTAGATTTGTGATGATTCTGTAATTAATGTTTAGTTTTTTATTTGGCAAATAGGTTCATTAGAAGACAGACCGATAGACTGACACGCAAACTTTTTGTTGTTTGTGTATTTTATTTGACGGTCAAGAGTGCCTATAGTGGGCTATCCAAACTAATATTATTATAAATGCGAAAGTAACAATGTCTGTCTTTTTTGTTTTCTTCACGCCTTCTGTGTGTGTGTAGTGTGTAGACTGTGTTAGTGTGTGTGTGTGTGTGTGTGTGTCGTGTGTGTGTGTGTGTGTGTGTGTGTGTGTGTGTGTTGTGTGTGTGTGTGTCTGTGTTGTAATGAAGACAAAGAAGATATTAACTAATTATTACGTTTTTGAAGCCGTGCTAAGGGGCCCGTATTACTAAGGCGTCGCGTGTCGCGGAATTCTGCTCATGAATATGGGCCTCTAGCATGCTTGCTAAGCCGAAAACATAATAATTAATTTTGTATATCTCACTAAAGTTATACTAAAAATATAAACTTACTTTAAATGTTTATCATCACAACACGGTGCGAATTTTCTTTGCGAGTAAAATAACATCTTGACGTAACTCCCGACGTTGCTACTCCTTACAGAATGAAGCATTCGCCGGAATTTATCCAAATTTTTCTTGCGAGACTCTGCATCAGAATTAAGGAATGCCAAACCGGTGATTTCTGATAATTTTGTTGCGTTATTTATCCAATGATTGGAGTTTTCATTGCAAAACATTGCAGGGAGCAGGATAGGTAGGGAGGACCCGTTCTTGAGTATTCTCTCGAGAATCGGCAATATTGATATCAGACTTGTTGGCAGATCTGGAAAATTGAAAAAAACATTTTTTTTTTTTGCAAATTATACAAATAATTATTGCGTGAGTGAATCGAACCCGCGACATGTTATACGGCAGCCAGGCGCCATTCTCCGCGTCAATCGTGCCATTGATGTATATAGGTACATATATTAAGAACTAGCTACTCTCGCGCGATTTCACCCGCTGCTCAGCTCCATTTGATCGTAGCCGGATGTTTTATAGCCTATAGCACTCAGGAACATTGTTGCTATCTATCAGTGAAAGAATTTTGGCAATCCGACCAGCGGTTCCAAAGATTACCCCCTACATACAAACTTACAAACGTAACTTACCATAGAAATAATCTTGGAATACGTCCCATTCCACTATTATAACGTTTCCATATAATTGCAGTATCCCATTCAGTGCGTCTAACAATCTTCTCTGTACGTTGTATTGTGATTTATTATCAATACACGTGTTTATAAGGAGTTCTATGCAAGCGTCCATGTTGGGAGATTTGGCTAGATCATTGACGCCCCATTTTATAATTGTTGTAAGCTGTAAATAATAAATTCTTTTTAAAAATCAAAAGTCAAAAATCATCTTTTTTATGAGATAGGTCGGCAAACGAGCAGACGGATTACCTGATGGTAAGCAATCAGCGCCGCCCATGGACACCCGCAACAACAGAGGAGTAACGAGTGCGTTAACCGGTAACCTCATTTACATATTTATTTCAATTAGAGGGTAATTCCTGGTAGGGACCAGGCACTTTTGAACGACAAACAAAATTTTAAAGATATAAAGTGTCAGTCTGTCGGTCAGTCCTCTTAGTGAAGCTATTTGCTCGTTCCAAAGTGTAGATTCGTGTCACGTTTTTTAAATCACAAACAGATTCTTTAAAAATACATTTTTAAAACAATTTGCTAATCAGATTATATGAATAAGTCCCGGAACTAAAAAAAAAAAAACTTACGATTTCGATGTGTAAATTGTTCAGAACTGGTTTCCCATTGTCATTAGGACTTGAAGAGCTAGTATCTGATATTAGCTTGAACAGAGCTGGACAGAGGACGGACGCGTGGGGTTTCAGATCCTCTGAAGCATTGCAAATAGCCTGAAAAAAAGTTTTTTATTTAACTTTTTTTTATGTGATAGGTCGGCAAACGAGTAGACGGATTACCTGATCAACGGAGGAGTTACGAGTGTGTTGCCGACCTTTTAGGGATTAGGGATTTGGAGATTTAGGGATTGGGGATTTGGGGGAGGGGAAGGATTGGGCGTCCGGTAACCTCACTCACACGGTGAAACACAACGCTGTGGTTGTTTCACGCCGGTTTTCTGTGAGGCCGTGGTATCACTCCGGTCGAGCCGGCCCATTCGTGCCGAAGCTTGGCTCTCCCACACTTTGCCCCACACTAGGATTTTCTCCCGCGTCATGGGTGCGTTTACAAACATTCAATTCCACATACACATCACACCCAGACCCGGAACAACAATTTGTGGATCACACAAAGAGTTGTTCCGTGCGGGAATCGAACCCGCGACATGTAGCGCGGCAGCCAGTTACCCAGCCACCGCGCCAACCGTGCAGTCAAGTCAGTCAGTTATAATAATAATAATATTGAATAATTTACAACATAGAATTACGCTGGTGTTAACGCGATTTGGTATTAATTACCTTGGTAAACTTGACGTCCAGCCTACCTAATATTTATTATACAATAAAATGTCACAAAAAATTTTTGAAGTTTAGTTATTTGTTTGTAATGTAACGTATCTACTTAGTAAACACATTCCTAACTGGCATACAAATTAAAAATGTCGTGGTGGCCCGGAGGTTAAGGAGCCCGCTTCTCATGCATGAGGGTGTGGGTTCGAAACCTGGCAAGTACCAATGTGACTTTTTCCGAGTTATATTTACTTTCTATGATTATTTAGACACCACTGACATACGGTGAAGGTAAACATCGTGAGGAAACCTGGACTTATAATTTCTAATTGTAAGTTTGAAATCGCCAACCCGCATTGAGCAAGCGTGGTGATTAATGCTCAAACCTTCTCCGTGTGAGAAGAGGCCTTTGCTCAGCAGTGGGCACTTATAGGCTGATGATGAACTGGCATACATCAAATGTAATTATTATTTTTTTACGTTGACAAGCTGTCAATCTCTTATCGCTCTCTTGTCTCAAGCTTGTAATGTACTCTTGCCGGTTTTAAGTAAATCTATAAATGTTTGTTTGTTTTCCACCAAAATATCCAACAAAAATTACATATTATATTTATTTAATATTTTTATTTTAGAGTTATGAGGAACACGTGGAAAGTTCCTCACCTTCCGTTGAAAAGGGAGGATCCTCCGACCAGGCGAGGTGTTCGTGCCTGGCGGGCTACTGCCCGAC
The DNA here is from genome assembly GCA_902829305.4 of Spodoptera exigua. Taxonomy (NCBI): domain Eukaryota; kingdom Metazoa; phylum Arthropoda; class Insecta; order Lepidoptera; family Noctuidae; genus Spodoptera; species Spodoptera exigua. The sequence goes on along the minus strand of LR824630.2, from coordinate 3,005,047 downwards.
GGTTGTTGTCGGGATTTTTGTATAGTTACTAATTGCGATGAGAACTTTTATACCGCGATGTAGAATCTTGCACGTGATTGGTGCTGTTGTTATTATAGTGCGATAGATGTCGCTATATTATCAATTTATTACGCGAACGAAGCCGTGGACGGAAACCAGTAATTACTGACCTTATTTTTTGTCAGGGGAAAATCATCCAAAGACTTCTCCCGCCCAGGTTAAGGCGAGAGAGAGTGTCAGACTCTTACTGACTAAAAACCCACCCGTTCCTTCTCCTACTCTGGGCCGAGGTCGCGGTGCCTCATTGCGCTTACCCCGCAGCCCCGGCTAAACATCAGCCCTATTAGGCCCCGACTGTGGAGTAATTACTGACCTGTGCTAGCATCCATTTAGCATTCGTATGTAGTTCGGTATCGTCTGAGAGCGCTCTGACGACGGTATCCCTCCACTCGTAGTGGTCTAGTTTACTCGCGTGTTCAAACAGATATGTTATCGTGGACAGACAGCCGTGTGCGTTTAGGACATTATCTTCAAATTCTTGTATAACTTCCTCTTCTTCTTCCTGTAATTAAATAAATAATTTAAGTGTACGAGAGCCATGCTTCGGCACGAATGGGTCGGCTCGACTGGAGTGATACCACGGCCTCACAGAAGACCGGCTTCAAAACCACAGCGTTGTGTTTCGCCGTCTGAGTAAGGTTACCGGTGGCCCAATCCTTACCCTTCCATAATCTCTAATTTTCCAAATCCCTAATCACCAAAAGGTCCGCAATGCACTCCTCTGTTGCGGGTGTCTATTATCCGGTTATCCGTCTCCTCGGTTGCAGACGTATCATATAAAAAAAGGAAAGCCGAGTTTCGGCACTAATGGGTCGACTCGACCGGAGTGATACCACGGCCTCACAGAAAACCGGCGTGAAACAACCACAGCATTGTGTCTTCGTGTGGGTGTGGCTACGGAAGACCCAGTTCTCCCCTCTCCATCAATCCTCAACCCTGAAATCTAAATCTTCAAAGGATGACAATGTACTCGTAGCTTCTCTGGTTTTTTGTGTCCATGGAACGCCGATTGCTTACCATCAGTTTAAGGATTTGCTAAATTACCCAATCACATAAAAAAAGGGAAGAAAATCAACCAAATATCTGATCAATTATTATGTTTTCGGCTTACTCACATCATAATTTGACGAGATACTCGACTGCTCATGAATATGGGCCTCTAGCACGGCTTGAAACTAGTCGAGTATCTCGTCAAATTATTACGTGACTAAGCTGAAAACATAATTATTAATTTAGAATGTCTCACGAAAGTTATAATAAAAATACCTGATCATCATCATGTGGTATCAGATCAAAGTGAAGAGGATTCTCGGAGAGCGTTGTGAGGAATATGGTGCTTCGGAGCGTTCCCGTAAATGACGATGTGGTGGCCATCGAATTAAGTGAACGCTTCGCTGGTTTACTGCCCTCCTGGAAGTCAATATTGACATAAAAATGGCATGATAACATTTAGCTTAAGTGTACTTTATTGAACTAGCTTTTGCCCGCGACTCCGTTCGCGTGGAACAGTCACTTCCTGTAGATTGTTGATATAAAAACTATCCTATGTCCTTTCTCGAGTTCCAAACTATGTCTGTGCCAAATTTCACAGAAATTGGTTCAGTGGTTTAGGCGTGAAGAAAAGACAGACAAACAGACAGGCAGAAAGACAGACAGACAGATAGGCAGTAAAACAACCACAGCGTTGTGTTTCGCCGTGTGAGTAAAGTTACCGCATGCCCAATCCTTCCTTTACCCCAATCCCTAAATCTCCAAATTTCCTAATCCCCAGAAGGTCGGCAACGCACTCGTAGCTCCTCTGTTACGGGTGTCTATGGGCGGCGCTGATTGTTTACCATTAGGTAATCCGTATGGTCGTTTACCGGTCTATTACGAAAAAAAACCTAACTCTGTCTGTCTGTCTTTTCTTCACGCCTAAACTACTAAAGCGATTTCTGTGATATTTGGTACAGACATAGTTTGGAACCCGAAAAAGGACATAGGATAGTTTTTAAACCAAAAAACTGCAGGAAGTCACTATTTCACGCGAACAAAGTCGCGGGCAAAAACTATTATAATACAGGGTGTAAAAAGACACTCAACGAAGCCGAAAGCCACGTATTCTACCCATTATTTGGACCATTTTTTTTCTTTAAGACCATAGCTGGGACTCCACGGTTCGAGTTTTCTAAATAAATTACGAATTTGAAGTTACGAACAGTAATGTACGTAATAAATAAATGCAGACCCGCACAAAAAACATCGTGCACCTCAGTAGGATTTTTATTTTACAGAATTGTTTTGTTGTTGTGAAGTAAAACGTCGACCTACGTACTTATCACAGCGTTTTAATGCTAAGCCGTGAACCTACGCACACAATGACACGAAGCTTTACATTGCGCGCAATAAAATTATTATTTTTTTGATACCTATAAATAAAATTCGTTTCCCAGTGATAATTTTAGCGTAAAACTACTTAGTTAGAACTGCAGTATGCGTAGTTAACGGCTTCGTTAAGTGTCTTTTCACACCCTGTATAAGTATACTCACCCTAGATCTCATATATGACTTCAAATAGAATGGATAGACAGCATCCTTGTCCACTATACTTGCCCACACTTGGACATTAAATAGTTGGGAAGATAAGCTTTGGGTAATCTTCCGCCGGCAGATGGCAGCACTCAGACAGTTGTAGGATGATGTTTGCAACCAACTGTTGGTATAATATTACATACATACATTTTATTAAATTACTTACATTGCCACACATTAGAAAGCATACAATTTCACATACACATCACAACCAGACACGGAACAACAATCTAGTAGTTTCCTAGGTCAAAAATAAATTAATTCGACGTTTCAATACAATAAAATATTGAAAAATAACTATATTTTTATTCATTGATCGATCGATATACTATATTTTAAATATGTTTTAGCTATTGTTTAAGAAATAAAGTAAGCTATTTGACGCATAAATGTTATGACGTCATAACTCCGTGCTTCATACAAATTTCATAGAAAAGTATAGTTTTTGACATTTGGATAAAAGTATTGAATTTGACTGGTTGGAAACTACCGTATTTGTGGATTACACAAAGTGTGGTTCCATGCGGGAATCGAACCCAGAACACGTTGTACAACAGCTAGTGTGCAAACTAAAAAAAAAAAAAACTTTTTGCCCTTCAAAAAAAGTACGTGAGTGTGGGAGAGCCATGCTTCGGCACGAATGGGTCGGCTCGACCGGAGTGATACCGCGGCCCCACAGAAAACCGGCGTGAAACAACCACAGCGTTGTGTTTTGTCGTGTGAGTGAGGTTACCGGAGGTCCAATCCTTCCCCTCCCCCAATCCCTCCTCAATCCCTCAGTCTCCAAACCCCTTATCCTTTAAAGGTCGGCAACGCACACGTTACTCCTCCGCTGTGGGTGTCCATGGGCGGCGCTGATTGCTTACCATCAGGTAATCCGTCTGCTCGTTTGCCGAACTATTACATAAACAAAAAACTCACAGACAAGTCTGCTTGAGTTCCTCGCTAGCGCCGTCCGGGCAATGTACCGACCGACGGACAGTCACACAGTACATTGACACAGTCTTCAGGAAGTACCACGGCTGGCTAGAACCGGCTCGCTCGTTTATTGGACCCGTGTCCAAATATTGCGTTGGTAACTGTGGAGAAATACAGTAAATATTTTATTTTATTTATTTATTGGAACAAAATTTGTTATAGTGCGGTGCGCAAAAGGTAAACATGAAGACGAAAGTGTGGGAGAGCCATGCTTCGGCACGAATGGGTCGGCTCCACCGTGATACGGTGATACCACGGCCTCAGAGAAAATCGGCGTGAAACAACTACAGAGTTGTGTTTCGCCGTGTGAGTCAGGTTACCGGAGAGGCCCAATCCTTCCCCACCCCCAATCCCTAAATCTCCATGTCGTCTAGTCCATGGGCGGCGCTGATTGCTTACCATGAGGAAATCTGTTTGCCAATAAATTAAATAAAAAAAAGTTTGTTACTACTCTTTGAGTTTTTGCTGTTTCTCTCTCTCTCTCTCTCTCTCTCTCTATCTATCTTTATATATCTTCCTCTTTATATCTATCTCTACATATCTATTTCTCTCTCTCGCTCGCTCTCTCTCTCTCTCTCTCTCTCTCTCTCTCTCTCTCTCTCTCTCTCTCTCTCTCTCTCTCTCTCTCTCTCTCTCTCTCTATATGTCTTTCTATGTATCTATATCTCTATCTATCTATCTTTTATTCACTTTCATAGAAGTGGAAAACAGTTACCAAATGGTAACATGCAAAATTTCATTTTATTTTTTGTATAGTGATACGAAAAGGAATAACCGATTGAAAAGAAAAACAATAAAATATAATTATTTAATTCGTATACTGTTCAGGAATAAGCCTACTCTATAGCTATTTAATGTATTGAACGCACAGGTGCGTCGAGGGCACACAGAGTAGCGTAAGGAAACGCACATACGCGTCGGGGGCACTGAATGTGTTAATAAAAAAGGTTAATTTTATAAATAAATATCTCAACTTACTCAACCGATATATAGTTGTAACACCACATTGTTCAATGCGAAATAGAAAGATTAAATTAAAATAGCTTCCTTTCTTTAGAGAAAGATGTAGGGGGAGAGAGAGGAAGAGAGACAGAGATAGGGGGGAGATAAAGAGAAAGAGAGAGTGGGGAGAGAGAGAGATAGCATAACGTGATCCGTCTTTTTTCCCCATCTAAACCCCTTTCGATTTGCGCGTAATCTATACTAATATTATAAAGAGGCAAAATTTGAAAGTTTGTATGTAGGGGTAATCTTTGGAACCGCTGGTCGGATTGTCAAAATTCTTTCACTGATAGATAGCTACAATGTTCCTGAGTGCTGAGGCTATAAAACATCACGCTATGATTAAATGGAGCCGAGCAGCGGGTGAAACCGCCCGAGGGCAGCTAGTGTTGTGTATATTCATGTTTTTTTCAACTTACCTTATCGAATGCAATCTTCAATATGTTCAAAACGATTGAATAATTAGCTACACGCTTCTTATAGTGGTCCGTATTGCTTGGTCCTTTCTCGCCGTGCTTGATGATATTAAGTAAGTCTGTCACAGTCGTGCACAGGTATTCTTCAAATAATTTACGAGGTGTGTGCCTAAGGAATAGACGATAATGAAATCATTGACAACTTCTCAAATTCAAATAAATATACGGCGCATCCAAATCTATCGTATCGGTCGCACCTGTCGTGTCGGTCGTGCCTGTCGTGTCGATCGTATCTATCGTGTCGGTCGGGTCTGTCGTGTCGGTCGTATCTGACATGTCGGTCGTATCTGTAGTATCTGTCGTGTCGGTCGTATCTGTCGTGTCGGTCGTAATTGTCGTGTCGGTCGTATCTGTCGTGTCGGTCTTATTTCGGTCGTATCTGTCGTATCGGCCGCACCTGTCGTGTCTGTCGTGACGGCCGTGTCGGTCGTATCTGTCGTGTCGATCGTACCTGTCGTGTCGGTCGTATTTCGGTCGTATCTGTCGTATCGGCCGCACCTGTCGTATCTGTCATGTCCATCGTGTCTGTCGTGTCGGCCGTGTCGGTCGTGTCGGTCGTGTCGTACCTGACTTGTCGGTCGTATCTGTCGTCATGTCGGTCGTATCTGACGTGTCGGTCGAATCTGTCGTCGTGTCGGTCGTGTCTGTCGTGTCGGTCGTATTTATCGTGTCGGTCGTATCTGTCGTGTCGGTCGTATCTGTTGTGTCGGTCGTGGCTGTCGTGTCGGTAGCATTTATCGTGTCGGTCGTATCTGTCATGTCGGTCGTTTCTGTCGTGAATTACCGTAAAAGGATTGTCAAAACAAAAGTATTCAGTTGCCCAGCTACCGCGCCAACCGTGCAATCTGTTCATCTACAAACTTACCGAAGCAACGGTAACAGAATTCTCTCACACAAAATCTTGGATGAGGCTTCAACAACTTTTTTATATACTTCGTTTAATATTTGTAAGTCTTCCTTTGCCGCTAAAGATTTCATGCAAGCACTGAATGCTTGATCCCACCAACCTTTTGTTTCGTCACCTATAAATAATAATAATGTTTATTTTCTATACATTTTAAGTGCTTCGGCACGAATGAGTCGGCTCGACCGGAGTGATACCACGGCCTCACAGTAAATGTTTCTATCATTTTAAGTGCTTCGGCACGAATGTGTCGGCTCGACCGGAGTGATACCACAGCCTCACAGTAAATTTTTCTATCATTTTAAGTGCTTCGGCACGAATGGGTCGGCTCGACCGGAGTGATACCACGGCCTTACAGAAAACCGGCTTGAAACTACCACAGCGTTGTGTTTCGTCGTGTGGATGAGGTTTCTGGGGGCCCAATCATGACTCCAATCCCTAAAACTCCGAAATACTCATCCCCAAATTCGTAAATCTTCGATGTGGAGCGCCGATTGCTTACCATCAGGTAATCTGTATGCTCGTCTGCCAACCTCTCACAAAAAGAAACGAATGGTTCGGCGGTTCGGCTCGACCGGAGTGATACCACGGCCTCACAAAATACTGACGTGAAACAATACATACAATACCGCCGACTTATCTTGGCGAGTCTGAAGTTAGCCGATTAGCTCCGCATTACACAATTTTGTTCCTAAAAGATCCATTGCGCAGACAAACGGCTAACTTCAGACTCGCCAAGATAAGGCGGCCGTACTGTACGTTGCGTGTAGTGAGGTATTCGGTGGCTCAAACCTTATCCCCCCCATACTCAAATCTATATACCCCGAATTACACAATTACAAAACTTCTAGTCAAATCAACTCTGTTGAGGGTGTCCATGGGCAACGATTGTTTACCATCAGGTAACCCATGTGCTCGTTTTCCGCTTAATCCCATAAAAAAAACCCTTTTTTTTTCATCATCAGCCTATAAATGCCCACTACTGTGCAAAGGCCTCTTCTCACACGGACAAGGTTTGAGCATTAACCACCACGCTTGCTCAAACCGGGTTGGTCGATTTCAAACTTTATGATTAGAAATTATAAGTCCAAGTTTCCTCACGATGTTTACCTTCACCGCATGTCAGTGGTGTCTAAATTATCATAGAAAGTACATATAACTCGGAAAAAGTCACATTGGTACTTGCCAGCCTTATGTAATAGACCGGCAAACGAGCAGACGGATTACCTGATGGTAAGCAATTAACGCCGCCCGTGGACACCCGCAACGGAGTAGTTACGAGAGTGTTGCCGACCTATTAGGGATTTGGAGATTTAGGGATTGGAGAAGGGGAAGGATTGGGCCTCCGGACATATACACAAAACGCAGTTCCTTACCTTTAGCCAAAGTTAGGACGATATTCAGTAAAGTCTTGTCTCCGTTTCTCGCGAGGGAATCAAGCAGAGCTCTGAAGCCTGGTATGAACTTTTCATGTTCTTGCATGTCGGATAACCGGACCGGTATATGTGAGGCGAACTCAAGGTACAAGGATCTGAAATGGAAAACCAACATAAATCTAAATTAGATCAGAATGCTGTCGTCCACTATTGGACATAGGCCTCCCCAATAGCACGCCACTGAGCTCGATGTTCAGCTCTTCTCATCCAACCACTGCCATCCTTACGGATAGATATCGTCAGTCCACCTAGCTGGAGGGCGCCCTACACTACGTTTGCCTAGACGTGTTCTCCACTTTAAAACACCTTTTGTTTGACGTTAAAAAGTCTGTCGTGGTGTCTGTCTGTTATGGTCTACTTGAAATAAAGAATTTGATTTGATTTGATATGGTTACGATAGCTCAAAAAAAGTCATATTTCAATTACACCCTTACAGTCAGTTTTGGAATTTAAACAAAGCTTTAAGATAATAAAAAAATTTAAGTCTGTCAGTCAAAGTAAGTATGTAAGTCAGTCAGTGCGTGTGCTAAAGTGTAAATTCCACTTTGAAGATTAAGGAGGGGGAGGGCCAAATCCATCCCGGATTCGGCCTCTGGTAACCTCAATCACACGTCGAACACAACGCTTTGGTTGTTTTACGCCGGTTCGAAACTAGTAGAGCTTTTCTCAATATATAGACGTGAGTAACCCGCGATTTTTAGTTAATTTAGTATGTCTCACGATAGTTATTATAGAAACACAACATAAATCTCCCTGAAGGCCTTTTCCTAATTATTCTTTGGCAAAATATTTGTGTTAATGTTGTTCATGACTGCACGGTTGCCGCGGTGGCTGGGCAACTGGCTGCCTGATCAACTCTTTGTGTGATCCACAGATTGTTGTTCCGAATCTGGGTGTGATGTGCATGTGAAATTGTATCTTTGTACCCACGACACAGGAGAAAATCCTAATACGGGGCAACGTTTTTTTAACAAAAAGAAAAAAAAATGTTCTCAAGTAATTAACTAACTTAGGCATAATAAAAAGAATTTGATTCAAGTCAGAATTCCAAGTCAAATCATTTATTTTAATTAGACCCTTACAGGTAACTTCGAACGTCAAACAAAGCTTAAAGATTTAAAAGTGTCAGTCTGTCGGTCAGTCCTCTAGTGAAGCTATTTGCTCGTTCCAAAGTGTAGATTCCTATGGAGAAGAACCAGCAAGAAACTCCATGGTTACTCTTTCAATTGATTTCACATACAGATTCTTTGTTACATAATAATGTAACAAAGAATAAGAGCTAATAAGCTCTTATCGTACAAATAAGTGTGGGAGAGCCATGCTTCGGCATGAATGGGTCGGCTCGACCGGAGTGATACCACGGCCTCGCAGAAAACCGGCGTGAAACAACCACAGCGTCGTGTTCGACGTGTGATTGAGGTTACCAGAGGCCCAATCCCTCCCCTATCCTCAATCCTCAAATTGGAATTTACAGTTTAGCACAAGCAAATAGCTTCACTAGAGGACTTCCGACACACTGTCATTTTTTTATTATCTTAAAGCTTTGTTTGATGTTCAAAAGTGACTATAATATAATATACTACTAAAATATTATTGTTTAAAAAGAGTAACGATGGAGTTTCTTGCTCGTTCTTCTCCATTCGAAACTGCAATTTGGAACGAGCACCTAGCTTCACTGATGAACAGACTGAGAGACTACTATTCTATTTTGACGTTTCAAAAGTTTTTGACTGCACGGTTGGTGCGGTGGCTGGGCAACTGACCGCCGTGCAACGTGTCGCGGGTTCGATTCCCGCGCGGAACAACTTTTTGGGTGATCCACAAATTGTTGTTCCAGGTCTGGGTGTCATGTCACGAAATAGAAGAAAATCCTAGTGTGGGGCAACGTTTAAAAAACCTGTTTATGATTTAGTTGGGATAAATGATTTTAATTTGATTAGATTGTAATGATTTTGACTTTTTTTTTGTATATTAATATTTTGAAATACTCACTTGAACTCATCTCCCGCCGGTAAAGAATGGAGTATTTTGATTCTATCTTCAAGTTTTGTATTTTTGGCACTCATTAGAGTACTAGCCCAGCCCACTGGTGGGCAGTCCAAGCCCACAGTTTCAGGCAAACTCAGTACATTTGTCAGAATTGATAACTTGCTTTCAAAATTGCTTATGTTTTCAAATGAAGGCCATAGCTGTAAGGCAATTACATGTTACGGTGTTATTTTCAGAGAAACATTAGCGCCATCTCCCCTCCCGAATCTACACTAATATTATAAAGAGGTAAAATTTTTAAGTTTGTATGTAGGGGGTAATCATTGGAACCGCTGGGCGGATTTCCAAAATTCTTGCACTGGTACGTAGCTACAATGTTCCTGAGTGCTATAGGCTATATAACATCACGCTACGATCTGTAGGAGCCGAGCAGCAGGTGAAACCGCGCGAGATTAGCTAGTTTAAACTAGCTTTTGCCCGCGACTCCGTTTGTGTGGAATAATGACTTCCTATAGATTGTTGGTATAAAAACTATCCTATGTCCTTTCTCGAGTTCCAAACTATGTCTGTGCCAAATTTCACAGAAATCGCTTCAGTATTTTAGGCGTTAAGAAACGACAGACAGGCAGAGTTAGTTTCGCATTTATACAATTAAGTTTGGATGAAAAATAATGAATATTAATATAGGCAAATATAGTATCTGCGGCCCGGACTAAGCGTTTTGCCTCGTCATTTATACCGCGTACATCGAGGGATTGGAACAGTTTGCCGGCTGCAGTCTTTCCGTCCGAATACAATTTAGGTGTCTTCAAGGCTAGAGTGAATAGGCTCTTAATAAACTAGTGCGCCTTACCATCAACGATTGCATCACTGCTTACCATCAGGTGGGATCGCAGTCAAGCACTAGTTTATTGCAAGTAAAAAAAAAGGTACTTACATAATTAATCAAATTTAAAACATGTTGAAAACAATCCTTGTTAAATGCCGTAGCGAAATAATTCATGATATCAATTAAAATCAATGACTGAACTTCATCTTTTAAAACGTACGGTTGACGTATAAATCTCTTAAAATACACTCCACAGTATGTTTTCAAAAAATCAAAATGATTTTGTAATAATAACGAAAATTCATCGTCGGATAAATGTTTTTCGCAAACCGACAGAAGATCGATCAAGAAGATTCTTCCTAGCTTTCCGTCGATATTTCGCATTGCGACCAGAGTCAAATTTTTCGCGTCGAATTCGAAAAATGAATATTCGCTTATAATCTTTAATGCGTGTACTTTTATGGATATTTCTTTTGTGAATTTTGCGAATAACTCTCTTTTCGCGAACTGTGTTATCAATTCTTCATGATCTGTATTATGAAACCATTTTTCGACGAGGCCTGTCATTTCCTCGAGGTTCAGTTTTTCGAACCACTTTCGGAAATTCTCTTTGACTGGGTCTAAAGATCTAGGTCGTGTTTGGAATTTGGATAAGCATGTTGTGATGTTAATTTTAAATGTTATTATTGATTGTGGCGTGACATTCTCGATTAGAAGGCCCAGAAATTTGTATGTTTTCTGAAAAAGAAAGATAATATATATTACCTAGGCAAAAAGACGGTGGAGGTCGTGGTGGCCTGGAGGTTAAGGCGCCCGCTTCTCATGCATAAAGTGTGGATTCGAAACCTTGCAAGTACCAATGTGACTTTTTCCCAGTTATATGTACTTTCTATGATTATTTAGACCTGACATACGGTGAAGGTAAACATCGTGAGGAAACCTGGACTTATAATTTCTTATTATAAGTTTGAAATCGCCAATCCACATTGAGCAAGCGTGGTGATTAATGCTCTAACCTTCTCCGTATGAGAAGAGGCCGTTGCTCAGCAGTGAGCACTTATAAGCTGGTGATGATGATGATGAAAAACACGGTTTTTTTTTTGAGCCATTTTTTTTGTCCTTTGTATATCAGTCGACGACTTGTCTCTTCTGGGCGCAGCGAGAGTGAGTGTCAGACTCTTACTGACTTAAAACCACTGTCTCTCCTCCTGCTCTTCCACCTTAACCAACATTATTATGTTAGTAGTGATAATCTTCGCAGAGGCGGCGACTATAGGCAGCGACTATAATACTTAAGTGTGGGAGAGCCATGCTTCGGTACGAATGGGTCGGCTCGACCGGAGTGACACCACGGCCTCACAGAATACCGGCGTGAAACAACCACAGCGTTGTGTTTCGCCGAGTGAGTGAGGTTACCGGAGACCCAATCCTTCCCCTCCCCCAATCCCTAAATCTCCAAATCACTAATCCCTACAAGGTCGGCAACGCTTTTGTAACTCCTCCATTGCGGGTGTCCATGGGCGGCGCTGATTGCTTACCATCAGGTAATCCGTCTGCTCGTTTGCCGACCTATAAAATATAAAAAAAAAATAGACAGGACGAGGAGCGAAATACAGCGCGAAGCTCAAGACCTGTGGATCCCTCTGCCCCATCTAGGTGATATAGGACTCTAATTAGACCAGTGATGATCATCAGCCTATACCTAATGCACTTAGGTAGGACTGCTGAGCAAAGGCCTCTTCTCACACGTAAGTAAAAATTTCATCAAGAAGTTTTCCGTCACCCTATGTCAGTGGTGTCTAAATAATCATAGAAAGTACATATAACTCGGAAAGTCACATTAGTTCTTGACAGGTTTTGTACTCGCATCCTCATGCGTGAGAAGCGAGTGCCTTAACCTCCGGGCCACCACAGCAAGTTAATAATCGTGGTAATCTCGAATCAAAGATAAAAACATATTTTTTTCAAACTTACCTCAGTATTAACTTCTAGCAATTCATCAGAGAATTCTCTCAAAAAAAGAAATCCAGCATTTATTATGTCTTCTTCAAAATTCTCCAACGTCAAAAACTGTTCCAATATTTTTGAATTTTCAAACTCAACGACCATCCTCCTAAGACCGTTATCGAATTCGAAAGTCGAATTCAAATAAGCAAACAATGTTACCAGATGCGAAAATTGCGGAGATATAGCCGTTAAGGCTTGCAACATTGACAGTGTAATGTCAATTAAGATTTTCAATTCATATTTTTTTATATCGAAGATACGTTTTATGAAATCCGTTACATTATTTATTATCGATTCAGTATTGTAAAGGTTAACTGAATAATTTTCGATAATATCTTTTAATAATTGTAAAATTTGATCTTGTGTGAAAAGGTCGACTTTTTCAACGAAAACGTTGGATGCATTTTCAAAGAGGTCACATGCATCGTTTATTTTTGACGTGCAAGTTAGTATTTTTGGTAAATATTCTATTATTAACGCATTATTGTCGAGGATCGATGGTAGGAATGCTCTTAGTATGTCTAAATCTGGTAGGTATACTGATGCTGAAAAGAAGAAGAAATAGATTTATATTAAAAAAAAAACTTTTAAAAACAATTAGCGTTGTGTTGGCCCAATCCTTCCCCTCCCCCAATACTCGCTCAATCCCTAAATCTCCAAATCCCTTATCCCTAAAAGGTCGGTAACGCACTCGTAACTCCTCCGTTGCGGGTGTCCATGGGCGGCGCTGATTGCTTACCATCAGGTAATCCGTCTGCTTGTTTGACGACGTATTACATAAAAAAAAACTTTTATCATTTGGTCCCGGGACTACAACTAACATTTAAATATTATATAACTAATTTTCTGTGGCGTTTGGTAACTGGGTTCCTCCTTGTTTTGTGACTTCAAGGCTTGAATTTACCGAGGAAAGTGGAAACTATTTAGTTTTTTCTTCTCCTCAAATAATAACTTCTGATTTATTTCGTTGCGGGATCCAAGACAGTTATGCGGCGAGTAAGGGCAGCTTACTGCCCGACCAGAACCAGGCCCGAGCGTAGCGCGTAGCGTCCCATGCGCGGCTCAAAGAGCCAATAGACCACCACAGACGGGGCCCTATAGGGCTGATGTTCAGCCGGGGTTGTGGGGTAAGCACAAAGAGGTACCGCGACCTCGGCCCAGAGTAGGAGTATGAGTTTGACACTCCCTCCCGCCCAGCCCTGGGCGGGTGAAGACATTTGATGATTTTCCCCTCACAAAAAAAGACAGTTATACATGCGCGGAAGCGCCTTCAGTGTTAAAATAGTCATATAAGTATGCCATAAGCTTATGTAGCAATAACGACATACAAATTACATTATATTTGATACATTTATATATTTTATTTATTTAAACTTTAATGTACACAAAACAAGTGATGGTACATAAGGCGGACATTAATGCCATGTGGCATTCTCTCCCAGTCAACCTTAGGGTTAAATAGGAAATCGGCGAAAATATAGGCATGTGTAATTATAAGGAATAAATAACATACATAGACTTTACAAATATATCTATCATCTATCAAATATATCTCAAAATAATACATATGTATATTTGGCTATTCAGACATTGTGAATTAGTGCCTTTAACGCTACTAATATCCATTTAATCTCACCTTTATCCCTGGTGATCATGAAGGAGGAATGTTCAGCCACCACGTTAAGCAGTTCCTCCGTGGTTTCCGACCCTGGATCCTGGGTTAGCAAGAGGTGGAGGTGCTCTGATAACTTCCTCCGGACATTTGGGTCTAATTCTTCTGTGATTCCCTGGAATAAGAGGTCGTATTGCATTTTTTATTAGATAATACGGTAGTTTCCAACTAGTCAAATTCAATACTATTATCCAAATGTCAAAAACGATACTTTTCTATGAAATTTGTATGAAACACTGAGTTATGACGTCATAGTACATTTAACTCAAATAGCTTACTTATTTCTTAATAATTAGCTAAAAAATATCTAAAATTTAGTGTATCGATCGATCGATCAATGAATGAAAGTATAGTTATTTTTCAGTATTTTATTGTATTGGAACGTCGAATTGATTTATTTTTGACCTAGTAAACTACCCAATTCTGCCAATTGGCTGGCGGATAGCCTGATGGTTATAAATCGGTGCCTTCTATGAACATACGCAAGGAGGAGACGACGGAGGAGTTGTCACCGCGTTCCTGGCCAGTTTTGCCCAGACGTTTATCAGAGTTTTGGGCTCAGAGTGCCGATAAAATAATGATCTTCGGATCCGCCCCAACCTGTTGGCTTTCAGTTGAAATTCCTGAGCATAACCGGGTTGATATAGCCCCTAGAGCACTAAGGTAACTCTCATTGCAAATCTCGAAAGTAAATTTTTATGTCAAACTCGAAAGTGTAGTTTGTAAATTTAATACATAAACTTCTGTGTAATTCGAAGTGTGGTTCTTTCATAACTGTAGTGTTCCGGTGTTTTCATGGTTGTATCTACTATAGATCCTGGTGTATAGGATTTGCAGCGGTTTTGGGAGGTGCGGCGGGCTTGACCCAATAAAAAAAAAAGGTGGTCAAGCCTTTAGAGGAATAGGGTCTAGGAGGTTTAGGGATTGGGGAAAAATAGGGGAAGGGGAAAGTTTAGGCACCCGGTAACCGCACTCAGACGGCGAAAAACAATGCTTTCTTACCTTAATTATAGCCTGAACACAAGCAGCAGTATTACAGAAGAACAGAGCGGGATGCACAGCTATCTCCGTCTCGCTTCTCCCCGAAGAGCTTCTAAAGATTTCGTGAATCACTCGAATCGTTGCTTCTTGTAAATCGGGGTCGGGTCGGTCGCGTACTGAAGAGATTTTTATAATTATAACTATTGTGAGAATGGGAGAGATAGTCAAAGAAATATCCTACTAATATTATAAACTAGCGACTGTCCCGCGGTTTTACCCTGCTCGGCTCCTACATATCGTAGCGTGATGTTTTATCCAAACTAATCTAAATCCAAACTAATATTATAAATTCGAAAGTAACTCTGTCTGTCTGCCTGTCTTTTCTTCACGCCTAGACTACTGAATCGATTTCTGTGAAATTTGGTACAGACATAGTTTGGAACTCGAGAAAGGACATAGGATATTTTTTATACCAAAAATATGCCGGAATATTATAAATTCGAAAGTAACTCTGTCTGTCTGTCTGTCTGTCTTTTCTTCACGCCTAGACCACTAAACCGATTTCTGTGAAATTTGGTACAGACATAGTTTGGAACTCGAGAAAGGACATGGGATATTTTTTATCAAAAATCTGCAGTAGCCTGTATACTAACAAACACAAAAAGAATCGTTCAATTCCAACCAGTAGTTTCGGAGATTAGCACGTTCAAACCAACAAACTCTTCAGCTTTATAATACTATTAGTAAAGATGTAAAAATTTATGAGAATGTATAGATGCATGTTCGTTACTCTTTCACAATAAACAACTGGACCGATTTGGTTGAAATTTGTTATGTAGATAGATGATAACATATGCTTTTATCAACAACATCATAAGCCTATGCTTTTTTCAACATACCGCGCGGACGAAGCCGCGTGCGGAAGCTAGTATATAATATTTTTTATGTGATAGCAAGCAATCGTCACCACTCATGTTTACGCGCAACACCAAACAAGTGCTTTGGCAAACTTTTGGGGATTATGGTTCTGGAGATTTAGGGATTGGGGAGGGATAAAAGTTATACTTACAATTAGCAGTTAAAATGACCAGCAAACAATACAACGCCTCAGTTTCGCCACGCACAAGACAGAGTTGCAGAATCCTTTGCAGATCAATCTGAAAGATAAAATATTATATGTATGAAAAGCACAGGTACAGGTGGTCACATTTCAGAGACATCCCTCCCTGGTGTGAAGTCACATGTTTTGCAATACGGTAGTTTCCAACTAGTTAAATTCAATACTTTTATCCAAACGTCAAAAACGATACTTTTCTATGAAATTTGTATGAAAAACTGAGCTATGACGTCATAACTTTTTTGAGTCAAATAGCTTACTTATTTCTGAATAATTAGCTAAAAAAATCTAAAATTCAGTGTATCGATCGATCGATGAATAAAAGTATAGTTATTTTTCAATATTTTGTTGTATTGAAACATCGAAATAATTTATTTTGACCTAGGAAACTACACGATTACAAATATCGGTCGACAAATCATTAAAGAGAAACAAAATAAAAATCGTGTCACTAAAGCGGGTATCGACTCGTCAACAAAACAATTTAGACCATATAGTCCTAAAGACAGAGTCGAAAATATGTTTTAGTTTGATTCATATTTCAAATTACGAGACTAGTACGGCTAGTATAATGGGTCGGCTCGACCGGAGTGATACAACGGCCTCTCAGAAAACCAGTGTGAAACAACCACAGCGTTGTGTTTCGCTGTGTGAGTGAAGTTACCGGAGGCCCAATCCCTCCCCATCCCCTATCCCTGCCCGATCCTTATATCCGCAACCCCTATCTCCAAAAAGCCGGCAACGCACTCGTAACTCCTTTGGTGTTGCGGGTGTCAATGGGCGGCGCAGATTGCTTACCATCAGGTAATTCGTCTGCTCCTTTGCCGACTTATACCATAAAAAAAATCTAGATATATATGATTTTGAAATAAGTTATGGTGTTACGAAATTTAGGACCCCCCCTCCCACCTCATGCGACACAGTCGACCCACCCCGCCCCCCTTTACGTGTGACATACTTTATAGATGACCCCTAAGGCATCGCGGGCCCGGCCCTGAGCAGGAGAAGGAACGGGGTGGTGTTTAGTCAGTAAGAGTCTGACACTCCCTATCGCCTCACTCAAGGCGGGAGAAGACTCATTCGATGAACCTCATTTTATTAAATTTTATGTAACACAATGCTGTAGTTGTTTAACGCCGGTTGACTGTAAAGCCTATACCACCCACACTCCGGTCGAGCCAGCCCAATCATTTATTTATTTATTTATTTATTTAACACTTTATGTACATACAAAATAATATATACAAAGGCGGACTTAATGCCCGAAGGCATTCTCTACCAGTCAACCTCAAGGGTGATGCAGAGAAGTGTTAATAATAGGTTTTAAACAAGCACACAATGATTAAAAAGTACAGGCATGTAAGGCAACATTTACATATAATACAAAACATAATATATGAATACAATAAATATAACCTACAAATACACATATAACATATAAATAATACATAAATAATATATTAAATATGGGAAGAATAGATTACGAACTTAAACAAGAACAAAAACAACAACAACAATCATCTCAAAGCCGTCTTTGTGTTTTTTAACAATTTGATTTGAACTTAGAAGAAAAATGTGCAATCCTACTCATATTTTAGACGAGAACACTTTAAATTATTTATTATGTTTTCGGCTTACTCACGTAATAATTTGACGAGATACTCGACTAGTTTCAAGCCATGCTAGAGGCCCATATTCATGAGCAGCATTCCGCGACACGCGACTCGGCGACTGTCGCGCTGCTACTGGCTACTCGTTAGAGCGAGTCTAGCGTGCCAACAGTGTGGCGCGCGCCGTCGCTGCCGACACCACGGCTAGAAGAAAGTGCGCGTGAATCGCGGCAGAGGGCGCGTTGGGCGCGAAGACTCGAGTAGCCAGTAGCAGCGCGACAGTCGCCGAGTCGCGTGTCGCGGAATGCTGCTCATGAATATGGGCCTCTAGCATGGCTTGAAACTAGTCGAGTATCTCGTCAAATTATTACGTGAGTAAGCCGAAAACATAATAAATCATTTAGAATGTCTCACGAAAGTTATAATAAAAAAAAGAGAACATTTTAACTACATATAAATCCTAATGATGAATAGATTTAACTTAAAATCGCGGGTAGTAGAGCTTTTCTCAATATACACGTGAGTAACCCGCGATTTTAAGATAATTTAGTATGTCTCACGATAGTTATTATAAAAACATGAATAGATTATAATGAAATCTGTTAAAGAGATAGACTATGTATATAGCACTAGCTACTCTCGCGCGGTTTCACCCGCTGCTCGGCTCCATTTAATCGTAGCGTGATGTTTTATAGCCTGTAGCACTCAGGAACATTGTAGCTATCTATCAGTGAAATAATTTTGGAAATCCGACCAGCGGTTCCAAAGATTACCCCCTACATACAAACTTACAAATTTTATCTCTTTATAATATTATTATAGAAGTATAGATTTAAAAAAATTTAAATATAAAAAAAATTGGTCTAATAACTACATAGGCTATTTTTTGCCCTGGAACTGGAGCCGCTGCCTGTAGCTGGCTTTTATTATATGTATAAGTAAAGATTGCAAAAATAACTACTAACCTTTAAAATCAGCCCTTGCACGACGTTCGGTACGTTCAAATTAACTTTATTCTTCAGTTTCAAAGTATAAATATCCTCGGAGAAATTTGCTTGCGCCCGCAATCGTCCGAACTTAGCTGAAAACAAAGAAAAGTTGTCGATTGAGACAAACTCAAAAGCGTTTTCTACGAACAGGTTAAGTGCTTCAGTAACCATTATAAATATTGTAAAATCAACAATATTTATAATACAAACTAATATTATAAATGCGAAAGTAACTTCTGTCTGTCTTTCTTCACGCCTAAACTACTGAACCTATTTGTGTGAAATTTGGGACAGACATAGTTAGGAACTCGAGAAAGAACATAGAATGGGTAGGCTCGACCGGAGTGATACCACGGCCTCACAGAAAATCGGCATGAAACAACCACAGCGTTGTGTTTCGCCGTGTGAGTGAGGTTACCGGAGGCCCTCCCCCGATCCCTCCCCAATCCCTTAATCTCCAAAACCCTTATCCCTAAAAGGTCGGCAACGCACTCGTAACTCCTCCGTTGCGTGTGTCCATGGGCGACGCTGATTGCTTACCATCAGGTAATCCGTCTGCTCGTTTGCCGATCTATCACATAAAAAAAAACATTTGAAAAAAATTTCACCTGCAACTAAAAATAATATCTTACCCAAGAACATAATGGCATCTTTTTGGAAGGCTCTCGCGTCTTTGTTATTCAGGACTACCTTAGATTTCAGTCTCTCAATCTGATTTATAACCTGTAAAAAAAGACAAAATTAAAACATTCATTTTTAAATCGTAACCAACTTGTTTGTACAGATATTAAGTTGTTTTTAGTTCATCATCATCATCATCATCATCAGCCTGTTGTCGTCCACTGCTGGACATAGGCCTCCCTAATTGCACGCCACTGAGCTCGATGTTCAGCTCTTCTCATCCAACCACTGCCAGCCACCTTGCGGATGTTTTAGTTAGGTACCCTGAATGTCCTAGATATTTGACGCTGTCTGTACCTCCATCATTCATAGCACAGTGCTACGAGCTTGCATAGTAAAACCGTAGCGTGTAGCACAACGCTACACATTAGCGTAGTAATACCGTAGCGTGTAGTACGTTGCTACACATTAGCGTAGTAATACCGTAGCGTGTAGCACATCTCTACACATTACTGTAGTAACGCCGTAGCGTGTGTCACATCGCTACACATTAGCGTAGTAATACCGTAGCGTGTAGTACGTTGCTACACATTAGCGTAGTAATACCGTAGCGTGTAGCACATCGCTACACGTTAGCGTAGTAATACCGTAGCGTGTGGCACATCGCTACACATTAGCGTAGTAATACCGTAGCGTGTGGCACATCGCTACACATTAGCGTAGTAATACCGTAGCGTGTGGCACATCGCTACACATTACTGTAGTAACGCCGTAGCGTGTGTCACATCGCTACACATTAGCGTAGTAATACCGTAGCGTGTAGTACCGCGCTACACATTAGCGTAGTAATACCGTAGCGTGTGGCACATCGCTACACATTAGCGTAGTAATACTGTAGCGTGTGGCACATCGCTACACATTAGCGTAGTAATACCGTAGCGTGTAGTACCGCGCTACACTTTAGTGTAGTAATACTGTAGCGTGTGGCACATCGCTACACATTAGCGTAGTAATACCGTAGCGTGTAGTACCGCGCTACACATTAGCGTAGTAATACCGTAGCGTGTAGTACCGCGCTACACTTTAGCGTAGTAATACCGTAGCACATCTCTACACATTACTGTAGTAACGCCGTAGCGTGTAGCACATTGTTACACATTAGCGTAGTAATACCGTAGCGTGTGGCACATTGCTACACATTAGCGTAGTAATACCGTAGCGTGTAGTACCGCGCTACACATTAGCGTAGTAATACCGTAGCGTGTAGCACATCGCTACACATTAGCGTAGTAATACCGTAGCGTGTAGCACATCGCTACACATTAGCGTAGTAATACCGTAGCGTGTAGCACATCGCTACTCATTAGCGTAGTAATATCGTAGCGTGTAGCACATTGCTACACATTAGCGTAGTAATACCGTAGCGTGTAGCACATTGCTACACCTTAATGTAGTAACACGGTAGCTTTTAGCACTGGATAGGCTAGGGTAGTTAGTAAAGAGAAGGTAGCGTAACTATGTAACTAGATGGGGTAGTCAATTGATGAACTAGAGCGACGCCGCAGGTGATAGCCAGTTTAAAATAAGAATGATGGCAAATTTTACTAGTTCTCAAAAACGCAAGTATTTACAAAAACCTATAGAATCATAAGCAACTAAAAACTTACCAATGAAAGTTGTCGTTTATCCAGATTGTTCGAGTTATCCTCAATGACTGTCTCCAAGTTGCCAAGTATTTTTATCAATACTTTGTAATCAGTGTCTTCCTTTGAGAAGATCGCCTGAAATGCGTTATAATAATTGTGTAGTTACCTAGGTCAAAAATAAATTAATTCGACGTTTCAATAAAATAAAATACTGAAAAATAACTATACCTTTATTCATCGATCGATCGATACACTAAGATTTAGATATTTTGTAGCTAATTATTAAGAAATAAGTAAGCTATTTAACGCAAAAATACTATGACGTCATAACTTAGAGTTTCATACAAATGTCATAGAAAAGTATTGTTTTTGACATTTGGATAAAAGTATTGAATTTGACTAGTTGAAAACTACCGTGTTATTATATGAGTGTCAGTCTCTTACTGACTAAAAACAACCCTGTTCTCTCTCTCCTGTTCCAGGCTGCGGCCGCGGTACTTTGTGGAGCTTTGCCGGACTGAGCGTGGGAGAGCCAAGCTTCGGCACGAATGGGTCGGCTCGACCGGAGTGATACCACGGCCCCACAGAAAACCGGCGTGAAACAACCAAAGCGTTGTGTTTCGCCGTGTGAGGAGATTACCGGAGGCCCAATCCCGCCCCTTCCCCTATCCCTAAATCCCCAAAACCCTAATCGCTAAAAGGCCGGCAACGCACTCGTAACTCCTTTGGTGTTGCGGTTGTCCATGGGCGGCGCCGATTGCTTACCATCAGGTAATCCGTCTGCTCGTTTGCCGACTTATACCATAAAACAAAAACTGAGGTAATCTTACCTGAAACGAGGATAGGGTCCCGTCATACATAGATTGTCGGTCCGTACTCATGACGTTAAGCAAAGTCTTGTAGACCGTGTCCTCCTGAAACATCTCCACGTAGGGCATCTGTGAAGTAATAAAATAAAGCTTGATATACATTTTTCAAGTGTGGGAAAGCTATGCTTCGGCACGACCGGAGTGATACCACGGCCTCACAGAATACCAGCGTGAGACAACTACAACCTGTTGTGTCCTTAATGACAAGTCGTTTAAATGACATGTAACTCTTTTTATTTTGACATCATTTTTTACTTTTCTTTATTATTATTTTCCTGACATGATTTAATTTAACATTATTATTCCTATTATTTTACTATTGTTACTAATCTGACATTTTGAATAAATATTTTTGATGATTGACATTTTAAATTTATTCAGTATCAATCTAACTATGTGTAGTATCTATCAATTTGTGAAAATAATAATATTTGCATGCCCATGTGACGGTAGAATGTGGAGGGACCTAATCTAATTATAAGAAAACATCAATGTATCAATCACCCATGTTTGCAAAGAAATAAATGATTTATTTGTTTCGTGTGAGTGAGGTTACCGAAGGCCCAATCCCACGCCCTCCTCCCCAACCCTTCCCAATCCTTAAATATCCGAAACCCTTATCCCTAAAAGGCCGGCAACGCACTCGTTACTCCTTTAGTGTTGCGGGTGCCCACGGACGTTGTATTTCGCCGTGTGAGTGAGGTTCCCGTTTGTTATTATAAGACGAATGTTGTTATGCAAAGATAATTTTGAAAAATACAATCTAGATTGGGTTATAGTGACCTTTACGTCGTAAACGAGATAGTTAAGTACTCGTGGAAGGCGGGCTCTAGTATATATTAAATAACACTGAACATTTTTATCTGTTCACTTTATTTTGTGTGGAAAAATTATCAGATAATTTCTCCAGGGTTGGGCGGAAGGGAGTGTCAGACTCTTACTGACTAAAAACCCCCTGTTTCTTCTCCTGCTCTGAGCCGAGGTCGCGGTGCCTCATTGCGCTTACCCCGCAACCCCGGCTGAACATCAGCCCTATAGGGCTCCGTCTGTGGTGGGCTATTGGCTCTTTGAGGCGCGCGCGGAACAACACTTTGTGTGGTCCACAAAATTGTTGTTCCGTGAGTCTGGTTGTGTGTTATGTATGTGAAATTGTATGTTTATAAACGCACCCACGAAACAGGAGAAAATCCTAGTGTGGGGACAACATTAAAAAAGAGTTTTCTATTAAAAGCTATACGTTACCTCATCATCAGGCATCTCCTGGATCATTTTCAAAGGTTCCTGCCTATAAAAGCTGGCGAGGTGGACGATCGAGGGCAGGATGGAGTGGCACCACTTTACACAATCACACTCTGTCTGTTGCAGACTCAGTAATACTGACAGCAATGATAGAGTAGGCTTGACATCCATGAAAGACTGTTAACAAAATAATACATTTGCCTTGAAAAATAGATAGTATAATAATAAAATTTAGAGCAAAAATCATAATCTAGATATAGATTATCATAAAGTCGTGGTGGCCCGGAGGTTAAGGCATGCTTCTGATGCATGAGGGTGTGGGTTCCATACCTGGCAAATACCAATGTGACTTTTTTCCGAGTTATATGTACTTTCCATGATTATTTAGACACCACTGACATACGGTGAAGGTAACCATCGAGAGGAAACCTGGACCAATAGGCCTTTGCTCAGCAGTGGGCACTTATAGGTATAAGGGTTCATATATTACTTTTGCTTAAAGCTATAACAAGTTCAGAATATTGGGTGCCTGAACTAGGACATCCTGTGTTTCGGGGGAAAGTTGGTAAAAATTATTATATTATACACTCGCTTCGTTCGCGCGGAATAGTACGTGACTTCCTGCAGATTTTTATTTTAAAAACAATCTGTACCATATTTCACAGAAATCGCTTCAGTAGTTTAGGCGTGAAGAAAAGACAGACAGAGTTACTTTCGCAATTATAATAGTAGTTTGGATTAAATGGTGGAGAAATTTAGTGTCAGCATTGTACACATGTGAAGCCAGGACGCACTATGGCATTAAGACGCCTTATATACCAACCTGTTGGCACTTTAAGTACATTCAAAGCATAAATAAGTGTGGGAGAGCCATGTCACCGGAGTGATACCACGACCTCACAGAATAACGGCGTGATACAACCACAGCGTTGTTTCGGTGTGTGAGTGAGGTTACCGGAGACCTAATCCGTTCCCTCCCCCAATGCTAAATCCCCAAAAGGTCGGCAACGCCTAACTCCTCAGTTGTTGCGAGTGTCCATGGGCGGCGCTGATTGCTTACCATCAAGTAATCCGCCTGCTCGTTAGCCGACCACGACATAAATAAATAAATAAATAAAAATAGGTTCACCAGTGCCTAAGTCAAAGTCAAAATCATTTATTCCAACTAAACCATAAATAGGTACTTAGGTACTTTTGAAACGTCAAAATAGAGAAGTAGTCTGTCAGTCTGTTCGTCAGTGAAGCTAGGTGCTCATTCCAAATTGTAGATTCGAATGGAGAAGAACGAGCAAGAAACTCCATTCGTTACTCTTTTTTAAAGTCAAAGTCAAAGTCAAAAGTCAAAAATCATTTATTTCAATTAGACCACAGTAGGCACTTTTGAACGTCAAGCAAGCAAAAAAGGAAAAAAGTATATACAAGAGCTTTAAAATTAAGCGTGTCAGTCTGTCCGTCTGTCCTCTAGTGAAGCTATTTGCTCGTTCCAAAGTGTAGATTCCTATGGAGAAGAACGAGCAAGAAACTCCATGGTTACTCTTTTTCAATCAGTTTTACAACACAAATTTCTTTGTTAAAAAATTGTTTTACAATTTCAATAATATAACATTTATAACTATCATAAAATTTTACTCCTTTGTCGTCTCGAACATGGTGCTCACATATGCGTACTCACAATCCTATGATTTTGGACACTATAAATGCGAAAATATATAAAAAAAATTACCTTCTCTTTATTAGCAAGTGCAATAGCCAAGTCTTGGAGTATAAGTTGGACGGTCTCCTTGAATATCATCACGGCTTTAGCCAAGTCGGGGCCAGCATAATTGTCCAGGATAGACCTCCAGATATATATGTACTTGTCTAGACCTTCCTGAAGGCTGAGTTTCAGGAGTAGTATTAGTGCTGCCTGAAAAAAAAAATTTCAATACTAACAGTATACAGAGGTAACATTTGTAAGTTTGTATGTAGGGGTAACCTTTGGAACCGCTGGTCGGGTTACCAAAATTCTTTCAATGATGCAATGAAACAATGAAAATATTAATTTATTTTTGCAAATAGGCCATAAAACGGCACTTTAACACGTCAAATTATATGAAAAAAAAAACTAGATGAAGCCGGCAATTCCTATCTGACTACTCTGAGAAAAAATGCCGAAACAAACTCATAGGTCAGTCTCTTTCCAAGTTAGTATTTTCACGTCATGATCTGCCATGTGAAAATAATATAATGTGACAGATAGCTACAATGTTCCTGAGTGCTAAAGGCTATAAAACAGCACGCTACGATCAATAGAAACCGAACAGCGGGTGAAACCAGCCAGTAATTTTAAGTGTGGGAGAGCCATGCTTCGGTACGAATGGGTCGGCTCGACCGGAGTGATACCACGGCCTGTCAGAAAACCGGCGTGAAATAACCACAGCGTTGTGTTTCGCTGTGTGAGTGAGGTTACCGGAGGCCCAATCCTTCCCCTCCCCCAATCCGTCCTCAATCCCTAAATCTACAAATCCCTAATCTCTAAAAGGTCGGCAAAGCACTCGTAACTCCTCCGTTGCGAGTGTCCATGGGCGGCGCTGATTGCTTACCATCAGGTAATCCGTCTGCTCGTTTGTAGACCTATTACATTAAAAAAAAGTAATTAGTTTTTCATAACTTTTGAGACACACTTGGATTTCGTAGGTCGCCACCCGACCAAAACGGAACGTGATGGGTTTTTAGTCAGTAAGTTACACTCCGTCTCGCCCTATAGGGCGGTAGAACGCCTTGGAGGATTTACTCCCGCAAAAATATGTTTTTTTAGGATAATGGCAACTAGTGAAACAATCCATCACCTTTCCATGTCCAATCTCGAAATTCTCTAATACCCAAAAGGCAGGCATCGCACTTCTAACTCGGCTGGGTGTCTATGGACGGCGCCGATTGCTTACCATCAGGTAATCTGTCTGCTCGTTCGCCGTCCCCCCTCACAGGCGAAGTGGGGAGAAGTTAAATTATAAAATCTTACCTTTCTAATATCGTCGTTGGCCTTCATGATGCCTTTGACCACAATATCCCTTTTCTTGTTAGTCGGTAAATTGTCGTAGAACATTATAGATGTCAGCAACATGTTCCCACTATTCGATAGATTACATTCTATGCACCAGGATATCTGTAAATTATATAAAAAAAATTGTCGTGGTGGCCCGCTTCTCATGCTAGAGAGTGTTAGTTCGAAACCTGGCATGTACCAATGTGACTTTTTCCAAGTTATATGTACTTTCTATGATTATTTAGACACCACTGACATACGGTGAAGGAAAACATCGTGAGGAAACCTGGACTTATAATTACTAATTATAAGTTTAAAATCGCCAACCCGCATTTAGCAAGCGTGGTGATTAAAGCTCTAACCTTCTCCGTATGAGAAGAGGCCTTTGCTCAGCAGTAAGCACTTATAGGCTGATGATGATATAAAAAAACCACATTGATTATACACAAATTCAACTAGTTTTAATTTATTATTACTTGTTTTTTTAATAAAGTAATAATAAATTAAAACTAGTTGAATTTTTGTTTTAATTAAATTACTATTTCTAATTGTGAAATTCTACAGCTCTTCTTCAACTCTACTGGACTTTTTGTGAGGGGAGAATCGTCAAACTTCTTCTAACAGACGAAGCAGATTGACAGACTCTTATTGACTGAAAACCCCCCGTTCCTTCTCCTGCTCTAGACCGAGGCCGCGAAACCATTAGATCAGCAAACGAGCAGACGGATTACCTGATGGTAAGCAATCAGCGCCGCCCATGGACTCTTGCAACACTTAGTTACGAGTACTTTGCTGGCCTTTTAAGGATAAGGGATTTGGATATTTAAGTGTTGGGTAGGGATGGGGGAGGGAAGGGATTGGGCCTGGGCGAAGCACAGCGCTGTGGTTGTTTCACGCCGTATGTGTCTGAAGTAGTACTAGGAAGCCGTCTCCTCTTTCTGTAAAGCAGTTATGCTCGCTAAGAAAGAGCCAGACCGCGTGAGGAAGCTATAGTCCTCCTCACGCCCCACGCCCAGGCTCTGGGCGGCGCTGACTGCTTACCATCAGGTAATCTGTCTACTAGTTTACCAACCAATAAAAAAAGACATGACATAATACTCACAGTAGCGGCTCCATCATAGTCCACCCTTTTGGTCATCAGCTGGTACTCCAAATCCACTCCGCTGCTGAGGACCAGACCCTCGCCTTCCCCAGCGCTGGCCTGCATCAGAACCTTCAAAGCGGTATGCTTCACCAGTATCGATTGTGAAGATCTCCGTGGGATTATTTCGGATAATATTATTATCTGGAATCCAATAGGTGATTTCAAGTGTGGGAGAGCCATGCTTCAGCACGAATGGGTCGGCTCGACCGCAGTGATACCACAGCCTCACAGAAAACTGGCGTGAAACAACCACAGCGTTGTATAGCCATGCGAATGAGGTTATTAATGGGCCAACCCTTGTTGCCCTCTCAGAATCTCTCTCCTAAATCCCTAAATCTCCGTAACCCTAATCCCCAAAAGGCCGGCAACGCACTCGTAACTCATCTGGTCCTGTTCCATAATAATACGGTAGCTTCCAATTAGTCAAATTCAATAATTTTATCTAAATGTCAAAAACTATACTTTTATATGAAACTCCAAGTTATTCCGTCATAGTATTTTTGCGTCAAATAGCTTACTTATGTCTTAAAAATTAGGTAAAAAATATCAAAAATTTAGTGTGACGACATATCGATGAGTAAAAGTATAGTTATTTTTCAATATTGTATTGTATTGAAACATCGAATTAATTTATTTTTGACGTAGAAAACTACCCGATTGAATGCTTACTATCAGGTAATCCGGCTGCCACATAAAAAAGATATATGCTTTAAAATTTAGTTCCAACACTAGACTTTACACTTAGTGAGTAGCAACGCGACAGTCGCCGCGTCGCGTGTCGCGGAATGCTGCTCATGAATATGGCCTCCAGCATGGCTTGAAACTAGTCGAGTATGTCGTCAAACAATTACGTGAGTAAGCCGAAAACATAACAATTAATGTAGACTTCACAACTTCATACATACATACACACATACATATGTACATATAAAAACGAACCTCTTTTTGCGGATTTGATGGTAAAATTACTTCATATATATTAATTAAAGCGTCCATAGCGTTCTTTTTATTCATCTGCCATAAATAATCGCGTAAACTCTTGTCATTTGCTAATACCTCCTTGAACAGACCAGCGTGATGTTCCAATATTGATAATACCACTGGAAATAGAGAAAATAAGTATCAGTTTTATATTATAGTCCAAGTGAAAGTAAAAGAGTGGAAGAAGTGTGGGAGAGCCATGCTTCGGCACGAATGGGTCGGCTCGACCCTTATTTTTTTTTCATTTCACGAGAACGGGAATACTTTTATACGCGTGCGAAGCCACGGGCGGAAAGTAATCATTTATTAATTAAATTAAAAAAAATAAAAGAGGTAAGAAAGAAAGAAAGAAAGAAAGAAAAAAGAGATAAGAAAGAAAGAAAGAAAGCAGATAAATCATTCGGTACAACACCAGACACAAACTATACAATGCAAACAAAAATAACTGTGAATAAAAAAGGAGCACAAAATAAATGTAGGTAGGTTATACAAAAATGTTAAAGTTTAATAGGTACACTAATAATAGTGTTGTGCCCGACAGCTACACCATAAAAGGTCCAGTTCAGGATAAATGCCAGACATCTAGTGCGGTAATTTTATGTCCGGCGCGGATGGGAGACAGAGATCGAGTGACTGAGTTTTTTTTTTTTGTGAGGGGAAAAAAATCATCGAATTACTTCTCCCGCCCAGGGCCTGGCGGGAGGGAGTGTCAGACTCTTACTTACTAAAAAGCTGCCTGTTCCTTCTCCTGCTCTGGGCCGAGGTCGCGGTGCCTCATTGCGCTTACCCCGCAACCCCGGCTGAACATCAGCCCTTTAGGGCCTCGTCTGTGGTCGTCTATTGGCTCTTTGAGGCGCGCGCGAAACGCTACGCGCCGTACGCTCGGGCCTGGTTCTGGTCGGGCGGCGAGCTGCCCTTACTCGCCGACCGCAGACCCGAGCTTACTGTGGCCGGAGATCGTCCCTCGGAGTGACTGAGTTTGAAAGGGATAATCCTGACTTGGAATAGAAAAGGTGACGTTGGGATATGTCAGCGAATACATAGGAGGAAATTAGGTTTATAACAGAAGCCGGGGTAGCGGGGCAAGCGCAATAAGTCACCGCGGCCTCGGCCTAGAGCAGCAGCAGGAGAAGGAACGGGGGGTTTTAGTCAGTAAGAGACACTCCCTCCCGCGCCACCCTGGGCGGGAGAAGCCATTTGATGATTTTTTTCCTTACAAAAAAGGGGTATAACAGAATCCTCATCCATGAAAAATTGGCGTCTTAATCTCCTAGCCATTTCGCTTTCTCCTCAAAGACCCAATAGACCACCACAGACGGGGCCGATGTTCAGCCGGGGTTGCGGGGTAACCGCGATAAGTCACCGCGGCCTCGGACTAGAGCAGGAGAAGGAACGGGGGGGAGGGGGCTTTTTGACAAAACCCTTCCTTCCGAGTATCAGTCTGACACTTTCTCTCACCTTACAGTACGGCCGACGTATCTTGGCGAGTCTGAAGTTAGCCGTTTGTCTGCGCAATGGATCTTTTAGGAACTAACTATGTACTGAGCAGCTAATCGGCTAACTTCAGACTCGATACGTTGGCGGTATTGTATCTTGGGCGGGAAAGTCATTTGATGATTTTCCCCTGACAAAGCAAAACAAAAAAAAACCTCCAGGACACCACTTAGAAACCCTGCCACATTATACATTTATGAAAGAAAGAAGAAAGAAAAAGCATTTATTTTCGCGCAAGCGCACACACATAAAACAAAAATACAACAAAAGAAGAAAATAATACTAAAAATCTAAACTAAATGAAACAGATAAAAATGAAATGGTTTTTAAAAATAAATTAATAACAAAAGAAAAACACAAAACGTTTTGTCTATTTTCCACAGAGTATTTTAACATTATGCGCGAGGTCGCGTGTCTTTTTATTATCTGTGGACCATAAGGACAAGATAGTAACATTTGAATGAAACCTCCTTAAGTGCTTACCATCCATGACCTTGGAGTTCAGCTGCTGCAGATCACCGGACATCAATGTATACAAGTTCTTCAGTACGTAAATTTCCTCATCTTTCCCAAAATTGATTAACAAATCGTCAATACCCTTCAACACACCCATTAGAACGGAGCTTGTCAAATTTTTCTGTTAAAATATAAAACAATATATAAATCTAACATTTTTTTGCTATTGGTCGGCACATGACCAGGGCCTCGAGTCTTCTATTACAATAGTGTCAGAATAGTAGATCATTGGTTTCAAAATTGATGATTTTGACAAGTTTGGTAATCTACTAACACGATAGCGTCATTATGACTTTCCAATGATCAACCAATGCCACTTCATTAAAATAATTCTAATATAATAGATTCTAAGATATAATAAGAGTAAATTTATAAACGAGAGGAATCGATTCAGAAATATTTTAATTCAGAATAATTTCGCAACATCACTATTTAGTACGTGTCATAACGTTGCAACACTGAAATTGTCAAATCTGGAATGGAATTTTAAAAGAGGCAGGGGGTGACTGGCAAACTCAATAAATGGGCCCCGGAAACGGCCGCTAGCATGTAGCGACACGGGGGCAACATACGTTGAGCTGCTTGGGGAAGGAGAGGCATCCCACGGCTATCAGAGCAATCCCGGAAGTACGGTCAAGACCCCTACCAGCATCTTACTGAGATACATCCTTCCCCCGAGTCTCCTTCAACTCCTACTCTTGCGAATCTCCACTCAAGCCAGCCAATTAAGGCAAAAATGAGGTGGGAGGGCTTGTTCCTCTTCAGTGTTCACTCCAGCTCCATAATTATTGGCTAAAGAGGCAGGGGGTGACTGGCAAACTCAATAACATATTATAATTATAATTATGTTCCTTTCCACTCACGGGACCACAGGGTCCCGGACTTTTGGAAGGCGTACGAGGGGCCGAAGCCAACTCGCAGAGGCCCTTTGAACAACTTTAATATAAGTGAAATGGGACATCAGCCAGCAATTGTCCCTGTGTGCACTATGAAAATGCACCCAAGGACAATCCCCGGTTGATGGAGGACTATTGCGAAATGTGGTAAAAATTTATAGGGTTATGGGTATGGGTTGCTATGGACTGGTGGCTATGATAACTATGGAAATACTATGGCCCCTGCCCTTGACCAATATTGAAACATACGGATAAACAGGCAGGGGGTGACTGGCAAACTCAATTAATGGGCCCCCGGAAACGGCCGCTAGCATGTAGCGACAAGGGGGCTAATTCTAATTATTATTATACGTACACTCTGTTTATGTCTCTCGAGCATATTCTGATAATATATAAGTAGTTTGTGGTGATCCCCATTCTTAACGTTCTCAGGAAAATATCTGCATAAAGCACCTGAAATATAGATTACACATGCAACAATTTGAAACAGCAAAGACATCGCATCAAAAGTAAATATATCGTTTTTTGAATAGTAACAACTTTAGTACGTAGAATAATAAGTGTGGGAGAGCCAAGCTTCGGCACGAATGGGTCGGCTCGACCGGAGTGATACCACGGCCTCACAAAAAACCGGCGTGAAACGACCACAGCGTTGTGCTTCACCTTGTGAGTGAAGTACAATCGCTTCATCATCAGCCTATAAGTGCCCACTGCTGAGCAAAGGCCTCTTCTCACATGGAGAAGGTTAGAACATTAATCACCACGTTTGCTCAATGCGGGTTTGCGATTTCAACCTTATAATTAGAAATTATAAGTCCAGGTTTCCTCACGATGTTTACCTTCACCGTATGTCAGTGGTGTCTAAATAATCATAGAAAGTACATATAACTCGGAAAAAGTCACATTGGTGCTTGCCGGGTTTCGAACCCACTCCCTCATGCATGAGAAGCGGGCTCCTTATCCTCCGGGCCATAACGACATTTTTGATGATGGCTGATTGCTTACCATCAGGTAATCCGTCAGCTCGTTTGCCGA
The DNA here is from genome assembly GCA_902829305.4 of Spodoptera exigua. NCBI lineage: Eukaryota > Metazoa > Arthropoda > Insecta > Lepidoptera > Noctuidae > Spodoptera > Spodoptera exigua. The sequence goes on along the minus strand of LR824630.2, from coordinate 2,972,960 downwards.
CCAATCACATATATAAAAAAAAGATCGAAGTTCTGCAGTACTGGCCATTTCAAATCAAAATAGTTTTTGTTAGGCTAAGGCTAATTAATTTTGTTTTAAAAACATGGGATTCTTTTTCCAAAAGTAACACTAATCATTTGTTTATTGATTAGTGTTACATTTTCATCGCATTTTAAATCAAAAAAATCGTTTAAATTTTTTCATGCAAAACGGCAATTTCATAGGTAAAGAGCTATTATGTACAAAATTGTATTAAACAACTTACCAACTAATTCAGCCAGTGGAGCCTTACAGTTCGTAGCCTTATCAAAAGCTCTGATAACGTTCGAAACGAATTCATCTGTAAGAACGACTGAAGGACGTTTCACGATTTTCAGGAGACATAAGATGGCTTCCTTACGCGTTTGAGCGTCAAATGAGAGCGAGCCGAGCTAAAAAAATATTATTATTATTATCCAAACTAATATTATTAATGCGAAAGTAACTCTGTCTGTCTGTCTTTCTTTTCTCCACGCCTAAACTACTGCACCTATTTGTGTGAAATTTGGTACAGACATAGTTTGGAACTCGAGAAAGGACACAGGAAAGTTTTTAAACCAAAACTCTGCAAGAAGTCATTATTACGGATGGGACCCAAAAGGGCCAATGCGCCGCATGCATTTAGTGAGTGCGGGGTAAGCGCAATAAGGTACACGCGGCGGCGAGAACTGTGGAGGGGGTGGAGGGGAGGGGTTAGTCAGTAAAAGTCTGACTCTGGCGAAAGAAGTCATTTGATAACTGTCCCCGCACAAAAAAGGCAGTAGAGACAATTGACGTGTGCCTGCGATGTACATAAACGTTTTAAAATATTTAATGACTACTCTCACGCGGTTTCACCCGCTGCTCGGCTCCATTTAATCGTAGCACAATGTTTTATAGCCTATAGCACTCAGGACCATTGTAGCTAACTATCAGTGAAATAATTTTGGAAATCCGATCAGCGGTTCCAAAGATTTGCCCCTACATACAAACTTGCAAGTGTTACCTCTTTATAATATTAGTATAGAAGTATAGATGTATGTATGATATTAAATATTTATTAGCAAGCCTGACTGGGTCAAATGTGAGGATCTCAAAAATATTGTATTACCTGTTATGTTCCACTTTACTACCTAATAAATTAGATTAGATTTTGATTTGCAAGTCCTGCGTCAAGCGGAAGGTGAGTACACCATGGCTCCTCTTTGGGCACTCTTCAAAGAAGAGTTCTCTCTTATACTATTACTCCTTTAAAATTTCCAATAAATAATACAGAGTGAAATCGAATAGATGCGACAAATTTCAACATACAATAATACAAGAAAATTTTGAACATATCAAATGTAAAATACGGTAGTTTCCAACTAGTCAAATTCAATACTTTTATCCAAACGTCAAAAACGATACTCTTCTATGAATATTGTATGAAAAACTGAGCTATGACGTCATTACTTTTTTGCGTCAAATAGCTTACTTATTTCTTAATAATTAGCTAAAAAAATCTAAAAATTAGTGTATCGATCGATCGATGACTAAAAGTATAGTTATTTTTCAATATTTTATTATATTGAAACGTCGAAATAATTTATTTTTGACCTAGGAAACTACCCAATTAATAAACTTTTATTAGTGTCACGGTGAGGTCAATGATCGCTATGGATGGCAACGCTTAATATCATGCTGCACTGCATTATGTCGGACGACATTTCTTTGATATTTAAATTTTTCTTATTTATTTTGCATATCAATTATTTTTCTGGAATTCTAATAATTCGTACTTAAATAAAGATAACCATGTCAATGGACCATTTTAAAACTATAATCACGTCATTTTATTTATGGTCTTAGATTGTAGAAAAAAACAGTTTATAATTATTATGTTACTGTAACTGAAGCTTCGGACATCCCGGCGTACGGCGAATATCCACCCCTACGTTGTTGAGACACCTGCGGCCCGGACTAAGCGTTTTGCCTCGTCATTTATACCGCGTACATCGAGGGATTGGAACAGTTTGCCGGCTGCAGTCTTTCCGTTCCGTCCGAAAACAATTTAGGTGTCTTCAAGGCTAGAGTGAATAGGCTCTTAATAAACTAGTGCGCCTTACCATCAACGATTGCATCACTGCTTACCATCAGGTGGGATCGCAGTCAAGCACTAGTTTATTGCAAGTAAAGAAATAAAAAAAAGCTCCCATTTCATTTTGTCGCATTTATTCGATTACAGCCTGTATAGTGTAGAGTACAATAATTAAAAAAACATACCTCAATAATCTCTTGTTTGTAGCTCTCGACAGCATCCCAGTTGGAATCGATCAATTTTGATAAAATTTTAAAAGAATCTGCTATGTTCTTGACCCATCCTTCGTCTTTACGCTTTGTGTTAGATTTTATGGTATCAAATAGATATATGGGCTTGAAGAATAACGTTGTTGTTAGCCATTCTGAAATAATATTTTTGTACATTAGTATTCACAAGTGAGCAATAGTTTTTTTTCCTTAAATTATTGGTTGAGTAACGCTTTGCACTAGCGCTAAAAAAATGCTGTCCCGATAAGTCCAAAAAAACAAACAATATTTTTTAGTCTATGGCCGATGCGCGCGCAAAGCAATACTGATTAAATTTTCCCGCCATTACGAAACATTTTTCACAACTCGTCTCGTTTTCTCTTTTGAAGTTATTTGGTTCTTTGTTGAGTGTGTTGAAAAACGTCGTATTATATACGTGTGTATTGATGATTACCGTTCCAACATTATACACTTGTACCCAATGATATTATAAGTAAAAAGGTGTAGATAGGTTACAAGCGCTCAGCAAGTGATACATTAAAATATGACTAACTAGCCACACTTTTTCATATTTGTCTCTTTTTCACTCGCGATTTTTGAATCATGCCATCTCACTTTGACGTCTAAACATACGAATTGTTCATGTGTGTATCAGTGTGTCGTTTTTGAAAATCGAATTTTGTTTAGTTATCCTAACTACACCATTTTACTTATAATATCATTGCTTGTAACATAATCAGTGTTTTAGGTACTTCCACCTCGCTACAAATCGACTTAAAAAATGTTTAAAAAGTTTCATAGTACATTTCAAATCCCTTTTTTTAATTCGACCATAATAGACGCTTTTGAACGTCAAACAAAGATTTAAAGAGATAAAAATGATAGTCTTTTTATATTAAATTGATCGTATAAAATTCATCATCATCATCAGCCTATAAGTGTCCACTGCTGAGCAAAGGCCTCTTCTCACACGGAGAAGGTTTTTGAGCACTAATCACCACGCTTGCTCAATGCAGGTTGGCGTCAAAAATGTCGTGTCACGTGTTTATCCGCGATGGACTTCTAAACTACTAAACCGATTTTAAATTTTATTTGCATTCCGTGTGCATTTTGATCCAACTTGAAAGATGGGATAGCTTACATCCCAATGTATAGTCACAATATTACTTTATTGCAAATTATTTGTCCATAGGTAATATGACAAGAACCACAGCGACGCGTGGCTGGGTCTCCTGGTATACATATAAGTTTGAAATCGCTAACCCTCCTTGAACTAGCATGGTGATTAATGCTCAAACCTTCTCCGTGTAAGAAGAGGCGTTTGCTCAGCATTGAGCACTTATAGGCTGATGATGAGTTTTTCCGGCAAGAACTCACCTGTCTCAAATGGCGCTAATTCTTCGGCAATAATTATATTAGCTGTCCGGATAGCTTTTGCATAATCGATGGGCGCCGGATCATCTGGGTATGCAGCCACAAGTGCGTCCCAACACTCCATTATCGAGTTTCTGTAATTCAAATATTATATTTTAAGTGTTGAAAAGGCATGATTCGGCACGAATGGATCTGATCGACCGGAGTCACAGAAAACCGGCGTGAACGACCACAGCGTTGTGTTTCAGAGGGTGTCCGTTACCCAGGCCAGATGTTGTCGACAATCGTCATTTGAATCTTATAGATAATTAGTTGTGCGGCTTCTGTAATTGTTGCGCACATTTTTAAATTTGTTGCGCTTATAGTTTTTTAATTATTTCACAAAAACATTTCCTGCTGGCGTAACGTTACCACAGCCAGACCTTTTTCTTTCTAATGGGAATATTTAAATAAACATTAGCTATAAAATTAGTTGTCTAGATAAAGTAAATGTTGTGCCTTATTTTGTATTTGTTCTTTTTTCGGTTGCGAAGTTATTCGAGATTTTGCTGCGGTAACGTTTTTGGTTTTGCTAGATCTTTGAAATGGTTAAGCGGATTCTTATCATATTTTGTACACGACTTCCGAGGACTTAGTTTAAATTTGTTGTGCAATAACAAAACCAAAATAATGCATATTTTAAAGGTTTTTTCATTAAATAGAAAAACACTTTAATTGGCCCCAGCACTCTCAATAAGAAGTCTAAAGACTTACTTTAAACGTAATATTAAAGCTTGTAACTGCCTTCAAATGTATGTGAAGTTTCATTAGTATCCCGTAAGTATATAGCAAGTTATGATGATATTCAGTTCTTCACGAGCACGGTCTTAATGCACGCGGTGTTATTTGGCCACTGGATTGGATATATGAACTGAATGTTATGTCAATAATTAGTTGTTTAGATCAGTTGTATATCAGTAAAATTTCAGCTCAATACATTGGATAATTAATGAGATAATACTATGAAAGTCATTAGGAAGTGAATGACCGTGGTAAGCCGACCAAGTTTAGGTGGTTACGAAAAAGCGAAAACGCAGAACATTATGGTACCTTCTAAAATATGTAGGATAGTGTTATAAATTTAGTACAGACATGTACAAAAGTTAAAAAAAAAACTACATGATTATTCAAGATTTTTTATTGAAAGGTAAAATAATCATTTCAATTGAACTTTTACTCCCTTACTTATAAAAACTTGTGTTGCTTAGCAACCGATTAAACATCACCCGTCCTTGTCATTTCTATTTCAAAATGCAGTTCAAAAATCATCTAAAAGGTTACAAAAGTAACCTTCTGGCAAGACTGAGTGCGTTATGCAAACAATGTATTACCCCTTCACCCCACTCCTCCTGCGTCCTACCGAACGGCATGCTCTAGCGGTGATTTTTGATAATTTTGTGGAAGTGGAAGATAATGTTTTCTTTTATATTATTATTATATAGGTATTAAACAGTGTACGCGTCTGTACCAAAATTGTAAGGTGTATTATACTAAAGATTTCAAAAGATAGTACAATGTTCTGCGTTTTCGCTTTTTCGTAACCACCTAAACTTGGTCGGCTTACCACGGTCATTCACTTCCTAATGACTTTCATAGTATTATCTCATTAATTATCCAATGTATTGAGCTGAAATTTTACTGATATACAACTGATCTAAACAACTAATTATTGACATAACATTCAGTTCATATATCCAATCCAGTGGCCAAATAACACCGAGTGCATTAAGACCGTGCTCGTGAAGAACTGAATATCATCATAACTTGTTAAATACTTACGGGATACTAATGAAACTTGACATACATTTGAAGGCAATTACAAGCTTTAATATTACGTTTAAAGTAAGTCTTTAGAATTCTTATTGAGAGTGCTGGGGCCAATTGAAGTGTTTTTCTATTTAATGAAAAAACCTTTAAAATATGCATTATTTTGGTTTTGTTATTGCACAACAAATTTAAACTAAGTCCTCGGAAGTCGTGTATAAAATATGATAAGAATCCGCTTAACCATTTCAAAGATCTAGCAAAACCAAAAACGTTACCGCAGCAAAATCTCGAATAACTTCGCAACCGAAGAAAGAACAAATACAAAATAAGGCACAACATTTACTTTATCTAGACAACTAATTTTATAGCTAATATTTATTTAAATATTCCCATTAGAAATAAAAAGGTCTGGCTGTGGTAACGTTACGCCAGCAGGAAATGTTTTTGTGAAATAATTAAAAAACTATAAGCGCAACAAATTTAAAAATGTGCGCAACAATTACAGAAGCCGCACAACTAATTATCTATAAGATTCAAATGACCATTGTCGACAACATCTGGCCTGGGTAACGGACACTTTCAGAGGCCCAATCCCTAAACCTCCAAATCCTTAATCCCCAAAACTAACCCCTCTGTTGTTGCGGGTATTCATGGGCAGCGCTGATTGCTTACTATCAGGTAATCCACCTGCTCGTATCACATAAAAATATATTTTTTAATAGCGGCCCGCCCCCGCTTCGCACGGTTCCGACTATCTCGCTATCAATGGGTCACTTTTTCCTAATCTTCCCATCTACTTTTCTAATATTTCCTTTGATAAGAACCTTCTCCTGACAATAACAAACACAACAAAAAAGAATTAGCAAAATTGGTCCAGGCGTTGTTGAGTTATGCGCTTACCAACACATTTTGCGATCCATTTTTATATCTTTATATATAAAAGTGGATCGCAAAATGTGTTGGTAAGCGCATGACCGCTAGTATAAAGATAATCTTAGGTGTGAGTGGCATTGCGGGTCAAGCGCAATGAGGCATTGCAGCCTCGGCCTAAAGCAGGAGAAGGAACGGGGGAGTTTTAAGTCAGTAAGAGTCTGACACTTCATCTCGCCTTACCCTGGGCGGGAGAAGTCATTTACAGTGTGAATGAGTCACAGAGATACTGTGTAGTTGCTCTTTGGCTAAATAACAACACTGTTTTTTTCTACTTTTTTAGAATGATACTACACTCTCATAGAAAACCGGTGTGACATAACGATAGCGTTGTGTTTCGCAGTGTGATTAAGTTTAATTTTGAATTGAGTGTGACAAACACATAAATACCTATGTACGTACATTATTAGTATTTTTGCGATTAGTAGTTTTGCGTGAAATAATAACATACAGTACAGTACGAGAATGTATGTATTTACAAGTACATAAATACATACATTCTCACAAACTTTCACAACTTTATATTATTATATAAAAATGTCGTGTCACGTGTTTGTCCGCTATGGACTCCTAAACTACTAAACCGATTTTAAATTTTATTTGCATTCCGTGTGCATTTTGATCCAACTTGAAAGATAGGATAGCTTACATCTAAATTTATAGTCACAATATTGACCTTAGCCACAGCAACACGTGGCTTTTTTTGTCAAGGGAAAATCATCAAATGACTTCTTCCGCCCAGGGCCGGGCGGGAGGGAGTGTCAGACTCGTATTGACTAAAAACCCCCCTGTTCCTTCTCCTGCTCTGGGCCGAGGTCGCGGTGCCTTATTGCGCTTACCCCGCAACCCCGGCTGAATATCAGCCCTATAGGGCCCCGTCTGTGGTGGTCTATTGGCTTTTTGAGGCGCGCGCGGAACGCTACGCGCCGTAACAGCAACGCGTGGCTGGGTCTGCTAGTTTATTATATAAGTAGGATAAGTAGAAAAAGAGTTTAAAATAATTTGAATGGGACATCCTGTGCACCAGGATCTACAGTAGATACAACCATGAAAACAACGGAACACTGAAGTCCGCCGCGTCCCAGGAACGTGAATGACTGACGAAATTAATCAAAAGATATTATTTGAGGAGAGAGTACGTGAAATGTTGCAGCATTTCGCGTACTTTCTGTATCTTGGTGTATCACAAATGATTGTGTGGAAGCTGCTGCACAACGAAGACATGCACCCTTCCATTTTAGATCCGTGCAGGAACTTGGGGTTAATATCATGACCATGAACCTCGAAACATCGCTTTAGTGTAAATGTGTGGGCAGGTATTTAATAACAGTTTAATAGGCCCTTATTTTATTGATGGACGACTTGACATTGTATCGTAGGTATTTAAACATTTTAAATAATGTAGTAGTGAGTGAAATGCTGGAAAAAGTGCCTTTAAATATTTACCAGAACTTGTACTAACAACATGACGGAGCGCCCGCGTACTATAGCGCGTACGTGAGTACCTAAACATTTGTAGCGACATCTAGCGCACTACATTAACAACAGCACCAATCACGTGCAAGAGTCTACATCGCGCTATAAGAGTTTACCACGCAATTAGCACCCATACAGATATCCCGACAACAACCGTCGGGCAGTAGCCCACCAGGCACGAACACCTCGCCTGGTCGGAGGATCCTCCCTTTTCAATGGAGGATGTGGAACTTTCCACCCTGTTCCTCATACCTCTAAACATTCATTTTTTAAATACGCCAAAAATACGATGGTGCATCACGTCTTATGAAAATTTGTATTGAATAATGTTTATTGTTTGATGTACCTAGATATTTTTGCTTGTCTTAAGCCAGATTATCATACCTACGTCGTCGGCGTCGGTCGTTGACCGCGCATATGTTTTGCGATAAGCGCTAGGGTGTCGAAACGTTGCGAAATTTTTATCACTTTTTTGGAACGGTTTTGTTCGTCATTCATCAGGTTTTTTTTATTGTTTATATGTTTATTGGTGAAGTCTATGCCTAAACTATTGGGGATTTAAATAAGTCCCTCGTTCAAATATACATACTGTATAATATGTATATTACAGTATTGTATCCAAACGTAGGTACCTCGTTATATACGTCATAACTATCGTTTATGATAAATGTAGGTATGCAACATATCGATTTTATTATCTCAAGTGTAAACCGATAACGAAGGGGATTTTTTCTACTCTATAGGTATATATGTTTTTACATAAGACTCCGGCAACCGAGCAGACAGATTACCTGATGGTAAGCAATCAGCGCCGCCCATGGACACCCGCAGCGGAGGAGTTACGAGTGCGTTGCCGATCTTTTAGGGATTAGGTTTTTGGAGATTTAGGGATTGGGGAGGGATCGGGGGAGGAGAAGGATTGGGACTCCAGTAACCTCACTCACACGGAGAAACACAACGCTGTGGTTGTTTCACGCCGGTTTTCTGTGAGGCCGTGCTATCACTCCGGTCGAGCCGACCCATTTGTGCCGAAGCATGGCTCTCCCACACTTAAATATTACTATGTAGTATCAAACAAAGTCGCTTTCTCTGTCCCTATCTCCAGTGCTGTAACTAGGACGGTGCCAACAGTGCCCAGGCACAGATTATATTACCTAGTTTTACCTCGTACATATAACTAATAGGTATACTTTTTGTTTCGTTGCTAACATGCTATAGACGCGGCCTATTGTACTATCTACATCTAAATAGCAATTTTCAAGCGATCTTGCGAGAGATCATTCAGTAAACTTTTAAATTAATAAAAACGCTCGACGAGAACATAAACACAAAGCCGAAAACATAATAATTAACTTAGTATGTCTCACGAAAGTTATATGTAATAAAAATTTGTTTTTATCATTGATAAAACTGCATTTTTTTTATCTCTACCTAAATATGTAGGTACGTAGGTAAACTAATATTATAAATAAAGAGGAAATATTTGATTGTTTGTTCGTTTGTTTATTAGGATTGCGATGCGGATTTAATAGACACCGAAAAAAAAAATTTGTTCAGCCGGGGTTGCGGGGTAAGCGCAATGAGGTACCGCGACCTCGGCACAGAACAGGAGAAGGAACAGGGGGGTTTTTAGTCAGTAAGAGTCTGACACTCCCTCCTGCCCGGCCCTGGGCGGGAGAAGTCATTTGATGATTTTCCCCTCACAAAAAAAAAACCGAAAAAAATTATTCATTGCAAAGTTTTTTTGTTAATGTTGGAAAGTGTTTTTATGAAATAGGAGGCAAACGAGCAGCCGGATCACCTGATGGTAAGTGATCAGCGTCGCCCATGGACACCCGAAACATCAGAGGAGTCACAGGCGCGTTGCCAGCTTTTTAGAGTACGCTCGTTTCTTGAAGGTTTGGAAGTTGTATCGGTTCGGAAATAACGCCCTAAAAATCATTGAAGGTAAGGTTTTGCTGCGCGAGGCATAAAGTTTCGCGAAAATCGTTGTTTACTGCCGACCATATATGATAGGGATGATAATGTTGTCACCTTTGGCACTTCGACCAAGGAATTATTTAAAGCATTATTTTTCCAAAACTGTATTTTCTCCTGGGTGGTTAGTGCACATTCACGTTGCAAGCTACCTACATTGTAGGTATGTGCTGACAAAACTATTGATATTGTCAATAGTTTTGTCTCATTATTCTATAAAAAAAAGTCCGCGATTGTGTATGTTACGTCATTACAGTGTGGGAGAGCCAAGCCAAACTGTTATTACATTATTATTCGCTACATAGTATAAAAACAAATACACTTTCTCTGTTCCTATATTCCTATGTAAGCTTAAATCTTTAGAACTATGCAACCAATTTTGTTGCAGTTCTTTAATAGATAGAGAAAGGAGGATGGTTTAAAATATGTATAATAACATCCATTAAATAGTTGAGAGATTTAGTGTCAGCACTGCACCAATGCAAAGCCGGGGCGGTCGCTACTATATTATAAAATACACAACTTACAATTTATCCACCTCCATTTTGTAAGAACAAAAAAACATAAAATAATCAAAATGGGCACATTGTCACCCCTCAACTGGTTAAGACAAGCCACTACAAGTTGGTCACAAAATATAATGCACGATCCAATAGATCCTACAGTTTCATAATCAGCTGAATGCAAATGATTGGTGCACTGCAGGTAAGATAAGATAAAATGCCATTTAGTAATGCCTTTAAGGTACATGTATTGTTATGATTTTTCATATAAATTATTAAGTTTACTGGAGACAATTTTAAAAGTTTGAGTAAAAAACAAGTCATCATGTATCTTCTCTCGTCTAGAGTGATGTGAGAGGAAGTGTTAGACTCTTACTGACTAAAAACAGCTTCGTTCCTCCTCCTGCTCCACCAGACTGAGGCCATAGTAGCTTATAGCGCTTGCCCTGCAACCCGTGCTATCCTCAAATTACAAGGACCCGCACTTTATTCGACAGTGTGATAGTAATATAACTTATTACTCATACGCAACATAACAAAGTCTAAAAAGGTCTACATTTTTGAAAGAGTTAAGAAAAAGAGTCAATTTTAAATTTTAATTAAAAAAAAAAAAATTTCATACATACTTATAATAATGTATAACTTCTTACTAAACCAATATTATTGTATAAAATAAAGAAGAGAATAAAGTTTTTAGACTTGTGAATGTATATTGCGTACAAGTACCAAGTTTTATTAAAATCGGTTTAATAGTTTCGATGATTTTTAACTGAAATGTTTGTATGAAAAGATTTGCCGCGTGAACGCTCTTTCCACTAGAAAACGATACTAACATCTATCTAAAATCCTTGATCTATTAGATAATTAGGTACATCATTTCTTACCAGAAACTGATATCTCATAGGATTTTTCAAATGATATCTTTCACTTTTTAGTTTCACAACTTTTCTTACAAAAAATGTAAACAAAACAAGTTTCGACAAGTCAAATTTTTCCCCGGTAGCCAAATGTCACTGTCACATGCATGTACCTATATAAATGTCAATCAGACAGCTGACCAAAATGTTGCTAGGGTAGACTATAAAAGTCTACTAAAGAAACTCCAATTTATTTTGAAGCTCGTATCAAATATGACAAACTATTTAATATGTAGAAGCTTTGAAGATAATATTTTATTTGTTATTTGTAATTTTCTTAATATTACTAAGGGTAAACAAATATCTCATGTGAGAAAAAGTTACGAATATCTATATTTTTTTCCAAAATTACTGGATACTCGATATGTTCCATTTCTGTACATGATTGCAGAAATGGGCATGTGCTAAAAAAAAGTAAAGAGAGTCATCTGAACACTTAGTTCGTGTTCGTATAGGTACCTTGTTTCATTGCTTTGTTAAGCATAGGACAAAGGACATAAATGTCATGCTCCATTAGCCATTATGAGTAGGCGAGTAAGGGCAGCTCGCTGCCCGACCAAAACCAGGCCCGAGCGTACAGCGCGTAGCGTCAAAGAGCCAATAGACCACCATAGACGGGCCCTATAGGGCTGATGTTTAGCCGGGGTTGCGGGGTAAGCGCAATAAGGAACCGCGACCTTGGCCCAGAGCAGGAGAAGGAACAGGGGGGTTTTAAGTCATGACACTCCCTCCCACCCGGCACTCGGCGGGAGAAGTCATTTGAATATTTTCCCCTCACAAAAAAAAGCCATGAGTATGAGTCATGATTTCATCAATATTAACAAAGTTTGGAAACACATCATCGCCAAAGCATGAGTGTAGACATTGAATTCAAAACGATTCAATACGTTATTGGTTTTGTAATTTATACCCAAATATATTATTTATATTTTCTACTATTTTATCAGTAGGTACTAGTAAGTAGCAACATAAAAAAAAATCCGTTTGAAACTCAGCTGACACGTATACAGATAAAAACAAATTACGGTAATTTCTTATTGATTACTAGTTTTTTCTATTAAACATTTCTGCTTAGTTTTGTTACATGTCGTGGTAACTTGACGAACATAGTATATGTTAATACTATTGTTTTAAAACATCTTATTCTGTAAATCAACCGTTATCGTAAGTAATATTTATATTTTTCCGTCTTTATTTGCGTGAAACTAAACGCAAAAGATTACGATTATAATCCAACTAAAACAAAAGGTATACAAAACCATTATGTGGTTCAAACATAACAATACTACGCAATTTGTTTGTGTATCAATATGACAATTCATCAGATCGGTCGATATTTTCAATGATTTACAGTCTTGAAATTATTCAAATTATTTTTATATAAATATAAATTACCCTTAAGGTATTCAAGCTGGCACCACGAAGAATTATTTGGTTGGGAATACAATATTTTTCTCCTTTGTTACATCGTCCGACAACAAATAGGTTAGAATTCTGAATTATTTGTATTTTTTTGCGTAATTTGTAAATATCAATGTGAAGGGTGCTTGAAAATGCTATACATAATACGTATTATGTTATTTTGAATTCATTTTCCATAATTATGTATCATTGCATCGGTAGAAAATGTATAAATTGGTTTTTAATTGACCATAAGCTTTCAAGGACTGATTTTACTTTATAAGTTCTTCAGAAATGTTTATGAAAAACATATTATGTCACGTTTGAAAATATTTTTGGGCTCTTTATCTTTTTAATGTCTTGTTACAATTTACATAGTTCTTGTTTCTTATGTGTTGTAAACAGACATTTTATATGTTGTTGCATAAAAACTTCTTTCAAATTCTAATTCAATTGATTATGTCTTATTATTTAAAGAAGTAGTGTTACTACTTGGCTGTAAGGAAGATAATACTGTAAAAAAAAACTTAACAAAGATTAATTGGATTAAAACCTTATTTTTACCACCCTCCTCAGTCTTTTCATTAGACCAACTAACCGATAATTAGTGGAATATCCCCGATGGGTATAAACTGGGTGTTTTTAAAGCCCAAGTGAACAATGAATGGGTATGCTTCATCATAGGTTGTATTATTGTTAACTACCAGGCAAGCTTGCCCATTCCAAAAAATAAAAATACTTATTCTGTCAATATTTCTTATAAGTGCCTCTGCCTTATATTTTCATGTGAGTATCTTAAGGTGCAAAACAATACAAGTATTATTTATAGTCAATACTTCATCAATATATGCTTAATAAAAATTTGAATATTTTTAAAAACTTATAAGCAACCACTTTTTAGGTTTAAAATAACATTCTTGTATGAAGCAAATCTTACTAGAATAGAAATATGTTTTTTTTTTATTTGAAAGTTGTTACTTTATTTTTATAATATTCCAATCCTCCTCGTTTTCAATGTAGCTAGGTGTGCAGGAAAGGGATGGGGAGAAGGGGAGGAATTAGGCTTCCGGTAACCTCAATCACAATGCTGTGGTTCTGTAAGGCCATGATCAATCTGGTTAAGCCGACCCATTTGTGCCGAAGCTTGGCTCTCCCACACTTAAAAACCGCCTACAATAGCCACTTTGGACGCTTTCTTCTAACACAAATTTCTATGTTTCCAGATACGGTGGTAGTAAAAAGAATTTTTCAAATATGTCGTCACAATATTCTCCTAAAGAGGCCGCGGCGCACGGGTCCCCGCCTGGATCTCCGGGGCTACAGTCTTCAGGCCCCGGCGGGGGGCCCACCAATCCCGGTGTACTCAAACGTTATGATAATATCGTTAAATCACCGGAAGACAAGAGGAGTTACAGGTAATTATTATCATCAGATTATCATCTTTTTTTGTTTTTGAACGGAATACCTGATGGTAAGCAATTAGCATTGCCAGAAGAGTTCCAAGAGTGTTGCTGGCCTTTTGGGATAAAAGATATAGGGATTCGGCAGGGGGAAGTGGAAGTGAGTGAGGGTCACGACCCTCAGCATTGAGGACTTTGTGGAAGCAGTGTACTTAAAATCGGTTAGTAAGTTTGGTTATTTTTGAATATTAAAAACTTGAAACAATATGGTACTAGTTTCCAACTAGTCAAATTCAATATCTAATTTTTTCGACATGTCAGTAACGACAATTTTCTAATAATCATGTATGAAATAGCACGTTGTGACGTCATAATATTTTTGCGTCAAATAGCGTACTTCTCTTGAAATATCAAAAAAATATGAATATTAAGTGTAGCGAAAAATAATTACTTAGTGCAGGCGTGGTAATTTTTTGGTATCTTTATGGTTTATAAGTTGAAATAATTTATTTTTGGCTGAAGAAACTAGCCAATTTGACTAAGGGCTGATTTTCAATAGTCAGATAAATGTTACCTGCGGAATAATTATGATGTTGTCGCGTCAGAATGTTTGTATAAGACAGTGACGGCAACAATTTTATTCCTCAGATAACATTTATCTGACTATTGAAAAATCAGCCCTTAGAAAAATACCAAATAACTTATAATTAGATAATAAGCTACGCGCTTATTCAGCCGAGAAAACAAAACCAAACATTTGTCTAAAATCTGGCTTTGTTAGTTAGTCTTTAAGCTCAAGCTGTAGTCTAGACAGCCGACGGATGCATACAAATGACCTGCTTTGACTGAACCGTTATTGTGGCGACCTTTCGTGCCTGACCTCAGTCAAGGTCACGGTGTCAACCGAGAGGAACTAGCCGTCACCTCTTTCTGCAAAGCAGTTATGCTCGCATATAAGGAAAGGACGTGCTTGAAGGAACTATCCTTTTCAAGCCCTAGCCGCTACAGGATATACTCCGGGCGTCGGGTTCGCGTCACGATCTCGGGTGTGAGTCTGGAGCTGCGGACGGTGAGCCAGGGAAGATGGCCGTGCCGAGGTTGCTGGTTAAGTGCAATGAGTCACCGCGGCCTCGGTCCAGAGCAGGAGAAGGAACGGGGGGGTTTTTAGTCAGTAAGAGTCTGACGCTTTCTCTCCCCTTACCTTGGGCGGGAGAAGTCATTTGACGATTTCCCCCTGACAAAAACAAAGGGTAGATGGCCGTCCAACCAATACCAGACCTTTGGGCTCTACAATGCTGATGTTCAGCCGGCGGCAGGAAAACGAACGCTGGTTTCACGCCAGTCATTTGACGATTTTCTCCTTCAACAAGATTCTCGAGAGGGAGTGCTAGACTCTTACTGACTAAACCCTCCGTTCCTACGGTACTTGATTGCGCTTGCCCCCCCCCCCCCTCGCTAAACATAAGCGCTGTAGAGCTCTATGTGCATAAGTTACGTTTGCATGAAAAAAAGTATCGTTACTTTTTGACATTTAGTAAAAAAAGTATTGAATTTGAGTAGTTGGAAACTACCGTAGGAATTCAAATAAACAAAAACTTACCGATATAAAATGTTCTCGGTAATTTCCATAATATTTACTACACAATTTGATATCAGAAATAAATTGAAAACAAAAAAGAAATGTATTTTTCGCCAACCTTATGCACTGGTGATTCGGTTGACACTAACGCAAGCAAATGCGTAGCTAGGTACCAATTATGATTCTTGCAGAATTTTATTACGGACTAGCTTCCGTCCGCGGCTTCGTACCGGTATAAAAGTAATGTATGTAACCCGGGACTGTATAAAAAGACTCGACTAAAATACGCAAATCAATAATTTATATAATTTATAGCACTCAGGAACATTGTAGCTATCTATCAGTGAAAGAATTTTGGCAATCCGACCAGCGGTTCCACAGATTTTCCCCTACATACAAACTTGCAAGTGTTACCTCTTTATAATATTAGTATAGATATCACCATTCAGTTCGAGCGATGTGCCATCTATGTAGTCAATAATTGTTATATTATTTAAATTAGACTGACGCATGCATTTTTATGAATCCGACCACATTCTGGTGAAGGATTGGGCCTCCGGTAACCTCACTATCACTGCGAAAAACAACGCTGTGGTTTTTTCACGCCGGTTTTCTGTAAGGCCGTGGTATCACTTCCATCGAGCCGACCCATTCGTGCCGAAGCTTGGCTCTCGCACACTTAAACCTAACTATGAAAGTTTATTTTCAGAGGTCTAGTGCTGTCTAATCGTCTGAGAGTGATGCTGGTTAGCGATTTGAGCACAGACAAGTCGGCCGCAGCTTTAGACGTCAATGTTGGTAAGTATTAAATAAAGGCTTTTGTTTAACTTACCACCAGATATTTTATGGAATAGGTCGGCCTTAGAGCAGACGTCTCCTCCCTTGCGAGCATCATGGCGGCGACCTCTCGCGCCCAGCCTTAGTCGAAGCCATAGTGCGAAGCGAGGGGAACTGGGAAGCAGTCTCCTTTTTCCGCGAAACAGTGATGCTTGCAAGTGAGAAGGCGGAGCACGTGAGGGAACTATCCTCCTCTCGCCCCAGCCACCGCTGAACCTGAAAGTCCGAGTCAGAATCGATCTACGATCTCCGGCCATTATAAGCGCGAGTCTGTGGACGGCGATCAAGGGTATAGCTTGCCGCGAAGCCAGATCAGAGTTTGCGGCCCGTGGCGTGGCCACAAAGGTATAAATAAATACTACCTGATGGTAAGCAATCGGCGTCGCCCATGGATACTAGTAGCTATTTATTGGGGGTTCTGGCTCACAGGTGGCGAAATGGTGGAACTAAAAAACGTGTATGTAAATGTATGGACAGTGGCGCCACGAGCTAATTATTAAGAAATAAGTAAGCTATTTGACGCAAAAATACTATGACGTCATACCTCAGTTTCACATACAAATTTCATAGTAAAGTATCGTTTTTGACATTTGGATAAAAGTATTGAATTTGACTAGTTGGAAACTACCGTATTGTGTTTTGCCGTGTGAGTGAGGTTACCGGAGGCCCCATCCTTCTCCAATCCCTAAATCTCCAGAATCCTAATCCGTAGCGAGCGTAACTCTTTTGGTATAACGAGTATCAGTAGCTATTTATTGGGGGTTCTGGCTCACAGGTGGCGAAATGGTGGAACTAAAAAACGTGTATGTAAATGTATGGACAGTGGCGCCACGAGTATTTTACCAACCGCAAAAAGGGCAAAAAAAGCAGTTAAGTTTGTAATTGTGTTGTGACGTAGTGGATCGAGTGTGCGTTGGTGTGGGGGGGCTCCGGAGTGGCTCGGCCTAGGGCTCCGGGGTGCTCCGCGTTGGGCTCCATGGTGCTCCGCGTTGGGCTCCATGGTGCTCCGCGTTTGGGGGGGAGGGGTGATGAAGGGTGTTTTGGGGGTGCGTCATTGGTGTTGCCGATGGTGTATGTCTTCGGTGGCTGCTGCGTCATTGGTGTCGCCGATGTTATGTCTTGTAGTAGTAGCAGCTATGTATTGGGGGTTCTGGCTCACCGGAAGCGTTCAGCGTAACTTGACCCGTGTGTATGTGTGATTGTGTAAGAGCAGTGAGTCCAGGTTATGTTGGTCGATTCGAAAGTTAGATGGTACAATGTTGGGTGTAACAAAGTTGCGTTGGTCTCACGGTGGGTGGATACGCGATAAGCGAATTCTCACGGTGGAGTTTCCGTTGCTAGACTAGGTGTTTTGCGCGGTTTGACCTTTTGGCTATGTGCGCGGTTTGGTCTGTTTGTTTGCGCGTGAAGAAGTAACAAACATACAAAGTTACTAGGTTTAATTGTGTAATATATTAATATAATGTAACGATTTTTTCGCGCTTGGGTACGGAAAATAACTAGGTTAAATTGCAATATCAATATATTGCAATTTAACGGAAAATAACTAAGTTAAATTGCAATATCAATATATTGCAATTTAACCTAGTTATTTTCCGTATAGGAAATCTGTGTCATTCAGGATGTGTGGTAACTGTGATAGATCAAACCTAGTCATAGGAAATCCTCATCCTCTGATATGCATTGATTGCAATAAGGGTTTAAAAGAGTTTATTTTTCATTAATTGTATGCATTTTGAGAGCAGTTGTAGTACAGTTAAAATGCTCTTTACAAATTTATTACCGTGCATGGTAATGTTCTATTTACAAAGAGACAATGGTTCTGAAGTGGTGATGAGAAACATGACAAAATCCTTAAGTGAAGATTCGAATGGTTTATGCAGCGATCAACTATGGAATCTTAAAAAGGTGCAACTGTTTAATGAACGAGGAAATTTGATGAAAAGATGGACAATGAAGCTTTTCTTTAACAATGAAGATGTGAACAGAAGTGAAAACCGCAATATGATTCCTACTTCATTTGTGACTGTAAGAAGCAATATGAAGAAAAGATAGTTAAATTTACGTTTATGCAGTGATGATAATACCTTACTGTTGAATAAAGTGGAAATCATAAGGTTTTTAAGATATCGCTCGAAACGAAGCAGTGGTATGAATAATAT
The DNA here is from genome assembly GCA_902829305.4 of Spodoptera exigua. NCBI lineage: Eukaryota > Metazoa > Arthropoda > Insecta > Lepidoptera > Noctuidae > Spodoptera > Spodoptera exigua. The sequence goes on along the minus strand of LR824630.2, from coordinate 2,954,294 downwards.
ATATTAATACTTTATATCAATCTTGGTCAATTGATTTGTTTAAACAGACATACAAAGATGAAATGGGTTTGGAAATTGTTGTAACATTGCCTAGAGCTGGTGGTGGTAATCAATATAAATCTAGAAGCGAAGCAGATGATATGGTTACGAAGGTAATGAATATTGAAACAACATTTCCATTGACAACAATGAAGCCTTTGAGTGAAACATGTTAGAGATTTGAAGTTTTACTTCAAAGTGTGCAATACTGGACAGAAATGCGATTGAAAAAGTTGAAAAATCGTGAGGTAACTGAAGATGATTGGTTGGCTCATATACCAATTAAATAATTGTATTATATTTTTCACATGAAACAAAGTTGTTGCGGTGAGTGTCGTCTGTGATAACTCTTGTATGGGAACGACATATAAATCCGGGTTTCCACCGCAAGCGGAGCCGACCCATTAATGATTGGGGCTGTGTGAAAAAAAAATGATAAGAATTGAGTATATATCACGATTAATTTAGTTTAATATTACATTCAATTAGTACTGCGTAAAGTTGACGCTTGTGTCCCTACACCATAAATCGAAATAATCTGCTGTAAGTGTTACATTTCTTTTTTGTCAGAAATTATAAGTTAAAATGTCTTCATCAAATCAGGTATAAAACAGTAATACTGCACTAGCTCAATTAAATAATCGAGGCAATAGAACTTGGAGGAAAATTTGTGATTAGGAAATAGAAAGAAGAAAGAAAGAAAGAAAAAGTATTTATTCGCGTCTGGGACGCATAAAAGACACAAAACGAACAAGATAATAAAATAAAGTTAAAATAAAAATACATTGAGCAAGGTAAAAACAATATCACAAAAGTAGAGGGTAGGAGAAAAATATGCGTCTAAGCACGCGAAATGGCCCACGCTCAGCGTAATGCAGCGACCCCGTACGAGACGGGTTCGCGGCGCTGATTTTCAGCGATGGCCGTCACTAACGCATGACGCCAATCTGCGCAGAGACTTAAGATAAAATAAATAAACCTTATAAAATTGTGGAAGCCAGTAGAATGTCTTCAAAATACATAGCAAACGCAATGCAAACAGTAGTGCAACTAGATAACGGGTTCATAGTTACGCTCCCATCCAGATTTAATGATATTAGTGAAGATCTACTAATGCAATTAAATGGTGTCAACCTGATCAATAAGGGACCAAGCGGGAATACCTGGATCATCAACTTCTCAGTGGACTAATCTGTGAAGGGACGATGATAAAGTATTGTGTTTTTGTGTTGCAGAGACTGAGCTACTGGTATAATCAATTATACATAAAATGATGGCACTAGTTGAAGCTATGTCTTATGAAAATAAGAAGAATTTGCTAACATTTTTATCTTCAAACAGGTTATTACGAGTTTGGACTAGACCCATACCACTAGCCTAATTAAATGGAGATGTGAATAACCTTCTTAAAAGTGTATACAAACGCAGTTTGGATGATCCAGAATTATACACCCTAATAGAATCACTCATAAATATCTGGGACGATATCACTTCGCATTTAGAGGATAAGTGTGGGAGAGCCATGCTTCGGCACGAATGGGTCGGCTCGACCGGAGTGATACCACGGCCTCACAGAAAACCGGCGTGAAACAACCACAGCGTTGTGTTTCGCCGTGTGAGTGAGGTTACCGGAGGCCCAATCCTTCCCCTCCCCCAATCCCTCCAATCCCTAATCTCCAAATCCCTAATCCCTAAAAGGTCGGCAACGCACTCGTAACTCCTCCGTTGCGAGTGTCCATGGGCGGCGCTGATTGCTTACCATCAGGTAATCCGTCTGCTCGTTTGCCGACCTATTACATAAAAAAAAAAAAATTTAGAGGATACTGTCGGTGATATAAATGTTGAAGTGGAGGAGTGGCTTCAATTGTTGGGTAATGTACCCCTAGAGTGTTTTATGCATTTTGTGTTCAGTGAAAAAAGTGCAAACTATCTCCTTAACTTTATAATTTGTGAATATTTTAAGATTGTGCTATTTGTGATTTTATAGATATATAACTGTTAATATGGATCCTAAAAGTATAAGGTTTGTCATAGATATAGATGGCTTCATGATAATGAAACAAATGTTCTAAAAAGAAATTGCAATTTATGATATTTGGAGCAAGGTGCTTTATTTTATTCCACTTAAAACTCCCAGAATGGGTGTTGAACAGAGGAACAGATAAATTAATAATAAATTAAGAAATTGTCACGGGATGTTGTTAAGAAACTATAATAACGACATCCATTATAGAAATTTTATTGAAGAAATAAAAGACCTTGATCCTGATAAAATTTATTTATGGGCATATAAGGGTGGACATGTCGAAAAGGACTTGCTACATAGTTTAAATCTAAATTCAATTAATATAGAAACTTTGGGATGTCCAAAATTAGAAAAAGTAATGGATCAATTGAAATTGAATAATTTGTTTCTAAATTGTAACAGACATATTGCTTTCAAAAGAAAGCCTCCTCACACCTGTCATTGTAGTGGTGTTGAGGTGCAATATGTATAATATATTTTATTGTAGTTGTAAAATGTTGTGTATTCCATCATATTTATTCTAATATACAATGAAACAATGAAACAATGAATTTATTTTTGCAAATAGGCCATAAAACGGCACTTTTACACGTCAAATTATATGTGAAAAACTAGATGAAGCCGGCATTTCCTATCTGACTACTCTGAGAAGAAATGCCGAAACAAACTCAGAGGTCAGTCTCTTTTCAAGTCCAGAATATAAAATAACATAATGTGAGAGAACCGCGCAAGTTCATTCTGTAGTGGTCTTTTGAGGAAAGAACCACACCAGTTTAAGTGGACCCGTTCTGAAGACAGGCACGCAAGTGTCAGTTTGCAACCAGTATAGCTAGTGCTGTTGAGTTGTCCGACGAACAATACCGATCAAAAGAACATTTGGGTGGGTCGCGCAAGTACTCAAACTGTCAGAACGCAGATGACTGGTGATCAAAAAGCACGACAAGTCTCACTCGGTCCTTACACTAACAATAATATAAAATAATAAAAATGTCAACAAATAAATAAAAAATATAGTAATAAGATTATGTGCTCCAAATAATGTACACTCTCTTCTCTACTTTAATTATAAGTTTATTTTACGGCAGTGTGCTCAGTACCTATTTATATATATTTATATCAATAAAACACAATTTAATTTATTTTGTTTTCTTTATTTATCCAACTAGTTGAATTTAAACCAAACCACTTAACTAGAACTCTATCACCTTTCCTCTTCAACACTTTTTCAACCAAATACACATCAGGATATTTAACTTTTTGTAGCTCATATTCATAAAATCCACCCAAGGTTTTGGGGGTGCGTCATTGGTGTTGGTCTCACGGTGGGTGGATACGTGATAAGCGAATTCTCACGGTGGAGTTTCCACCACCATTTCATCAGCCCTCCCCCCCAAACGCGGAGCACCATGGAGCCCAACGCGGAGCACCATGGAGCCCAACGCGGAGCACCATGGAGCCCAACGCGGAGCACCATGGAGCCCAACGCGGAGCACCCTGGAGCCCTAGGCCGAGCCACTCCGGAGCCCCCCCACACCAACGCACACTCGATCCACTACGTCACAACACAATTACAAACTTAACTGCTTTTTTTTGCCCTTTTTGCGGTTGGTAAAATACTCGTGGCGCCACTGTCCATACATTTACATACACGTTTTTTAGTTCCACCATTTCGCCACCTGTGAGCCAGAACCCCCAATAAATAGCTACTGATACTCGTTATACCAAAAGAGTTACGCTCGCTACGGATTAGGATTCTGGAGATTTAGGGATTGGAGAAGGATGGGGCCTCCGGTAACCTCACTCACACGGCAAAACACAATACGGTAGTTTCCAACTAGTCAAATTCAATACTTTTATCCAAATGTCAAAAACGATACTTTACTATGAAATTTGTATGTGAAACTGAGGTATGACGTCATAGTATTTTTGCGTCAAATAGCTTACTTATTTCTTAATAATTAGCTACAAAATATCTAAAACTAACACCCGGTCTCTGAAAAGCTTGTCAACGCTAAAATTAACTAATCTCCTGTTAAATCTCTTGTCAAGTCATCTGATTGGTTGTTGATAATTCAGTCAACCAATCAGATGGCTTGACAACAGAAATTGATTTTAACATTGATCGGCCTTTCAGAAATTGGGTTAAAGTGTATCGATCGATCGATGAATAAAAATATAGTTATTTTTCAATATTTTATTGTATTGAAAAGTCGAATTCTGTGCTTGTTTCACGCCGGTTTTCTCTAAGGATACACTTTTCCTATTGTACTAGCTCTCCATTCAATGAAGTGCTAATATAAATAAAAATGTATTTTTCAGGATATCTAAGCGATCCCGAAGAGTTACCAGGTCTAGCACATTTCTGCGAACACATGCTGTTCCTTGGAACTAAGAAATATCCTGAGGTATTATTGTTATAATTTTTTACTTTTCTTATATTATTATACTAATACATATTATAAATGCGAAAGTTACGATGTTTGGATGTTTACACGTTTGTTACTCAATCACGCCAAAACGAAAGAAACGATTACAATAAATCTATAAATTAAATCGGTCCGGTAATCTATACTTATAATAAATCTGTAGAGAGGTCAGTTCTGTATATTAAATTGCATTTTTTGAAATTGAAAATGCAATCAGTAAATTTTTGTCTGTCTGTCTGTCTGTCTGTGTCTGTGTCTGTGTATGTATGTATGTATGTATGTATGTATGTTCCTTATAGAAAAAAAAACTGCTCGACGGATTTTAACGAAACTTGGTACATTTATTCTTTATATTCCTGGGCAGGTTACAGGATACTTTTGAATTACTGAACCGATAAAAATTTGTGCAGACAGTTTGAAAGTCAGGAAAGGACATAGGATAGTTTTTATCCCGGGAATTAAAAAGGAGAACTTCCGGAAAATCCTATGAGATCGAGAACTATGTGGAGAAAATCTGCCATCCACGCGGACGAAGTCGCTGGCAGAAGCTAGTTTATAGAATAAGGCGTTACTTTGCGGAAATACATGACATTCAATGTTAGGAAAAATATTTAGTTTTAATTCCGCGACAAAAATTCAGGCTTGTTGCAGGATGTAATCCCACTCCTATGCAATCATGCATATGCACATGCAGCAAGGGTACATGCATATGCACACATACAAAAAACGGAAAACCATGCCACGCAATCAAACCTATACTCGACACGTGTTTCCACAGGACATCCTTAGGAGATGCCTGGAGATGCACATCTACTGCATCTCCTGCAACAAGCCTGGTTTTTGTCGCGGAATTAAAACTAAATATTTTTCCTAACATTTAAATCGGTCCGATTTGGATGACCGACAAACATACATCCACACATTTTTATAATACTAGTTATGTAAGTAGCTTAATCACAAATTGTTTTGAAATAATAGATTTTGACTTTGACTTTGATTTTAATACATTTTTCTAGGAGAACGAGTACAATAAGTTCCTGGCTGAACATGGTGGGTCGTCCAACGCGTCGACATCATCAGACCACACCACATATTACTTCGACGTGTTGCCTGAACATCTCCATAAGGCCTTAGACATGTGAGTACACATGTGACATGTCGGATTGCGATATCTCCGGCCACCGTAAGCGCGGGTCTGTGGTCGGCGAGTAAGGGTAGCTTGCCGCCCGACCAGAACCAGGCCCGAGCGTACGGCGCGTAGCGTTCCGCGCGCGCCTCAAAGAGTCAATAGCCCACCACAGACGGGGCCCTATAGGGCTGATGTTCAGTCGGGGTTGTGGGGTAAGCTCAATGAGTCACCGCGGCCTCGGCCCAGATCAGGAGAAGGAACGGGGGTTTTTTTTTAGTCAGTAAGAGTCTGACACTCTTTCCCGGGGGCCGGGCGCCCTGGGCGAGAGAAGTCATTTTATGATTTTCCCTTGACAAAAAAAACGTGTCGGATTAGACAAAATTGGTACCAGTTCCACCTTATTTAAAAATTACTTTTATCTAGTAGTAATTTCTCCTGTGTCGTTGGTGCGTTTACAAACATCCAATTACACAGACTCACGGAACAGCTATTTGTGGAACACAGAGTTGTTCCGTGCGGGAATCGAACCCGCGACACATTGCACGGCAGCCAGTTGCCCAGCTACGGCGCCAACCGTGCAGTCGAATTCATCCATCCACCTAATCCTAATATTTATATATACTTAATTTCACTCATATTAAAAAAAAACGTTTTTTTTTATATCATTATATTGCCCATTCCTTCACGCTTTACAGCCGTGGCGTGGGCTCGAAACGAAAAATACCTAATCAACAATATACAACCACAGCGTTGTGTTTCACGGTGTGAGTGAGGTTACTGGAGGACCAATCATTCCCCTCCCCAAATCCCTCTTCGATCACTTAACATTTGCCGACCTATCACATAAAAAAAAAAATACAAATATAAATGTGACTAGACTGGCTGGGCGACTTACAATGCAACTCTTTCTGTAATCCACAAACAGTTGTTCCGTGAGTCTGGGTGTGATGTGTATGTGAAATTGTATGTTTGTAAACGCACCCACGACAAAAGACAATCCTAATGTCGCACAAATAGAGCATTTTTTTGAAGGTTACCTTTTTATCAATTCTAGTTTTGCCCAGTTCTTCATATCACCTCTATTCACGGAGTCGGCGACAGGCCGGGAACTGAGCGCCGTCCACTCGGAACACGAGAAGAATACATCCTCAGATACTTGGAGATTGGACCAGCTCAACAAGAGTACAGCATCTCCAACACACCCTTTCCACAAGTTCGGTACAGGTTAGTCTGAAACTCTGACACCTGGTATCCGAAAGGCCGATCAATGTTAAAATCAATTTAATCTGTTGTCAAGTCATCTGATTGCTTGACTGAATTATCAACAATCAATCAGATGACTTGAGATTTGACACCTAGTTAGTTGATTTTAACATTGATCGGCTTTTCGGAAACCGGACATAAGTGTTCTTTCAGTCCAAATTTGATCAATTTTTTGTTATGGTATAAGTCGGCATTGGTACTTGCCAGTTTTCGAACCCACACCCTCATGCATGAGAAGCGGTCTCTATGATTATTTAGACACCACTGATATACGGTGAAGGTAAACATCGTGAGGAAACCTGGACTGCTGGTTAATGGTCGAAAACCTTCTCCGTGTGAGAAGAGGCCTTTGCTCAGCATTGGGCACTTACAGGCTGATGATGATGATATGTCGGCAAATTAGCTGATGGTAAGCAATCAGCTCCGTCCATGGAGGCCCACAACATTAAAGGAGTTACGAGTGCGTTGTCGGTCTATTAGGGATGAAAAGACGGATATTTACTAAGGATTGGGAAGGGATAGGGGAAGGGGAGGGGTTGGGCCTCCGGTAACCTCACTTACACGGCGAAACACAACACTGTGGGTTGTTTCACGCCGGTTTTCTGTGAGGCCGTGGTTGTCATCCGGTCGAGCCGACCCATTCGTGCCGTAGTATGGCTCTCCAATATTTTTAATCATCATTTAATAATTATTATTATTCCACAGGTAACAGGGAGACTCTTGAAACGATACCCAAGTCAAAAGGTATAGATGTGAGGAAGGAATTACTGAAGTTTCACGAGAAATGGTATTCAGCTAATATAATGACCCTCGTTGTTATGGGCAAAGGTAATTATTGCATATTTTACTTACTTTTACTTTATTTATTTTATATTTCTAAAGTCAAGGTCAAAGTCAAAATCATTTATTCGAACTAAACCATAAATAGGTACTTTTGAAACGTCAAAATAGAATAGTGGTATGTCAGTCTGTTCGTTAGTAAAGCTAGGTGCTCGTTCCAAATTGTAGATTCGAATGGAGAAGAACGAGCAAGAAACTCCATCTCCATCCAACCTCCTCATCTCCATCTCCAAAGCCTAGACGACTTTTTTTACCTCCGATGGAAAAATAGGGATGTTATAAGTTTGACGTGTCTGTCTGTCTGTCTGTGGCATCCTGGACGGATGAAGCGATTTCAATTTAGGTTTTTTTTTTGTATTAAAGGTGACTTACGTGCGTGTGTTCTTAGACATGTGTGACGAAAATTTGGTTGAACCGTTTAGAAGTTATGGGGGTGTGAGTGGGGAAAGGTAACCGAATATCTGCAAATATACTCGAGTGGGGTCTCAAATGAAAATGCACTGAAAGGGAATGTTGATGAATTAATCAAGAGTGCTCTTAGCAATATAAAATGATATGAAATACATAGAAATAGTATACAATTTAAAAAATCCTGACAAAAAATGCTATTTTTATTTTATTTTAAATTGATCTTAGTTTAACTAAAATCGCGGGTTACTCACGTGTATATATTGAGAAAAGCTCTACTAGTTTCGAACCACAGAGGGGTTCTTCCTCATGAGCAGCGTCCGCGGACGCGGCGACGTCGCGCAGCCTACATATACATGTGAGTAACCCGCGATTTTTAGGTAATTTAGTATGTCTCACGATAGTTATTATAAAAACATGATCTTAGTTTTTTTGTTTCTGTAAAATAACCTTGTTAGATTTGACCACTACGGACGGGGTAGATGTTCAGCTGGGGTGGCGGGGCAAGCCCCATAAGGTACCGCGGCTCCGGCCTAAAGCAGGAGAAGGAACGGTGTTGGTTTTTAGTCAGTAGGAGTCTGACATTCCCACTCTCAGGGTAGGAGAAGACATTTGATGATTTTAACACCTCCAAAAGTTCTGTTTAGTTAAACGTCATCTCCGAAACTAATGGTTCGAATAAAACAATTGCATTTGTGTTGGATAGTCCATTTATCGAAGAAGGCTATTGGCTAAAAAACATCAAGCTACGACCAATTGGAGCTTAGCAGTGGGTAAAAAATATGTAGGAAAGGCTAGTTCAATAATAATAATATTTTTTTAAACTTTTTACAGAATCTCTGGACGATTTGGAAGCGATTGTAGTACCACTATTCTCAGAAGTACAAGATACATCAGTAACGCCCCCCTCCTGGCCTGAACATCCGTTTCCGCCGGAACTAAGGCGGAAACGAGCGTACTGTCTTCCGGTTAAAGATCTACGGTCGTTGTCTATAGATTTCCCCATTCCTGATACTAGGAAACATTATAAAAGTGGGGTAAGTACATTCAAGTGACTGCTGAGCAAAGGCCTCCTCTCACACGGAGAAGGTTTGAGCATTAACCACCACGCTTGCTCAAGGCAGATGGGCAATTTCAAACTTATAGTTAGAAATTATAAGTCCAGGTTTCCTCACGATGTTTTCCTTCACCGTATGTCAGTGGTGTCTAAATAATCATAGAAAGTACATATAACTCGGAAAAAAACTATGTAGTTACCAGTTTTTGAAACTGCTCTCTTATTTATAAAAAGCGCCTCTATGTCGAGGCCACTACGACATATTTTTCTTCATGTAGACAGATTACCTGATGGTAAGCAATCGGCGCCGTCCATCGATACTCGCTACAGAAAAAGGAGTTACGAGTGTATTGTCAATATCTTGGTAAAAATAATTCAAAAATATGATTTTGTAAAAGGGTATGATGGGGTTGTCACATACGAGATAACACCGTTAAAAAAAAAAGAGAGTGCGTTGTCGACCTTATGGAGATCAGGATTTTGGCAATTCAGGGATTGAAAAGCGATGGGTGAGGGAAAGGATAGGGCCTCCGGTAACCTCACTCACACGGAGAAACACAACGCTGTTGTTGTTTCACGCCCGTTTTCTGTGAGGCCGTGGTTGTCATCCGGTCGAGCCGACCCATTCGTGCCGAAGCATGGCTCTCCCATATTTTTAATCATCATTTAATAATAATTATTATTTCACAGGTAACAGAGAAACTCTTGAAACGATACCACACTTGAATGAATACTTTTACTTATATAATATTTTGGTTTTCAGCCCGGACATTATCTATCACATCTTCTGGGACACGAAGGACCTGGAAGTCTACTATCAGCTCTTAAAGAACGAGGTTGGTGTAATAGGTGAGTTGTGTAGTTTTTGTGATTAGCAGTGTGATTCTGTAAGACGTCATTCTAAACTTCGAATCTGAATCCGCTGTGAGAAGTAGTACACTAACGCTACACTTGCGAGTTGAACTAAATTGACCGCAACATTTTGATAGATAAAGTATGACGCGCGGTTTCACCCTCTGCTCGGCTTCATTTAATCGTAGCGTGATGTTTTATAGCCTATATCATCCTATATATAGCACTCAGGAACATTGTAGCTATCTATCAGTGATAGAATTTTGGCAATCCAACCAGCGGATCCAAAGGTTACCCCCTACATACAAACTTACAAACTTACAAATTTTACCTCTTGTATAGATGTCGGCATTGGTACTTGCCAGGTTTCAACCCCGCACCCTCATGCATGAGAAGCGGGCGCTTTAACTACAGATTAGTCAAAGTAATTCATTTGTGACCTAGAAAACTACTCAACAACATAAAAAAAATATACTGAATAGTTAAAAAAAAATGCTTTTAATTTGATATTATAATATTGTCCACAGTTTAGTAGGAGGTACACGTATTGGAGCGAGAGGGTTCGGCTTCTTCGGAGTGCAAGTGGACCTCACGGAGGACGGAGTCAGTCATATCGATGATATCATCAAGCTGGTGTTTCAGGTATGTATTTTTTTTAAATATGCTCCTTACTAGGGGTTTCTAAACGATATATGTGTCGCCACAGACTCGCCCTCGTTGTATGTTGCCGATATGTTAATTTATTAATCCAGGGTATCACCTATTCGTTGTATGCGCGATGACAGCACTCCTAGTGGCCGCAACTATTCAGGACTTGTCAACTAGATGATAAGATATTTTTGTAATATTGATTTTCGACTAGCTTTTCAACGAAATTGAAAAAAATAGTGTAAAAAGCGAGTGTGTATACATATATAACGCCTAGTAATTTTCTTCCTCGTGAAAAATATGGATAATACGACCGGGTTGTGAATTTTAATTGTCTTCACAGCAGCTATCCATTTTTGTCTTTGCTGTAACGTCCACTTTGATGTTGGAAACGAATATATCTGGCACGAACTGTTTTTCCCATTGTTTTTACAATTTACGACACAGTATGTACTATGACCCATATCGCAAATTTTTACCTTTTTACTTAAAATTATAAAGGAAGTTATGAAAATAAAGCGATTTGACACATGACAGCCCAGAATTAATCCACACTTCTGCCACGTCGTGCGCTACGATCGATTTGCCATTCCCCACCACCCACTACGCACATAGCGAATATACAACAAATTTCAGAAAAATCTTTCCAGCCGTTTTCGCGTGAAAGAATTACAAACACACAACCATACATTCTCACAAATTTTCACATTTATAACAGGTAGATAGGAGGATCTATAATATTATGGTAGGATAGTAGGATAGTAGGATTGTAGTATAGTAGGATTGTAGTATAGTAGGATTGTAGGATAGTAGGATTTATACTAACGCAATCATTATTATTTTCCAGTACATATCGATGTTAAAAGCCGAGGGTCCGCAGCGTTGGGTGTGGGAGGAGCAACGAGACCTGATGGCGCTGGAGTTTCGGTTCAAGGATGCGATGGAACCTCGCGGCCTTGTCACCGGACACGTTCATCTTCTACAGGTTGGTTAGTTTTTTTTGTGGTAGGACGGTAAACGAGCAGACGGATTACCTGATGGTAAGCAATCAGCGCCGCCCTTGGACATCCGCAACAACAGCGGAGTTACGAGTGCGTTGCCGGCCTTTTGGGGATTAGGGTTTGGGGGCGGGAACGATAAGGTCTCCGGTAACCTCACTCACACGGCGAAACAACGCTGTGGTTGTTTCATTCCGGTCTGTCCCTACCCTTAATCCTCAAAGCCGCTATCCGTATCCGAAAGGCCGGCAACGCACTTATAGTAACTCCTTTAGTACTACGAGTATCCATGGGCGGCGCTGATTGCTTACCATCAGGTAATCCGTCTTGTCCTTATCGCTCCTTCTTCTCGCAGAAATTTAGTCAAAATCATTTTAAAATTTGAATTAATTTTAAGGAGTTTCCAATGGAGGATGTTCTGTGCGCGTACTACGTGATGACTGATTGGAAACCGGAGCTGATTGAGGAGCTTCTCTGTCTGCTTACACCGGAAAATGTTCGCGTCGGCATCGTTGCCAAGTGAGTATAGTATAGTGTACACATACAGTTATCATCATCATCATCATCAGCCTATAAGTGCCCGCTGCTGAGCAAAGGCCTCTTCTCATACCGAGAAGGTTTGAGCCACCACGCTTGCTCAATGCGGGTTGGCGATTTCAAACTTATAATTAGAAATTATAAGTCCAGGTTTCCTCACGATGTTTACCTTCACCGTACGTCAGTGGTGTCTAAATAATCATATAAAGTACATATGTGCGAGTATAACTTGGAAAAAGTCACATTGGTACTTGTCAGGTTTCGAACCCACACCCTCATGCATGAGAAGCGGGCTCCTTAACCTCCGGGCCACCACGACATTTACACACACATACAGTTATAGCTAAGCCAGTTTAGTATAAAATGTAGGAGAGAGAGAGAGAGAGAGAGGAGTCGGGCTCGACCGGAGTGATACCACGGCCTCACAGAATACCGGCGTGAAATAACAGCGTTGTGTTTCGCCGTGTGAGTGAGGTTACCGGAGACTCAATCTCTCCCCGCAACCGTTATCCCCAAAAGGCCGGCAACGCACTCGTAACTCCTTTGGTGTTGCGGGTGTCCATGGGCGGCGTCGATTGCTTACTATCAGGTAATCCGTCTGCTCGTTTGCCGACCTATTACATTATAAAAATATAATATAGGATCAGGAGTTACTTTATGGAAATCTATGACATTAAATGTTTTCAAAAATATCTAGTTTTTATATCGCGACAAAAAATTCACAAATCCAGGCAGGCAGGTGGACCCTATGCAGTCATCCACCTAGAGCGCGGGTCTGCGGACGGCGAGTTAGGGTAGCTCGCCGCCGTTTTCGCGGCGCGCTACACTTTATTTATTGTCGTCCATATTGCAATTTGAAGCAATGAAAAGCTTTTCAAAAAAGAATAGGCTCACACAATAGTTACGAAACATTCGTTTAAAAACATTTCGGTTAAAGTTTTTTATGTATTGTTTTTTTAATGAGCTTAGAAGCTAGACTATTTATAATTATTATCGATACTCTATACTAATATTATAAAGAGGTAAAGTTTGTAAGTTTGTATGTAGGCGGTAATCTTTGGAACCACTGGTCGGATTGCCAAAATTCTTTCACTGATAGATAGCTACAATGTTCTGCTATTTAGGCTATTAAACATCACGCTACGATTAAATGGAGCCGAGCAGCGGACAAAACCGTGCGAGAGTAGCTAGTTATTCTATATAACATACAATTTTTCAGGGTATTCGGAGACAAATGCACGATGACTGAACCCTGGTATGGTACCAAGTATCTGCAAGAAGATATTGAAGACGCCAAAATACAGGTAAATATATTTTTTTTTAAATATTGCCCTCTAAATATCCCACGGAGCAAAGGCCTCTTTTCACACGGAGAAGGTTTGAGCATTAACCACATCGCTTTCTCAAGGCGGATTGGCGTTCAAAATTACTAGTGATTTCAAACTTATCTATACTATAATATTATAAAGAGGTAAAATTTGTAAGTTTGTATGTAGGGGGTAATCTTGGGAACCGCTGGTCGGATTTCCAAAATTCTTTCACTGATAGATAGCTACAATGTTCCCGAGTACTATAGGTTATAAAATATCACGCTACAATCAAATGGAGCCAAGCAGCGAGTGAAACCGCGCGGTAATAGCTAGTGTATAATAATTAGAAACGTGCAGGTTTCATCTTGAAGTCTTCTTCCTTCACCGTATGTCAGTGGTGTCTAAATAATCATAGAAAGTACATGTAACTCGGAAAAAGTCACATTGGTACTTGACAGGTTTTGAACCCTCAGAAGAGGACGACTTAACCTCCTTGCAACCACGATCTGTACTTTGAATCGAGATTAAATTGTTATAATGGTTACACAGGAATGGAAATCAGTGCAGCCGACTAAAGAATTGCATCTGCCGCCTCCCAACGAGTTTATACCATCACGGCTAAGTCTTGAAACTGGGGAAGACAGTACTGCTGATTCGATCGCACCGGCCGTCATAAAGGTAAGATGTAGTTTTTTAAATTAAGAACTCAAAATAATATATTGTTAAGCGTTTTCGCATTGGATTTTTTTAATAACCTGGAATTTAAAAAAATAAGCGTAGTGGTACTGGTTATTTTTCTTTTTAAAAACGTTGTCCAAACACTAAGACATTTTTCTGTGCCGTGGGTGTTTTCAAAAACATACAAATTCACATACACAAGCCACCCAGACCCGAAATAATAAATTGTGGATGACACAAGCTGTTTTTTCTAACGGGAATCGAACCGAGAATCGAGGCACAGCAGCGAGGTGCCCATTACACCAACTGTGTAGTCAAATTGAATTATTTAACAAAAAAATGTTTAGTAACGGCGAAAAAATTCAATATAAATGACTGGTTTCCAACATAGTTTGTTTTTTCTACAATAGTATACAAAAAGAATGATGGTCTTACTAATTGATTTAATGTCAAGCTTACTTTTAGTTTTTTTTTTTTTAAAAAAAGGAATCGAATGTATTTCACACGTTGTGTTTTGCCGTGTTAGCGAGGTTATCCCTCCATCCATCCCCAAAATTTGGAAAAATTTGGAGATAAGGGGATCTTCGAAATGCCAGCAAAGCCCCAAGTGCGTTCTCTTTTAGTGCTGCGGGATTACGGTAGTTTCCAACTAGTTAAATTCAATACTTTTATCCAAATGTCAAAAACGTTAATTTTCTATGAAATTTGTATGAAAAACTGAGTTATGACGTCATAGTATTTTTGCGTCAAATAGCTTAGGTAGGTTAAAAAATAAGTACTTTTTTAAAAATTAGCTAAAAATATCTATACTCGGAATTTTAATTCCCTTCCAGATTTGACAATTTCAGTGTTGCAATGTTATGACCCGTAATAAATAGTGACGTTGCGAAATTATTCGATGTGGAAATCGAATATTTCTGAATCGATTCCTCTCGTTTATAAATTTACTCTCGTAGACTAAGTTTATCAGGAAATAAAATATTTCTGAACCGATAATTTAGTTTTGACAATTAATTAACGATCTGAGACTTTTCTTTTGTAATTGATTGATAAAAAATGTGATCATGAAGGAACGTGACAAATAAAACAGACATTTTATAAATTGTCGCCGGCATCGCTATCGCTATCGCCGTTACTCTATGTAACATTTATTATGAATTGTGTCTTTGATATTTATTGTCAATTAACATATCCAGCTTACTCATTTTTTCCTCTTCTTTGAAAACATGGGATACACATTTAGACCATTCGGTAGCCGTAATTTTTTGAATGCCTTCCTGAAACTGATTCACTGATTGTTTATCGATTTTTGTGTTCATCACTACACTGTTATATGTGGTATCATTATTTCACAAAATGACAGTGGTCAATGTCAAATCAGGAATCGAATTAAAAGTCTGACTATAGAATTAATGTATCGACAGATCGATGAATAATAGTATAGTTCATTTTCAATATTTTATTGTATTCAAATGTCGAATTAATTAATTTTTGACTTAGGAAACTCTATTTACGGGGCGAATGTAGTTTGTTTTTTTATAAATTGCCGTTTTGCATGAAAAAATTTAAACGAATTTTTTTATTTGAAATGCGATGAAAATGTAACACTAATCAATAAACAAATGACTACTTTTGGAAAAAGAGTCCCATGTTTTTAAAACAAAGTTAATTAGCCTTAGCCTAACAAAAACTATTTTGAATGGCAATTTCATAGGTTTTTTTATTAAAATTATTCTCAAAATTCAACGTAAGGCCTTCTTCCCTTCCAGGACACTCCGCTAATGAGGTTATGGTTCAAGAAGGACAATGAGTTCCACCTTCCCAAAGCTGTGATGACCTTCGATTTAGTCAGGTAAGAATTCCTAATATGTACCTTCCTCCCTCACAAGACGACTTTTTGTGATTGGAAAATCATCGAATGACTTCTCCCGCCGGGGTGTGATGAGAGGTAGTGTCAGATTGATGATCAGACTCTTACTGACTAAAACCCTCGTTTTTTATGTGATAGGTCAGGTAACGAGCAGATGGTAAGCAATCAGCGCCGCCCATGGACACCCGCAACAATAGAAGAGTTACGAGTGTGTTGCCAACCTTTTAGGGATTAGGGTTTTGGAGATTTAGGGATTAGGGAGGGGAAGGATTGAGCCTCCGGTGACCTCACTCATACGGCGAAACACAACGCTGTAGTTATTTCACACCGGTTTTCTACGAGGCCGTGGTATCACTCCGGTCGAGCCGACCCATTCGTGCCGAAGCATGGCTCACCCACACTTAAAATTCGTTGCGCTTACCCCGCAACCCCGGCTGAACATCAGCCCTATAGGGCCCGTCTGTGGTGGTCTATTGGCTCTTTGAGGCGCGCGCGGAACGCTACGCGCCGTACGCTCGGGTCTGGTTCTGGTCGGGCGGCGAGCTTCCTTTATTCACTTTTGCTCGCAAAAGCTTGAAATACATGATTATCAAGAGTTACGGTATTGAAGTGAAGAGCCATGCTTCGGCACGAATGGGTCGGGTCGACCGGAGTGATACCACGGCCTCACAGAAAACCAACGTGAAATAACCACAGCGTTTTCTTTCGCCGTGTGAGTGAGGTTACCGGGTTCTCCCCGAAACCCTTTACCCCAACAGGTCGGCAACGCACTAGATAACTCCTTTGGTGTTGCGGGTGTCTATGGGCAGCGCCGATTGCTTACCATCAGGTAATTCGTCAGCTCGTTTGCCGTAAAAAACTAATTATTGTAATTTCCTTCCAGTCCCCTGGCGTACGCAGATCCTCTAAGCTGCAACCTAACTTCAGTGTGGGTTCTTCTACTCAGAGATAGCCTACAACAGTTTGCTTACGCCGCGGAATTGGCTGGTTTACGATGGAGCATTGGCAACGCTAAATACGGGATTAGTGTAAGTGCAAAATTTAAGTTGAGATTACGAGAAAAGTGTTTTTGTTACATTTTTCGGTCCCCTGCGTCAACCCCCTTTAAGTTACCCCTTTTTGTTTTGTCGTAGTGGAGAATGAAATGGAACGTGATGCGGGTTAGTCACAATTTTATTTTTATTATTTTTGTAGTAAAATCAACTTTATTTTCAAAGGTTTCGAGTAGATATTCCTATGATATAAAAATCGAAAATAAACACTGAATTTTTTTATTATTTTTGTCGTAAAGACATCCTTATTTTCTAAGGGTTTGAGTAGATATTCCCATGATATAAAAATAAAAAAATAAACACTGCATATTTTATTATTTTTATAGTAAAATCAACTTTATTTTCGAAAGTTTTGAGTAGATATTCCTATGATGTAAAAATCGAAAAAATAAACCCTATATTTTTCCGATTAATATGACTACATAGTATAAAACAAAGTCGCTTTCTTTCTCCCTATATTGAAAGAAGAAAGAAAGAAAGAAAATTTTGATGCGGTTTTTTTAATAGATAGAGTGATTGAAGTGGAAGGTTTATATATGTATAATAACATCCATTGAATAGTGGAGAAATTTAGTATCAGCATTGCATCCGTGCGAAGCCGGGGCGGGTCGCTAGTACCTTTATTTTGTCAATTAATTAATTATATATAAAAATGGATCGCGAAATGAGTTGGTAAGCGCATAACTCAACAACGCCTGGACCAATTATACTAACTCTTTTTTTGTTGTGTTTGATATTGTCAGGAGAAGGTTCTTATCAAAGAAAATATTAGAAAAGTAGAGGGGAAGATTAGGCAAAAGTGACCCTTTGATAGCGAGATAGTTGGACCCTTGCGAAGCGGGGTGGGCCGCTAGTATCAAATATTAATTATAGCTGTGCCTCGCGGTTTTACGGCGAATTTTATAGTCTATGTTCACTGGGAATAGAGTAGCTTTTCATCAGTGAAACTTCTTCGAAATCGGTCAAATAGTTTCGCAGGCTTATCAATACGAATACCAAAAACGAATCTTTTAGAAGCTTTATGCGTGCTCAAATTTTGTAATCTTTTTCTTTTACATGTAAATATTTTTTGTATGAATCTTCATTATTTTGTAATTACGTATGGACATCGATCTGAAATTAAGGCTTAATTATTATTATTTTATCTTTATAATATTAGTTTAGATAATTTATAGAATAAGGCGTTACTTTGCGGAAATCCATGACATTAAATGTTAGAAAAAATATTTAGTTTTAATTCCGCTACAAAAATCCAGTCTTGTCGCAGGATGCAATCCCACTCCTATGCAATCATGCATATGCACATGCAGCAAAGGTAACATGCATATGCACACATACAAAAAACGGCAAAACATGCCTCATATAGAGTATAGATTTGATTGCGATTTTTGTCGCGGAATTAAAACTAAATGATTTTCCTAACATTTAATATTAGATTAGATCAAAAATTTTTTTTAATCGGTTTATTACTTTCGTTGGTTTTTTAATACAAACGAACAAATCTTTCGTCTTTGTTAAGATTATAACCATTCGAATCACAAGTTACGATCAAATCGAGCAGAGCAGCGAGTGAAAACGCGCGAGAGTAGCTATACTCGGAATTTTAATTCCATTCCAGATTTGACAATTTCAGTGTTGCAACGTTATGACACGTAATAAATAGTGACGTTGCGAAATTATTCGATATGGAAATCGAATATTTCTGAATCGATTCCTCTCGTTTATAAATTTACTCTCGTAAACTAAGTTTATCAGGAAATAAAATATTTCTGAACCGATAATTTAGTTTTGACAATTAATTAACGATCTGAGACTTTTTTTTTGTAATTGTGTGTGAAATTAATAAAAAATGTGATCATGAAGGAACGTGACAAATAAAACAGACATTTTATAAATTGTCGCCGTCATCGCTATCGCTATCGCCGTTACTCTATGTAACATTTATTATGAATTGTGTCTTTGATTTTATTGTCAATTAACATATCTAGCTTACTCATTTTTTCTTCTTCTTTGAAAACATGGGATACACATTTAGACCATTCGGTAGCCGTAATTTTTTGAATGCCTTCCTGAAACTGATTCACTGATTGTTTATCGATTTTTGTGTTCATCACTACACTGTTATATGTGGTATCATTATTTCACAAAATGACAGTGGTCAATGTCAAATCAGGAATCGAATTAAAAGTCTGACTATAGTTTTTGAGTATGGCTCAAGATAGTTACTATTAAAAAAAAGAGATGGGATATTTAATTTTTTTTTACTTTGTTTTTTATTTATATTTCCCTAGGTCACAATCGATGGCTACGACGACAAGCAAAGTGTTCTTCTAGATAAAATAGTTGATCACATGATCAACTTCACTGCTGACCCCAAAAGGTTTCATATCATGAAGGAGAATCATATCAGAGCTATAAGAAATTTCGAAGCGGAACAGCCCTATCAGGTAAGGTTTTTGTTGTATATTTTTTATGTAATAGGTCGTCAAACGAGCAGACGGATTACCTGATGGTAAGCGATTAGCCACAACAGAAGAGTAACGAGTGCGTTGTCAACCTTTTTTGGGTTTAGGGCTTTGGAGATTTAGGTCTTTGGAGGGTAGGGGAAGGATTTGTCCTCCGGTAACCTCAATCACATGGTGAAAAACATCGCTGTGGTTGTTTCACGCCGGTTTTCTGTAAGACCGTGGTATCACTCCGGTCGAGCCGACCCATTCGTGCCGAAGGCTCGGATGGCTCTCAGATTTGGAATTACACAAAACGGGTGGATATATACACAAAAGGGGTGAGTGAATGTTGGCGAATTTTTCTAGTATGAGCAGAGCTGAACCTTAAATTCATTGGCGTACAACTCAAAAGACTATCACCCGGTTTCTGAAAGGCTTGTCAACGCTAAAATTAACTAATCTCCTGTTAAATATCTTGTCAAGTCATCTGATTGGTTGTTGATAATTCAATCAAGCAATCAGATGACTTGACAAGAGATTAAATTGATTTCAACATTGATCGGACTTTCGGAAACCGATATCGATTTCTATTCACCTCGTTTTACCACTACCCCTTGAGGAATTATATGTTTTACTAGCTCTTACCCGCGGCGTCGCTCCCGTCATTTGACTACCTACCCTACTCTGCCTACCCTACCTACCCTACTCTACTTACCCTTCCTACCCTACTTTACCTCCCCTACTTTACCTACCCTACTATACCTACCCTACTATACCTACCCTACTCTTTCTACCCTACTCTACCTACCCTACTCTACCTACCCTACTCTACCTACCCTACTCTACCTACCCTACTCTACATACACTACCCTACACTGCTCTACCTACCCTACCCCACTCTACCTACCCTACTCTACCTACCCTACTCTACCTACCCTACTCTACCTACCCTACTCTACCTACCCTACTCTACCTACCCTACTCTACCTTCCCTACTCTACCTAACCTACTCTATTCTATCCTATGTCCTTCTCCTGGCTCTAAACTACCTCCCTGCCAATTTTCAGCTAAATCGGTTCAGCCGTTCTCGAGTTATAAGTGGTGTAACTAACACGACTTTCTTTTATATATATAGATATTAATTCATATATGTATGTATTTTTTGCAGCACGCAGTCTACCAACAAGCTCTATGCTTGGCAGACGTGGTCTGGACAAGATGCCAGCTTTTGGAAGCTGCTGATGGTATAGTATTTTTTTTTAAGCTATTTGACCCAAAAATAGTATGACGTCATAATTTGGAGTTTCATACAGATTTTAAAAGAATAGTTTTTGACAATTTATGGATATTTTTTAGACGGATTACCTGATGGTAAGCAATCAGCGCCACCCATGAACACCCGCAACGGAGGAGCTCTGAGTGCGTTGCCGTCCTTTTAGGGATTCGGGTGTTGGAGATTAAGGGATTGGGGAGGGATCGGGGGAGGGGAAGGATTGGGTCTCCGGTAATCTGACTCACACGGCGAAACACAACGCTGTGGTGGTTTCACGCTAGTTTTCTGTGAGGCCGTGGTATCACTCCGGTCGAGCCTACCAATTCGTGTCGAAGCATATTCGATTCAATTCTATCCCATCTTTTCCATTGTATATTCCATTTGATCATACGCTTTCCCTTGTTCCAGATATGACCCCGGATATGTTGAACGATTTCGCATCCAGGTTGATACGCAAGTTGCATATAGAGGGCTTCATGTATGGCAACCTCAGCCGGGAGAGGGCGCTGCATATAGCCGAGAGTATGGAGAAAAAGTGAGTTCAATTTAAATACTCTTAAGCGTTCAGTAATCTTGTCAGTCGTGGTGGCCCGTTGGGTTCGAAACCTGACAAGTACCAATGTGACTTCTTCCGAGTTATATGTACTTTCTATGATTATTTAGACACCACTGACATACGGTGAAGGTAAACATCGTGAGGAAACCTGGACTTATAATTCCTTATAAGTTTCAAATCGCCAATCCGCCTTGAGCAAGCGTGGTGGTTAATGCTCAAAACCTTCTCCGTGTGAGAAGAGGCCTTTGCTCAGCAGTGGGATGGGGGCTACTTATAGGCTGATGATGATGAGGATATATTTCATACCTCTAAGGGCTAATTGTTCAATAGTCAGATAAATGTTATCTGAGGAATAAAATTGTTGCTGTCACTGTCTTATACAAACATTCTGACGCGACAGCATCATGATAATTCCCCAGGTAACTTTTATCTAACCATTGAAAAATCAGCCCGAAGTGATAAGAGTTTCTGACCCTAAACATTAAAAACAGGCAGCGTTTGCCGGGTTAGCTAGTATTACTATAATACTAGGTTCTGTCATGCGGTTTCACTCGCTGTTATAATACTAGCCTGTTGTCGCGCGGCTTCACTCACTGCTCGACGCCTACATATGTAGCGTGATGTTTTACAGCCTAAAGCCTTCCTCGATTGATGTACTAACAAACACAAAAAGAATCATTCAATTCAAACCAGCAGTTCTTGAGATTAGCACGTTCAAACAAACAAACTCTCCAGCTTTATAATATTACGAGCTTTTGCCCGCGACTCCGTTCGCGTGGAGTAGTGACTTCCTGCAGCTTTCTGTTCCAAACTATGTCTGTACCAAATTTCACAGAAATCGGTTCAGTACTATAGGCGTTTTTTTTTTGTGAGGGGAAAATTATCAAATGACTTCTTCCGGCAGGAAGTGTCAGACTCTTACTGACTAAAAACCCCCTGTTCCTTCTCCTACTCTGGGCCGAGGTCGCGGTGCCTCATTGCGCTTACCCCGCAACCCCGGCTGAACAACAGCCCTATAGGGCCCCGTCTGTGGTGGTCTATTAGGTCATTGAGGCGCGCGCGGAACGCTACGCGCCGTACGCTCGTAGGCGTGAAGAAAAGACAGACAGACAGACAGACAGAGTTACTTTCGCAGTTATAATATTAGTATAGAATTATAGCTTGTCAAAAACTAAAATGTTTGTTACAGATTACCAAAAGATGGAACGCCGCTGTGTGCCCAGCAATTACTGTTACATAGAGAAATTGAAATCGAAAAAGGTAAGGAAGATGAAAAAAAGAAAACACATTTATTCGACAAATAGGCACACAAATACAAGTATATAAAAAATACATATTAAGAACACAGATATTTATATAATAAAACAATAATATAATAAAGTTTAACTCTGGGAGAGCCATGCTTCGGCACGAATGAGTCGGGTCGACCCGAGTGATACCACGGCCTCACAGAAAACCGACGTGAAACAACCACAGCGTTGTGTTTCGCCGTGTGATTGGGGTTACCGGAGACACAATACTTTTAATTTTTTGGGGCCGTGGTATCACTACAGTGAAGGACTCTTTCGTCACAAAGTTTGGCTCTCTCGTTTCTTTTTTAATTTAATATAATGATGATGATGATGATGATGATTTATTTATTTTATACTTCATGCACAATTTGACATGTACATTAGGTGGACTTAATGCATTGAACATTCAAATAATGATGATGAGCACTCAAATGATGATGATGATGATATTTTGTCCTCAGGTGCATGGCATCTTCGTGAGACGACAAACAGCGTGCACAAGTCGTCGTGCGCGTCCCTGTACTACGCGTGCGGCGTGCGACAGTGCAGGACCAACGTTACGCTCGAACTATTAGCACATACACTCGCGGAGCCATGCTTCAACATGCTACGGACTAAGGTAAAGAAATAAAGAAGGAAAAGCGTTTCAATGTTAACTAAAAATCGCGGGTTACTCACGTGTATATATTGAGAAAAGCTCTACTAGTTTCGAACCAGTACTCAGTAGGCTGAGCGACGTCGCCACGTCCGCGCACGCTGCTCATGAGGAAGAACCCCTCTGTGGTTCGAAACTAGTAGAGCTTTTCTCAATATATACACGTGAATAACCCGCGGTTTTTAGTTAATTTAGTATGTCTCACGATAGTTATTATAAAAACGTTTCAATGTTGGTCAGGATAAAAAAAAAATAAGGTCGTGGTTGCCCGAAGGTAAAGGCGCCCGCTTCTCATACATGAGGGTTCGAAACCTGCCTTCCAAATATGACTTTTTCCGAGTTATATGTACTTTCTATGATTATTTAGACACCTCTGACATATGGTGAAGGTAAACGTCGTGAGGAAACCTGGACTTATAATTTGTAATTATAAGTTTTAAATCGCCAATCCGCTTTGAGCAAGCGTGGTGGTTAATGCTCTAACCTTCTCCGACCACAAAGCTATACATGGGAATACCAACGGGGAGAGGAAATTGACTGTCTTCACGCCCGTAGCGTCGAATGCACCGAGTGCCATATCTATCACTAGCTACTCTCGCGCTTTTTCACTCGCTGCTCGGCTCCTACAGATCGTAGCGTGATGTTATATAGCCTATAGCACTCAGGAACCTTGTAGCTATCTATCAGTGAAAGAATTTTGGAAATCCGACCAGCGGTTCCAAAGATTACCACCTACATACAAACTTACAAATTTTACCTCTTTATAATATTAGTATAGTTAAAGATTATTACGGAGGAGGACGGAGCATCTACCATCTCTTTCTAACTTAATTTTTTTACAGGAACAATTAGGATACATTGTGTTCAGTGGACTGCGGCGTTCCAACGGAGTGCAGGGGTTCAGGGTCATCGTCCAGAGCGACAGACATCCCGAATACTTGGAAGAGAGGATAGAGAACTTCCTACAAGGATCACTGGTGAGTGGAACCCTTCGTTTTTTTGTATCTTTCTTTTATGGAATAGATCGGCAAACGAGCATACGGATTACCTGATGGTAAGCAATCAGTGCCGCCCATGGACAAGCAACGGAAGAGTTACGAGTGCGCCGACCTTTTGGGGATTAGGGATTTAGGGATTGAGGAGGGATTGGAGGAGGGGAAGGACTGCGCCTCCGGTAACCTCACTCACACGGCAAAACACAACGCAAATCTAAGTCCAAATCATTTATTTCAATTAGACCCACACAGGCACTTTTGAACGACAAACTAAATTTTAAAGATATAAAGTGTCAGTCTGTCGGTCAGTCCTCTTAGTGAAGCTTTTTTGTATTTAGCACTACATAGTATAAAACAAAGTCGCTTTCTCTGTCCCTGTAACAATGAAACAATGAATTCATTTTTGTAAAAAGGCCTTAAACAACTCTTTTACATGTCAAACTATATGTGAAAAACTAGATGAAGCCGGCATTTCCTATCTGACTACTCTGAGAAGAAATGCCGATATACCTAGATGTATGTGTGCTTAAATCTTTAAAACTACGCAACGGATTTTGATGCGGTTTTTTAATAGATAGTGATTGAAGAAGAGGGTTTATATGTATAATAATATACATAAAATAGTGGAGAAATTTTGTATCAGCGTTGCACCCGTCCTAAGCTAGGGTCGCTAGTATACAAATTTATTGATGTTCATTTGTCAGACTGTGTGTCAGACTCTTTCTGACTAAAAACTTCTCCGTTCCTTCTCCTGTTTAAGGCCCCGTCTGTGGGGCCCTATAGGGCTGATGTTCAGCCGGGGTTGCGGGGTAAGCGCAATGAGGCACCGCGGTCTCAGCCCAGAGCAGGAGAAGGAACTGGGCGTGAGAAGTCATTTGATGATTTTCCCATCACAAAAAAAGTATAGGGCCCCGTCTGTGGTGGTCTATTGGCTCATTAAGGCTGACGATGTATTTTTGTTTACAGGAATACCTTCAAAATATGTCTGACGTAGAGTTCTCGAAGCATAGAGCTGCTTTAGCGGCTCAGAAGCTAGAGAAACCTAAGCGTATGTCCAGCAGGGCTTCGCTAATGTGGAGCGAGATTACTGCGCAGGTAAATTACAATAATATATTTTCAATTAATAAATAAAATAATAGATTTCTTGATTGATAATGACAGCTAACGAACAGACGGGTTCATCATCATCAGCCTATAAGTGCCCACTACGGAGCAAAGGCCTCTTCTCACACGGAGAAGGTTTGAGCATTAACCACCACGCTTGCTCAGTGCTGGTTGGCAATTTCAAACTTATAATTAGAAATTATAAGCCCAGGATTCCTCACGATATTTACCTTCACCGTTTGTCAGTGGTGTCTAAATAATCATAGAAAGTACATATAACTCGGAAAAAGTCACATTGGTACTTGCCAGGTTTCGAACACACACCCTCATGCAGACGGATTACCTGATTGTAAGCAATCGGCGCCGCCCCTAGACTCCCGTAACGCCAAAAGAGTTACGAGTGCGTTACCGACCTTTTAAGGGATATAAGGGTTTAGGAGATTTATGGATTGGGAACGGATAGGGTAGGTGGAGGGGCTGGACCTCCGGTGACTTCTCTCATACGGCATAACACAACGTAGTGATTGTGTCACGCCGGTTTTCTGTGAAGCCGTGGTATCACTCCAGTCGAGCAGACGCATTTATGCCGAAGAATGCCTCCAAGGCCTCCAAAAATTATTTATTAAGCTCCGCATATGGATACCCAGAAGAGCAACGAATGCGTCCCCGTTCTATTGAAGATAAGGATCTAGGAGATAAATGGATTAAGGAGTGGTCGAGGACAGATTTTTTGCCTCCGCTAACTTCAATCTCACCTCGCCTCATCTACGGCGGGAGGAGACATTTATATTATGTAGGTATTTTCCCCTACAAAAAAAGGTATCTGCTTAACTCCCAACGGGTAATTAGCGTGAGTATTCATGTATAACAGTCTAGAAGTTATGACAGCCACCTCCTCTCCAGGTTTATAACTTCGACCGGCCCAGGGTGGAAGTGGAACAGCTGAACACTATAACAAAAGAAGAACTGATACAGTTTTATAAGGTAAAGTGATTAATTCTCTTCTTTGAACCGTAACCGAGGTCGGAACTACCATCGTTGCTGTTGTAACAATGCGCTAGTTTTCAACTAGTCAAATTCAATATTTTTATCCAAATGTCAACAAAAACGATACTTTTCTATGAAATTTGTTTAGTTTTTCCGCCAAATAGCTTGCAAATTTATATAAATATTATTATAAAAAATATCGAAAATCTATTGTATCGACAGATGCACGAATAAAAGTATAGTTATTTTTCAATATTTTATTGTATCGAAACGTCGAATTAATTTATTTTTCACCAAGGAAACTAGGTAATTAAAGTCATCGTACTTGTGAACTCAACTATATGTTGTGTATTATGTTCGCAAGTAGTGACAAAATTAATGTTAAATTTAATTATTTTTCTTATCATATATTTCTTATCACTGTATATACCTATATACTATTGCATGGTTGATGCAGTGGCTGGGCAACTAGCTGTTTGCGGGTTCTAATTCCCGCACGGAACAACTCTTTGAACCACAAATTATTGTTCCGTGTCTGGGTGTGATGTGTATATTTGTAAACGCACATGAAATTGTATGTTTGTAAACGCACCCACGACACAGGAGAAAATCCTAGTGTGGGGTAACGTTAAATAAAGTTAATTGATTTAAGGCTGATATTTCAATGGTTAGATAAAAGTTACCTGCGGAATAACTATGATGCTGTCGCGTCTGAATGTTTGTATAAGACAGTGATAGCAACAATTTTATTCATCAGACAACATTTATATGACTATTGAAAAATCAGCCCTTCTTTCTTACGGTTTGTTTTTTATAGCGTCATATAGCAGCTGACTCGCCGGAGCGACAGAAGCTCTCAGTGTACATAGTGTCGACGGCAGAGGGCGGCGCTGGCCACGGCGTGGACTACACCAAGGAGAGCGAAGAGAATGACAACCCCCCCGCCTGCGGAACTGATGATGATGATGAGAAACCGAAAAAGGTATGTTTAAATATTATGAGATAAACGAGCAGACGGATTACCTGATGGTAAGCAATCAGTGCCGCCCGTGGACACCTGCAACAAAAGAGGAGTTATGAGTGCATTGCCGACCTTTTAAGGGAGGGATTGGGGGGAATGGAAGGATTGGCCCTCCACTAACCTCAATCATACGGCGAAACACAACGCTGTGGTTGTTTCACGCCGGATTTCTGTAAGGCCGTGGTGTCACCCCGGTCGAGCCGACCCATTCGTGCCGAAGCAAGTAAATGGGCGGGCACTTGCCCGCTATCACGCCTGGTGGTAAGCTATAAGGCGACCTACTATGGAACACATCTACTCATAAGTAACCTATTCACCCAGGCCTTGAAGAGAGAGAGGTTATACATACTCCCTTCGGGGTCACAGACACCGGCAAAGAATTCCACTCCTTAGCGGTTCTGATAATGAAACTGGAGACGAACCGCCGAATTATTCCTTAGCGACGAAATGCGAGCAATTTTGATTTCCAACTATCCTATGCCTTCGTATTCTTCCACGTTGAAAGCACTCTGAGCAGAATTTGTTCGTTCCAATTTCTACAAAATAACATAACATCCAAACCAGTCCATCAGTTTTGGAGATAGGCGGAAACAAACAGATGTAGTTTTTTTATTTTCTCCGTATTTCGCCTAGCTTCTTGTTTAAGATTGAAATATATTGATTTAAAGATACTTTTCCTGATAAGAAATAAATATTGTGACTATAAATTGAGATGTAAGCTATCCTATCTTTCAAGTTGGATCAAAATGCACACGGAATGCCAATCAAATTTAAAATCGGTTAAGTAGTGTAGGAGTAAAGATATACAATATGCGTATTATATTATATTATATTAATGAATTTATTTTTTTATTTTGTTTCAGCCAACGAGAATCGTAGATTTAGTGGATTTCAAATGCCGCAGACCTCTATATCCACATCCGTCGCCGTTTATAAATATACCAAGAAAAGGTTCACAATGCAAACTATAAAATACGTAAATATACGTAACAAATCAACTCATGTAGTGTAGAGATTGTCCAGTCAACTGATGGTAGCGAGGTTCACTGTCCAGTGATACACGTACGCTGGTATCGTCATGAGCTAATGTTGACATGTAAACAGCGACTCATGTAGTGTAGAGATTGTCCAGTCAACTGATGGTAGCGAGGTTCACTGTCCAGTGACACACGTACGCTGGTATCGTCATGAGCTAATGTTGACATGTAAACAGCGACTCATGTAGTGTAGAGATTGTCCAGTCAACTGATGGTAGCGAGGTTCACTGTCCAGTGACACACGTACGCTGGTATCGTCATGAGCTAATATTGACATGTAAACAGCGACTCGTGTAGTGTAGAGACATTCATAGCTGTTTACGACAAGCCTAATAAATTAATACAGTAACAATAGAAAAGACAGTAATTTATTAATTTAGAAAATATAATGTACTAGCTACTCTCACGCGGTTTCCCTCTGCTCGGCTCCATTTGATCGTAGCGTGATGTTTTATAGCCTATATCACTCAGGAGCATTGTAGCTATCTATCAGTGAAAGAATTTTGGAAATCCGACCAGAGCGGTTCCAAAGATTACCCCCTACATATAAACTTACAAATTTTACCTCTTTATAATATTAGTTTAGATAATGAAAAATAAGTAAAAAATTTTAATAACTTTTACTCTGAAATCTTTACTAAAATATCTTATCATCTTCACAATTATAAATGTATTTTTTTAAGGAATTTCTTGAAATCTTACCCCCCCACTCCCGTACACCCCCCTACAAGGGAAACATATTACACAGTTCCCTAAACACACACACACACATACAAAAATATTCATTTGTTTTTCTGGACAGGCAATACGACGTCGTTACGTCTGTTCTCGCGTAGTAGTACTCAAAATTATAGGTCCCAACGTAGCTTGAAACTAGTCGGGCTAGCCCGTCAAATATTTACGACAGTAAATCGTAGTACCGTATAAATGAATTTCAATTTAATTCACACTAGCCTCCGTTCCCGGCTTCGTTCGCGTGATACGTCGATGAAAGCACCCAATGAAAAAAAAAGGTGTAGATAGGTTACAAGCGCTCAGCAAGTGACACATTAAAATGTGACTAACTAGCCACATTGTTTCATATTTGTCTCTTTTTCACTCGCGATTATTGAATCATGCCATCTCACTTTGACGTCTAAACATACGAATTGTTCATGTGTGTATCAGTGTGTCGTTTTTTAATATAGAATTTTGTTTATGTAACCTGTCTGTCAGCTCATTCTCTCAGTCAGTTTTCTTCAAATCCTTTTAAAAATCTTATGCTAATTTTACGCTCAAAAAATAAACGCACATTTAGAGAAAATTGTTTTTGTACTTCCACCTAACATGGCCAGGATCGTCTTTTTTTATGTAATAGGTCGGCAAACGAGCAGACGGATTACCTGATGGTAAGCAATCAGTGTCGAGTATGGACACACGCTACAACAGAGGAGTTACGAATGCGTTGCCGGCCTTTTAGGGATAATCAATTACACAATTCATTTTTGTTACATCATTCAGTCGGTTCAATAGAACCAATGCCAAGTGTGGAAGAGCCATGCTTCAGCACGAATGGGTCGGCTCCAACGGAGTGATACCACGGCCTCACAGAAAACCGGCGTGAAACAACCACAGCGTTGTGTTTCGCCGTGTGAGTGAGGTTACCGGAGGCCCAATCCTTCCCCTTCCCGGACTCTTCCCCAATCCCTAAATCTCCAAATCCCTAATCCCTAAAAGGTCGGCAACGCACTCATAACTCCTCCGCTGCGAGTGTCCATGGGCAGCGTTCATTGCTTACCATCAGGTAATCCGTCTGCTCGTTTGCCGACTTATTACAATAAAAAAATGCACTGTTATTAAATAATAGTGTCAGAACAGTCATAGCATCGGAAAAAGAAAATAACATCGAGGGCAAATATTCAGACAGTCTTGCGTTGACCGGTCCCAATTGACGGCGTCCGTTCACGAACATGACATGTACACCAGCACCGCCCAACTCAACCATATTATAGGAAATCGAGCGAGTCAGTGCCCGTGCAATGAGACCTCTGAGTGAGCATGACAACTCCAAGCTGACACAATAAATAATATAATTATACTCCATTACAAAGCTGAGAATATGGGTCATAATTATAGCGTATTTTTGTCTATAGAAGTATTTCTAAGTCTGGTTGACTGTAGTATTAGATTTGAACGACGTGAAAAAAATGTTGCTTATGTTCCGACGTCGAAGCATATGGCACTGCCATGCCTGTGTGTGCATAATTCTCTTCACGGATAAATAAATTAATGGATTTTGAACCCTATCGCTTTAGTAATAAAAATGTCATTTCACGCCAAGATCTATGCAGCTAATCATATTAATAATGTCAAAAAGCTTGACTTATTTATAATGACTTGGATAATCTACTAAATAAATTGTAATATAAATCTAACTTAAGTGAAATATTCGAGGAAAGCTCGTCTAGTTACAAGTCACGACGAGACTCTTATACTTTAGTTGAGCATTTTTCGATTATTTCACGTAAGTAATTGTATTTAAATTAAATTAATATTCTTAGCGATAGTTATGACCGTTTTAAAATTCTAACTGTGTAGTCTGTAAAAGTAATGTTTTTAAAGGTTATTTTGTAAGAGCTGATTTTTAATAGTAATAAAAATGTTATCTGAGTAATAAAATTGTTGCTGTCACTGTCTTATACAAGCATTCAGACGCGACAGCATCATAATTCACATCATATTCCGCAGATAACTTTTATGTAACTATTGAAAAATCAGCCCTAATTGAATCTAAAAGCTGGGGTCTGGGGTAAGCGCAATGTGGCATTGCGGTCTCGGCCCAAAACAGGAGAAGGGACGGGGGGGTTTTTAGTCTGTAAAAGTCTGACACTCTCTCGCCTTATCCTGGGCGGGAGAAGTCATTTGATGATTTTCCCCCACTTAAACAACTGTTTGGAAATCCTTTTAGCCAAGTTATTCTGTATTTAAGTAAGAATTATAAGTTTGAAATCGCTAATCCGCCTTGAGGAAGCGTTGTGGTTAATGCTCAAACCTTCTCCGTGTGAGAAGAGGCCTTTGCTCAGCAGTGGCTACTTATAGGCTGATGATGAATCAATAAAGATCAATTCAGTAGAGAAACAGTAACTATTGTTACATTTAACTAGCTTTAGCCCGCGACGCATTCGTTCGCGTGGAATAGTGAATTCCTGCAGATTTTTAGTATAAAAACTATCCTATGACCTTTCTCGAGTTCCAAACTATGTCTGTACCAAATTTCGCAGAAATCGGTTCCGTAGTTTCGGTGTGGAGAAAAGACAGACAGACAGCGTTACTTTCGAATTTATAATATTAGTTTGGATTGTATGGTTGATAACGAAGCTATATCCTGTATTATCATTGGTAGCGAACCATTAAAACCAACCTATGGTTACTCTCTGTCGACTCAATCGATCTTTATTAACTTCATCATCAGCCTATAAGTGCCCAGTACCGAGCAAAGGCTTCTTCTCACACGGAGAAGGTTTGAGCATTAATCACAACGCTTGCTCAAAGAGGATTGGCGATTTCAAACTTATTATATAAAACTAGCTACTACTACACTGCTTCAAGTCGAAGCGTGATGTTTTATAACCTAAAGCCTTCCTCAATAAATGGACTATTAAACACAAAAAGAATTTTCCAATTCGAACCGGTAGTTTCTGAGATTGGCACGTTCAAACAAACAATAATTTCTTATTATAATAATATTTTCTTCACCGTATGTCAGTGGATATATAGGGCAATGGCAATATAAACAAAGCTTTTCTGAAACCTGAAAAAAGGCTCAATGTAAGTTATTCTGAACGTTATATTCGTTGGCGATGTTTTCACAAAAAGACCGATCTGTTTTTTTTTGTTTATATTATTAGTTATTTTTTTGACTATTTTTTTTTATTCAGTGTTTGTAGCTAGGGTGATGTTTCTTGTTATTTTATAAGGATCATTAAAATATTGATTATTTTATCTGTGTGTTTTTATTTTAATCCTTTTACCTATACTTAAGTTCTTGCCTGATTCGATTACCTGATGGTAAGCAATCAACGCCGCATGGACACTCGGAGTACCAAAGGAGTTACAAGTGTGTTGTGGGTTATTTGGGATTCAAGGATAGGGGCTTTGAAGATTGAGGATGGGGAGACGGGCGCCCCCTAAGTCAACAACACCATGTTTGGTATTGTCGGGAGAAGGTTCTTATGAAGGAAAATTTTAGAAAAGCTGAGACAAATCGGGTAGAAGCACCTTTCATAGTTTGGCGTAAGCAAGGTTGTTGGATACATGTTTGTGCAAAGCAGTAGCGGGTGTACCGCTAGTATGTAATGAACATGAACTTTTGGAATAAATAGGGCAGATCATTCATATAAACCAAAAATAGAAATGGACCGAATATTGAGCCCTGCGGTACTCCAATAGATATGCTGGCACCCTGTGAGTTCACTCTGTTTACTTGTACTGTAAGTAGTCTTTCTCAAAGGTATGACTTTAATAAATTAACAGATACTCCCGAACGCCGTAGTGTTCCAACTTCAGCAATAGTGTCTCGTTCTCAACACAGTCAAAAGCCTTCGAAAGATCACAAAATATTCCAACAGCAACCTGTTCTTTTTCACACGATTTGAAAACTTATTTTATACTCCTGCGTCCGTAGTGCAACGTCCCTTGGTGAACCCATATTGTGGTTCGATAGAATTCGTGTTAAAGTGACTCAGCATTTGAGTAAGCATCAACCTTTCAAACACTTGAGCACTGGCAAATTAGAGACCGGGCTATACTTACCTGATTTAAGTAATGCAACTACTTTTGCTATGTTTCATTTAATCCGGGAAAACCCCTTGATCTTTACTTCTATTAAAAATGAAAGTTAAGTACGACCCTATAGTCTGTATGAAAGACCTGCACACTCGAACAGACATTCCCCAAAGATCTTCAGTCGACATTACTTTGATATCCTTAAACGCCTTCATTACTGCCTGGGGGCTTGTATACTTGTTTAAACCTAATGTCAGAAGGACATTCTTTGACGTTACTCCTGAGAAACTCGACGGCAAGTGCTAGAGATGATTTCATTGTTTCCGTAATTTTAAAAGGAATATTTTTAAAGAATTTTCGAATTCCTGGTCAACTAATTGAATTGAATTTGTAGGTAATAGTAAATCCCTTTTCGGTTTTTAAATTAAATTCTGTGTTATTCTATTAGCTTATATTCTAGTTAGCTTTTATATTATTATCAGCGGTCCTGATTTTACTGCTAATTCGAATAAAGAGCGATTTAGCACGCTGACAAACTAATTTAAATATTTTTGAATAATTGGAGACACGCCTACGAAAAGCCTCACTGAAGTTACGAGTGCATTGCCGACCTTTTGGGGTTTATCCCCAAAAGGGATAAGTTATTAAATGCTTAACTTATCCAACGATCTCAAACGAGCAGACGGGGGTAACTTGATGGTAAGCAATCAGCACCGCCCATGACACTCGTAATACGGTCGGCCATTCTTTTGTTATTAGGGATTTAACATTAATTTGGCATTTTAATAGCATTCATTTGGCAATCAAGGGGAGAAAAGATTGGGCCTCCGATAACACACGGCGAAATACAACGCTGTGGTTCTTTCACGCCGGTTTTCTGTGAGGCCGTAGTATCACTCCGGTCGAGCCGACCCATTCGTGCCGAAGACTCTTTCACAATCGGTAAGTATTATATAGTGTGTTAGGGTAAACGACGGACATATACCTACATGGACCCGATTCTGGCGCTCAAATAAAACAACTATTCCTATAACACCAACAAGGAAAGCTCAAAAAATTTTTAGGTGTTTCTCCATATAAAATGATTAAGTAATCAGCTGTTGAGATTTGTATGGGGAAATAAAATTGAGATTTCGATATTGGTCCCATGGAAAAGGTTATTATAATACGATAGTGTCCAACTAGTCAAATTCAATACTTTTATCCTAACGTCAAAAACGATACATTTCTACAAAATTTATATGAAAAACTGAGTAATGACGTCTTAGTATCTTTGCGTCAAATAGCTTACTTATTTCTTTATAATTAGCTTAAAAAAGTCTAAAAGTTAGTGTATCGATCGATCGATGTATAAAAGTATAGTTATTTTTCAATATTTTATTGTAAGTATTGAAACGTCGAATTGATTTTTGACCTAGGATTCCTATTCCTTTCCTTCAATAGCTATGTGCCTTGGTTAACCTTACACACTGTATTTATAGTCTACTAAGAAAGCCATTGACCATCTAATTTAATGACACATTGAAATACCTAATCAATATATCGTTAACGTAAGAGGCGCGCGTTCGACATGAGTTTTGCATTAACTTTGCGTTAGCTAAATAGTCGGGTTCACTTACTCGATGCACTATTAATAATGCAATCAAATTTAACTGCCTTCCCACTTAGGAGCTTGGGATACGTAGGTACCTAACTGTCTATCTTTCACTACATAGTATAAAACAAAGTCGCTTTCTCTGTCCCTATATTTCCTTAAATACGCCACGGATTTTAATGCGGTTTTTAATAGATAATTAATGAGGATAATGATGATTAATGAGGAAGGTTTATATATCTTCTTATGTATAAAAATGGATCGCAAAATGTGTTGTAAGCGCATAACTCAATAACGCCTGGACCAATTTGGCCAATTCTTTTTTTGTTATGTTTGTTATTGTCAGGAGAAGGTTCTTATCAAAGAAAATATTAGAAAAGTAGAGGGGAAGATTTGGAAAAAGTGACCTATTGATAGTGAGATAGTTGGACCCGTGCGAAGCGGGGGCGGGCCTCTAGTCTATAATATAAAAATGAATCGCAAAATGTGTTGGTAAGCGCATAAGTCAACAACGCCTGGACCAATGTTGCTAATTCTTTTTTTGTTATGTTCGTTATTATAAGTAGAAGGTTCTTACGAGAGAAAACTTTAGAAAAGTAAAGGGGAATAGCGGTAATTAACAACCCTTTCAACGGCGTGGCCATTCGCTTGCAAAACAAATGACTGACACCAGGGTAGTCGGCTACCCTTGCGAAGCAGGGGCGGTCTGCTAGTAGAAATATATAAATTTCTGTGATAGGCAAACGAACAAACGGATTACCTGATGGAAAGCAATCAACGCCGCCCATGGACACCCGCAACAACGCAGGAGTTAGAAATTTTTGAGGAGTAGGGATTTGGAGATTTTGGGATTGGGGAAAAGGAAGACTGTGGTTGTATCGCGCCGGTTTTCTGTGAGGCCCATTCATGCCGAAGCAATGTTTCTCCCATGCTTGATTATACGTATAATAACGTCCATCAAATAGTGGAGAAATTTTGTATCAGCATTGCTGTGATTGTTTTGTAATTTTATGGATTTTTATTATCTGAAATAAATTGAATTGAATTGAATTGCACCCGTGCGAAGCCGGGGCGGGTTGTAGTCTATCTCCAAAATGTTGCTAAATGTTTTGGTAAGCGCTTAACTCAACAACGCCTGCACTAATTTTGACAATTCTTTTTGTGGTGTGTTTGTTATAGTTAGGATAGAAGGTTCTTGTGAAATAAAAATTGGGAAAATAGCGACTCTTTAATAGTACCTAAGCGAAGCGGTTGGAGACCAGTGTTTAGGGTGGCTTTATATTCGATATATGTGTTGATTAACTTCGTCTTTTTGTTAAGACTAGTTGATATTGTAACTTAATTTCGATGTTCTTGAAAGATGTCGAAAAGCAAGACAGATATAAAATGTGCATCAGTTATATATGTGGCCCATTTTATGTTTTTTTTTGTCAGGGGAAAATCATAGAACGACTTCTCCCGCTCAGGGTAAGGCGAGAGAGAGTGTCAGACTCTTACTGACTAAAACCGTAGAGGCCGCAGTGCCACAATGCACTTACCCTGCAACCCCGGCTGATATTATATGGGGTGAGAACAGTTTTCATTCAAACTGTTTTCTAAGTACATAAATACTTACAAGTAATACTTCCTTTTTGGTCCGTATTTATTAAATATCTGTCTGTATTTCATTCTGATTGACAGAAACTTGTCAAATTAAATTTCGGTGACAAATATCATCCTATACCACCCGAACAAAACAGAAACAAATAATTTGAGGTAAGTAATTTTCATTTCCAAATAATTTTGACAAGGTGCACAATTAACTAAAGACTTATTTACGATGTTAAACGTCTTCAGTTAATTAGAGATAATTTCTGTTTACCTCCACTTTTTTACTTCCTCTTTTTTTGTGATATTTATTTTTCCTTTTCTTCCTTGCGCTGTAACACATTTTTTTTATGTAATAAGTCGGCAACAAAATATTATGGTAACTTCAAGTCAACTAATGGTAGCTGGTATCGTCATGAGCTAATGTTGACATGTAAACAGCGACTCGTGTAGTGTAGAGATTGTCCAGTCAACTGATGGTAGCGAGGTTCACTGTCCAGTGACACACGAACGCTGGTATCGTCATGAGCTAATGTTGACATGTAAACAGCGACTCATGTAGTGTAGAGATTGTCCAGTCAACTGATGGTAGCGAGGTTCACTGTCCAGTGACACACGAACGCTGGTATCGTCATGAGCTAATGTTGACATGTAAACAGCGACTCATGTAGTGTAGAGATTGTCCAGTCAACTGATGGTAGCGAGGTTCACTGTCCAGTGACACACGTACGCTGGTATCGTCATGAGCTAATGTTGACATGTAACAGCGACTCATGTAGTGTAGAGATTGTCCAGTCAACTGATGGTAGCGAGGTTCACTGTCCAGTGACACACGTACGCTGGTATCGTCATGAGCTAATGTTGACATGTAAACAGCGACTCATGTAGTGTAGAGATTGTCCAGTCAACTGATGGTAGCGAGGTTCACTGTCCAGTGACACACGTACGCTGGTATCGTCATGAGCTAATGTTGGCATGTAAACAGCGACTCGTGTAGTGTAAAGATTGTCCAGTCAACTGATGGTAGCGAGGTTTACGCTCTTTTGTATAATTAGACAACATTTTTCTTCTCAATAGCTTGAAATATTAGAAGAAGAATAAAAAAATGGATTACAAAAAATATTACGACAATTCTTTGCAACGCCTCCAAGAAGCGCTTTGTTCTCGCGACAAACGCTACTGTTGTCACCTAATACCCACGCCAGAAGAAGAGAAAATAAACTTGGGAACTTCTTTTAATAAGGCTCTCACATGTTCCAACCCTGGTAAGAAGAGAAGGAATGTGGGAGGAAGACGAGGAGTGGATATTCCACTAGGTTTCGCCAAAGGAGAACAGAGTAAGTGTTCAAATCTGCAAAAGTAAATAGGTGAAATGAGTTTTTATCAATAGCGACTGTAACGCGGTTTCACCTGCTGTCTGGTTTCTTAAAACACAGAAATAATTGTTTAATTCGAATTAGTAGTTCCGGAGATTAGCGCGTTCAAACAAACAAAACCCACAGTTTTTATTAGATTAGTATAAATATTTATTAATTTTTCTACGGACTCGTGGTCTGTGTCCTTATCATACATACAATTTGCATAAAACATTATTAAAATTATTCTTTTTTAATACCAATTTTACATATTACAACTAGCTACAACTGCTTATTATAGAAACGACAAGTAACATTTAAATTTCTACAAGAATACAACCTAATTTTATGTTTATGAAATACTAGCTTCCGCTTGCGGTTTCGCCCGGTATTTTAAAGGTCTCCAACGTATCACCTATCTACATACCAAACTAAAACCAAATCGGTCAAGCCGTTTTTGCGTGAAACACAAACAAACATACATCCATAGATTATCACCAAGTTTCACATTTATAATATAGTAGATAGTAGGATTTATATACTCCATCGATCAAGTAACTATCGAGCCATGGGTATTTGGAAACTCACAATTTATTATTGACTAGCTATATCTCGTGGTTTCCCCCGCGTTATTCCCGTTTCCCGCGAAATACCAGGATAAATATAGCCTACCAGCTTTTGCCCGCGACTTCGTTCGCGTGGAATAGTGACTTTCTGCATATTTTTGGTACAAAAACTATCCTATGTTCTTTCTCGAGTTCCAAACTATGTCTGTACTAAATTTCACAGAAATCGGTTCAGTAGTTCAGGCGTGAAGAAAAGACAGACAGACAGACAGACTGACAGACAGAGTTACTTTCGAATTTATAATATCAGTTAGTAGGAATAGTGTGGGTTTCCCATAGAGAAAGAGTTATTCAAAACGGCCACGTTGATTTAGAACCATTTTAATTAAAAAAACAGCCTCTTACTCTTTCTAACTTTATTAATTTCATAAATATAAAAATATAAATTTACAGTTTGTTCGAAAAAAGGACACATACTTTTGGATAAAAACACTATTTAAAAATAACTTTGCGCACGCTAGGATTTTCTGCTGCGTCGTAGGTACGTTTACAAACATACAATTTCACATACACATCACACCCAAACTCACGGAACAACAATTTGTGGATCACGCAAAGAGTTCTTCCGTGCGGGAATCGCAGCCGTGACACGTTGCACGGCAGCTAAAAGCCCAGCTAACGCGCCAACCATGCAGTGTCTTGAGGGTTTGTCAATGAACCCTATAGTGTAGGTGGGGAGCGAATTAGGACTCACTTAATATAATTTACAGTTCAATGTTCAAGAAACAACTTTGCACACACATTATTCAACAAAAATCATTTAAATCGAAATTTTACAAATGATCGCGAGTGTTACCGTTACGAATGTGTGGCGCGCTCTCGCGGACAACGTCGGAAGGACCCCATTTGGGTTGCCAGAGCATACCACTACGCTGTAACCCTTTTAAATTTTTTCACTTTTT
The DNA here is from genome assembly GCA_902829305.4 of Spodoptera exigua. Lineage (NCBI taxonomy): Eukaryota > Metazoa > Arthropoda > Insecta > Lepidoptera > Noctuidae > Spodoptera > Spodoptera exigua. The sequence continues at coordinate 2,914,966 of LR824630.2, read as the reverse complement.
TTTTCAGAAGTTTATTATACCGGAAAAGAAATGGTAAAACGTAAGTCTTCATGCGTTGGTTATGGCTGCATCACCAAAGAGAATATTCCACCAAAGAATTCCTTCGCTGACATATATCTTAGTGGACCAGAACTTGATCCTATTTACCCATATCATACAGATGGCGCTGCTGGTTAGTATTTTTAGCTCTATCACGCATTAGATTACTTAATTTTTTTTCGTGATAGCGTCCAGCGGATGGACTACCTGATGGTAAGCAATCAGCGCCGCCCATGGCCAACAACTAGAGGTGCTGCGAGTGCCTTACCAACCTTTTGGAGATTAGGGATTTGGTGATATAAAGATTTAGCGGATTGGGTCTCCGGTAACTTCACTCACTCGGCGAAACAGAACGCTGTGGTTGTTTCACGCCAGTTTTCTGTAAGGCCATGGTATGACTCCGGTCGAGCCGACCCATTCGTGCCGAAGCATGGCTCTCCCACACTTAAATAAGATTGACAACGATAGGTTGTTCCACAATCGCCTCAATGGTAATCAACAAAAATCCTTCCTTACAGAAAAAACAAAACAACTAAACAAGATCAAAATGCTGATAGAAAGAGCTATTATCGACCCGGACAGTGAGAATTCAGAAATAAGCCTATTAAACTATAAACAACAGAAAATCGTAAGAGAACCTAAAATGGCAGATAAGAAACCAATTTCTTGTCTTATCAACGCTCAGTATGAAAGAGATGAAGATAGTATTTTTGGTAGATAAGTGTTTCTATCTCTGTCTTCCCAAAAAAGTTATCGAACAAGGACAAGAATAAAGTAATTTATTGAATAATGTTTGTGTGTTTTGTTGACATCTGACATCATCATCATCAGCCTATCAGTGCCCACTGCTAAGCAAAGGCCTCTTCTCACAGGAGAAAGTTTTAAGTATTTATCGCTAAGTTTGCTCAAGGTGGATTGACGATCTCAAAATTATAAGTAGATAAATATATGGACTTATAATTTGTAATTATAATTAGAAATACTTGGGTACTTGCAAAGTTTAGAACCTGCACCCTCTTGTATGAGAAGTAAGCGCCCTAACCTGCGGGCCTCCACGACTATTCTGTTTATTATTTAAAGTACATGTTTTTTCTTTGCTTTTAGGATACGTTAAGTAAAACTTCTGGTTTTTGTTTTTCCAACTATATCTATAGTACTCGTATGTGTTTAAGAGTTACAAAATTTAAGCTTTAGGTTATTAAGACATGCTACGAAGGTGTAGCGAATGGATAAAGTGCTACGAAGGCGTAGCGAATGGATTAGGCACTACGTTGGCGTAGCAAATCGGTTGACTTCCACAAAAGCGTAGCGGGTCGATTGTGTGCTATGAAAGCGTAGGCGTAAGATAAATTAGCTACGAAAAATCGTAGAGTTCCTATTCCTACTACGAAAATTGTATTTGTATAGTGAAAGGTAAACTATGTTTTCTTTTGTAGTTTCCTGTTACTGCCTTAGTCAGTTTGGTGAAATTCGTTTTGTTTTTTATTAAATCATAGCAAAATAGGTCGTGGCACCCCGAAGGGCGCCTGCTTTTTTTGTAATGTAATAAATAGGTCGGCAAACGAGCAGACGGATTACCTGATGGTAAGCAATCAGCGCCGCCCATGGACACCCGCAACGGAGGAGTTACGCGTGCGTTGCCGACTTCTTAGGGATTAGGGTTTTGATATTAAAGGATTAGGGAGGGATCGGGGATGGGGAAAGATTGGGCCTCCGGTAACCTCACTATCTTCTTCGGCTTCTTATCTAGAAGGGTGCGGTTTCGAAACCTGGCAAGTACAAATGTGACTTTTTACAAGTCATATAATATGTATTTTCTATAATTGAAAGTATGAAGACAAACGGTGAAGGAAAACCTCGTAAGGAAACCTGGACTTATAATTTCTAATTATAAGTTTGAAATCAACGTGTTGATCAAGCGTGGTGGTTAATATCCAAACTTCGTGTGAGAAGAGGCCTTTGCTCAGCAGCAAGCACTTAAGCTGATGATGTGGTCTGAAGAATATATCACAGTATTTCAAACATCACAACAGTCGACTTTACAACCACTTAGCATACAAGCAACACTCAAGACCAAAGACCAACTCCATTTTCTTAAAACAAAATGAATTCTTTACTTTAAACATGGGAATTTTTCCGTCCACTGAAAAACTATTAAAATTAGAAAAATAATGAGGAAACGCTCCGTGGTTTGTGCCGAAGACGTTTTTAATCAAGCTGTGAACAGAGGTCTTCTATTATATTATACTAGCTTTTACGCGTGGCTCCATTCGTGTTTTCGAGAGGAAAAAACGTATTCTATATCGACTATCTGTCCAAAAGACTAAAATAATTATTTAAATTTTAATGTATTCGTAATTTTCCTTAGTTTAATGTTTATGTTTACATACGGTAAGTGATGTGTACATCTGTTAAAGATATACGTACAAGAGCTCTGTCTCAGTCATAAAATTAAGAAAATGTATTTTATGTATATTGTTGATGTACCTTATTGAATAAAATAAAATAAAAAACGTCCAATTAAATCGCTTCGTATATCACTAATATTATAAATTCGAAAGTTACGATGTTTGGATTTTTGGATGTTTATTGTTCAATCACTCAAAAACGGCTGGATGGATCTGGATAAAATTTGGTACAGGCACAGGTTTGATACAATCTGGAATAAGACATAGGCTACTTTTTATCAACATACCACGCGGACTAAGCCGCGGGCAGAAGCTAAAAGAAAAAAATACTACATGTTTATAGATTTATTTATAAGTAATAGGACGGCAAAGACGGATTTCCCTGATAGTAAGCAATCAGCGTCGCCTATGGACTGCCGTTACACCAGAGGAGTTACAAGTGCATTGCCGGCCTTTTGGGGATTAGGGGTTTGGAGATTCAGGGATTGGGGAGGGATGGGGGAGTGAAAGACGGAATTCGGCCTTCGGTAACCTCAATCATACGCCAAAACACAACGATGTGGTCACTTTGGTCGAGCCGACCTATTGTTGCCGAAACATTAAACTCCCACGCTTAAACAAGTAACTAGAGCTTCTATCGGTTAATTAAGTAAGACGTTATTTTTAATAAATTAAGTAAGCATCAAGCTAGTTGGTTTTTTAAAAAAAATGTGTTTCTTCTGTGATAGGCCGGCAAACGAGCAGACGGATTACCTGATGGTAAGCAATCAGCGCCGCCCATGGACCTTCGTAATACCTTCGTAATAAGGATAATTTTACGGGACAAGATTACATTTAACATAACACTCGTAACTCTTCTGTTGTTGTGGGTGTCCATGGACGGCGCTGATTGCTTACCATCAGGTAATCCGTCTGCTCGTTTACCATATATGGTTTCCAAAGTATGTAAACTCAGGTAAGGCGTTGATTTACTTCCCCGTGAACTACAAAAGGCTTAAAGATTTGAAAGCGTCTTGGACAAAAGTACCCCGAAGTGCATTCGATATTGTATTCTGTTTTGTACAGGAAAATGGATAGAAAATTTAAATAAACACTCATTTTGCTTGCACTGTATGAGAGTGTGTGGAATCTAGATGTATTGGAAATTTTGTTTGTTTATCGTGTGGTTTGTCTTATAGGGAGTTTGTTATTTATTTCTTTATGTTTCAAATACTTACCTACAATAGTTTTTATACATAAGGTCCTCTTAGCTAGATTTACATATATAATAAATATAATTATTTTTCTAATCTTATATATAAAAATGGATCGCAAAATGTGTTGGTAAGCGCATAACTCAACAACGCCTGGACCAATTTTGCTAATTCTTTTTTTGTTGTGTTTGTTATTATCAGGAGAACGTTCTTATCAAAATATTAGAAAAGAAGAGGAGAAGTTTAGGAAAAAGTGACCCCTGAAAGTGAAAAGCGAGAAGTTGGACCCGTGCGAAGCAGGGGCGGGCCGCTAGTAATTTATGCAATTCAAACCCGTAGTTTCGGAGATGAGCGCGTTCAAACTAACTTTACAACTTTATAATACTACTATAGTATAGATATATCTACATTTGAATAGTTATTGTATTTTTGGGTATGTGTTGATCATAACCAAGTGTGGGAGAGTCATGCTTCGGCATGAATGGGTCGGCTCGACCGGAGTCATACCACGGCCTCACAGAATACCGGCGTGAAACAACCACAGAGTTGTGTTTCGCCGTGTGAGTGAGGTTACCGGAGGCCCAATCCTCCCCTCCCCCGATCCCTTCCAATCCCTAAATCTCCAAAACCCTAATCCCTAAAAGGTCGGCAACGCACTCGTAACTCCTCCGTTGAGTGTGTCCATGGGCGGCGCTGATTGCTTACCATCAGGTAATCCGTCTGCTCGTTTGCCGACCTATCACATAAAAAAAATAACCTATTGCTCTTATAACTGTTGCACCTTCTATGACCGGTTCCTGTATCACTCTAAGGTAGACTAGAAGAAAATGCCATCTACGGACGGCGAGTCTGTAGACTTAAGTTACAGAATTATCATTCACTTCCACATTTCAAACATTTAAAAAAAAAAAAACGTTAGGATTTTCTCCTGTGTTGTGGGTGCGTTTACAAACATACAATATCACATATACAACACACCCAGACCCGAAACAACAATTTGTGGATCACACAAAATGTTGTTCCGTCCGGGAATCGAACCCGCGACACGTTGCACGGCAGCCAGTTGCCCAGCCACCGCACCAACCATGCTGTGCCGAACAATTCAATTTTACTCTATAAAGTATTATTCAAATTGATTTTATTGTTTGAAAACTTCGGGAAACAAGTGGGCGTCCCATCCCAACTTTTAACTTCAATCTGTAATACAAGAGGCTTTGCAGAGTCCAAAGAAACCGTAAAAATTCTTAAACAAAACCAAATAAAATTTGATATTTTAAGTGAAATTTCAAAAACTCTGAGTTTCGAATTACTATAAACATGTTTATTATTTTAAGATAAACAATTATAAATGGCTATTTATGCAATTGATTTCCTTGGATTTTTGGAGCGATTATTTTTAAAACAGTTTAAAAATAAGACTGAAATGTTTAAGGAATGAATTCTAGATTTATGTTTGAAGTAGTGTATCAGCCCTGGGTGTCTTCAAGGACCGAGTGAATAGGTTGGTTATGGATAGGCTCCATCGTAGGTAGCATCATCGCTTGCTACCAGGCATGGTAATGTAAAAACGGAAACCTTATTACTAAGACTAAGCTATCTGTCAGCCTATCTGTCTATCACTAAACTTTAATATGTTATCAAAAATATTGACTCGACGATTCGTCGCGTCGACATTCCTAAGGATGCCCTGTGGAGGGGCGAAACACGTGTCGAGTATAGGTTCGATTGCGTGCCATGTTTTTCCGTTTTTTGCACGTGTGCATACCTATGCATTACCTTTGCTGCATGTGTAGGTATATGCGTGATTGCATAGGAATGGGATTGGATCCTGCAACAAGCCTGGATTTTTGTAATAAAAACTAAATATTTTTCATAACATTTAATGTCATGGATTTCCGCAAACAAGTAACGCCTGATTTCATAGATTATATCACCAAACTGTAGGTATCTCGTGAACCCTGACAGCTAAACAGATGAAGGCCAGATGATGGGATGATGTATTTTGTCACCGTTATTAACATTAAAAATATTTTTTTTAGTCCGTATCGTGGGTGCGTTTACAAACATACAATTTCACATACCTACACATCACACTCAGACCCAGAACAACGCCCATCGTCTGTTGGCAGGTAAGACCCCATAGAGCTGATGTTTGCTGGGCAAACGCATTTAGGTACCGGAGGCTCGGCCTGGACTGGGAGAAGGTCTGGTTTTTAGTCAGTAAGAGTCTGACCTTCTTTTCACTTCACTATTTGAGCGTAAGAAAAAGCTTGATGATTTCCCGCTCAAAAAAAAAAAAAAGAAACAGATACTGGAAGCAAAAATTTGACCAATAAACAAAGAGTGGTTCTGTGGTTCTGTTTGGGAATTGAACTCGTGACACGTTGCAAGGCAGTCCTTTGCCCAACTACCTCGTCAACAGTGTAGTCTGGTAGGAAAAACTTACAGTCGGTCGGTTTTTTTGTAGTTATGTATATCTAGAGACAGGTTAGAAGGCTAATAATAATCTTAGGAAATTATTTAGGGTCGAGGGGTAAGCGCAATGAGGGACCGCGGGTCGCCTAGAGTAGGAGAAGGAACGGGGTTCTATTTTAGTCAGCAAGAGTCTGAAACTCCCTCACGCCTCACCCTGGGCGAGAGATGTCTTTTGGTGTTTTTTTCCAAAAAATATAATATTATAAACCTTTGACTACATTGACGAAGCCACGGTCCAAAGCTAGTATCACAATAATTCTGTGCCTAAACTCAGTATCGAATTTAGAACGTGCACCGATTACCTAAACCACTCGATAACAATAATAAAATAAAATTTTCAAGTCAATAGTTTGACTCTACTTTACCTACTTAAATTTGAACGATACTGTTTTTCGAAAGTTTTTTAAAAGCGCAAGAGTCTGAAACTCCCTCACGCCTCACCCTGGGCGAGAGATGTCTTTTGGTGTTTTTTTCCAAAAAATATAATATTATAAACCTTTGACTACATTGACGAAGCCACGGTCCAAAGCTAGTATCACAATAATTCTGTGCCTAAACTCAGTATCGAATTTAGAACGTGCACCGATTACCTAAACCACTCGATAACAATAATAAAATAAAATTTTCAAGTCAATAGTTTGAATCTACTTTACCTACTTAAATTTTGAACGATACTGTTTTTCGAAAGTTTTTTAAAAGCAAAACTTCTTGTACAAACAGAACTATTAAAAAGTAACAAGTTCTTGTGATAAGAGCCGCACAAACAGACGAACGATTTGACTATATTGTAATACTTATCTTTATTTTCAAATCTCAGTATGTTTCATGCTTTCGAAGTACATTTATAGCTACATACGAAAATGGACTTTATTGCATCTGCACTTTATCTATGCATTTGTTTTTTTATGTTAAGTCGTAATTTAATGTATTAAACATAATAATTAATGTAATTTATTGATCATGCCTTAAATAAATTGTAATTGACATTTTGTATTATTCTTTTTATTAATTTTTTTTTGTCATTTTTATATTCTTTAGCATTGATACTGAATTAGTTATAATTAGCTTTTTATTTTCGAGCAGGGTAATTTATTACTTTTGTAATATTATTCTAAGTTATAACTAGGCAATTTTATTAGAAAAATTCGGTTGCCTACAGCTTTTATAAATATTTGCACATCTAATAAGGTTAAAGTTAATTTGTAACATCGTCTCTATACCTGAATTATGCAAATAAAATATTTTTTTAAAAGCAATGAATAATTGTTATATCCAGGCGGAATTTTCAATAGTCAGATAAATTTTATCCGAGGATTAAAATTGTTGCTGTCAGTGTCTTATACAAACATTCTGACGCGACAGCGTCATAATTGTTCTGCAGATAACTTTTGTCTTACTACTAAAAAATCAGCCCTTAATTGCATATCACCTTATAGTGGGTCGTTGGAAGGGTTTCAGCCGGGGTTGCGGGGTAAGCGCAATAAGGTAAAGTGGCCTCGGCCTAGAGCAGGAGAAGGAACAGGGGGTTTTTAGTCAGTAAGAGTCTGACACTCCCTCTCGCCACCCATGGCGGGAGAATACTATTGATGATATTACCAACTCAAAAAAGAAAATCGTTGATTCAAAAGGAACATTAACATTCCATTATTGAACTAATGGACCGTCTATATAAGTGTGAGAGAGCCAAGCTTCGGCACGAATGGGTCGGCTTAACCGGAGTCATACCACGGCCTCACAGAAAACCGGAGTGAAATAATGAAACAACTACAGCGTTGTGTTTCGCCATGTGAATAAGGGAAGCCCAATCCGTCTTCTCCCCCAATCCCTAAATCTCCAAATCCCAAATCCCCAAAAGATTGCAACGCACTCGTACTGCACTTTGTTGTAGCTGGTGTCCATGTTTACTATCAAGTCTGCTCGTTTGTCAAACTATCAAACAAAAAAGATGAATTTGTTACAATCTCCGCTGGCAGGTTGGAGATCGTATTTCAAACGGTTCAGGTTTATCAGAGACCGCTGCTGCTCGATCTCTGGATAATATGTTGACCCTTAGTCGGTACCTTTAAGAACAGAGGTGGTAATAAAAAAACCTTTGTAGCTTGGCAAACTCAAAACTAACTAGTTGTTAAAGAAAAATAGTACGGTCACTCCTCTTCAGAATAATTTGACAAACAGTTCACACATCATCAGCCTATCTATAAGTACCCACTGCTGAGCAAAGGCCTCTTCTCACACGGAGAAAGTTCAAGCATTAACCACCACGCTTGCTCAATTCGGATAGGTGATTTCAAACTTCAAATTAGAAATTATAAGTCCAGGTTTTCTCGAGACGTTTTTTTGAAATGTCATTGGTGTCTTAATAATCATAGAAAGTACATATAACTCGGTAAAAGTCACATTGGTATTTGCCAGGTTTTGAACCCCTCATGCATGAGAAGCGGGGGCCTTAGTCACCGCAATTTCCAAGGGCGATGATGCTTATATAGGTATTCAATCTATTTCGTAAAGATCAATGCTTCTCAAACATATTATGATAAATAAGGATCCATTTACCGTAATAAAATGGATAAATAATACAGTTATGTGGAAGAAATGTGACGAAAAATTAAGTATATTTGGAAATTGATGTTATGTTGTTATTTATATGCTACTAGCAATCCGCCCCGACTTCGCTCGGCTTTCCAACAAATTCGATGGCGACGATAGGGTCGCTATTTCCCAAATATTCCCTCATATTGTCTAAAATATTCATACATATTTTTTTTTCCTTTTCCTGACAATTACAAACACAACAAAAAAGGTTTGTATAATTATTCGGCGCTGAAGCGTGTTTTAGTAAACGCATAACTCAACAACATGGACCAATTTCGCCTATTCTAAATTAAAAGTGTGGGACAGCCATGCTGCGGCACGAATGGGCCAGCACGACCAGAATGATAAAACGGCATCACAAAAAACCGGCGTGAAACAACCACAGTTTTGTGTTTCGCCGTGTGAGTGATGTTACTGGAAGCCCAATTCCTCCCCGTCCCCAATGCCTTTATCTCCGAAACCCTAATCCCTAAAAAGGTCGCCAAAGCACTCGTAAGTCCTTTGGTGTTACTGGTGTCCATGAGCGGTGCTGATTGCTTACCATCAGGTAATCTATAAGCTCGTTCGTTGACATATCCAATTAAAACATGGAGTCCTCAAAATTACTGCTTATTAAGCCATTTAGAACACAGACTGCACGGTTGGCGCGGTGGTTGGGCAACTGGCTGCCGCGCAACGTGTCGCGGGTTCGATTCCCGCACGGAACAACTCTTTGTGTGATCTACAGATTGTTGTTCCGTGAGTCTGGGTGTGATGTGCATGTGAAATTGTATGTTAGTAAACGCATCCACGACACAGTAGAAAATCATAGTGTCGAGCAACGTTTTTTTGAAAAAATAATTTTTGAATATATGTAAGTATATTCCATAAATAGAAACTACTTACATTACTATTTTAGCGTACCAAAATCTATTTTTAGATGTGGGCTCGTCTCTTCACCATATAATGACGTATGAATTATCTAATTAATTATATTACGAACTTACACAGCTCTGCTTAGCACCTAGGGGAATTATAATATTACCGTGACGTTTTATAGACAATGACTTGGCATAGTCAAATGTCAAATTTCATGACTTTTTTTGTGACCGGAGAGTCATCAAGTGACTTCTCCCGTCCAGAGTGGAGCGGGAGGGAGTGTCAGACTCTTACCGACTAAAAACCCCCCTGTTCCTTCTCCTGGTCTGGGCCGAGGTCACGGTGCCTCATTGCGCTTACCCCGCAACCCCGGCTGAACATCAGCCCTATAGGGCCCCGTCTGTGGTGGTCTATTGGCTTTTTCGGGCGCGCGCGGTAAGCTACGCGCCGTACGCTCGGGCCTGGTTCTGGTCGGGCGGCGAGTTACCCTTACTCGCCGATCGCAGACCCGCGCTTACGGTGGCCGGAGATCGTCCCTTGATCCCCGATGCCCGTAGTGTGGCCTATTGCGGCGGCTGGGGCGTGAGGAGGAGTAGAGATAACTGCTTCACAGAAGGAGGACACGGCGGTGCTCAGCCTAGGCAGGACACATTTAACATGTGCCTACCCGGTGACTTATAATATTAGCATAAAATATATATAATGTGAAGGGGTACTGGACTTCTATAGCACAGGCCTAGGCTTAGTTTAGACTCCAGACCTCCCAGAAATTACATTTCGTTACTGTCAACTGTCAACTTGTATATTACATAAGTGTGGGAGAGCCATGTAATGGCACGAATAAGTCGACTCGACCGGAGTGATACCACGGCCTCACAGAGAACCGGCGTGATACAAGATTAGCGTTGTGTTTCGCCGTGTGAGTGAGGTTATCGGAGGCCCAATCCTTCCCCTCCCCCGATCCCTAAATCTCCAAAACCCTAATCCCTAAAAGGTCGGCAACGCACTGGTAACTCCTCCGTTGCGGGTGTGCATGGGCGACGCTGATTATGACATAAAAAAAATTGACTATAAGAGTATCCTTTTGTTATTTGTGGAGATAAATAAAACATTTTAATTATGTTATTATTATAATTAAATAAATAAATAAAATATTGATATGCAACGCGAAAGTTTTAACCATAACCAGTTATAAAGTAATGTACTCTGTGACCATAACATAGGCTAATTTTTGGCCTAGTACAGTGGACGAAGCCGTTGGCAGATAGGTACATAGGTACTAGTATCATTATAGGTAATGACTTGGGCGGGCCTATTACCAAAAACGGTTTATGCATTTTATTGTCATACAATCGTGAACTTATGATTACATTGGTAATATAAGTATATATGTATAGAGAAACTAAGCGATCCTTAGGAGTGAGGGCTGCTTTATAACAATGGGCGGTCCGCTGTGGAATTGGGGATGGAATGGAGACTGTGCGCGCTAAAAAAATGTAATGAACCTAACAAATTTTTACGTTGATTAGATTTTCTGGTAGGTATATATTTTAACGCGCCGATTTTATACGTTGACTCAATTTTGTTGTACCTTTTTTTGGAACTTACTGTTGTGTTAAAATATGTTTAGTTAAATGCGCATAATATGGTAAAAAGAACTGCAATAATTGCTACAGTTAAGTAGTTTTTTTTTTAATTTAAATGATAAAAATATATAATCACACTTTCATTGTTAAATTTAAAGATATTATATTATTTTAGTGTTGACATTACTGTAGATAATTTTTATTGAATGCAAAATATAATAACGCCACAAGTCACAAATACAATATACATATAAAAAGTATCTCATAAAAAACTTAAGTAATTTTAAAGTAAGCACCTAGCTTTACTGACGAACAGACTGACAGACTACTATTCTATTTTGACATTAAATAGAATAGTAGTCTGCCACAGTACCTAATTATGGTTTAGTTGGAATAAATTATTTTGAATTTGATTTTAATTCTGCTGCGTTAAAAATAATGAAAAACCGTATCTTCACAAATCTTTAAGACATCCACGTTTCGCTTCCAGATCATTCTATTTATGAGATAGTTCGTAGGCAAAAAAATCATAAATACTCTTTTGTTTTTTAAAACATAGGCACATCACATTAGTCTGGTTTTGTATTTTATTAGAATAGGACGACTCTAATGGAGTCGGGAAAATTTATGTAAAAATACTATTGTATTAAATTATCAACAATTTTCTTTAAGTGTAGGATAAATACAAACTTTATCAATATTTCTTAAGTGTGGGAGAGCCATGCTTCGGCACGACTCGACCGAAAAGATACCACGGCCTCACAGAAAACCGGTGTGAAATAACCACAACGTTGTTTTTCGACATGTGAGTGAGGTTACCGGAGGCCCAATCCTTTTCCGCCTTCCCAATTCCTCCGCAATACCTGAATCTCTACAACCCTAATCCCTAAAAGGCCGGCAATGCACTTGTAACTCCTATAGTGCTGCGGGTGTATAATATGAAAAAATGGTTTTCTTTTCTTCTATATGTAACGTCTTTCTATTAGATAGGTTGAGCTATGAAGCTGGCCTACCATGTCCTGTCCCTATGATTCCTCAAATTCCTAACATCCCCCTAAAAACTGGCAACACACTCGTAAATAATAATAAAACACTCTTCACTTCATTCGTAATAAACTGTCGCTAAATCATTAAAAAATAACCACAGTCTAAAAAAATATACAAAAAAAAACAATTGTTTTTTGCAATATCCAACGATTGTGCACAATTTTAATACAAATTATCTCTACATCACAAACCCTTTAAAAAATTTACCTACTTAATTAATCTCCAAAAAGAAAAATATTTACCTACACAAAAATCCAACGACTCTACTCATGGCTATGTTCCCGCCCGCCCCTGTCGTTCAGCTGTATATAAACGTTGGTCCACGGCGACCGCTGCATTCAGACTTCCACTCGTCTTCAGGTAAGTCACTATTATATACATTACATTATATATATATATATATATCTATATATAGACATATATAATTCTCATGCTATTTTCCCCTGGTGATAGAAAAAAACTCTGAAAGAACTACATTTCGTACATACTTCATTACATTCCATCATGTTCAAAAACAAACGAATATAATTTATAAGTATTAGATCAAAAAATCAAAAATATTTTATACTTTTTATGGACTGTTTTTTTAAAAAAAAGCAGATAAATGTTATCTGAGGAATAAAATGGTTGCTGTCACTGTCTTATACAAACATTCTGACGCGACAGCGTCATAATTATTCCGCAGGTAACTTTTATCTAACCATTGAAAAATCAGCCCTTAATTAATATAAATTTAAACTGTATGTCGCTTTACTTTCGCTCGCAGTAGGGAAATAAAAAGTAGCCTGTATGTTATTCTAGACTATAATCTATCTCTGTGCCAAATTTCATTTCGATCCCTTTAGTAGTTTTACGTGAAAAAGTAACAAACATCCATCCGTACTTACAAACTGTCGCGTTTATAATTTACTAGTCCGTGTATAAAATTGATATCCTGGGATTTTAGTAACAGCAGTATTTAAAGCGATAGCTTGACTTGACTTGATACGCAAATTAATTATAGTTTATAGCCTATATCACTCAGAAACATTGTAGCTATGTATACTTATGTGAAAGAATTTTGGAAATCCGACCAGCAGTTCCAAAGATTACCCCCTACATACTACATACTACAACTTGCAAATTTTACCTCTTTACAATATTAGTATAGACTAGCTTAAGCCCGCGGCTTCGCACGCGTATAAAAGAAATGTATCCCGGGATTTTTATAGATACAGCAGCGTTTGAGGCGATAACTCGAAAAAGCTATAGCTTGATTGAAATACGCAAATTATAATTTATAGCCATTTGAATTTTGGCAATCCGACCAGCGGTTCCAAAGATTACTCCCTATACACAAACTTAGAAATATTACCTCTTTTTAATGTTATAATTTGTGACACTATCCATTCGAATCTATAATTTAGAACGAGCACCTAGCTTCACTGACGAATAGACTGACAGACTACTTCTCTATTTTGACGTTTCAAAAGCACCTATTTATGGTTTAGTTGGAATAATTATTATTGATTTTGACTTTTATTAATAAAGTTAACATCATGAGTTTGTTCAAGTCTACTACCATAGAACTCACCTTTCTTTCAAACAAAATTAGCGACCCGCTCTGGCTTCAGACGGGTGCTATTGCTGATACTAAATTTCTCCACTATTTAATTGAAGTTTTATACTTACATTAACTTAAATGTGGCAGAGCCATGCTTCGGCACGAATGGGTCGGCTCGACCGGAGTGATACCACGGCCTCACAGAAAACCAGCGTGAAACAACCACAGCGTTGTGTTTCACCGTGTGAGTCAATCCCTCCTCAATCTCTAAAATTTCAAATAACTAATTCCTAAAAGGTCGGCAACGCGGGCGGCGCTGATTGCTTACCATCAGGTAATCCGTCTGCTCGTTTGACCTGTTACATAAAAAAAACATATATTTTTACACACTAGCTTTTTTACATACTAGCTTTTGCCCGCGACTGCGTTCGCGTGGAATATTCACTTCCTGCAGAATTTTGGTATAAAAATATGTGTTGTATGTGTGTATTTCAAACTTATAATTAGAAATTATAAGTCCAGGTTTCCTCACGATGTTTTCCTTCACCGTATGTCAGTGGTGTCTAAATGATCATAGAAAGTACTTATAACTCGGAAAAAGTCACATTGGTGCTTGCCAGGTTTCGAACCCACACCCTCATGCATGAGAAGCGGGCTCCTTAACCTCCGGGCCACTACGACACCACCACCAACCTCGTTTGCTCGCCTATATCCTATTATCCAACTAAATAATCATCCATTCTAAAAGGCCAATACTGCATAATTCACATAAAAAAGACACCACACAGAATTGAAATACAAAAATATTCAATTCAAGATATTCAATATTAGTTAATTTAAATAAAACTTGTTAAAAGACTGCAAGGTTGAAGCGGTGGATGGGCCACCATTCAAGTGCCGTTCAACTTGTCGATAGCTATGACACTCGCACGGACAACTCTGTGTGTGATCCACAACTTGTTGTTCCGTGAGTCTGGGTGTGATGTGTATGTGAAATTGTATGTCTGCACCCGTCGTGGTGACTAAAACCTACCCTGTTCCTTCTTATGCTCTAGAATGAGCCCGCGATACATTATAGCGCTTGCCCCGGCTCAACATCGACCCTTTAAGGCACCAATCTGTGGTGGTGTCCATTGGCTCTTTGAGGCCCGCGCGGAACGCTACGCGCCGCTCGGGCTCTGAGGCGAGCTTACCTTACTCGCGGCGCTTATTCAGTACAAGTCTGACACTTTCTCTCTCCACCTAAGGAGAGAAAATTCAGTGGATGACATTCCTTCCTCAAAAATGGTCTATGGTAAAGATAAATAACATCTATTTCAAATCAAACATTGTCAATAGTATTTAAATAAAGAAAATAAACAGCTGTTTATAATAAAAAAATATCGTCCATAGATAGGGCTTGACTATGGACGCGAAGGAAAAAGAAAAAAAAAACTTTCTTCTACGATAAAGTGCTGAGCAAACGACTACAAATTTACAACGAAGTCTATTATAACTTACTTTTCAATGAAAACTTAGTACTTATTTAGCTTTTCTACAGTATTTTAAATGGCACAGCATTGTCTCTAAATAATCTTAGAAAGAACATATTATAGAAAATTAATATTCGGAAAAAGTTACATTGGTATTTGCCAGGTTTCGAACCCACGCTCTCATACATACATCATCAGCCTACATATAAGTGCCCACTGCTGAGCAAAAGCCTCTTCTCACACGGATAAGGTTTGAGCATTAACCACCACGCTTGCTCAACGCGGATTCGCGATTTCAAACTTACAATTAAAATTATAAGTCCAGGTTTCCTCACGATGTCTTCCTTCACCGTATGTCAGCGGTGTCTAAATAATCATAGAAAGTACATATACCTTGGAAAAAGTCACATTGGTACTTGCCAGGTTTCGAACCTAGCATGAGAAGCGGGCGCTTCAACCTCTGGGCCATTACGACGTTTTTATTCCTCTCCTCCTCATCGTTTCTAGCCCTCATACATAAAATAATAATAAACAACCACAGCGTTGTGTTTCGCCGTGTGAGTGAGGTTACCGGAGGCCCATTCCTAAAATCACCGGAACCCCAGAAAATATATGAATCATGCCGACTGTTCCTATAAAATTTGAAAGTTCTCCTCGATTTACCTGGTTATCAGATCCTAACCTGGTGAATATGGGACCACCTGGAAATCACACCCATATAAAACAAACAAAAATTTTCCAAATCGGTCCAGGCGACTTCGAGTAATCGGTGAACACACATGAAAAAAATATAAAAAAAATATCCTGAAGAATTGAGAACCTCCTCCTTTGTTTGAAATCGGTTAAAATTATACACACGGATCAAAAATATTGACACACTAGCTTTCGGCCGCGGATTTGCTTGCGGGGTATGTTGATAAAAAGCAGCTTATTACGCAACCCAGGGTATCACATAGATATCTGCAGGCAATGAGGCAACGTGGCGTGGGCACAGCCTAAAGCAGGATATGGAACGAGTCGGTTTTTAGTCAGTAAGAGACACTTACTCTCGCTTTACCCTGGGCGGGAGAAGTCATTTGATGATTTTCCCCTGAATAAAAGGGTATCAACTATCACCTATTTATATAAAAAAATTAACTAAATCAATCGTGATGGTTTTTGCGTGAAAAAATTACAAACATATGTACATCTATACTTTGACACAGACTTTCACATTTATAATAATTTTATACCTAAGTAGAATAATAGGATTCTTAGACACATTGAACTTACGAACGCTTTCCAATAGGACACCCACCTCATTTTAACAATGTTTACATAAAAAAATGTCCCTTTAAAACAACTTGAATGCTTTACAAGTCGGTAGAAAGGTTTTAACTATTATTATTTTTCAATCTACCGACAGCGTGTACTTTTAATTTGTAAGAAAATTTCTTTTGTTTTCTGTTGACAGTTCATTTTACAGTACAATGTTACGTCAACCGGCAACCCACGGACGCCGGACCAAGTTGACGTAACCAAGTTTGAATAATGAGAAAGTTTATAGGTTGTTTTTAAAAGTTTATACTTACTTAGATGCAATTTTGTTGTTTGATTTGTTGTGGGCACGGCTTCAAACCAAATCAAATCAAAATCATTTATTTCAACTAAACGATAAATAGGTACTTTTGAAACGTCAAAATAGAATAGTAGTCTGTCAGTCTGTTCGTCAGTGAAGCTGGGTGCTCGTTCCAAATTGTAGTTTCGAATGGAGAAGAACGAGCAAGAAACTCCATCGTTACTCTTTTTAAAAAAAAATGTTTAACAATTCACCAATAATACATTTTTATACATTACTGTACCCCTATTTGAGAACAATGCAGAGACAAGTTGTTAATAAAAAGGAACAAATGATGGTATCTATCATTAAAATTTTAATCCTTTGTCGTCTCGAACATGGCGCTCACATATGCGTACTCACAATCTAAAGGAATGCTTCTATATAAACTCATTCAAGGTTTCATTAATTTTGAGAATTTCAATAACTACTGACTACATATTTGAGTATTGTCCAGTGGAGCCGAACCAACATGCTGCCAGGCATTCTTATCCTCAATATAATCTGAAAGTTTGTAGTATGCCTGTCTACATAATTCGCGTTTAATATAAGTTTTAAATTTTCGTTCATTAAGATTTAATACACTTCTTGGAATTTTATTGTAACAATTGTGTAACAAATGTCCAGTGGAGCCGAACCAACATGCTGCCAGGCATTCTTATAATCTTCGAAGACGTTGTTATCGAATGCTAATCGCCGATTCTAAAAAAAAAACAATCCAAACTAATATTATAATAAAATGCGAAAGTAACTCTGTCTCTCCGCCTTTTCTTCACGCCTAGACTACTGAACCGATTTCTGTGACCGATATAGTATGGAACTCGAGAAAGGACATAGGATAGTTTTTATACCAAAAATCTGCAAGAAGTCACTGTTCTACGCGAATGGAGTCGAGGTCAAAAGCTAGTAAATAAAAATCCGCCAGGCAAGGCAGATGTTGGGCTGTGGCGACCCCACGGACCTGACTCCAAGGACATATCCGTTCCTCATCTATTCTATAGATAGATCTATCTATCTCTCAAATCTAGATTTCCGTACATTGTTTTCCTTCATCGTATGTCGTGGTGGTTAAGAAGCCCGCTTCTCATGCATGAGGGTGTGGGTTCCAAACCTGGCTAGTACCAATGTGACTTTTTCCAAGTTTTACTCGCACATATGTACTTTATATGATTATTTAGACACCACTGACATACGCTAAAGGAAAACATTGTAAGGAAACCTGGACTTATCATTTCTAATTATAAGTTTGAAATCGTCAATCCGTCTTCAGCAAGCGTGGTGATTAATGCTCAAACCTTCTCCGTGTGAGAAGAGGCCTTTGCTCAGCAGTGGGTACAATTATAGGCTGATGATGATGTCAGTGGTGTCCAAATACTCGAAAAACGTCCTCATGCATTAGAACCAGGTGCCTTAACCACCGGGCCATCATGACGCCATGTCTAAAAATAGTTTATAAATAATTGATGTATAATTTTAGCCGTATCATTACATAAGCGGCTTAAATACAGAGGTACTCACTAGTCCCTCTAAAGAGGTCTGAGGGAGGTAATCCCTCTCGTTTCAAATACATGTGACCGCGTATTTTGAAATGCTTAACATAGGCTAAGATATGGATGATGGTATTTCTTCGCCTCAAATATATATTAATAAGAAAGAAAGAAAGAAAAATAATATAAATAATAAATAATAAAAATAATATCTTCTGATTTATCCAAGACATGTACCTGGGACGCGCCGGACTTCAGTGTTCCGGTGTTTTCATTGTTGATCTACTGTAGATCAGCGGTTATGGGAATAATTTTTTTTTTATGCCACTGCTGAGCAAAGGCCTCTTCTCATACGGAGAAGGTTTGAGCATTAATCACCACGCTTGCTCAATGCGGGTTGGCGATTTAAAACTTATAATTGGAAATTATAAACCCATGTTTCCTCACGATGTTTACCTTCACCGTATGTCAGTGGTGTCTAAATAATCATAGAAAGTACTTACCTATAACTGGGAAAAAGTCACAGTCGTGGTACTTGCCAGGTTTCGAACCCACACCCTCATGCATGAGAAGCGGGCTCCTTCATCCTTGATTACTCTATCTATAAAAAACCGCATCAAAATCCGTTGCACAGTTTTAAAGATATAAGCTTACATAGGCATATAGGGACAGAGAAAGCGACTTTGTTTTATACTATGTATGTAGTAAAGTGTATTACCGAAAATGGGTGTGTCATCCACATTACCGGCCTACTTTCATTACAAGAATAATTGTTATACTAAAACGACTAAAACAATCATACACACACACACACACCCACCGTTTTATTTCGGGGCGTAAGTAATGATGACAATAAGCGATGATTGCATTATTATTATTGCGAGATTATTTTTATTATTTGGTGTAATAATCTTACTATTATTAAGAGAATAAACTTCCTTATTGGTCTAGTGTTTATAGGTGTAAGATAAACATATATTTTTACATGTCGTGGGTGAGTTACGAGTGCGTTGCCGACCTTTTAGGGAACAGGGTTTTGGTGAAAGCTGGCAAGTAGCAGTGGTATGATAATTAAATTAAAAAAAGTATCAATGTCACTTTATGCAAGTTCCATATATGTACTTTCTATGGTTATTTAGACACCACTGACATGCGGTGAAGGAAAACATCGTGAGGAAACCTGGACTTTAATTATAAGTTTGAAATCGCCAATCCGCATTGAGCAAGCGTATAGTGATTAATGCTCAAACCTTCTCCTAGTGTGAAGAGGCCTTTGCTCAGCAGTGGGCACTTATGGGCTGATGACGATGATGATGATGAAACGTATTTTTAATTAGATTTTATGGTCAGCAAAAGAGCAATGGCGGAGCCCATGGACCCTCGTAACACTGAAGTAGTTACAAGTGCGTTGCCAGCCTTTTGGGGATAAAGGGGTTTTGGGGATTTAGGCATTGGCGCGTAATGGGATGAGGGGAAGGATTGGGCCTCCGGTAACCACATTCTAACGGCGAAATATATCGCTGTGGTTGTTTCACGCTGGTTTTCTGTGAGACCATGGTGTCAATCCGGTCTAGCTGACCCATTCGTGCCGAGGCATGGCTCTCCCACATGAAATAAATATGGAATTTTATGAACAGACTATAAGCAATCGGCGGAGCCCATGGGCACTCCTAACACCAAAGTAGTTCAAAGCGTTGCCGGCCTTTTGGGGATAAGGGGTTTTGGGGATTTAGGGACTGGAGCGTAATGGCATCAGGGGAAGTATTGGGCCAAAGTTACCACATTCTGTAGTTATTTCACGCAGATTTTCTGTGAGGCCGTGGTATCACTCCGGTCGAGCCGAAGCATGGCTCTCCCACACTTATAACTTTCTTTTAACACTTACTTAGTATAAAACGAATACAATATCCTGATATTAAATACATATTTTAAAATATGAAATCTTAAGTTCAACATGTCTGAGTTTAACAATGTCGATCACAGCGTGGCTTCGATATCTCTCAGCGGGATGTTTAAAGCATTGAAACAGTTTTATATATGTATTCTTTAATCTTAAGTGGAAATCATAATCTGAAAAGGGTAATCTTTTTGTATTTAATGATTTTAACACGGATTTTAAATAATATAGTAAACTATCAGTTAGATAGGAAATGCCGGCTTCATCTAGTTTTTCACATACAAATTGACGTGTAAAAGCGCCGTTTTATGGCATATTTGCAAAAATAAATTCATTGTTTCATTGTATCAGCCACGCGTCGCTGTGGTTCTTGTCATATTACATATGGACAAATAATTTGCAATAAAATAATATTGTGACTATAAATTGAGATGTAAGCTATCCTATCTTTCAAGTTGGATCAAAATGCACACGGAATGCAAATCAAATTTAAAATCGGTTTAGTAGTTTAGGAGTCCATCGCGGACAAACACGTGACACGAAATTTTTATATATAAGATAAGAGAAGAGTGTAGAGATTGTCCAGTCAACTGATGGTAGCGAGGTTCACTGTCCAGTGACACACGTACGCTGGTATCGTCATGAGCTAATGTTGACATGTAAACAGCGACTCATGTAGTGTAGAGATTGTCCAGTCAGCTGATGGTAGCGAGGTTCACTGTCCAGTGACACACGTACGCTGGTATCGTCATGAGCTAATGTTGACATGTAAACAGCGACTCATGTAGTGTAGAGATTGTCCAGTCAACTGATGGTAGCGAGGTTCACTGTCCAGTGACACACGTACGCTGGTATCGTCATGAGCTAATGTTGACATGTAAACAGCGACTCATGTAGTGTAGAGATTGTCCAGTCAACTGATGGTAGCGAGGTTCGCTGTCCAGTGACAACCGTACGCAGGTATCGTCATGAGCTAATGTTGACATGTAAACAGCGACTCATGTAGTGTAGAGATTGTCCAGTCAACTGATGGTAGCGAGGTTCACTGTCCAGTGACACACGTACGCTGGTATCGTCATGAGCTAATGTTGACATGTAAACAGCGACTCATGTAGTGTAGAGATTGTCCAGTCAACTGATGGTAGCGAGGTTCACTGTCCAGTGACACACGTACGCTGGTATCGTCATGAGCTAATGTTGACATGTAAACAGCGACTCATGTAGTGTAGAGATTGTCCAGTCAACTGATGGTAGCGAGGTTCACTGTCCAGTGACACACGTACGCTGGTATCGTCATGAGCTAATGTTGACATGTAAACAGCGACTCATGTAGTGTAGAGATTGTCCAGTCAACTGATGGTAGCGAGGTTCACTGTCCAGTGACACACGTACGCTGGTATCGTCATGAGCTAATGTTGACATGTAAACAGCGACTCATGTAGTGTAGAGATTGTCCAGTCAACTGATGGTAGCGAGGTTCACTGTCCAGTGACACACGTACGCTGGTATCGTCATGAGCTAATGTTGACATGTAAACAGCGACTCATGTAGTGTAGAGATTGTCCAGTCAACTGATGGTAGCGAGGTTCACTGTCCAGTGACACACGTACGCTGGTATCATGAGCTAATGTTGACCAGACTGTACCAGTCAACTGTAGCGAGGTTCACTGTCCAGTGACACACGTACGCTGGTATCGTCATGAGTTAAATGTACATGTAAACACTGTCGACTCATGTAGTGTAGAGATTGTCCAGTCAACTGATGGTAGCGAGGTTCACTGTCCAGTGACACACGTACGCTGGTATCGTCATGAGTTAATGTTGACATGTAAACAGCGACTCATGTAGTGTAGAGATTGTCCAGTCAACTGATGGTAGCGAGGTTCACTGTCCAGTGACACACGTACGCTGGTATCGTCATGAGCTAATGTTGACATGTAAACAGCGACTCATGTAGTGTAGAGATTGTCCAGTCAACTGATGGTAGCGAGGTTCACTGTCCAGTGACACACGTACGCTGGTATCGTCATGAGTTAATGTTGACATGTAAACAGCGACTCATGTAGTGTAGAGATTGTCCAGTCAACTGATGGTAGCGAGGTTCACTGTCCAGTGACACACGTACGCTGGTATCGTCATGAGTTAATGTTGACATGTAAACAGCGACTCATGTAGTGTAGAGATTGTCCAGTCAACTGATGGTAGCGAGGTTCACTGTCCAGTGACACACGTACGCTGGTATCGTCATGAGCTAATGTTGACATGTAAACAGCGACTCATGTAGTGTAGAGATTGTCCAGTCAACTGATGGTAGCGAGGTTCACTGTCCAGTGACACACGTACGCTGGTACTTTTTCTTGAAATATTTCCCACATGAATACCGGAGATATATGGCAAAACATACATAATAAAAAGCAGTCAACTTGAGAATCTTCTCCTTAATAAAGCATTCCTTAGGAAATTCGCAAAATCAGTCTCTAAATGATATTATGAAAGGATAAACTCAATTTCATATCTAGAATCAATAAATATACGACTAACGCCAAGGCACAAAAAGCCAGTAGACCACTACAGATAGGGCCCTATAGGGCTGATGTTCAGCCGGGGTTGCGGGGCAAGCGCAATAATCACGCGGCATCGGGCTAGAGCATGAGAAAAAACAGGGTAGTTTGTAGTCAGTAGGAGTCTGACACTCTTCTTCTCCTCAAATAATATCTTCTGATTTATTTCGTTGCGGGATCCAAGACAGACATTCATGTCCCTGTGACGCGGCAGACTTCAGTGTTCGAGTGTTTTCATGGTTGTATCTACTGTAGATCCTGGTGTACAGGAGTTGCAGCGGTTTTGAGAGGTTGTCAAAATAATGGCATTCCCTCTCGCCCCATTGAGAGTCAGAGAAGATATTTAATGATATTTTCCACTTAAAAATAAGCACTGAACTAGCACGTCTTTATCACACCACTGAAGTGTGTGAGAGAGTATGCCTCGGCACGAATGGGTCGGCTCGACCGGAGTGATACCACGGCCTCACAGAAAACCGGCGTTAAATAATCACAGCGTTGTGTTTCGCCGTATGAGTGAGGTTACCGGAGGACCAATCCTTCCAATTCCCCAATCCTTCCTCAATCCCTAAATCTCCAAACCCCAAATCCTTAAAGGGTCGACAACGCGCTCGTAACTCCTCCGTTGCGAGTGTCCATGGGCGGCGCTGATTGCTTACCATCAGGTAATCCGTCTGCTCGTTTGTCGATCTATTACATACAAAAAAAAAACTCCCAAAACCCGCCTAACAAGATAACCATACGACCAAGACAAAGAAAAAAAAGGGACAGCAAAAATAACTTCTTTAAGAAAAACTTTTTAAATGAACCAAAACTAACTAACTTTTTACACAGTTAAACAATTACTTAACTAACTAAACTAACTTCAATTATATATATTTACTTGTATAAATTGTTAACTTAGTTTTTTAACTTCGTTTGTCAATAAGGAAAATTGGTTACTGCTTACAAGTTTAGTTGACTTTAACTAAATAGTTTAAGTGTCCATTCTTGTTGTGTTCGATAAGTTAGTTAGTAGCTTCGGTCGGGATAAGAATTTGATACAAGTTGCTATACAAGATAGACTTTTTTATGGGATAGTTCGGCAAACGAGCATACGGATTACCTGATAGTAAGCAATCGTGTCGTGGTGGCCCCGAGGTTAAGGCTTCGTGTTCGAAACCTGGCAAGTACCAATGTGACTTTTTCCGAGTTATATGTACTTTCTATGATTATTTAGACACCACTGACATGCGGTGAAGGTAAACATCGTGAGGAAACCTGGACTTTTATAATTTCTAATTATAAGTTTGTATTCGCCAACCCGCATTGAGTAAGCGTGATGAATAATAGTTTAACCTTCTCCGTCTGAGAAGAGGCCTTTGCTCAGCAGTGGGCACTTATAGGCTGATGATAAAGCAATCAGCGCCGGCCATGGACACCCTCAACAATAGAAGAGTTACGAGTGCGTTGTCGATCTTTTGGGGATTAGGGATTTGGAGATTTAGGAGTTGGGGGTATGGAAGGATTGGGCCTCCGGTAACCTCACTCACACGGCGAAACACAACGCTTTGGATGTTTCACGCCGGTTTTCTTTAAGGCCGTGGTATCACTCCGGTTCTTTTCAGATATTTTCTGATTTATTTCGTTGGGGGTTCTAAGACAGTTGGTCATCTGTCCAACACACGTTTTAGCGATTGTGTTTTGTTTTTTTTTTTGTTTTAATCGGCGCCGCCTATCTCTACTAAAGGACTAACTATAGTCAAATTGAGTGCGTTGCCAGGCTTTTTGGTTGTTAGCGAATTTAAGGAAATTCGCCGGTTTTTGTGAGACCGTGATATCACTCCGGTCGAGCCGACCCATTCGTGCCGAAGCATGGATCTCCCACACTTAAAAATTTTAAGTACACACTTAACTACATAATATTTTCGTTATCTTTGTCAACAGGTCGTCCATTTTGTGCAACTGTCAAAGTTTCCCGCCATGTCGGTGTCACGCGTTTCGTTGTTCGTCGTGGTGGCGCTGTTGTACATGGAATGCTGCCATACAGCCTCGGTAAGTGTCTTTTTATTATTTTTTTTGTTCTCAACAAAACTAAGTAGATGGAGTAAAATTCGTGATGACCCGGAGGTCCAGGGGCCCGCTTCTCACGCGTGAGGTACACGTTTTGATTTTTCGGGTCTGAGTGATATGCAAATCTGAAATTGTATGTATAGAAAAAAATCTAGTGTGGGGCAAAGTATTTTTTTTATATCTGCATAAAAACTGTTTTTTTAATTTAAAATTAGAAATTGTAAGGTCAGGTTTTCTCACAATGTTTTCCTCATTGGTTTTCTAAGAAAAGAGGTTTTCCTTCATCGTACCTATGTCAATAGGAGGCCTGTGTCCAGCAGTGGACGACATCAGGCTGATGATGATGATGATGATGATGATGATGATGTCAGTGGTGTCTAGATAATCATAGACAGCACATGCAACTCGGAAAAACTCCACTTTTTCACATGCCAGGTTACGAAATCTTCCTTTCAGAGGCCTTTCAGATCGGTTCTTTTAATAATATTAACCGCCAGTAAAAAAAAAAGTCAAAAATTCTATTCCAATATAGATCTATTCCAATTAGAACTTTACAGGCACTTTTGAACGTCAAAACAAAATTGTAATTTATACTTCCTTTTATTTCTAGATCCCCAGGAACTACGAGGGTCGTCTGCCAGAGGAAATGCTGATGACGCCCAAGAAGAGACCCTTCTGCAATGCTTTCACTGGTATATACCTAAAGCATTTTATTAAAGAATACACTAGCTACTTCCGCGCAGTTTCACACCTGTCGCTCGGCTCCTATAGATCGTAGCTTGATGTTAATTGCCCAAAGCCTTCCTAGATAAGTGGACTAACGAACACAAAAAGAATTGTTCAAATCGAACCAGTAGTTTCTGAGATTAACACGTTCAAACAAACAAACAACTAGCGACTCGTCCCGGCTTTACACGGGTGTAAGTCGCTGATTCTAAATTTCTCCACTATTTAATGGATGTTATTTTATATACATACTAGCGCCCCCCTTCGCACGGGTCCAACTATCTCGCTATCAAAGGGTCACTTTTCCTAATCTTCCCCTCTACTTTTCTAATATTTTTTTGGGTAAGAACCTTCTCCTGTCAACAAAAAACACAACAAAAAAAGAATTAGCAAAATTGGTCGAGGCGTTGTTGAGTTATGTAGCAACACAAGATAAAGCGTAGTTTTAAAGATTGAAGCGTGACATTTTATAGCCCTTTGTCGTCTTGGATAAATGGACTAAAAACAATTGTCAATTCGAACCAGTCGTTTTGGAGATTAGCGTTCAAACAAACAAACTCTTCAGATTTATATGATTGATGACCTGACCTGATGAATAGCAATCGGTGACGCCCATAGACATAGAGATATTTTCTCTATGCCCATAGACCTTATAGGTATTATGGTTTTTTATATTTAGGGATGGTTGAGGGGAAAGATTGGGTCTTCGGTAACCTCACTCACACGGCGAAACACAACGCTGTAGTTGTTTCATGCCGGTTTTCTGTAAGGCACGGCCTTATTATATCTGAATCCTGCATAAAAACTGTTTTTTTAATGGTTTTCTGGGGGAAGATTGGGGCTCCGGTAACCTCAAAACCGGGAAACACAACGTTGTAGTTGTTTCATTTTCGTTTTCTGTAAGGCCGTGGTATTACTCCGGTCGAGCCGACCCACGGTGATTCCATTGTGACAAATCACGGCTTTTCCAATTTAAAAAAATATAAACGAATCTGAATTAAAAAATAAAACAGTATATCTAATATGATATTTAGAAAGATTGTTTGTTTTTCTGTTTCCATGTTTGCTATTATTTCGCTTTGATTTCAGGCTGTGGACGCAAGAGATCCCAACAGGCTCCCGGGATGCCCGCTCAAGAGCTGATGAGGCAGAAACAGGTAAGAATCGTCATATTTTTTATTTTTGTTAAAAGAAGAAATTGGAGATTTTTGTATTTGCGATATGTCGCGCAACGAACAGACAGATTACTTGATGGTAAGCAATCAACACTGTCTTTGGTCACCCACAACATTGGAGGAGCTGCATGAGGGTTTTGGGCATTTAAATATGTTTCGTTAGTGCTAAATAAGTACTAGCGAAACTCGCGCGATTTCACCCGCTGCTCGGCTCCATTTGATGGTAGTTTAATGTTTTATAGTCTACTAGCTACTATCTTGCGGTTTCACCCGCTGCTCGGCTCCATTTGATCGTAGCGTTATGTTTTATAGTCTATAGCACTCAAGAACATTGTAGCTATCCATCAGTGAAAGAATTTTAGCAATCCGACCAGCGGTTCCAAAGATTACCCCCTACATACAAACTTACAAATTTTACTTCTTTATAATATTAGTATAGATGTATAGATGGATGATTCTTCTTATCTTAATATCTTCTGATTTATTTCGTTGCGAGATCCATGACACGTATTGTCTTGACACGCAAGATGCGCTGACTTCAGCGCTTCGGTTTTTTCATGGTTGTTTTTTGTTTTTCTTTAATCATTTTCGCCCATGGGCTCTTGTAATAAATACCAAAAGAGTTACTACAAGTGCGTTGCCGGCCTCTTGTACATGTGGGCTATAGAGGATTAAGGATAAGGGAAGAAGGATGGTGCCTCCGATAACCTCACTCACACGGCGAAACACAACGCTGTAGTTATATTCAGAATGTCCATCTTTTTTACTCCGAATTTCCGTGCGGTATCACATCGGTCAAGTCGGGCCATTCGTGCCGAAGCATGGCTCTCCCACATTGAGTCCATGAGCTCTCGACATTCCCCTTTTTTGTGAGTTCTAAATCCTTAAACGACAGACTCTTACTGACTAAAAACCCCCCCGTTCCTTCTCCAGTTTCTAGGCCAAGGCTGCGGTACCTAAAAGCACTCCCGACAACGCTAAACTTCACACAGATAGCTACACGTAGTATTTTCAGCTGTATACAGTCTGTCACTCACATTAATACTGGCAACTGAAACGTTTTATACCCGAGTATGTCATCATAATCTTAATTAGTTCTGTTTAATTCAATTTACGATCTTGTTTTATGTTTTGTTTTAATTAATAATGGTCATTGGTTTTAAAGTCAGGTCTTTTTACGCGCTCTTAGCATTGCGGATAGAAATGTTTTTATTAGTTTATGCCTTACTGTTGCCAATAAGTGCCCATTGCTGAGCAAAGGCCTCTTCTCATACGGAGAAGGTTAGAGCATTAATCACCACGCTTGCTCAATGCGGGTTGGCGATTTCAAACTTATAATTAGTAATTATAAGTCTAGGATTCCTCACGATGTTTTATCTTCACCGTATGTCAGTGGTGTATAAATAATCATTGAATAGAAGTATATCCGTAGTAATCCGACTTCACACGGATGCAATGCCGATACTAAATTTCTCCACTATTTAATAGATGTTATCATACATATAAACCTTCCTCTTCAATCACAACATCTTTTTAAAAAAACCGCATCTAAATCTGTTACGTAGTTTTAAAGATTTAAGCATAAATAGGGATATAGGGACAGAGAAAGCGACTTTATTTTATATCCTTACTCAACTATTCATTCATATTACAAAGTAAGTGATTATTTGCTAAATAACTGTTATTACTGCACTAAAGATTTAGATGACCTTTTATAGATTAAGAATACCTAAGTAGTGCATAGTTATAACTAGATATTAAGCTAAATATTTTGTACACCAATTCGGTAGAATGTGTGAGATTCCATACACTTAACACAAACACCTATACCGGGTGTAAAAAGACACTTAACGAAGCCGAAAGCCACGTATTCTACCCATTATTTGGATCATTTTTTTCTTTAAGACCATAGCTGGGACTTGGGACCATGGGTTCTCGAGATATTGAAGGTCAAAGATGCATTTTTCATTTTTTTTGCGCAATCGAATTCTACCTAAGTATTATTACAAAACTTTTTTCCAAACATAACATAACCTGAATTTTCGATTTTTCTAAATAAATTACGCATTTGAAGTTACGAACAGTAATGTACGTAATAAATAAATGCAGACCCGCACAAAAAACATCGTGCATCTCGGTAGGATTTTTATTTTACAGAATGGTTTTGTTGTTGCAAAGTAAAACGTCGACCTATGTACTTATCACAGCGTTTTAATGCTAAGCTGTGAACCTACGCACACAATGACACGAAGCCCGTTTGCTTATATATTGCGCGCAATATTTTTTTTTTTTTTTTTTTGATACCTAAAAATAAAAGTCGTTTCCCAGTGATAATTTTAGCGTAAAGCTACTTAGTTAGAACTGCAGTATGCGTAGTTAACGGCTTCGTTAAGTGTCTTTTTACACCCTGTATTAACAATTAAGTAAAGATACACTTTTATATTTTTATGGAACGCCAATTTTGCCGGCATTGCTTATCATTTAAATAATTACATAGGGATATGGGGACAGAAAAAGCGACTTTGTTTTATACCATGTAAGTAGTTCACCGGGGATAGTGTAGCTTCCAACAGTGAATTAATTTTCCAATTCAGACATGTTGTCTCGAAGTCTATTCAATACAAAGAAACAAATAAATAATCTTTTCTCTTTATAGTATTAATATAATATAAATATACATATAATAACAATAATGATGATTTGTATTTCTTTTCCAGTATGTCGACGACGAGACCCTCGGTTCACTTCTAGATTCAGAAACCACCATTGAAGAGTTGTCCAGGCAGATCCTTTCCGAAGCGAAGCTCTGGGAGGCAATTCAAGAGGCCAGCGCGGAAATCGCTCGACGAAAACAAAAAGAATCATATTAAATCGATTACAACGAAATATCGATACCGTAGCGTTTCAAATCGATAAGTAATTTTAAAATAATCGACATTTCCGATTACTCGACTATGGATATGACGTTTGGGGTTGCCAGTTGAATAAATTGTTTCGGTTTTGGTAGTTTTTTTTGAGAAGTAGAATGGAAGAAATTGTTGATTTATTAGTAGTGTTTATGTTCAGTTGAAATAAATAATTTATAAATTCGATCACAGACACATACGTTGCCATATTTTTTATAAACAGTTTAAAAGTAGAATTGAGAAAACTAGGTACATCAAAAGATCATCCGTAGTCGAGTTCAAATATTTACAACAAAAAATCATTATTATAATGTACAACAGTATAATGTACTATTAAAGACTTCAAAAATATGAAAAAAAGATGAATGTTCACATGTAAACAGCGACTCATGTAGTGTAGAGATTGTCCAGTCAACTGATGGTAGCGAGGTTCACTGTCCAGTGACACACGTACGCTGGTATCGTCATGAGCTAATATTGACATGTAAACAGCGACTCATGTAGTGTAGAGATTGTCCAGTCAACTGATGGTAGCGAGGTTCTTATCCAAAGCAAATTTTTATACTTTTTGAAGTCTTTAATATTTGTTTTCTGAAATATTTCAAAATTTGCTACAAGTTGTATTGAATTTTTGTTTTAAATAATGTTTTAGTTAA
The DNA here is from genome assembly GCA_902829305.4 of Spodoptera exigua. Lineage (NCBI taxonomy): Eukaryota > Metazoa > Arthropoda > Insecta > Lepidoptera > Noctuidae > Spodoptera > Spodoptera exigua. Next base: position 2,884,696 of record LR824630.2, on the reverse strand, counting down.
GTTTATAACTAGGAGGTGACTTAGTAATAAATAAATTTAATAATAATTAAATAATATTGTTAGTTTTTGATTGTAATAAACTAGAAAAGGATATTAAAATATCCGTGGTGAAAATTAGTATTTGTGTTTCAATAAAATTATCCTTATTCATCATCAGCCTATAAGAGCCCACTGCTGAGCAAAGGCCTCTTCTCATACGAGAAAGGTTAGAGCATTAATCACTACGCTTGCTCAATGCGGGTTGGCGATTTCAAACTTATAATTAGAAATTATAAGTCCAGGTTTCCTCACGATGTTTACATTCACCATATGTCAGTGGTGTCTAAATCAATATAGAAAGTACATACAACTCGGTAAAAGTCACATTGGTACTTGCCAGGTTTCGAACCCTCATGCATGAGAAGTGGGCTCCTTAACCTCCGGGCCACCACGACTATTATCCTTATTATGTGACATTAATGATATCTTAGAAATAACTTAAAATACTTATTGATAGACAGGGCCGGCCCCTGGTGTGAGCAAATCCTCTCAAAAGCCTTTTTGTGATGGAAAAATCATCGAATAATTTCTCTCTTCTAGGGTTAGGTAGTGTCAGACTCTTACTGACTAAACACCCCCCTGTTCCTTCACCTAGTCTGGACCGAGGTCGCGGTGCCTCATTGCGCTTACCCCGCAACCCCGGCTGAACATCAGCCCTATAGGGCCCCGTCTGCGGTGGTCTATTTTGGCTCTTTGAGGCGCGCGCGGAACGCTACGCGCCGTACTCTCGGGTCTGGTTTTGGTCGGGCGGCAAGCTTCCCTTACTCGCCGTCCGCAGACCCGCGCTTACGGTGGCCGGAGATTTCGTGAGGAAACCTGGGTTTATAATTTCTAATTATAAGTTTTATATCGCATATCTGCCTTGAGCGAGCGTGGTGAACCTTCTCCGTGTGAGATTTGAAGAAAGTTTTAACTTTTTAGCGTCTGCTTCTGTATAAGATACTAGCTTTTGCCCGCGACTTCGTTCACGTGGAATAGTGACATCCTGCAGATTTTTTGGTATAAAAACTATCCTATGTCCTCGAGTTTCAAACTTTGTCTGTACCAAATTTCACACGAATAGGTTCAGTAGTTTAGGCGTGAAGAAAAGACAGACAGAGTTACTTTTGAATTTATAATATTAGTTAGGATTAGGATTTGCATTTCAAGTTTATTAAAAACTAGCAACTCGCTGGTAGGCTCCATTTAATCGTAGCGTGATGTTTTATAGCCTATAGCACTCAGGAACATTGTAGCTATCTATCAGTGAAAGAATTTTGGCAATCCGACCTCCGGTTCCAAAGATTACCCTTTACATACAAACTTACAAACATACTTACAAACTTACAAATTTTACCTCTTCAAAACTAGTGATCCGCAATATTTCTCCTCTATTTAGTAGATTATACTATACATACATATAAAGTATATAAACCTTCCTCATCAATCACTTTATGCCATTTAAAAAAACCGCATCAAAATCCGTTGTGTAGTTTTAAATATTTAAGCGTACATAGGGATATAGGGGGCAGAGAAAGCGACTTTGTTTTATATTAAGTATGTAGAGAAAAAAAAACGACAAGAAATAAAGAAAGAAAACAAGAATTTTTTCTTGTGGCCTATAGGCAGCTAGGCCATACCTATTACTCAGCCGGGGTTGCAGGTTAAGCGCAATGATTCACCGCGGCCTCGGCCCAGAGCAGGAGACGGAACAGGGGGGTTTTTAGTCAGTAAGAGTCTGACACTCTCTCTCGCCTTACCATGGGCGGGAGAAGTCATTTGAAAAAAAAAACTTGATTAACGTAAAGACACTTGTGCCTGTAACTCAACTCCTACTACTTACAATTTGATTCCATATATACAAATACACAAGTAGGTACAAGATTTTACTTTTTTTTACTCGTATTTCACGTACAAATTATTTCACCTAAGCAATATCAGTCGGGGGGAAATAAGTGGAGTCTTTGTTCGTCTGGGATTTAATTCAGCGAAGTGCAGCGAGGCGAATTTCAACTTAGGGCTGATTCTTCAATGGTAAGACTAAAAATACCTGGGGAATAATTGTGATGCTGTCGCGTCAGAATGTTTGTAAAAGACAGTGACAGCAACAATTTTTTTGCTCAGATAACGTTTATTTGACTATTGAAAAATCAGCCCTAAATGATGTAGTGCTCAGCTGTTACTGTCTTGTCATTCTCGCTCGCATATCTCATGTTTTGGGGGTCGCAGAGTCAAAGTGGTCGTGGTGGCCCGGAGGTTAAGGAGCCCGTTTCTCATGCATGAGGGTGTAGCTTCGAAACCTGGCAAGTACCAATGTGACTTTTTCCGAGTTATATTTACTTTCTTTGATTATTTAGTCACCACTGACATGCGGTGAAGGTAAACATCGTGAGGAAACCTGGACTTATAATTTCTAATTATAAGTTTGAAATCGTCAGCCCGCATTGAGCAAGCGTGGTGATTAATGCTCAAACCTTCTCCATGTGAGAAGAGGTCTTTGCTCGGCAGTGGGCACTTATAGGCTGATGATGATGGAGTCAAAGTCAAGGTCATATGCAAGGCATTTGTTTTACTGTGGGAGAGCCGAAGTTCAGCTCGAATGGGTCGGTTGAACTGAAGTGATACCATGGCCTCACAGAAAACCGGCGTGAAACACACACAGCGTTGGGTTTCACCGTGTGAGTGAAGTTGCCGGAGACCTAATCTCTTTATAATATCATAGTATTGATCTATATATCCATAGAGTTTATACAGAAGCATTCTTTTAGATTGTGAGTACGCATATGTGAGCGCCATGTTCGAGACGACATAGGATTAAAATTTAATGATAGATACCATCATTTGTTCTTTTTTATTTACAACTTGTCTCTGTATTGTTCTCACATAAGGGTAATAATAATGTATACTCAATGTATTATTAGTGAAATCGAAAAACTAATAATAACTTTTAAAAAGAGTGGAGTTTTTTGCTCGTTCTTCTCCATTCGAATCTACAATTTGCAATGAGCACCTAGCTTCACTGACGAACAGACTGACTGACTACTATTCTATTTTGACGTTTCAAAAGTACCTATATGTATGTATTTATGGTTTAGTTGGAGTAAATGATTTTGATAAAGAGAAAGAGAGAGAGAGAGGGAGAGGGAGAAGGAGAAGGAGAAGGAGAAGGAGAAGGAGAAGGAGAAGGAGAAGGAGAAGGAGAAGGAGAAGGAGAAGGAGAAGGAGAAGGAGAAGGAGAAGGAGAAGGAGAAGGAGAAGGAGAAGGAGAAGGAGTAGGAGAAGGAGAAGGAGAAGGAGAAGGAGAAGGAGAAGGAGAAGGAGAAGGAGAAGGAGAAGGAGAAGGAGAAGGAGAAGGAGAAGGAGAAGGAGAAGGAGAAGGAGAAGGAGAAGGAGAAGGAGAAGGAGAATTTATTTATTTGCAAACTAAGTGTATACATAGGTCTTATTGCTAGTGGCACTTAAAAACTTAGTAGCCTTTTCCAGGCATTGCAAACATACTAGAGGGTAGATACTTGTTACTAATATTATACTTATTAATAATTAATTAGAAAATAAATTTACACAATTAAAAGAGATCATTTTTAGTGGATCGCTGTATTAATATTAAATAATATTTCTGAGTAGGTAGGTACTATTATAAAATTTATAATTTTGATCATCATAGATATGTATATTATTTTCTGCTTATTTAAGTAGTATTTTTATATATATTCACGTGTTTTTATAAATTAATATTTAGTTAAATTATCGTTATTTATTTATAGATATATTTAAAAATTCCTCTACCGAATAAAAGCATTTGTTTATTAGAAAGGATTTCAGTTTTCTATCAAATGTTATTAAGCTGGTTTCCTTTTTTATATCTTGTGGCAGGTTGTTATATATTTTTATAGCCATATATTGTGGACTTTGGTTTAACATTTTAATTCGAGAGGGTGGAAGATATAGTCGGTTTTTTGTGGCGGGTGTTTATGTTGTGTATATCTCGTATTTCAGTGAATGTGTGAATGTTTTTGAATACAAAATTACAAATGTCGTGTATATATATTGAAGGTAATGTTAGTAGTTTGTATTTTTGGAAATATGGTTTACAACTTTCTCTATTATTTATATGGGCCAGAATTCTAATACACTTCTTTTGCAGTACAAATAGTTGATGCATGTTGACGCTGTTTCCCCATAATATTACTCCGTACCTTAACCAAGAATAGGCGTATGCGTAGTAAGCTGAAAGTGCGGTTTTGAAATTTGTACTGTGTTTTAATTGAAAAAGGGCGTAAGTGAATCTTGAGAGTTTATTTTTTACTTCATCAATGTGGTTTTTCCAATTTAGATTGGTGTCTATTTGTATACCTAAGAGTTTAAAAGTTTGTACTGTGTCTATTGGTGTGTTATTATATTTTATGTTTATTTGGAGAGGGTGGGTTTTATATGAACGGAATTGAATTATTTTGGTTTTGCTGTAATTAATTTCTAGGTTATGGTCTTGAAGCCAATGTGTGACGGTTTGTAATGTGTTTTGTACTAGTTGGTCTGGGATTTCGGAATTTTCGCGTTTTATTAACAGGGAGATGTCGTCAGCAAATAATACGGGTAAGATTTTATTTTTGTCGAATGATTTTGGTAAGTCGTTGATATAGATTAGAAAGAGAACGCATCCGAGCACACTTCCCTGGGGTATTGAGCAGGTTAGTGGTCTTGTTTTTGATCTAACTGTTTCTATTTTATGTGTTTTTTCGTTATGGTATTCTATTTGTACTATCTGTTTTCTATTATTTAAGTAGGATTTAAACCACTGGTATGCAGGTCCTCTCACACCTGAACCATACAGTTTAGTTAAAAGAATATCGTAAGAAACTTTATCATATGCCTTCGTCATATCTAACAATATTCCTATTCCAGCTTTTTTATCGTTAATGGTTTGGAGAGCCATTTGTACATATTTATACACCGCTAATGTTGTAGATCTAGTTTTTCTGAAACCGTTCTGAGAGTCATCCAGTATGTTGTTCTTTTCTAGGAAACTGTAGAGTCTATTGCACATTGCTTTTTCGAATATCTTAGAGAATGTTGGCAGAAGGGCTATTGGTCTATAGTTGCTCGGCACATTTGTATTGTCTTTTTTATGGATTGGTTTAATTAGTGATATTTTTAGCGAGTCAGGAAATTCACCATCTTGGAAACTTTGATTAATTAAGTATGTCAAAGGTTTGGAAAGTTCTTCAGCACATTGTTTTAGTAGAGTGGGGGGGATGTCGTCGATACCTGAGCTGTGTTTAGTTTTTGTAAGCTGTATAATTTTATAAATTTCTTTTTGATTTACAGGACGTAGATACATTGAATATATTGGTGGGTTTATAACTGGTCGCCCCGTTTTATTTATATTTGTATTAGAAGTCGTTTCACCAACTGTAGCAAAGAAGTCGTTGAATATGTTGCTGATTGTTACTGGGCATTCTATTTTATCGTTATTTACTGTAAGGTTTATGTTTTCATGTTTCTTTAGTTTTATTTTTCGTGTTTTTGTGTTTATAATTTTCCACATGGTTTTAGTTTTGTTATTTGATTTCTCCATTTGTTTTATATATTCTTGTTTTTTAGACAGTTGTACACTACGTTTTAAAATTTTATCAAATAAATTATAGTATCTTTTTATTATTTCGTTGTTGTTAGTTTGGTTTAATATTATTTTTAATGACCTTTTATGTTTACAAGACTTTTTTATACCGGTTGTGAGCCATCCTTTATATGGTGTGTTTTTGAATTTAATATTTTGTAAGGGTATGTGTTGATTTAATTTTTCTATTACTATTAAAATGAATTTAGTATAGTTTATATTTACATTATTTTTAGTTTGAATTATATCGTCCCAATTAATTTCTTTTAATGAATTTTTAAAATTTATTATTTTATTTTGACTAAATATTCTTTTTTGTATATACCAAATTTTATTATCATTTTTATTTTTTACCGAGTTCAATTTAACGTTTATTGCTTTGTGGTCAGAGAGACCGTAGTCGTGTATGTATGCTTTATTTACAATTTCTTTGTAATTTGTAAACAGAAGGTCTATGCATGTGGATGTAGTTTTAGTTTCTCGTGTGGGTTCGCGTATTAGTTGGCAAAAATTGTATGATTTCATAAAGTTTAATAGATCTTGTGATCGAGAGTTCTTTTTGAGCATATTTATGTTAAAGTCTCCGCCTATTATTACATATTTATTTTTCGTTTTTAGTTTATTCAAAAGTTTTTCCATTTGCTCATAAAATATATTAATATCACGATCCGCTCTGTATAGTCCTATTAATATACAATTTAGTTCAGGTATTTCTATTGCACTTAGTTCAATTATAAATTCTTTAGAATAATTTACAATGTCATTTCGTTCAATGTAATTTAAACTATCTTTAACATACAAACAAACCCCGCCTCCTTCATATAATTCACGACAGAAAATAGATGCTAATTTATATCCCGGGAACTGGATAGAATCACAGTAATGATAATTTTTCCATAGTTCAGAAAGTGACAATATAGTAATATTAGAATCTAACAATATTTCTTCAAGTAAGCTTATTTTATTTCCTATACTTTGTATGTTTTGGAAAGTTATGTTGAAGTTAGTAGCGAAATGTCCGGTTATGATTTCGATTGTTACTTGATGTCGTTATGTCTGGTTGCTGGGTAGTTCTTTGGGAGTCTTTCTCAGATGTACTAGCGTTTATTGAGTTGTTTTCATTTTCTCTGGATAGGTATCTCGAGGTGTTTTGGGTCTCTTCAGCTGTGGATTGTGTATATGTTGTGACTTCTTTATAATTTATAAAAAGCTTATTGTTTTTTATAAAAGCGTGTTGGCCTTTGTTTCTAGCTTCTCTTAGGTTTTTCCGAAGTTCGTTTCGATGCTGTAGTGACTTTTTGTCCAGGAATGGTCCGACTGCTAATCCTGTATTTTTGAAAGCTCTTCCATTATTTATTATATATTTTGTCATTCGCTTGCTAATTAATTCTATAGTCAATGGTCGTTTCCCTCGTCTTATCCCTATTCGCTTAATTTCTTCTATGTATGGGTTTATATCAATATTCATTATTTCATGGAATACTCTTGAAACACGGTCATATAGGTCATTTTCATTTTCATGATGGTTCTCAGACAGTCCATAAAGTACAACTGTTTTGTTATTTTCCAAAGCCTGTAGTTGTTGCTCAATGTTCTCTATTTTATTATTTAATAAGTTAATTTGGTCCTGCAAATTGTTCTGGATGTCTGCTAAGTTTTTTGTATTTTGTGTCATTTCAGCCTGGAGTGTAGTTAATGTGTCTTTAAATTCTGTTTGGATAGCGTTTATAACATCCTGAAGGAGAAGGAGAAGGAGAAGGAGAAGGAGAAGGAGAAGGAGAAGGAGAAGGAGAAGGAGAAGGAGAAGGAGAAGGAGAAGGAGTAGGAGAAGGAGAAGGAGAAGGAGAAGGAGAAGGAGAAGGAGAAGGAGAAGGAGAAGGAGAAGGAGAAGGAGAAGGAGAAGGAGAAGGAGAAGGAGAAGGAGAAGGAGAAGGAGAAGGAGAAGGAGAGGAGAAGGAGAAGGAGAAGGAGAAGGAGAAGGAGAAGGAGAAGGAGAAGGAGAAGGAGAAGGAGAAGGAGAAGGAGAAGGAGAAGGAGAAGGAGAAGGAGAAGGAGAAGGAGAAGGAGAAGGAGAAGGAGAAGGAGAAGGAGAAGGAGAAGGAGAAGGAGAAGGAGAAGGAGAAGGAGAAGGAGAAGGAGAAGGAGAAGGAGAAGGAGAAGGAGAAGGAGAAGGAGAAGGAGAAGGAGAAACTATATACAAATTATAGACATTTAAAAAGTTGTTGATTGTTTTATATTTATTTATTTTAAAATCTTGTTTGTTGCAGAAGTATTATAGAAGATGATGAGGCATTCAAATAACGGTTACTACAGCTGTTTGGCAGCCATCTTGGTCGTCATCAGCTTTTCTGCGAGTGGTGAGTTGAGTACTCTAGATTCCATTTTCAGCTTTATTACGTTCGGGAACGCTGTAATAGCAGCGGTAAGACCCCTCTTTTAAGAATTGGGATGTCGTCTCCTCTTTCTGCGAGGCAGTGATGCTCGCAAAGGAGGAGGCGGAGCGCGTGAGGGTCTCACGCCCAAGCCGCTCAGTAGGTGACACACCGAGCGTCGGGGATCAAAAATTGGTCTCGGGCCACCGTAAACGCGGGTCTGCGGACGGTGAGTAAAGGTAGCTCGCCGCCTCGACCAGAACCAGACCCGAGCGTACGGCGCATAGCGTTCCGCGCGCGCCTCAAACTTTCAGCTAGTGCGTATGAGGTCTTTTCGAGACAAAGTCAAAGAACCTAGCAGTGCGTATGGGTCTTTTAAGTTTCACAAAATCGTTGGTTAGAACATATTTAATATCATACCCAATTGTGATAGAAATAGCTTGAAACTTTACTGTTAAATTGAGGCCTTTTCAACCTTATTTTATTTTAACTTAGCTTTGTGAAGTTTAAGATAAAAGATAAAAGATAAAAGATAAAAGATAAAAGATAAAAGATAAAAGATAAAAGATAAAAGATAAAAGATAAAAGATAAAAGATAAAAGATAAAAGATAAAAGATAAAAGATAAAAGATAAAAGAAAAAAGATAAAAGATAAAAGATAAAAGATAAAAGATAAAAGATAAAAGATAAAAGATAAAAGATAAAAGATAAAAGATAAAAGATAAAAGATAAAAGATAAAAGATAAAAGATAAAAGATAAAAGATAAAAGATAAAAGATAAAAGATAAAAGATAAAAGATAAAGATAAAAGATAAAAGATAAAAGATAAAAGATAAAAGATAAAAGATAAAAGATAAAAGATAAAAGATAAAAGATAAAAGATAAAAGATAAAAGATAAAATAAAAGATAAAAGATAAAAGATAAAAGATAAAAGATAAAAGATAAAAGATAAAAGATAAAAGATAAAAGATAAAAGATAAAAGATAAAAGATAAAAGATAAAAGATAAAAGATAAAAGATAAAAGATAAAAGATAAAAGATAAAAGATAAAAGATAAAAGATAAAAGATAAAAGATAAAAGATACATTTTAGTGGTTCAGACATACTTTGCCAGGAAGGCATGCAAATTTTAACAGGGAGAACACAGAATTTAAGTGCTTTTATATTAAATTAAATAGAAATAATAATAACAGGCATCTCGGTAGTTAACAAGGCTTTCAAAATTATTATTATCAATCCCGATTACAATACTCTATATAACAAAATCTTAAAAATTCACTTATACTATAATAGGTATGTTTTTTTCAACAGTTCGAATCGTCTTTTCAATATGGGCAATTCTTTCCAGTGTTTAGGTATTTTCTTATGGATCAGTGCTGCACACGGTGCTGCAAGTCGATTCTATAAAATTTGTTTGATTTTGAATCGTGTTCGAGTGCGAAGTGAGCGTCAAAATGACGAAAATTAAATTTTAGAATGCCACTTTTAACGTCATTTTATACTTTATCTATCAAAATGTTGCTGTCAATTTAGTTCAACTCGCAAAGTGTAGCGCTAGTGTGCTACTCACAGTGGATTCAGATTCGAATTTTAGAATGAAGTCTTACAGAATCACACTGCTGTTTCAGCTGCTTGCAGACACAGTTTGATTATAACACAAATCAATTTGAATACATTATTTATTTATATAAACATAAACTGGTAAATAAGCATAAAGCACATAATATTACATATAAAAATCAGTCATATTTTTCAGAATTTTTTTTTTCACGAGAAAGTAAGTTTAGTATTCAATCCAAGCCATTTCCAAACATATCTTCTGGAGGGTAGGGTTGGTATTCGGTGTTCATCCATAGGTCTGCGTTAGGATCTTCTTCAATAAAGGACAGCAGATCTGCCATCGGTCTATTGTCCTTCAAGCCTTGAGGTCTGAAATGGAGCTGGAACGATTTAAAAAAAAATTTCGTTACATTATTCTCATAAATATAATTATGTCGCAGAATTTTTTCGTTGGTCCTAAATGTATGTCCTATCACGGGCTGCAAACGAGCAGACGCATTACCTGATGGTAAGCAATCAGCGCCGCCCATGGACATCCGCAACGGAGCAGTTACGAGTGCGTTGTCGACCTTTTTGGGGATTAGGTTGTAGAGATTTTGGGATTGGGGAGGCTAAGGATTGGGATCGATAACATCACACACATCGTTGTTTCACATCGGTTTTCTGTGAGGCCGTGGTATAACTCCGGTTGAGCCGACCCATTCGTGTTGAAATATGGTTTCACTTTCAACACTTGAATCCTACCTACGGGTTTGAAACCACGTGTTGGTAATCATTGTGCGCCATCCTAATATTTGTCGGTCAGGACACACCAGGCGCTGGTGCCCTCCCAGGGTGCGGGGAGAGGAACGGTTGGTCCGGTCCGTGAGTAGGAACTTACACGTCAAAAACGCAACGTTGTGGTTGTTTCACGCCGATTTTCTGTGAAGCCGTGGTATCACTTCGTGACAAACATAAACATATTCGTGCCAAAGCATGGCCATACTTAAAATTAATATTCCAATATCAAATGTTAATGGCAGAAGTTACCTAAGCGACACGTGGCACCCTCTTGTAGCACAGATAAAGCTGACAGCACTACTTTCTAAAAAATTCATCAAAGAACTTTTAATTCAGTTGTCTATTGGCGTCACAGATTGCTTACCATCAGGGGAATTGTGGCTACCATTATAGTATAACAGTATCGCTGATAGGAATTACCTGTGCGACATGTGGCGCCCTCTTCCGACGCAGGTAGTTGAAGCAGCACGCGCGGAAGCGCCGCGTGCCGCACGACGCGGCGCACTCGCTCCCGCAAGAGTCACACGATGACCACACGCTGCTCACTGAAACAAACAAACTCCATAAATTCATAATTATATGAACCTACTTCGAGAGACGATCTCCGGCCACCGTAAGCGCGGATCTAAGGACGCGAGTAAGGGTAGCTCGCCGCCCGACCAGAATCAGACCCGAGCGTGCGGCGCGTAGCGTTCCGCGCGTGCCTCAAAGAGCCAATAGACCACCACAGACGGGGCCCTACAGGGCTGATGTTCAACCGGGGTTGCGGGGTAAGCGCAATGAGGCATCGCGACCTCGGCCTAAAGCAGGAATAGCAACGGGGGGGTTTTTAGTCAGTAAGAGTCGGACACTCTCTCGCCTTACCCTGGGCGAGAAAAATCATTTGATGATTCTCCCCAGACTAAAAATACGACTCCTTGCACGACCAGAGTGAAACAAATGCCTTGTGTTTGTGAGGTTCGGGGTGGACCAAGCCGTCCCCAATCACGGGACCAAATGGCAAGTATCCCTATCATATAAAAAAAGAAATTTCCAAATCGGTCCAGGCGTCCCCGAGTAATCGGTGTACACACATAAACAAAAAATATATACGCGTTGAATTAAGTCATCGGCTGGAAAAAGAAATTATTTCTGTGTAAACTAATATTATAAATGCGAAAGTTACTTGATGTTTGTAACTCAATCACTCTAAAACGGCTGGACAAAATTTTGCACAGACATAGGATACACTCCGGAATAGGACATATGCTACTTTTCATCAACATACAACGCGAGCGAAGCCGTGGGCGGAAGCTAGTTAAAAATATTTACCAATAAACACCAGTGCTAGGAACACAGTTAACTTGAACATTTTTCAAAATAAAAATACTTGTATTTTATTTTTCTTGATACCTCTGTCACAAATTGTGAGACACTGCCGATATTCACGCAGCTACCCCTTTTATATAGTCATACAGTTTACTTAACATTCCTATAAGTAGGCGGCTTTATCTAGTTTCGCTTTTTAGCCTACAATATTTTTCTACCTAGATTTTATTGAAGCTATATCTACATATGTATCTGTACTGTGTGTAGTTATGCTACATTTTTTTTTGTTTTTAAAGATCGCCGTATCCGATAAATAAGATTTTGTCCTGTGTCGTGTACAATTTCGCATACATATGACACCAAGACCCGGAACAACAATTTGTGGATCAAAGAGTTGTTCCGTGCTGGAATCGATGCCGCGACACGTTGCACGGTAGCCAGTTGCCCAGCCCGAGAGATGATCTCCGGCCACCGCAAGAGCGGATCTGCGATGGCGAGTAAGGGTAGCTCGCCGCCCGACCAAAACCAGACCCGAGCGTAACGGCGTGTAGCGTTCCGCTCGCGCTTCAAAGACTCAATAGACCACCACAGACTATACTGAACATCAGCCTATAGGGCACCCCCTATAGGGCTGATGTTCAGCCGGGGTTGCGGGTTAAGCGCAATGAGTCACCGCGGCCTCGGATCAGAGCAGGAGAAGATACGGGGGGTTTTTAGTCAGTAAGAGTCTGACAATCTCTCGCGCCTAACGCTGGGCGGGAGAAGTCATTTGATGATTTTCCCCTGACAATTGTCCAGCTGTTGCACCAACCGTGCAGTCGAACATATGTAGATCTGATGTCGGAGGACATCGGTATCACCTGGGTCGAGCCGACCCATTCGTGTCGAACTTCGTTCACTGCGTAAAAATAGACCCGATAAATGGCACAAATTAAAAATGCTTCAAAAAGCTTTAAGCACACACGATCTCCTTACTTCGGTAACGGGTATAGTCGCCAAGATGTCTACAGCAAAACACCCTTCAATTTCTACTTGCGTCACAGTTCCTGGACATACTAAAACCACTATCTCTGACTCTGGCTCTGATTTGTTTGATTTTGAATCATGTTCGAGTGCGAAGTGAGCGTCGAAGTGACGGGTAAATTAAATTTTTGAATGCCACTTTTAACGTCATTTCATACTTTATCTTTCAAAATGATGCTGTCAATTTAGTTCAACTCGCAAGTGTAGCGCTAGTGTACTACTACTCACGGCGGATTCAGATTCGAAGTTTAGAATGAAGTCTTACAGAATCACACTGCTGAAAGTATCATCACGCACGTTTTTTATAGGTATTGGCAGACACGTAGACACTGAAGACGAGAGATACACTTTCGCCATGTGAATAAGATTATTGTGCCTTTAAGTGTAGCTTTGGCACGAATGGGTCGGCTCGACCGGAGTGATACCACGGCCTCATAGAAAATCGACGTGAAAGAACCACTGCGTTTTGTTTCGCCGCGCCGTGTGAATAAAGTTGCCAGAGACAGAAACATATATTCATCCTCATCACATAGATGGTTGGCAGTCAACAACTGTGCGATTCTCGCGTAACTTTCTGCCCCGCACAGCAAACCTTTGGAATGATCTTCCGGCGGTGGTATTCCTGAACCGATACGACCTTCAAACCTTCAAGAAATGTGCGTACTCCTTTCTTAAAAGGCCGGCAACGCACCTATGACTCCTCTGGTGTTGCAGGTGTCCATGGGCGGCGTTGATCCCTTACCATCAGGTGATCCGTCTGCTCGTTTGCCTCCTATTCCATAAAAAAAAACAAAATCGTTTTTCCCCTTCCCAAACCTAATATATCCCTCGGGAATCCTTATATTTCCGAAACCTTAATCCCTAAAAGGCCAGCAACGCACTCTTAACTCCTTTAATGTTGCGGATGTCCATAGGCGGCGCTGATTGCTTACCATCAGGTAATCTGTCGAGTCGTTCAGCGTCCTATCACTTAAAAAAGCCCAATATACTTTCGCCCCTGTATTCACATCCCCGATGGCTCTAAAAAAACCAACTCTAGCCAGCAACGCAGTTTCATTCTGAGTCGAATTAGGATGATGCGGATGATGGTAGCCTAGAGTTTAATGCGCCCGCTTCTCATGCATGAGGGTGTGGGTTCGAAACCTGGCAAGTACTAATGTGACTTTTTCCAAGTTATATGTACTTTCTATGATTATTTGGACACCACTGACATACGGTGAAGGAAAAACATCGTGAGGAAACCTGGACTTATAATTAATTAATTCTAATTATAAGTTTCAAATCGCCAATCCGCCTTGAGCAAGCGTGGTGATTAATGCTCTTAACTTCTCCGTATGAGAAGAGGCCTTTGCTCAGCAGTGGGCACTTATAGTCTATAAGTGCTGTGAATGTGATGATGATGATGATGATGGATGATAGAGACCCTGAATTGATCTTGCCTTGTATTAAAAAAAACGTTTCCCCACTGTAGTATTTTCTCCTGTGTTGTAGGTGCGTTTACAAACATACAATTTCACATACACATCACACCCAGACAAGGAACAACAATTTGTGGATCACACAAAGAGTTGATCCGTGCGGGAATTGAACCCGCGCCACGTTGTACAGCAGCCAGTTGCCCAGCCACCGCGCCAACCGTGTAGACATTCCTTAGGGAAGTGATCGGCGGCGGCGACCTCTCGCGCCCGGCCTTAGTCAAGGCCATGGTGCGGAGTGAGAGGAACCGGGACGCCGTCTCCTCCTTCTGTGAAGCAGTCATGCTCGCAAAAAGAGAGGCGGCCCGCGTGAGGGAGCAATCCTCCTCCTCACGCCTCCTCGGCCCAGAGCAGGAGAAGGAACAGGGTTTTTAGTCAGTAAGAGTCTGACACTCCCTAGAAGTCATTTGATGATTTTCCCCTCCAAAAAAAACCGTGTAGACATGAATATTCGATTCTTGAAAGAAAATTTGGCTTTAATAAGTAAATAAATATTATTTCGTCAATAACATATTATATATAAACATATTTATCAATAGCGGTAAACATTTTTACTCATAGAAGTAGCTAAGTAAATATTCGTAAACAAATAACTCTGAGATACACATTTACCTACATATCACTACACAGTATAAAACAAAGTCGCTTCTTCTGTCCCTATATCCCTATGTACGCTTAAATCTTTAAAACTACGCAACGGATTCTGATGCGGTTTTTTTATAGATAGAGTGATTGAAGAGGAAGGTTTACATGTGTATGTATACCTAGCTTCCGCCCGCGGCTATTACCTTAAGCATTCTGGAACATTGTAGCTATCTATCAGTGAAAGAATTTGGAAATCCGACCAGCGGTTCCAAAGATCACCCCCTACATACAAACATACAAAATGTACCTCTTTATAATATTAGTATAGATAATAACATCTATTAAATAGTGGAGAAATTTTGTATCAGCGATACGATCCCGGGGCGGATCGCTAGTCCAAACTAATATTATAAATGCGAAAGTAACTCTGTCTGTCTGTCGTTTCTTCACGCCTAAACTACAGAACCAATGTGTATGAAATTTGGTACAGACATAGTTTGGAACTAGAGAAAGGACATAGGATAGTTTTATACCAAAAATCTACAGGAAATCACTATTCCACGCGAACTGAATCGCGGGCAAAAGCTACTGAATTGATCTTTATTGATTTATCATCATCAGCCTATAAGTGCCCACTGCTGAGCAAAGGCCTCTTCTCACACGGAGAAAGTTTGAGCATTAACCACAACGCTTCCTCAAGGCAGATTGGTGATTTCAAACTTATATACCTACATACAGAATAACTTGGCTAAAAGATATCTCAAACAATTTTATACCAAAAATCTGCAGGAAGTCACTATTCCACGCGAACTGAATCGCGGGCTAAAGCTAGTATATTATAATCTAAAAAGCTTTGTCTCTCTGTCGCCTACACTATAACTGAATAAACACAACCTCATATATATTGCGACGGCAGTAAGTTCAAACACATTCGTTTCCCAGCTTCGGCAGAGAGTGTTCAGAGACATGTTCAAAATGTTGGCGGTTCTCTGTTTAATGTTTTTTGGTAAGATTTTTGTATTTTATTATTATTGTGGGGTGAATACTGAGTACGTACGTACGTACGTACGTACTAACGGGGAAGGTTTAAGTCAGGAAGAGTCCTCGCCCTATCCTGGGTGAGAGAAGTTTTTTGATGGTTTTCTTCATCACAAAAAGAAAATCTCTTAGTTGGAGTATAAGGCCAGAGATAAATAATTATTATCAAGATTCAAGACTTTCACTGCTGGACATTTGTGAGAAGTCTTTTAAGTGTGGGAGAGCCATGCTTCGGCACGAATGGGTCGGCTCGACCGAAGTGATACCACGGCCTCACAGAAAACCATCGTGAAACAACCACCGCGTTGTGTTTCGCCGTGTAAGTGAGGTTACCGGAGGCCCAATCCTTCCCCTCCCCCTATCCCTTCCCAATCCTTATATCCGTAACGCCATCCCGAAACCGGCAACGCACTCGTAACTCCTTTGGTGTTGCGGGTGTCCATGGGCGGCGCCGATTGCTTACCATCAGGTAATCCGTCAGATAGTTTGCGACTTATACTATTAAACTTTTGCGTTTATAGTTTTGATTGAATTTTTGGAGTTATTTCTTCTTCTCGTTTCAGTGAGCAGCGTGTGGTCATCGTGTGACTCTTGCGGGAGCGAGTGCGCCGCGTCGTGCGGCACGCGGCGCTTCCGCGCGTGCTGCTTCAACTACCTGCGTCGGAAGAGGGCGCCACATGTCGCACAGGTAATTCTATCACCGACGCTGTTACAGTAAAATGGTAGCCACAATTCCACTGATGGTAAGCAATCTGTGACGCCAATAGATACCAGAATAGAGAGAACTGTTTTGCTGAACTTTTGAGGATGCAATTCTGTCTATTATTATTTATCTGTGCCACAAGAGGAAGCCACATGACGAGAAATTACAAATAATTTTATTTGTCTCATTATAATTGGAAACATGCATTAGTGTTGGAGTTTTTGGAATCTGTCGTGAGGTTTTTTCAGGCATTGGTTCGGTTCTTGAGTCGGAAAATATTTTATTGGAGTTTTGCTTAACTTTTCCAGTATATGAAGTAGGTATAAATGTCACGGTGACCCGGAGATTAAGGCACTCGCCTCCCATGCGTGGTGCGGGCTCGAAACTTGGCAAGATCCGATGTGAATTTTGCCGTGTTATATGAACTTTCTAAGCTAGCGAAAATAGGATTTATAATTTCTAATTTTCAAAAGTTTCAAGTGTAATTTCATCATTTTAAACTTGGTTGCTTAACCTCAATAAAAATTCTTACCAATATATTAGGTCATCATCAGCCTATAACTGCCCACTGCTGAGCAAAGGCCTCTTCTCTCAAGGAGAAGGTTTGAGCATTAATCACCACGCTTGCTCAATGCGGGTTGGCGATTCCAAACTTATAATTAGAAATTATAAGTTCAGGTTTCCTTACGATGTTTACCTTCACCGTATGTCAGTGGTGTCTAAATAATCATAGAAAGTACATATAACTCGGAAAATGTCACATTGGTACTTGCCAGTTGACAGGTTTGGAACCCACACCCTCATGCTTGAGAAACCTCGGGGCCACCACGACATCTATTAGGTACCTCCTATCTTATAAACTACTAGGTATTATAAAGAAAGTTTGTGAGAATTTGAATACATGTATGTTTATGTATGTTTGTTAGTCTTTCACGCAAATAAGGCTGGACCGATTTGGTTAAAATTAGATAAATAGATTGGTGGTACTCTGAATTAATGCATACGCTGCTTTTATCAACATACCACGCGGGCGAAGCGGCGGGCGGGTCGAGATAAATAAATAAATATTTTTTCTTTTTATTTCCAGCTTCACGAACTTATGGAAATTGTGAAGAACCAAGACTCTGATCTCCCTGTCTTTCTGGTGGAAGACTCTCCCTTATCAGAGAGATGGACTAACAGCCTATTGGCAAGCGAATACCGACCTTACACAACTGAAAATTTGATTGAAAATCAACTAGATTAAGATTGTGTAACTGAAAAAATTACATGACTGATTTCGTTGTTATAATGTTTATGTATATTATGTAGTCTTTATTAATGTATGTATAATGAAATGAACTAAATAAAATTATATAAAAATACAAATTTTTCAAATACAATCAAAGTTTTTTTTTACTTTTCCGTTTTGTGAAATTCTTTGCCCTACACTAGGATTTTCTCCTGTATCGTGGGTGCGTTTACAAACATATAATTTCACATACACATCACACCCAGACTCACGGAACAACAATCTGTGGATCACAGATTATAGAACAAAGCCAGATGGCCCGTACGGAGCAATAATGTGAATCAAATCAAATCAAAATCATTTATTCCAACTAAACCATAAATAGGTACTATTGAAACGTCAAAATAGAATAGTAGTCTGTCAGTCTGTTCGTCAGTGAAGCTATGTGCTCGTTCCAAATTGTAGTGTCGAATGGAGAAGAACGAAGAAACTCCATAGTTACACTTTTTAAAAAATATAATTTGTTTTACAATTTCACTAATAATACAGTTTTTATACCCCCATGTCAGAACAATGCAGAGACAAGTTGTTAAAAAAAAGAACAAATGATGGTATCTATCATTAAATTTTAATCCTTTGTCGTCTCAAACATGGTGCTCACATATGCGCACTCACAATCTAAAGGAATGCTTCTGTATAAATTCAAGGTTTCATTAATTTTGAGAATTTTAATAACTACTGACTACATATTTGAGTATTGTCCAGTGGAGCCGAACCTAACCCGGATAATAATAAAATTACCCACAATATGTCACTTTCTACATATCGATATAAATAAATATCAATTTCCGATATGTATTAGATACCCGTTTTACACCTATTTAGGTCAATCTTTTTTGTTAAATTTGTAGTTTGTTCAAACAAGGTCTGTACGACAGAATAGTTTCTAAATAAAATGGAAATTATTTTATTTTTGGGAATAATTCTTAAAGTTTTTAATTTACAGGAATGAAGTTTAAATATAGTTCATTTGCAATCGTTATTTTGCACTAATTTCTTCTTATATTGCAAACCAAGCCAACCCATGGTCGTTAAATTTGTAGCATGTCCATCAAACTATGACATCATATGATATTATTTAGTTATGACATACGTTCTCCGGTCAAATTATTGATCAAAAAGTACAAACATTCCAATCAAAAAGTGAGACAAACAAATCAGTATTATCGACATATTTTTGTAAATCGATAATCCTGTTTAAGTGTGGGAGAGCCATGCTTCGGCACGAATGGACCGGCTCGACCGGAGTGATACCACGGCCTCACAGAAGACCGGCGTGAAACAACCACAGCGTTGTGTTTCGCCGTGTGAGTGAGGAGTGAGGTTACCGGAGGCCCAATCCTTCCCCGTCCCCAATCCCTCCTCAATCCCTAAAACTCCAAATCCCTAATCCCTAAAAGGTCAAGGCAATGCACTCGTAAATCCTCCGTTGCGGGTGTCAATGGGCGGCGCTGATTGCTTACCATCAGGTAATCCGTCTGCTCGTTTGCCGACCAATTACATAAAAATAAAAAATAATAATAAGTGATTGTGTTGTTTATGTTGTCTTATGATTTACGAAACCCGTGAGAGACTGGGCTACGCATTGATCTACCTCCAACCATGTCTTCTCCAACCACTCTTGTACGGGTGGAAAAACCTGACAAAGATGGCAGCCCTTGATAAAAGATTCCCATCTACAAAGCCATTTGTTTCTAGAAAGTTTGCGGAAATGTTTTGTCCCGCGTTGTTATACATAGCAGCACGTCGCTATACCTCAAAATCGACGGGAAAAAAATCCTTTTTTTTTTGTCAGGGGAAAATCATCAAATGACTTCTCCCACCCAGGGTTAAGCGAGAAGAGAGTGTCAGACTCTTACTGGCTAAAAACTTTCCGTTCCTTCTCCTGCTCTGGGCCGAAGCCGCAGACACATTGCGCTTAACCCGCAACCCCGGATACGGGAAGTAATCCTGCAAGCATGGGTCAGCTCAGCGCTAACTTTCCTGTAAGCCTTACATAGAAAAATTAAAGACAAACGTTGGCTCTGGAGAAGTTTCCGTCGTACCGCACCTATTGTCACGCTATTTGCCCAGACAGGTGCCCCGTAGCGCACACATCCTAGGTAGGTAGCTCCGTAGATGGTCTATATGTGAAACTGATTGAAAAAGAGTAACCATGGAGTTTCTTGCTCGTTCTTCTCCATAGGAATCTACACTTTGGAACGAGCAAATAGCTTCACTAAGAGGACTGACGGACAGACTGACACTATATCTTATCTATATATCTTCAAAATTTTGTCTGACGTTCAAAAGTGCCTGTAAAAGTCTAATTGGAATAAATGATTTTTGACTTTCACTTTGACTTTGGAGCGCGCTTAGAAAAATAAAGACCCCAAATAGCTTTCGAGATTTGCGTTTTGAATTTGCAATGCATGAAAGTTATTTTTGATACCTTTAATGTGTTCAATGAAGAAAAAGTTTTTTTTCAAAAATAGATTGTGATAGCAAACCGATTAACCGACTCCTTTCGTTTCACCGGAACATAAGTGAACTTTATAGACGGCCGTGACTTCAGATTTCCATTGAGAAAAATCTTGTAAGTTTTATGAAGTGCAAAAGTTGGGAGATTTCGTGCGCCCCAAATCGAGATCGATCGATTAATAGACCATCATCCGCATACCCAGTCAAAGAACAGCCACATGTTAGGGGAATTGTAAGCTGATCATCAAAACCCTAATCCCACAGATACGGGCTGTAAGGACCCTTGTCTTTACAGTAAAACCGGTAATGCACTGGCTCACCACTACACTTGTAATGCAAGCAGCACTCGTCCAACCTTTAACCAGTGTCAGTGACAGGCTGACAGAAGCGACAGATTGACAGCTATACTTCGACTACTAGTGTACAAATATGACCTTTTTGGAGATACAAACACTACACGGGCCTCACAGACGGGGCCCTAAAGGGCTGATGTTCAGTCGGGGTTGCGGGGTAAGCGCAATGAGGTACCGCGACCTCGGCACAGAGCAGGAGAAGGAACAGGGGGGTTTTTAGTCAGTAAGAGTCTGACACTCCCTCCTGCCTGGCCCTGGGCGGGAGAAGTCATTTGATGATTTTCCCCTCACAAAAAAAAAACTATAAAAAAGAATAGTCTAACCTTAACCAGTGACAGGCTGACAGAAGTGACAGATTGACTGCTATACTTCGACTACTAGTGCACAAATATGACCTTTTTGGAGATACAAACACTACACGGGCCTATAACCGAACCGTGGCCAATGTCACACTCTTGTGGACTGCTGACGAAAGGCCTTTTTTTATGTAATTGGTCGGCAAACGAGCAGACGGATTACCTGATGGTAAGCAATCAGCGCCGCCCATGGACACCCGCAACGGAGGAGTTACGAGTGCGTTGCAGACCTTTTAGGGATTAAGGATTTGGAGATTTAGGGATTGAGGAGGGATTGGGGGAGGGGAAGGATTGGGCCTTCGGTAACCTCACTCACACGGCGAAACACAACGCTGTGGTTGTTTCACGTCGGTCTTCTGTGAGGCCGTGGTATCACTCCGGTCGAGCCGACCCATTCGTGCCGAAGCATGGCTCTCCCACACTTAAAAAGACCTTTAGCACCCATATGGCAACCTGCCCCTGGCAGGGAAATGACCCTATTTGGCCCTGATTGTGGCGGCCTACAACGACGCGCGAAGTGGTATGGGAGTTAAATAAAGAAAACAACAAAATCTGGATAATAATATTTTATATCAATATATCCTCATTTTACAATAATTCCGATAAAATTTTATGTCTTTTTATCCAGCCATTTCAGACATAAAATTTTTCTTTTTATATATAGTTAGGTAGGTACATAGTTTTGTTTTTTAATTATCTATTAACTAATTTAAAACTTACAGTACCTAACAGTTTTATGATACGTTCTTCTTTTTTTTTATTTAATTTATTTGAATCATCATATTTTACAAATTGACAGGAGATTGAAAATACAAAAATACATTTTTCAAAAAGTTAAATATTAAACAACATGTCTAGTAAAACGGTTTAAAAAATTAAAGTAACATTTGTGACATCGTAATATTACACAGTTTTAACTGGATTCAAATTAAATCGATTATCAAACTTTAAATTGATTTTGGTTTCTTTACTGTTTTTTAAACATAGACCAATCAAAAACATAACCTCAAAATCTATTAATCTGCAAGTAAATTAGGATAAAATCAATTTTGTACACAAGTTTATAAATTATTTCAGTTTAAGGACCAAGTATCGGAATTATGGCCTATGTCAATAGGTCTGAGAGGACACCGGTGTCCGCTTTTAACTAACAAAATAATTAGGATAAAAGTAAACAGATGCACGATAACCTAACGCCATCTAGTGGATAATACGTGGAACGTTGTACTCAACAGACGACAAATAAATTTTAATGAAAACGAATTGTTACTAATTTCTCTGAAATAGAAGCGTGTTATTCAAAAATAATATATAACAGAATTAATATAAAGATTATTTTTGTATAAAATGTAAATTCCTGTCAAAAATGTATAAATGTATTTTCAAACGGTATTGCAGTTTAGAGAATTAAAAGCTTAAGCGTCATACATTCGATTTTCGACCATATCATCTATTGAGTAAGGATGGTTTTCGTTGGACAACAGGTTGGAGATCCACTGTTCTGGCACTGGGATGTTTTCGACGACGAACATTGGTAATTTCGAACGAGGTTGAGTTTCTTTCAAATTTTCTTGATTTGGCGCCAAAAACTGCAAAATAGAAAAATATATTCAAACGGATTGGTAAAGTAACACATAAAAAGTTAAAATAGTTCCAATAAACATTATCTATAATCACCCTATAAGTGCCCACTGCTGTGCAAAGGCCTCTTCTCACATGGAGAAGGTTTGATCATTAATTTCCACACTTGCTCAAGGTGGATTGGCAATTTCAAACTTACCTACAACACGATGTTTTCCGTCACTGTATATCTGTGGTATCTTAATAATCATAGAAATTACATAGCATAACTCGGAAAAAGTCACATTGGTACTTGCCAGGTTCCGAACGCGCACCTCCTGGCTGCTGATGGCCTGAAAGGTAAGGCTTGCTTCTCATGCATGAGGATACGGAGACATATAACCTTTTTACGTACCAAGGTGACTATTCCGATTTATATGTACTTTCTTAATTTGTCTATACACCACTGAAAAACGATGAAGGAAAACATTGTGAGAAAACCTGGACTCACAATAATTCTTGTCATAAGTTTTAAAATCACCAATTTGCGTTGAGCAAGCGTGGTATAATTTAATACTCAAACCTTCTCAGTGTGAGAAGAGGCTTATGCTCAGCAGTGGCCACTTATAAGCAGATAATAATTAATGGTTATCTATACTTTTTTTTTATATTACAAAGCTGAAGAGTTTGTTTGTTTGATTGTTTGAACGCGCTAATCTCCGGAAATACTGGGTCGAATTGAACAATTATTTTTTTGTTCATTAGTCCATTTATCGAAGAGGGGCTATAGGCTATAAAACATCACGCTACGATCTGTAGGAGCCGAGCAGCGGGTGAAACGGCGTGGAAGTAACTAGTGGGTTGTATTTATTTCTTCATCATCATCATCACCAGCAGCCCATTTCCGTCCACTTTAAAAAGGAGGTCTCTCTAAGAGTCTTTTACTAAACTTCACCTATCACCATACCTTCACAGTATCAGGTCCCCTTTTCTTCCTAAGGTAGTTGAAGCAGCATGATCTAAAATGCCTGGTGCCGCAGGCTGACGCGCACTCACTTCCACAGGAGTCACATGACAGACTTGCAGCCCAAAGCGTGCTGCCTGCAAGCAAATAAATAGACCAGTTTATATTATAATGAGAGCCATACTTCCATACTCCTGGACCGGCTCGTTTCGCTGTGAGCTTAGAGGGTCCTGCAAATCTATCTAATAGTATGGGAGAACCATTCTTCGGCACGAAAGGGCTGATGCGACCGGAGTGATACCACAGCGTCACAGGAAAACAAGCGTTGTGTTTCGCCATCTGAATGAGGTTACCGGAGTCTCATTCTAAATCTCAAACCCCAGATAAGAGGACTCGTAACTTCTCTGGTGTTGCGGGTATTAACGATTTAAAAAATCGAAGAAATTCGTTTTAAACTTTTTTGGCCTCATATAAATACAGAGTTTCATAAAGATCGGTTCATTAGTTCCATGAGTTTGACTAACTTGACAGTTTGTAAAAAGTAACATTAACTATAAAAAACACATAACATACCATTCGTTTTCTAATTAAGTAACTACATTTTTTAAGATAGAAATATCATCAAATGACTTCTCTCGCCCAAGGTCTTACTGACTAAAGAATATTACTGACTAAAAACCCCTCATTCCTTCTCCTGCTCCAGACCGAGGCCGTAATACCTTAGAGGCAAGAGTGTCAGACTCATATTGAATAAAAACCCTCCCGTTCCAACTCCTGCTCAAGCCCGAGGTCGCCTCATTGCGCTTACCCCGCAACCCCGGCTGAACATCAGCCCTATAGGGCCGTCTGTAGTGGTCTATTGGCTCTTTGAGGCGCGCGCGGAACGCTACGCGCCGTACGCTGGGGTCTGGTTCTGGTCGGACGGCGAGCTACCCTTACTCGCCGTCCGCAGACCCGCACTTACGGTGGCCGGAGATCATTAGGTACTAATGCTTACATCCCTAACCCAAAAACCCAACGCAATCGTTACAGATCAGACAATCTAACATTTAGCTGCCTTATCACTTATCACATAAGACAATCCATACTTACATTCAGTAAACAAAATAAATCTATATAGGGTTTTTTTTGTGAAGGGAAAATCATCAAATGACTTCTCCCGCCCAGGGCCGGGCGGGAGGGAGTGTCAGACTCTTACTGACTAAAAACCCCCTGTTCCTTCTCCTGCTCTGGGCCGAGGTCGCGGTGCCTCATTGCGCTTACCCCGCAACCCCAGCTGATCTATATAGGGTGACTTGTAATTAGTGATCGATATAAAAACACGTGAAAATTTAGCACCCTGGTCTCCCCTACTAATATATGACCGAATTGAGAACCAACTTTGTTTTTGTAGTTGGTTATAAACTATTTTTTATTTATTGACAGATGGTTGAAACATGTATTGTGCTTGGCATCCTAACATTAATTAACACAATAAAAATCTATATAATACTGTACATACATATAATATCTATCTATCTAAAACATAACACTCTTCTAAACATTGAAGGCAACCTCATACACTCAGCTTGTCATTAATGATCATTTTTTTTCTATCTATGTGACCATATGACAAGTCGAGTGGATGAGATTATAAATAACACTGATTTTTTTTCTATCCATAGACTATATTCTGTGGGCCCATGCTCCTGCTTAACCTGACTAACCTGAGGGGAAATCGGATGATGCCGTCGCCTCTTTCTTATGTCGTTTCGAATCAGCCTGCGACCATGTCGCTGACAAATTAAAATTATTATTAGATTTAGAACAAAAAAGTTTATAAATTACTTACAGTAAAAATAACATTATGTTATATATATATAAACCTTTTGTTTAGTGTTTGTGGCATTCCTTGCTTTTATTTGGGTGGCTAGATTTAGCATATAAAATTATCATCATCATAAAATAATAACAAATTATAGGTTCCCAATTATAATACAAAAAAATGCGTGAAGAAATCAGAAATTTACAAAAAATAAATATATAATAGATGTAGATACTAAATTTAAAAATTAAATATAAAATTAATAAAATAGAAAAAAAAACTTACCAATGAGCAATAACGAAACGATAGCGGTGATTTTGAACATTTTTACAGAGAAAAAACAATACGTTTTACAATACGACAATTTCTTCAAATCGGCAAGAGATGGCGTTGATATCGATGTCAAAGCTCGAATGGCGGATGTTTTTCTCCAACCTCTTTTTATATTAGGTAAAGTTTGCCTAGTTTAAATGCGTCGGCGTTTCGTGACAAAAATACGTTGTATTTACGCGTAGGACGAGTGGTTGTAAACACTAATGGCGAGAAGGAAGCTTTCGGTTCGATTTATCTAGTTATATTGAATGGTTTTTGTAAATTAATTTTGTGCACAGAACTTTTTACGTTTATTACTTATTATATTGTATTACTTATTATATTGTATTACTTATTATATTAATAATCACAAAGATAACCAAGACATGCCAAAAAGACCACAAATTCGTTGCTCGAAATATCATTTGTTAACTCCGGTAACCTCACTCACACGGCAAAACACAACGCTGTGGTTGTTTCACGCCAGTTTTCTGTGAGGCCGTGGTATCACCGTGGTCTAGCCGACTCATTCGTGCCGAAACATAACTGTCCCACACTTAAAAGTACATGCTCATGTAAATGACTTACCTACTTACATAAATATAAGGTAAATGCACCTTATTCCGAGGGGTTCTAAAAATGGCATCATATTCCGATGTATTTAGAAAAACAGTTTTTTAAAGCAATTTACTAGTTATTTATGGTCTGCATGATAAAATAATGAATTAATAATTATCTGTTCATATTTATTTATACAAAGGAGAGTTTAGTATGGTCACACTGTAAAATAATCGGTCATTTTGCCGCGAGGGGCGGCGTCGAAAGCACACTTCATACATTTGGGACCTTATGCACGTGAGTATTACGATTTGCCAAATAGTGTTTTACGTAATAATTTTATACAACGCGAGTTTTCGTTTAGGTTGAAATATTGAAAGGATAATATTTTTTATCGAAAACACTTAAGATTTGAGTATTTTATTTGCAAATTAGCAAGAAAATAAGTGTTTAAAATACCGCGGCACTAGGTGCAAAATATTTTAGTGTGTTCCTAAAAGCCGATGTATACCACGGAAAAAGAAATTTAAAGACATTTAGTTTTTTTAAATTTCGGTGTCTGTTTTATGATTATAAACTTTAATGTGTTAGTTCTGACTTAATGAATAACTCATACATTTAATAATCTATTTCCGAGGTACACCGTGGCGTCGCATTTACTAATTATAGCAGGTCAAAAATTGTTTGTACAGGTACTTTATTAATACGTTGTATAGAAAATTTTAGTGAAGACATTAGGTTTTATAAGTGTTCTGTTATTATATGTATGTACTTTATATTTGTTTTCCTTTCATATTGTAACTATACATTATTTTATTTGCATAATATTAAAAAATCTTTTACTTTTTAGTACTCGGAATTAGAAACTTTGATTTAGCATCATAAAACGCTATTCCGATGTATTTACGTCGGAATAAGGTTACATGAGTACCTAATTCCGATGTATTTACGTCGGAATAAGATTACATGAGAACCTAATTCCGAAGTTAGTTAAGACCCTGTTTAAATACAGAGTGTTCATTATTTTATGTGCTTAGTAGATACGCGTTTAGTAACTGAAAGACTTACGACATCGAAGAAATAATCCATTTTCATTAAACTCTGAATCATCCAGCAACGATGAAGACTTTACGTTGACCATGAGAAATAAAACGGCTAATAGGGTTAAGAAAACTTACACAACGTTGTTCGGTGAATCAACATCAGATAGTTCAATGTGATGTGCCATGTATTCCTTTTTTAGATATTATTAATTATGTTATTTTACTACATTGTTGAACTTTAGTTCCTAAGAATTGTTTCTGATCTCGTAATACGATCTAATTTTGATAATGATTATAGCAATTGTTATACTTTTAAGTTTTACATTATTTTTGTAATGATACAATTAGATTTTAATGTCGATTTTGTTAATTCATTTTTAGAAAATTAAGGAATAATATTAATAAAAAACAGAGTTTAGAATAAAACTAGAATAAACAAAAATAAGAACTGATTTCATATAAAAAATAAACAAATTTGGATCTCGTAATAGGCTCTAATTTTGATATGATTATAGCAATTGTTATACTTTTAACTTATAAGTACAAAAATAATAATAATGTAATTATTTTTGTAATGCAACAATTAGATTTTAATGTTGATACTGTTAATTCATTTTTAAATTTTTATAAGATTAAGGAATAATATTAATAAAAACAGGGTTTAGAATAAAACTAGAATAAACAAAAACAGAATTGATTTAAGTAATATAAAAAATAAACAGATTTGACTTTTAAACATCATGTATAATTCTCCCTACATAGTTCCCTTTCTATTTTTATACTCGGAATTAGGAACCAAATGCATCGGAATTACGATTTTTAAATCGGAATAAGGTACCTCGGACTTTTTTATATTTTTATTTATTTTATCAGCTTCAATAACCTTCTACTGACAAACGGCAAATATTTTTCAAAAATTTGATAGCTAACACTTCTGATAAAAATATAAAATTGTACACAAAGGTCCGATAAATACTTAATTTATAATGTTCTTTCGTGTTATGTTAAAAACAGCGCGGAATTAGGTGCCTTTACCTTAGTTTTGACATTATAAGAAACTAGCGTCCGCCCGCTGCTTAGCGCGCATATAAAATACATTCCGGCTTCTAAAAACAGCGGCGTGTAAAGCGATAGCCCGACTAAAATACGCAAATGAAGTATAATTAGTATGATTAATCTATCAGTCAAAAAATTCTGGAAATCCGACCAGGCAGCGGTTCCAAATATTAACCCCTACATACAAACTTACAAATTTTACCTCATATTATTACTACCCACCTTTTAACCGACCTATATTTCTTACTCAATTCGTTATAATTTATTTATTTAAAAGTTAAATATAGCCGCTGACCCTATCCTTAACAGCTTGCTAGAAAAACAAGTGATTGAAAATCACCTCCAGCCTTTATTTAGCATTTTTATAAGACAACTTTCAATAATTAAACTTTTCTTTTAACTTCATAGATTGAAATTGCAAATGGCCGCTATTTTGCCACAGATTATTTATTAAAAATAGGGGTTTTTGTTTACAGTTTGAAGTAAGATTTTTTTTTTTTTGTCAGAGGAAAATCATCCAATGACTTCTCCCGCGAGGGAGTCCTTCTTCTGTTTTCCTTCTCCTGAGGGAGTGTTAGACTCTTACTGACTAAAAACGCCCCCGTTCCTTCTTCTGCTCTGGGCCAAGGTCGCGGTGCCTCATTGCGCTTACCCCGCAACCCTGGCTGAACATCAGGCCTATTGGGCCCCGTCTGTGGTGGTCTATTGGCTGTTTGATGTTAGATGGATTTGCTCGCGTTTAAAGATTTATAAAATGTCTCAAATTCTGAAAATATGTATATTTGATTTGTCATTTTTTGAATGGATTTTGTGATTTTTAAATATGTAGTTGTTGTCACTTTTTAAGCTAAAAAATTAAAAATTAAATAAAATTGTACTAACAACATATAGGTACTTAGTTACGCGGTTATTAACGCGGGAAATAATTATTTAAATACCTTGGTAGGCTTGACGTTTCGACCTAGTTGCACAGGTCGTGGTCCGTGTGATACCCGCGTAACTATATCTTGTAAATAAGAAACGCGAAAGCTTAAAACTTAAAAAAAATATGCTTTTCATGGTAATTTGCGAGATAGCTCGACTTAATAAGTGATACCACAGCTTAACAGAAAACCGGCATAAATAATCAAAATACCACAGCACTGTGTTTTGCCGTGTAAGCGGGGTTACCGGAGGCCTAATTCTTCCCCTCTCCCATGCCTCCCCAAACCCTAAATCCCCAAGACCCCGTTATTCTTCAAGGAGTTACGACTTCTTTGAGAAATATTGGCTAAGAACTCGTAACTCTTTTGGTGTCCATAGGCACCACCGCTTGCTTACCATCAAGAAATTCGTCTGCTCGTTTACTGACTCATTCCAAAAAGAACATTGCAGGTCCGGTTCTGCAGTTTTTGTGGAGCAGGAGATGAAACGGAGTGGTTTTTAATCAGTATAAGTCTGACGCAGTTTTGGCCTCACTCAGGACGAGAGAATTTGATGACCTTAAGAGTCCGTGGCAGAATGAAACGGAGTGGTTTTTAATCAGTAAGAGTCTGACGCAGTTTTGGTCTCACTCAGGACGAGAGAATTTGATGACCTTAAGAGTCCGTGGCAGATCTAAATTGTAACAGTGTTTGCCAAAATCTCCCCACTTTTTTATTGTTGGCATTCCTTGGCTGATGATGTGATGGGTTAAAATTACACTACTTTCCCGTTCTTGACACAGCTTTTAATGTGTAGACATATTCATCCTTAAATATTTGTAAGTAATAAAAGGAAACGTATGTATCGTTGAGATAATCCCAGTTCGCTTGAGATGTGCTGCTTTCAGACTATTTGCATACTCGTCCGTAAAGTGCGTAGGCAAAACTCTTAATGTAGTAGGTTGTATAGCGAATATAGATTTCTTTTTGCCATTTATTTTTCGGTTTAGCGTTGTCTATGAGTAGAATAGTGGAGTTAATAACTGATAGAATTCAATACTTATTATTGTATATTTTAATACTTTCTTAAGTGTGGAAGAGCCAAGCTTCGGCACGAATGGGTCGGCTCGACCGGAATGATACCAGGGCCTCACAGAACACCGGCGTGAAACAACCCACAGTGTTGTGTTTCGCCGTGTAAGTGAGGTTGCCGGAGGCACAATCCCTTCCCTACCCCTATCCCTTCCCGATCCTTATATCCGCAACCCCTATCCCCAAAAGGCACTCGTAATTCCTTTGGTATTGCGGGTGTCCATGGGCGGCGCCGATAGCTTACCATCAAAAAAAAATTGACATTGTTAAAAACGATACTTTGTTTATGATTGTTTATGTATGAAACCACAACATATAATAAGGTCATAATGTTTTTTTTTATATAATGGCTTATTTAAATAAAAAGATAAATGTTTTTTACAATGTGGGAGAGCCATGCTTTGGCACGAATGGGTCGGCTCGACTGGAGTGATACCACGGCCTCACGGAAAACTGGCGTGGAACAATCACAGCGTTGTTTTAGCCGTATCCGTCCCTAATCACTATATAATACTATCCCTGAATATCTAATCTCCAAAAACCGACAACGCACTCGTTGCTAATCTGGTAATTGCAAGTGTCCATGGTCGGCGCTGATAGCTTTACATCAAGTAAAGCATCTGTTCATTTGCTGTACTATTACATAAAATTAAGTATATCGTCAAATCAATGAAAAAATGTAGGATTTCTGTGTGGGAGAACCATGCTTGGGCACGAATGGGTCGGCTCGACCGGAGTGATACCACGGCCTCACAGAAGACCGGCGTGAAACGACCACAGCGTTGTGTTTCGCCGTGTGATTGAGGTTACCGGAGGCCCAATTCTTCCCCGCCCCCAATCCCTCCTCAATCCCTAATCCCTAAAAGGTCGACAACGCACTCATAAATCCTCCGTTGCGGGTGTCCTTGGGCGGCGCTGATTGATTACCATCAGGTAATCCGTCTGCTCGTTTGCCGACCAATTACATAAAAAAAGGATCAGTTTAAAACATAGTCGCTTTCTCTGTTCCTATATTCCTATTTATGCTTATACCATAATATAATCTCTAAAGCTACGCAACGTATCGTATCTTTAACTAGCCGCCCAGGCTTCGCACGGGTGTAATGCTGATACTAAATTTCTCCACTATTTAATGCATGTTATAATACATATTAAACCTTCCTCTTTATTCATGCTATCTATAAACAAACCAAGTGAAAAACCGTTGCGTAGTTTAAAAAATTTAGGCATTCATAGGAATAGGACAGATAAAGTGTCTTTGTTTTTTATGTAGTGATAATTACCCATATAGATTTTAGACAGAAACCGGACAGCAGCGCTCTCTGTTAATCCTGAACCTATTAAACTGCGATCTCCAACCAACCAATCAAGGCAAATAGTATTTGTCGTAGTACGTAGCATTTTGTTACTACAGCTTTGCTACGTTGCTACGCCGTAGTAATTTTCGTAGTACATGTTAGTGTATTATTATTATTATTTTTTGGGGACAAGTCCACCACTACGTCAACCGTTGAACTCCTGTGCACCAGAACCTACAGTAGATACAACCATGGTAACCCAGAAACATGATGACTGCATATAATGTTTTTTTTTGTTTAATTAGTATGACAAGGTAGGCTCGACCGAAGTGATGACACAGTATCATAGAATTCAGGCGTAAATCGTTTACAGCGTTGTTTCACTGTGTGAGTGAGTACACTTTTCCTCTCCCCACCGGGTTATGAGGATTTAGGGGTTCTCGAAGAACCCCTAAATCCTCATAACCCGTTTTCCCTAAAGGCACTTGCCACTATTCTGATGTTGTCAGTGCTGTGTCCAGTGTCGGTTAGTTTGCCGATGTTTAACAAAAAGAACCGAATGGGTCGGCTCCGACCGGAGTGATACCACGACCCCACAAGATGTCCACCACTTCTATTTGTGTTTCAGTACCAATAGACCACCACAGACGGGACCCTACAGGGCTGATGTTCAGCCGGGGTTGCGGGGTACGTGCAATGAGGTACCGCGGCCTCAGCCTTGAGCACCGAAGGAACGGGGGGTTTTTAGTCCCGCCCTACCCTGGTGGCTCATTTGACATTTCCAGCCCCACTCCGCATAGATGACGTCACAGATCCTGAACATGTGAGGAGCTACGTTATCTTAACCATACTGTGCAAACAGATTTAAACATAAGCTCGACCGGAGTGATGCCACGGTGTCACAGTGCAACAGCGTGAAACAAAACTTGTGTTATGTTTCGCCGTGTAGTTAAATGAGTTTATGGGAGATCTCAGTCCTCAAGCAATTCCTAATCCCCAAATCTCCAATTCTCAAATGAAATTAACTACATCTGGGTTACCGTGGACCTAGTACTGGTGGCCCGTAGGTTAAGGAGCCTGCTGCTCCTGCACGAGGGTGTGGGTTCGAAGGCCTGGCAAGTGCCAATGTGACTTTTTCCGAGTTATATGCACTTTCCATGATTATTTATACACCACTGACATACGGTGAAGGTAAACATCGTGAGGAAACCTGGACTTATAATTTCTAATTACATAAAAGTTTGAAATCGCCAACCCGCATTGAGCAAGCGTGGTGATTAATGCTCAAAACTTCTCCATGTGGGAAGAGGCCTTTGCTCAGCAGTGGGCACTTATAGGCTGATGATGATGATGATGAACCACATCTAAAACCTATAACGCTCTTGTAACTCTTCTGGTATTACGGGGACATCAGTAACACCAGAAGAGATACAAGAGCGTAGAGAGACATAAGCGGTGCCGATTGCTTGCCATCAAACGATCTATTTGCTCATTAACCGACCCTTATCCCACACCAAAATGTTTAAAATATATAATGTACTCATATAAGTATTTTCTATAAAGAAAACATTGGCTCTTCATCCAAACTAATATTATAAATGCGAAAGTAACTCTGTCTGTCTGTCTTTTCTTCACGCCTAAACTACTGAACCGGTTTCTGTGATACAGATTTGGCACAGACGTAGTTTGGAATTCCAGAAGGGATAGTTTTTATACCAAAAATCTGCGGGATGTCACTTTTTCACGTGGACGAAGTCGTGGACAAAAGCTAGTGATTTTATAAAATCGTATGAGTGCTACGCCGTAGTCACCTTCGTAGCACTCGTAGTAAAGACTACGCTTATATTTTTTTAGTAGAAAATTCTAAGTATATCAATTTTTTTATTTCCAACCAGCTTTTTTTTAGGGAGGGGGGAGTAATCATATAATGACCTCTCTCCCAGGTTATGGCGGATGTAGGGTATAACAAAGAAACAAATACATCTCTCAATTGGGTAGTTTCCTACGTCAAAATTAAATTAATTCGACGTTTCAATACAATAAAATATTGAAAAATAACTATATTAAACTATATTCATCGATCTGTCGATACACAATATTTTCTTCTTTGACTTTTGAATTTTGACGTCATAATTTGGTGTTTCATACAAATTTAATAGAAAAGTATCGTTTTTGACATTTGGATAAAAGTATTGAATTTGACTAGTTGGACGCTGCCGTATTAAATTTTTGAAACGTCAAAATAAAATAGTATTCTGTCAGTCTGTTCGTCAGTGAAGCTAGGTACTCGTTCCAAAGTTTAGATTCGAATGGAGAAGAACGAGCACGAAACTCGCATGAATACATTTCAAGTCATTGTTGTTTTCAAATCTGAAATTCAATTCTGATTAGGGATGTAGTCTATGGTTTTCCTTCAATGTTTGTCCACTCCGGTGTTTTATTAGTGGAAATTCTTGATGTTCACTCTTCTCCGAAAAATTTGACGTATAGGTACTTTAAACACTATTAGTACCGTTCACTCGTCAAAGCCACTATAACGTCATTACTGCTGTTTTTTGTGATAGGTCGGTTCAATCGCATTACCTGATGGTAAGCTATCAGCGCCGCCCATGGATACTCGAAACGACGGAGGAGTTCCGAGTGCGTTGCCGAACTTTTGAGGATTATGGATTTGATTTGATTTGATTTGATTTGAGGTTTTGGGAATGATGAGGGATCACCTATCACATAAAAAAAATAACCTAAACTCCATAATGATTCT
Organism: Spodoptera exigua; assembly: GCA_902829305.4. Taxonomy (NCBI): domain Eukaryota; kingdom Metazoa; phylum Arthropoda; class Insecta; order Lepidoptera; family Noctuidae; genus Spodoptera; species Spodoptera exigua. Next base: position 2,850,406 of record LR824630.2, on the reverse strand, counting down.
TACCTGTATTGGGTGCATCCACTGGCAAACTTTCAGCTTTTGTAAAATAATGTAGGTGTACTTATTTGAAACAAACAAACAAACCAATAAAATAATACTTAAATGAAAACAATCAAAATAGAAAACGAGATGAGTCGTGAAAAATGTTTCGTATTGGCGGGAAAAATTAATCAGATTTTCTATACGATGCGCGCGCATCGCCCATGACTAAAAAATAGGGTTTTCTTTTTTTGGCGTTTCGCAGATAGCATTTTAGCGAAAGTGTAAGCGTAACTCAACCAGTTATATAAAAATATACTCTATTTCTCACTCGTGAATAATAGTACCTATGAAAAAGTCACAGTTTGATTATAAAAAGGTTTTAAGGATAAGGTGCTTCATTGCCGTGGGATAAGAGCCACTTTATGAGGAAATGTTTTGAAAATTTATTTTATCAAGTATGCTCTAAAAGAGCAATTTTACACGTCAAAATAATATTTATAGTAGGTACAGATAAAAAGTTAGATAAATATGCACTTTGGAACAAACAACTAGGTTTACTGAAAGGCTAGATAAACCTACCTACACTTTGGGATGAGCAACTAGATTCACTGAAAGAGACTGACGGACAGGTCATTCGTCGGTCGTTCACTTTTTTTTCCTTTTTTGACATTTCGAAGGTATCTGTGGCTATGGTATGGCACGGTTGGAAATAACATTTTTTTTTCACTTTGACTAGTATAAAAATAAAAGAACAAAACCAGGAATGTATTTACATTTAATTAATCCTGCAAAAACACAATAATAATACTTACAATACATAAAATTCCAACTTAAAATCATAATTAAATTCTTACATTAAAAACGAAACAAAATAACATTACTCTTATTTACATTTTAAAAACTACGAAATACCTATAATTCGATACTTACGGCCATATTGCAGAACAACGTTTTTCTTTAGACTAGGCCTAAACAATTGAGCTAGTTTATGTATTTCAAATTGAAGGTAGGTGAGAATAGGATTCTAAATACAAAACCTGACTCAATGGTTTAAATCTAGACGAAAGATAAATTTTGTTTCGTAATAAGGAGGAAAGAATTTTAAAATAAAAAAATAAAATTACACTACATATGTATATATAAGTTTAAATAATTAAGATCACATTACCGCCAAATACAACGGCTAAAAAAGGAACTGAATTAGGTGAATTATTATACAGATACGGTCTTACTAATAAAGTTCGGTTACGCACTTGTTTAACACTTTGATAGCTATTCATTGAATAGGGAGTTAGTAATACTTTATACAAGTCATTACCAATAAACAATGTGTATACCTTGAATAACTATTTATTCCTTATACAGCTGATTGCTAGCAACATTGATGAAAGCGTTCCGAAACTTCCGAACAGAAACACTTCTTGACAATATTCTTGTATTATTATAATTATTTAATTATAATAATCAATAAAATACTTGATTTTGTAAAACAAAAAGAAGGTTTTAGGTTTTTAATTTAGTTTTAAAATATTAATTTATCAATTCTTTGCGAAACATTTTTGATAAAAATGTTGATATTTCGAATGTACCTAATCAATGTCAAATACATATTTGACACAAATTAGAGTCGTGGCATTAGAATTATACTTCGATAACCCAATTGGGTACTGAAAATATTCGTAACAGCTTTTAATAATAGGTGTTATACCTATTACTGAATATCAAGCTAATATTAGGGCAGCTGATCTTATATTCCTTTACCTATAATTGATGTGAAATAATGTTATAAGTATTAAGATACATTATCTCCACGTCAAACAATTTTAAAACTTCACAATCTCTTTCAACATTTCGGTTTATATCGCCATCATACCCCATCTTCTGGTTAGTCAACTGCCAATCAGCTGGTTCTGACCAGTAGACATGTGAAATTAAATTAGTTTATCTTAATATATCAATGAACGAACAAATAAATAAGTATTACAATTATTGTATTCGTAATACGTATCTGTATCTATTACAGATATTTCGTCACACTTCTATGCCACGTATTAATTTTTATCCTATGCTTGATGCTTGATGTTGTAAATATAAATATCATCATCATCATCAGCCTATAAGTGCTCACTGCTGAGCAAAGGCCTCTTTTAATACTGAGAAGGTTTGAGCATTAATCACTACGCTTGCTCAATGCGGGTTGGCGATTACAAACTTACAATTGAATGAATATAAATATGTTCTAGTAAAAATAGAAAAGATTATGTTTATTTGGAAATAGTAATGCGATTGTTGTTTTGCCTTTTTAGGAATAACAACCTGGTTGTACCGACAAATATAAAAATACTGACACTGGATGTTTGATTTTATTAAATATGCCTTATTCAAGCAATCACATTTCTAAAGTAACAAATTCTGCGATATGCGACACGACTTGCCAATACGATAGATACTCTGCGACACACATTTGTGATAGATTACTGACTCATTCCATGAATATCAGCTGCATCGGCTTGATCTTTTGTCGTGTAAAGGCAGGGCTCTAAAGCTATGCAGGCATGGATTTCTGCTGGGGGACCCTTATTCCTATGCTGTACCTATATCATGAGATAGCAGATCAACAAATTCCATATTGTGTTTCGTTGAAAATTTATATTTTCTTTATAAACTCTGCACCTTCTAATGAAAATATCATCGTTAGGATCATTGCGAAATTAATTTTCTTTCTTTTTTGTTGATTTTTCGGATTTCACAATCACTAAACACATTTTAGCAAAATAATGTAATATCAATTTTATGAGTCTGACAGTTAAAATACGAAAATGATCGCTTATTCACTCGTTATACTAGGTCCACGGGCTGAATAACTCTTGTCTAACATTTCATACAATTTTGCCAATGGTTATAACAGCTGTATACGCGGGAAATGTCAAAAATTGATTATTAGTAATGAGTCTGCTATACCTCTGTTATAAGATGTGTGTATTTTTTTATTAGTAAGGGGGATAAAGTATGGCCGACGTATCTTGGCGAGTCTGAAGTTAGCCGTTTGTCTGCGCAATGGATCTTATAGGAACAAAATTGTGTACTGCGCAGCTACTCGGCTAACTTCAGACTCGCCAAGATACAACGGCCATATAGTACTAGCGGTCGTCCGCGTAAATGTCGATTTTACACTTGTCTAAGATTTTTATAAATTTTCTCGACAAACTTTTTTTGGACTTCCACGAATAATTCAAGACCAAAATCAGAAAAATCGCTAAAGGTATTGTTTTGTTATAACATTACAACGAAATGTGATTGTGCCCTGACAAGAAAAAAGGGTATGTGCCAGAAGACTTCGTCGTAATGCACCGTGGGTGCGGGTGACAGTTTTTCTAACGGGATGGTGATAGGGTTGGAGTGATCGTAACCCGAAGCTATCTTCTGGCCGGGTCAGGATCTAAAAGCGGCAGGCTGTGTTGGCATAGATCTAAGCCTCCGTGGGGACATTATTCCGCACGATTCCTTGAAGCAGGAGGAGGAACGTGGTTGTTTTTTAGTCAGTTAGAGTCTGACACTCCCTCGCCTCCCAAAGCGGAAAGCGTAATTGGACGATTTAACATTAGACGCAAAAAAAAAACATGGCGTCACAACAAAACACATAGAAATCTGTCAAATTTTGACAGTTCAAAAAAATGTATTGAATTTGTCAAAAAAAAACACAAGACAGATACCCGAATAAACTATAACTTTATATTTATAATAATTAATTATTAATTAGCTAACATTAATTAATTAATCTATAACAACCTTCTATGCCTCTGAAAAGGCAGTAATTATGTACAATTAAACAAATTTTTCGTTAACATTCAGTTTAACTCAGTTTAAATAATTAAACTAGCGACCTGCCCCAGCTTCGAACGAGTGCAATGCTAATAAAAATTTACTCCCCTATATAATAAATGTACATATAAACCTTCGTCTTCGTGCACTCTATCTCTTAAAAAACCGCATCAAAATCCGTTGCGTAGTTTTTAAGATGTAAGCATACATAGGGATATATGGACAGAGATTGCGACTTTGTTTTATACTATGTAAGTAGTGATTTTACAGGAGAGTTATTTTATAATAAAACAAAAAATCTGTTTGTAAAAGAGTAACCATGGAGTTTCTTGCTCGTTCTTCTCTATAGGAATCTACACTTTGGAACGAGCAAATAGCTTCACTAAGAGGACTGACCGACAGACTGACACTTTATATCTTTAAGCTTTGTTTGAAATTAAAAAGTGCCTAAAAGTTACTGACTAAACTCCCTTCCCCCCTCCCCCCCATTCATTTTCCTGCTCCAACTTGGTTGTGCAATTGGTCGCCGGCAACAAGTTGCGCAACCAATTACTAGACTGACCAGGTCGCCCAACGCACCAAATGTATGAAAAGTTTCACAACTAGTGTCAACTAGGTAGCCGGCAACAAATTGCGCAACCAAGTTGGACCACAAGAAGGAACGGGGGGAGTTTAGTCAGTAAGAGTCTTACACTCCCTTTCGCCCTCGTCTGACCCTGGGCGAGAGAAATCATTTGATGATTTTCTACTCACAAAAGAAATGAATGTGCTATTTGAATTACCTACACACAACGCAACAATGACCGCCGGCCACAAGTTGCGCAACTAATACAGCTTTTTACTTGACAGTCGCTGGAGGCAGGTCGCTTGGAACAGGCCTTTATAGAAGTTATCATAAAAGGCCTATGTTTATGGTATAAATTTTATGTAGGCCTTAAAACCATAAAAAAATTATCTCAATCAATCTCATTCCCAACTAAATCGATATCATTTCTATACTTTTTATTCTTTTCGTGCCTTTTAGAATGTAACACGAGTTTACTTCTCGTCATAAATCGTTTATTGCATACAGTGCATAAATGCGCTCGATCCCCAATATGCATTTTAACGTGCATCACCAAATTATTTTTTTGCGTAAAGCTCTTCGAACAGATCTCGCACACGTGAGGTTTGATGCCTAAGTGAATTTTCTCATGACGATCCAGATCAGCCTTTCTATAGAACGATGCACCGCATTCGTTGCAGTTGAAATTTTTAATACCTTGATGTGATAATTGGTGTATGCTCAAGTGGCCTAATTGAGTGTACGTTTTACCACAAATAGGACACATATACGGCCTCTCCCCTGTGTGTGTGCGAACGTGTTTTTTCAACTCGTAACGTGTAGCGAAAGTTTTCGGGCAATGCTCGCATTTCGATCTTTCTTTTGGCACTGAACGTTTTCTTTGACGTCTGAAAGAGATTTTATTTCGTTAGTAGTGTGGGTATAGTAACAGAACCAGACTCGAGGAGTTTATCCAGGATTGCGAGGTAAGTGCAATTATGTATCGCGTCCTTTTTTGAGGAGGGAAAGTCTGCGAAATACTTCCCACGCCCAGGTTATGGGGACATGGAGTGTCAGAGTCTTACACCCGGTTTCTGAAAGGCTTGTCAACGCTAAAATTAACTAATCTCCTGTTAAATCTCTTGTCAAGTCATCTGATTGGTTGTTGATAATTCAGTCAACCAATCAGATGACTTGACAAGAGATTAAATTGATTTTAACATTGATCGGCCTTCGGAAACCGGTTGTAACTGACTAAAAACGCCCCCGTTCCTTCTCTTGTTCTGGGTCGAGGATGCGGTGCTTCATTGCGCTTGACCCGTTAACCCGTAAATAAATATATATGTCGCAGTAAGATAGATAAATCCATAATTTAGGTATATCCCTAGGAATATAATTATATGTATAACCAAAACATAGTTATACGAAAGTGATTCATTACTACGCGCGCGCCTCAAAGAGGCAATAGAACAGACGGAGCCCTATAGGGCTGATGTTCAGCCGGGGTTGCGGGGTAAGCGCAATGAGGTACGGCTGCCTCGGCCCAGAGCAGGAGAAGGAACGGGGTGGGTTTTTAGTCAATAAGAGTCTGACACTCTCTCTCGCCTGACCCTGGGCAGGGCAAATCATTTGATGACCAATAAAAAGAGAAAAAAATATGTTGATAGTAATGAAGCTCTTACTTTTTCTTCTGCCCCCCCTCATCTGCCTCTTCATCAGATATCTCGATTACTTCACACTTTATCACGACTTCTTCTACTTCAGTTTCAGGTAATACTGTAATGAATGAATTTAATTTAATTTCTACCTATGTTAATTTAATTAGTTCTAGTTTTAATTTCTATATATTTTGACTGTATAAACGCATAATTTTTAGAATGTTGGTTAGCTCGTAACTGGCTAATGTATATGACCTACTGCCTATAACCAATACTTAAAACACTTTGTATACATAAGCTGTGAGTCTACCTTATAATAAATTACTACATACATACTTATATAAAACAAATTCACTTTCTCTGTCCCTATGTATACTTAAATCTTTAAAATTAAGCAACGGATTTTGATGTGGTTATTTAATAGATAGTGTGATTGAAGAGAATGGTTTATATGTATAATAACATCCATTAAATAGTGGAGGAATTTAGTATCAGCATTGCAACCGTGTGCATCCGGGGTATGCAGCTAGTACATTTATAATAATGTACTGTGAAAACTTTACGCAAAGTCAAATCATTATTTTAATGACACAATAATAGGCACTCTTGCTTTTTAAACTAAATTATCTCTGACTGGTCTGCTGGCCAGTCCTCTAGTGAAGCTATATGCTCGTACCAAAGTGTACATTCCAATGGAGAAGAACGAACAAGAAACTCTATGGTTACTCTTTTCAATCAGTTTCACAGTCAAATCCTTTGTTACATTTTTAAATTGGTTTCATTATATGAGAACAGTGTAGCACTAATATTCAGCCAAAGAATAAGAAAAAGAAAATTTCTCTATGGATGGTATATTTAGATAGTTTAGAGCTGACTAGTTCGATTAAAATTATTGGAACCTCTTTTTTAATAAAACATTCTAACCCCAGATAAAACTGTTATAGTTCATCCAATAAGTTCAATGCTAGTGCAATCTTTTTTAATGAACCTTGATATTTTGCGCATAGGTACTTGTGTTATTATTACACCTTTGGTAATTATTATTTATTTCTAAGCTTCCTATTAGTAACTTCATGTTCCCAAGTTTATTGTTACCTATACTGCTTATCAGCTTTGTTTGATTTTTTCTATATATAAGCTTCAGGAGAAAGTACTTATTATAGAATTTTTTATAAAAAAAAACAGCGGACAATCATGTAATAACAACCCTTTCAGTGCTTAGAAGGCAAATGAAGCTAGTGCGATCTGCAACCAATGCACTTGCACATCCAATTTAATACTGCGAGTGTCTATGGGCAACGTTGAGTGCTTACTATAAGATCAAGAGATGCTTGCCTACTATAACAAAAAATGATTTGTTTTTGCTCATAAATAGCGCATTATTCGCTCCAACTACAGCCATTTATGCTTTAACATAATGAATTATGTATTAAAATCATGCCAAACTGTATACTGTACTGTGTTATTATGTTTTAAATGTATTATTTATATATTTATTATGACTAATGTACATGCGTCTTATAAAACGATGAGTGTGTTGACGAATTATCTATGAAAAGATTCAGGAATGAATTAAATAGAAGAATAAACTCCATTTAAATACCTGAAGTACTCATTTTTACAGGAAACACGAGAACTCCAGTTTAATTCCGATATTTCAAATAAAACATCGATTGTTCCAAAATATGTTTGTACTTGTATTACAACATAGTAAATTGTATAGATATTTTTGTTATTTCTGTTATTTTAAGCCAAATGTTCCTTCGCTTTTTCTGTGAAATAAGTTTATTTCAGAAAAGAATAAACGTTGATTTATTTTATTTATGTCAAACAAAAATTTTATTTTAATTGTGAATAAGACAAAAGATTCATTGCTTCTAAGGTGTGAAAGAGATGACATGATAAAGAAAAATGCTTCAAATTAAAAATGAATGGAACGATATTAAAAAATAGACATATGACATTGACAGTTGTAAGTTTGATAGCATTCTTTTATGATACCACTGTTAACAATCTTAAAAACTACCAACAGTCGAAAACTACTAGAATATTTTTAAGTCACAAAGCGAAATTATCTTTTCTAGCAAATATATAATATTAATTTTTGACATTGAATCTATTTTTGAGCAAAGACGTGGGTTTTTACTGACTAAAGCCAGACTAAAGGCAAGTAATAGTTTTTTGAATGTTACGATATAGTTACCCAATTTTAGGAAACTATTTCATTGCAACATTGAACTCAACGTTTCGTTACTGCCTTATTGCACATAGGTAATCGAATCACACCATCCATTCTTAGATTAAATTGAATACAACAGAATAAATGACATATGTCGTGTCAGATACAAATGATTCATAACATGGCATTGTGAATGAGTCATCGAGTTATTTCGGTATTTTCTTCTATTCAGGTTATGTTTATCTACCAAGTTACCGTAATCAATTAAAATTCTACCAAGCTCGAGGTATTCTAAAAATGACTCATATTCAAACATAAAAAACTTACGTTCCAGTCATTAATCAGTTTAAACACATTTTATTCAAATAAAAAGTAGGTATAGTTGGAAAACACACACCTAAGAAATTGGCCTTCTAAAAATTAACCGACCAAGTTGAGAGTACTGGAGAAATGAAGATGGGCAATGTCATGTTTTGAGCTTTTTGATTTGGTTGGGTAATAGATAATCAGGTCACCGATGATGTCATATTGGTGGGACATTTACATATTTAGCTTACACTCTTACATTAATTTTATGTACCTATATTTCAATTAATTTTTAAACACCAAAATCCATAATTCATATTTTATAAAAAACAATGCCACTGCACTCATAAGGATAAGTGCAGTGGCATTGTTTATAAAATATGAATTATGGATTTTGGTGTTTAAAAATTAAGCTACCTTTAGCTTGGCACGGTTATCGCACAAATCATATACCTAGTTACCGGCGAAGTTTAACCGTCTCGTTTCTTTAGATTGTTAGGCGAAATGATGTTTAATATTAGCTACAACAAGTATGTAAGTATGTTAGTTATTATCAGTTAGTAGCTTAAGGCCGATCGAGATCTTTAGGCACTTTCACTAGACGTTGTTCTGGATCAAGCGCAATAACATAAAACGGCCTCGACCTGAAGCAAGATTTGCCAGACTTCGTGGCAAGGTAAATAATGAGACTGTAGATGGTTAAGGTCTGTTTATTACTTTAATTGCTGGTGCTTATATACTAAGAAGATGCGTGAGATTTTCAGATTTAGCTATCCTAACAAACGTGCAACAATTAACATGTATGTCTTATCTCTATCGTATCTAAGTAATGTAGCGACGTGATAGTGCCGCTACATATACTCCCCCCTTTTAAAAATAATTAACATATAAATTGAAAAAAATTAGTATGTACCTAATTATATAATAACTTAACCTTGCTGATAAATTACATCCTATGCGTAATGTAATGTCATTGTTGCTAATTCGAAGGAAATAAAAACTGCTGCCTTTGTTGTGACGGCGGCGGCAGTCGATGAACTATCCACTGCATTTGTGCTGATACCGGTGGTCCTTTAGTGATAATATGATGCTTAATCTTGTGTTTTGGAGTAGTGTGGAGGGAGGCTGGTTTCGTAATATCCTCGTATTCATTTAATAGTTGAGTAATGCGTGGATTCGTCTCAATGTTAATAGTGCGGATTGTTTGCTGCGTCGATTTGATCAGGGTTGCGGGCGTTGTCAGCTCAGTTACCCTATCTATGAGTTTTCGACCAGCTATATCGACTAATAGCTTATAATGCTCTAAAAAATCTGCTCCAATAATCGGTTGTGTTACATCGGCGATGACAAAGTTCCATACAAAGTTTCTTCGTAGCCCGAAGTTTAAAGAGAGTGTTTTTTCACCATATGTCTTAATTTTTGTACCATTGGCGGCATAAAGTATACATTGTTCATCTTGTATTAGTGAATGTCTCTGTGGCTTGCTAATAACTGAAATATTTGCTCCCGTGTCAATCAAAAATCTCATACCACTTTTTCGGTCGGTAATAGTGAGGCGGTTGGACGGGTGAATAGCACAGAGTTCCGCCGTTGTCCGTGCTTCAATTAGTTTCCCTGTTTCCTTGAGTTGAGATCCTGTTTCCAATCACAAGGTTGAACACACTTTTGTGCATATTTTTTAAATCTTCCATGGTAAAAACAAAAGTGCCTTCTTTCTCTTGAACTTGACTGTGGTAGGAAATGCCGACGATTGGAATAACTTTGAGTGCTGCGTCGATAGTTTTTTTGACCTTGCTGAATTGCATTTAGTTCCAATTGCATTTCTGCTAACTGTGCTAGTATGCATGACATTGTATCGTCGCCAGATTTGTTTCCGTTTACAGCTGACACCTCTGTACGTGTTGAATTTATTAATATCTTGTCCGCGATCTGGCTCATCTTGTTCACATCTATGTCTTCTGTGACTGCTAGAACCGAAGTCACTGATGGTGGCAGAAGCCTCAACCATAGAAGTTTGATGGTTTCGTCGCTGATATTTCCGTTACTCAGGGTCCGCATCTTGCGCAGAAGATGTGATGGTTTCTGGTCGCCGAGATCCATTTCAGACAATAATTTTTGGAGCTGACGTTGGTCTGATTCCTCATAGCAACTGATTAGGCGTTCTTTGATAGCCTTGTACTTTTCTATTGGCGGTGGGCAAGTAATGAGGTCACTAACCTGTATTATTTCTTCTTTTGGCAGTTTTGCAATGACCGTATAGTACTTGTAATCGTCTCCTTGCTTCTGTGGTGCTACTATGGCTTCTAGTTGCTTAAACCATAATCTGGGTTGGTCCCTCCAAAATTCCGGCTGATATCTCCAAGGCTTCTTGTTGGCTGCTGCTTGATTTGCAGGGTGAATGAGTCATGTTGATTGTTCTTCGTCGGGTCACCAATTTGCCAGACTTCGTGGCAAGGTAAATAATGAGACTGTAGATGGTTAAGGTCTGTTTATTACTTTAATTGCTGGTGCTTATATACTAAGAAGATGCGTGAGATTTTCAGATTTAGCTATCCTAACAAACGTGCAACAATTAACATGTATGTCTTATCTCTATCGTATCTAAGTAATGTAGCGACGTGATAGTGCCGCTACACAAGAGATGGAACGGAGTGGTTTTTAGTCAGTAAGAGTCTGTCACTCCCTGTCATCTCACACTGGCAAGAGAAATCTATTGATTATTTCCCCTCACAAAAAAGGCACTAGGCACAGATAACTTTGGCGTCACTTACTTTTTGTAAATGCCAATTAATTGACATATGCGACGAAACGTGCAAATTATAAAATTTCATCACTGGTTTGCTGAACCGGCAAAAGTGAAGTGTCAAATAAAGAAAATATTTTGAGTAACCCACAGATACAACAATAATTATTCAAGTCCCACGCTTGATTTTGACGTTCAAAAGTGCCTGTAAGGGCCATAAATCGAAATGAATGATTTGACTTTGACTTTAATATTCCTCTTATAAAACTGTGTTGAAAAGTTCACTGTATGAGACACCACAAATGTAGGTATTGAAATCCGTTTAGAACTACAAATATATAGTTTTAATTAGAGCATTAAATAAATATTGCACAGGCACGATACGAATCGTCACACACACTTTTATCATCAAGATTTTTTCTTCTTAACTCCATAACACACCTTATTAACTATGACGTCACCGTGTAGTAGCGTAACCTAAGTCTACTCAGACCGCCGGCAACTTTAATTTTAAGAATGACGTTATTATTTCCACACAGGTTTTCGTTCACTGTGCGCCGGCCGGATTACAAGTGTATTAAAATAATTTCAATTTCTCCGTTAAAATAATTGTGAAATCGATCGATATAAAGCATGTCGTTTTATCAACAGCGAGGTGTCGGTGAGTAATATTTATACTTTTCATCCTGATAACGAGCGTTTTGTTTATATCGATTAAACATTTTAATGTAAATAGTTTCTAATTGACGTAATCCTTTGAATTTTCGGTCGTTTCCCTTGACTAACGGGTTAAAAAAAACCTCCATGGAAAAATATGTCGCGTACCTAAATAGTGATTTTATGTTTGATTATTTTTACATTCTATCAAATCAAATCGTTATTAGATACACTTTGATAAAAATCAATACTAAAATACAACTTCAAATTTAAAAGGTCAACTCACGCGGTTTTATCAATGATTTCTTAATGCAATAAATAAAAAGTAGTTCAATTGTTTATAACAGCTGTGCAACAACAACAGCTGTTTGCTTGGGCCACCATATTTGTGTCAAGATTGCATTCGAATACCTGCGGTGTCAATTATAATGACCTCGGTCGTCTGCCTGAATGTTGACATAAAAAATAGTGCATATAGAAAAATGACATCATATTCATTACCGGTGCGCATTTTCGCTGTACATTTTAGAATTTTCCGTATCATAAATTTATGCAGCGAGACTTCGTAGACAGATAATTAATTCAGTATGATTTGTTGTGGAGATAATGAGTCGTTTTTGTGTAGTTTCGAACAGTTTATTTGTAGTTGGAAGGTTTTCTACTATTTTCTAGTTTTAAATTGTTATTTTGTTTCGTTGTGTATAGAAGAAAATACTGTTATTAAAAAAAAAAACCTTTGATTAGTTCCTCCAAGTATCTAAGTATAAAAAAAACATTCCTTTTTGACTAGAAAAGTAGAAACTGTAAGTCGCCATATTTTATAGCAACAAAAAGAGTATTGAATTTGACTAAGTATCTGTTGTCACTTAATAAACCGCTATTCCGACCTGACGGAAACTAGAAATAGGTGACCTCATTATCTGATTACCTAATAAACCAATGGCAGACGAGCATTTCCTCATTTAGAATTTTATAGGTATGTAAACGAAAGCAATACTTCTATTCTGCGTGTGTTTTTTTTATCTGTGATAGTTCGGCAAACAAGCAGACGGATTACCTAAAGTTATGAAATCGGCGTCACCCGTGGTCGTCCAGCGTTTTGCGTATTAGGGTTTCGGAGATTTAGAGATTGGGGGGGGAGGCCAAGGGCTTCCGGTAACCTCACTCATACGGCGAAATACAACGTTGTGGTTGTTACACGCCGGTTTTCTGTGAGGCCGTGGTATCACTCCGGTCGAGCTGACCCATTTGTGCCGAAGCATGGCTCTCCCACACTTGAAATATAATAGTATTTTGTTAGGCCCTGGTACCACCTTTCTAGCCAGTAGAAGGTCGAAGCATGACTCTTTTTCCCTTAAATCCTCACTAAGTGTGTGCCTCGTCCACGTCGTGGTGGCCCAAAGGTTAAGGCTTCTCATGCATGAGGGTGCGAAACCTGGCAAGTACCAATATGACTTTTTCCGAGTCACATGTACTTTCCATGATTATTTAGACACCACTGTGTCTATAAAAGTGTGAGAGAGCCATGCTTCAGCACGAATGGTTCGGCTCGACCGTAGTGATACCACGGCCTCACAGAAAACCGGCGTGAAACAACCAGAGCGTTGTGTTTCGTCGTGTGAGTGAGGTTACCAGAATCCCTTCGTCCCCCAAATCCCTAAATCTCCAAAACCCTAATCCCTAAAAGGTCGGCAACGCACTCGTAACTCCTCCACTGCGGGTGTCCATGGGCGGCGTGATTGCTTACCATCAGGTAATCCGTCTGCTCGTTTGCCGACATATTACATAAAAAAACAACTGACATACGGTGAAGGAAGACTTCGTGAGGAAACCTGGACTTATAATTTCTAATTATAAGTTTGACATCGCCAATCCACTTTGAGCAAGCGTGGTGGTAAATGCTCAAACCTCCTTCGTGTGAGAAAAGGCCTTTGCTCAGCAGTGGGCAGTCAGGCTGATATGTGAAGTATCAGCCTATACGTATGTAGCGACATCTAGCGCTTTCGCATCTACATTAACAACAGCACCAGTCCTCCCTCCTTCCTCCCTTTTGCATGAAGGATGAGGAACTTTCCACCCTGTTCCTCATTCCTCCAAATGTACCTCTCATAGTCTATTTAACGTGTGTTAAATAAATTTGCGTAGTTTCCAGTTTATAAGGTGAATGACCCCTTATCAGTCATTAAGAGGTTGGAGACAATCAAGGATTAAAATAGACCTATTTTATGTTTACACAAGTTTTTTAGCAATCTCGTTGGAATTGGTTTTAATAAGGTTCATTTTGCTACTCAACAGAGATAGACGAATTAATTGTTTCTACAATTATTATTCTTATTGATCTTGGTGACCGGAGTGATACCATGGTTTCACTGAAAACCGGCGTGGAACAACCACAGCGTTGTGTTTCGCCGTGTGAGTGAGGTTACCGGAGGCCCAATATTCAACTTCTCCTCTCCCATCCCTAATCCCCAAAAGGTAGGCAACGCACTCCTCTGTTGCGAGTGTCCATGGGTTTTTTTATATAAAAAACGTTGCCCCACACTAGGATTTTTTCGTGGGTCGTGGGTGCGTTTACAAACATATAATTTCACATACACATCACACCCAGACCCGAAACTTTGTAGATCACACAATGTATTGTTCCGTGCGGGATTCAAACCCGCGACACGTTGTACGGCAGCTAGTTGCCCGGCCATCGCACCGACCGTGCACGTGCACGTTAACATAATAAAGTTGTAATTAATAACATTGAATGTTTACAAAAGATAAGAGTCAGGTGTTTAATATCGAGAAATGATCTCCGGCCACCGTAAGCGCGGGTCTGCGGACGGCGAGTAAGGGTAGCTCGCCGCTCGACCAGGACCAGGCCCGAGCGTACGGCGCGTAGCGTTCCGCGCGCGCCTCAAAGAGTCATTAGACCACCACAGACGGGACCCTAAAGGGCTGATGTTCAGCCGGGGTTGCGGGGTAAGCGCAATGTGGTACTGCAACCTCGTCCTAGAAAAGAAACGGGGACGTTCTTAACAGGGATGTAAGGGAGCTCTACAACCGTAACCGAAACTATCGAAATACCGATAAAAAAAATCCGTAACCATAATCGAATATGAAATAAAAGTCGATTAATATCGGATAGGGGCGGAGCCTAATTGAGACAGGTTATGCTTGTATTTTACCCACTTTTGAAATTTTAATAATCGTAACCTTTAACATCCGAAACTAACGGCTAATCCGAAATAATTTCATATCGCTATCCTTAACCGTGTCCAGTATAATAATCAATCCTTTCTATATCCGTAACTGAAATTTCATATCCATAAAATCCATAGTTTTTAGTCAGTAAGAGTCTGACACTCTCGCAGACGGATTACCTGATGGTAAGCAATCGGCGCCGCCCATGGACACCCGCAACACCAAAGGAGTTACGAGTGCGTTGCCGGCCTTTTGGGGATGGGGGTTGCGGATATAAGGATTGGGAAGGGATAGGGGAAGGGGAGGGATTGGGCCTCCGGTAACCTCACTCACACGGCGAAACACAACGCTGTGGGTTGTTTCACGCCGGTATTCTGTAAGGCCGTGGTATCACTCCGGTCGAGCCGACCCATTCGTGCCGAAGCATGGCTCTTCCACACTTACTACGTCATTTAATGATTTTCCTTCTTCGTAAGAAACTTTCACAATAACATTAAAAACTTAAACAAAAGATAAAAGTCAAGTTTGTTTAATATAATAAACGTTATTCAATGAACATTAATATTAACAGAAGGCACGCATTCCACCAATGCAACTCCAAACACAGTGCTCCAATTGAAAATTGCGAAATCAAAACACCCGATAGTGTTTTGTTTGATTGATCGACCACAGGGGGCCTACCATGACGTCCAGTGCGGCCGACGCATCTTGGCGAGTCTGAAGTTAGCCGTTTGTCTGCGCAATGGATCTTTTAGGAACAAAATTGTGTACTGCGCAGCTAATCGGCAAACTTCAGACTCGCCAAGATACGTCGGCCGCACTGTACGCTTTAAAAGCGTGAATCTTCCGGGCGAGAAAGAGGGATGGAGCTATAAAAGGTGTATAGCTCCATCCCTCTTTTAGTTAGTTTTTTTTATTAGTTTTTTTTATTGGACTATCTCTGTCAATGGACAAATCAAATTTTTTTTTATCGTATAGCAGGCAAACGCTGTGATATCATATGATATCAACAACATAATACTGGTTTCTCTTGAGTTATCTAAAATATGCGATTGTTTTTATGCAAATCGTCATATTTATGAATGAAGCTGTGATTATAATAGGTATTATTTTTTAAATGTTTTATTAGTTGAAATACCTACCTAATCTAATACTAATATCTATACTTCTATACTATCTACTTAAATCTATACTATACTATATATACTATATTACTATATTTACTATATAATATTATAAATGCGAAAGTAACTCTGTCTGTCTGTCTGTCTGTCTTTTCTTCACGCCTAACCTACTGAACCGATTACTGTGAAATTTAGTACAGACATAGTTTGGAACTCGAGAAAGGACATAGGATAGTTTTTAAACCAAAAATATGCCGGTGGTCACTACTCCACGCGAGTCGCGGGCAAAACCTAGTAAGTATCTAAAATCTTTCTGACTCCGAAAACTACGATTGGGTATCAATTTTAATTTATGAAATCGCCTATCCGCCTTGATCAAGCGTGATGAGTACTTAATGCTCAAACCTTCGTCAAATGCTTGAGAAGAGGCCTTTGCCACTTATAGGCTTTTTTGTTAGGGGAAAATCATCAAATGACTTCTCCCGCCCAGGCCCGGGCGAGAGGGAGTGTCAGACTCTTACTGACTAAAAACCCCACTGTTCCTTCACCTGCTCTGGGCCGAGGTCGCGGTGCCTCATGCTTACCCCGCAACCCCGGCTGAACATCAGCCTTATCTTATAGGGCCCCATCTGTGGTGGTCTATTGGCTCTTTGAGGCGCGCGCGGAACGCTACGCGCCGTACGCTCGGGTCTGGTTCTGGTCGGGCGGCAAACTACCCTTACTCGCCGTCCGCAGACCTGCGCTTACGGTGGCAGGAGATCATCTCTCGATCCCCGACGCCCAGAATGTCGCCTATTGCGGCGGCTGGGGCGTGAGGAGGAGGATTCCCTCACGTGGGCCGCCTCCCTCTTTGCGAGCATAACTGCTTCACAGAAGGAGAAGACGGCGTCCCAGTTCCGCTCACTCCGCACCATGGCCTCGACAAAGGCTGGGCGCGAGAGGTCGCCGCCGCCGATCATTTCCCTGAGGACACGGCAGTGCTCGCCCAGGCAGGACATACCGCCACCGTATTTTCCACCATATCCTCTAGGTGGTCCTCGCAATGACGACACTCGGGCGTTTCCTCCCGGCCATTTATAGGCTTATGATGATGTTGATGGCGAAATAGAACTTATTCCTCTAAAAATACTTAAATTTCTTCACCTTTCAACGCCCATGTAAGTCTGGCTGTATGGCCTACACTTAATGCATTATAAATAAACAGAGACAAGCAACTCCCACGCCTATGTAACATTGGCTGTGTTATTAACCTATTTGCTGACGAGGTCAAAAGTGTTACATCGATAATGCACGTCGAAGGATCTTTATTCACTTTCATTTTGTGGTTTTTTCTATTGAATAGAGTCTAGGTATTTTACTAACTGTTTTAGTTCAATTCGGTAGGTAGTTTCCAACTAGTCAAATTCAATACTTTTATTCAAATGTCAAAAACGATACTTTTCTATGAAATTTGTATGAAAAACTGAGCTTATGACGTCATAACATTTTTGCGTCGTAAATAGCTTACTTATTTCTTAATAATTAGCTAAAAAAAATTAACGATCCATGAATAAAAGTACATATAGTTATTTTTCAATATTTGATTGTATTGAAAAGTCGAATTAATTTATTTTTGACCTAGGAAACTAGCCAATTGTTTAGGTAATTAACTAAAAAACAATCTTGATACGTCTTTTCGTATTAAGGACTAGCTACTCTCGCGTGGTTTCACCCGCTGCTCGGCTCCATTTGACCGTAGCGTGATTTTTTATAGCCTATAGCACTCAGGAATATTGTAGCTACCTATCAGTGAAAGAATTTTGGCAATCCGACCAGCGGTTCCAGAGATTACCCCCCTACATACAAACTTTTTTTTTATGTAATTGGTCGGCAAACGAGCAGACGGATTACCTGATGGTAAGCAATCAGCGCCGCCCATGGACACCCGCAACGGAGGATTTACGAGTGACTCACTCACACAGCGAAACACAACGCTGTGGTTGTTTCACGCCGGTCTTCTGTGTGGCCGTGGTATCATTCCGGTCGAGCCAACCCATTCGTGCCGAAGCATGGCTCTCCCACACTTACCTCTTTATAATATTAGTATAGAAGTCAAGTGAAGCGAATACTTAGGTAGGTTGTGTTTTGCCGTGTGAGTGAGGTTACCGGAGGTCCAATCATTACCCCTCCCATCGTAAATCCTCAAACGCCCTATACTTAAATCCCTGATAACTCACAAGCCGGCAACACTCTTGTAGTAACTCCTTTGGTGTTGCGAGCGTTCATGGGCGGTGATTGCTTACCATCAGGTAATCCATCGGCTCGTAAGACGATTTATCTCATAAAGAACAAAAAATTAAGCTGTTATTTTAATAGTGAGTTTTTCATAAGTAGGTTTTAAAGTGGATTAAATAATATCTTTCTGTTTTCTAAAACTATACAATTACCAATCTTTACTAACACTATAAGATCTCTTTGAAAGATTATCGATATTTAGTTTATTAGTTAACACTCTGACATCGATTTAAGTAAATTCGAATCGATTGTATACATTTTAGTTTTTTACATATGGCGTGGTGGCCCGGAGGCTAAGGAGCCCGCTTCTCATGCATGAGGGTGTGGGTTCGAAACCTGGCAAGTACCAATGTGACTTTTTCCGAGCTATATGTACTTTCTATGATTATGTAGACACCACTGACATACGGTGAAGGTAAACATCGTGAGGAAACCTGGCCTTTATAATTTCTAATTAAAAGTTTGAAATCGCCAACCTGCATTGAGCAAGCGTGGTGGTTAATGCTCAAACCTTTTCCGTGTGAGAAGAGACCTTTGCTCAGCAGTGGGCACTTATAGGCTGATGATGTATGTATGATGTATGTAAACATTTTTACATACATTTTGTTAGATAAAAGGTTAACTAAAACTTAAAACTACCAAAAGGATGACTGGCAGAAAATGCTTCTAGCATTAAGTCCTCCGATATGCAATTGTATATAAAGAATAAATAAATAAATAAATAAAAAGGACATAAGTATCAAGATTGTTTTCATTTATTTAATAAATTATTTAGACTATAATAAAAGTCTAGTCCCGTTAATAAATAATAAATAAAAAAACAATTGCAGATCTGTTCCATACTATGACTCCTTCATACTATTCTTATCATTTATTTTGCATGCTTAGCTTATCAACTATTAAGTACCTAACCTACCTAGAAATAAAAATGCAAATATTATCAGTATATCAGTAACCGTGTATGTAGGAGGAGATATAGTGTATGCAGTCTAAAATTCTAGATCTAGATCTATTAAGTACCTAAAGTTTTTTTTATTGATATTACCATAGCTTTTTTTGTTGTTTTGTCAGGGGAAAATCATCAAATGACTTTTTCCGCCCAGGGTAAGGCGAGAGAATGTCAGACTAAAAACCCCCCGTTCTTTCTCCTGCTCTGGGCCGAGGCCGCGGTGACTCATTGCGCTTACCCCGCAACCCCGGCTGAACATCAGCCCTATAAGGCCCCGTCTGTGGTGGTCTATTGGCTCTTTGACGCGTCGTCGTCGTATGCTCGGGCCTGGTTCTGGTCGGGCGGCGAGCTACCCTTACTCGCCGTCCGCAGACCCGCGCTTACGGTGGCCGGAGATCATCTCTCGAAGTTACCATAGCATAGTACGAACCGTGGTATGGTACCATGAACATATGGTAACCACACTTAATCAATGTAAAAAAACGCAAACTGTATCACGCCAGTTTTCCGTTAGGCCGTCATTCATTCACCTCAACTAAGGGCGGGGTCAGGTTTCCTCACGATGTTTACCTTCACCGTATGTCAGTGGGGTCTAAATAATCATAGAAACTACATATAGTAAGTAGTAGTAGTAAGTAACATTGGTACTTGCCAGGTTCACAGTCTCATGCATGAGAAGCGGGCGCCTTAATCTCAGGACCACTACGATACCACCAGTAAAATAACATTTTATTAAATATCAACTTATTTCCATTTTGACTAAACAAACCCCTTTTTAATTCCAGGACCTCTTCCCCCACCGGCGTTGACAGACAAGCTGCGTTTATACCATGTGGACATGAACCCCTATGGACATAGGGTCCTGTTAATTTTGGAAGCGAAGAAGGCTAAATACGAGGTCTACAAATTGGATCCACTTAGACTACCTGAATGGTTCCGGAATAAAAATCCTAGATGTAAGTGTAAAAGTCAAAATATTTGATTTAAAACCAGCTGATTGTAGCACATCACTACACAGTATAAAACAAAGTCGCTTTCTCTGTTGGCCGCTAGATTTTGATGCGGTCTTTTAATAGATAGAGTGATTGAAGAAGAAGGTTTGTATTTTTTTTATGGTATTAGTCGGCAGACTAGCAGACGGATTACCTGATGGTAATGACAAGCTATTCCAATCCTTAGATGTGTCTGGTATAAACGAAGAAGCGAAACGCTTAGTCCAAAATGTATCCCATAGAAAATCTGTAGCATTTGTTGATGATTATTTGTCTTCCTCCAGAAAAAGAAACAAAAAACCACATGTGCTATAGAAAAAATGAAATTAATATTTGAAGGTCACCCAAAACGTCTGCAAACGAATTTGGTTGAACTTCATCATCATCATCGTCAGCCTATAAGTGCCCACTGCCGAGCAATGGCATCTTCTCACAAGGAGAAGGCTTGAGCATTTGGTTGAACTTAATCTTTTTAATTTCATTAAGACACCACTGACATACCTACGATGAAGGAAAAAAACATCGTGAGGAAATCTGGACTTATAATTTTTGATTATAAGTTTGAAATCGCCAACCCGCATTGAGCAAGCGTAGGTGAATAATGCTCAAACCTTTTCCGTGTGAGAAGAGACCTTTGCTCAGCTGTGGGCACTTATAGGCTGATGATGATAGCGAACTGAAATTTTAAAACCTTGTTTTTTATATTTTCTAGTAAAAATACCAGTTCTGGAGATCCCAACGGATCACGGTGATAAATATTTGTTTGAAAGCGTGGTGATATGTGATTACTTGGATGAGAAGTACACAAGGAACCAGTTACATTCAAGAGATCCTTACGTTAAGGCTCAAGACAGACTTCTCATTGAAAGGTTCAATGAGGTAAGTTTTTTCTTTTATGGAATTACTCGGCAAACGAGCAGACGGATTACCTGATGGTAAGCAATCAGCGCCGCCCATAGACACTCGCAACACCACTTTTAGGGATATGGGTTTCAGTTTTTTAAGGATTTGGAAGGGATGGCGGGAGGGGCGTGATTGGGTCTCCAGTAACCTCACTCACACGGCGAAACACAACGCTGTGGTTGTTTCACGCCGGTTTTCTGTGAGGCCGTGGTATCACTCCGGTCGAGCCGACCCATTCGTGCCGAAGCATGACTCTCCCACACTTAATTATCTACCCGGGGTTGCGGGATAAACGCAATAAGGTACCGCAGCCTCGGCCTAGAGCAGGATAAGGAACGGGGTGGTTTTTAGTCAGTAAGAGTCTGACACTCTCTCTCTGACACAGATTTTCCCTTCCCAAAAAAAGGTTCACTTAACCTGCAACCGCAGTTAAATTTCTGCCCAATGAGGCCCTATCTGTGGTGGTCAATTCGACCTTTGAGGCGCGCGGTACGGTAGTCTGGTTTTAGAGATTTTTTTTTAAAGCGCTGCCTCGCACCTTGTTTTTCTCCTGTGTCATGGGTGCGTTTACAAACATACAATTTCACATACACATGACACGCCGACCCGGAACTTGTTCCCAGCGGGAATCTGTGACACGTTGCACGGTAGCCAGTTGCCCAGCCACTGCGCCACCCGTGCAGTCAATTACCCTTCATCTATGGTAGTGGCGATCATTGGAGAGAATTTGCGGTCGGTGGAATTCTATCCAGTGATTGGAACCGGTCTGGAGCAGGTTTTCTGCTATCGCTGATTTGTTGCTCTGTCGGTTCTTGACTGCGGCGATATGTTCTTTGAGCCTCTCAGCAATGGTCCGCTTCGTTTGCCCAATGTAGGAACTACCGCAGCTGCAGTTGATCTCATAAGCGACTGGGCTTTGTAGCTTTGTACATCCTTCGCCGTGCCCACCTTATCATGAACCTTGGCCTCAGGTGTGTTGACCTTCGGGATCGAAAATTTCCTAAGAACGGATCCGATCCTGTCTGTCACACCCTTGATATACGGCATGAAGGCAAGTTGTCTGCTCTTTGGATGTCTGTCCTTCTTCAGCGGTCGCAATAGTCGCCCATCCCCTACGCTATATCCATACCATATCGCCGCAGTCAAGAACCATCATCATCTTCCTGCCCTTGTCCCGTTTTATTTGGGGTCGGCGCAATATGTTTTTTTTTTCCATTCTGTCCTGTCACCCGTTACGCTATCACTAACTCCTCTGTCTTCCATATCACTTCTTACACAATCCATCCATATTTTCTTTGGTCTCCCTCTCCCTCTCCATCCATCCACATTTATACTCATGGCTTTTTTTGTAACATGCGCCGCAGTCAAGAACCGACAGAGCAATAAATCAGCGAAAATATTCACACAACAAACTACCTAACAAGTTTATATATAACTTTATTTTCTTCTTTTCAGCTAATTAAAGGTAGTTTGGAGTGTTTCGACACTAACTTCGCGTTTGGAAGCGAACAGATAATTCAGACGCTAGATATTTTTGAAAAGGAATTGACTTTAAGAGGTAGGTTATATTTCTTTTCTCTCAATTTATTTGTTTTTTTTTTTTGATAGGACGTTAATCGAACACTTTACCTGATGGTATGCTATGGAAAACACCAGAGAAGGGTTTGGGGTAAAAAGGACTGTCTCCTCACTCACACGGCGAAAAAAACTGTGTTTGTTTGACGCCGATTTTCCGTGAGGCTGTGGTATCACTCCGGTCGAGCACGACTCGTTCATGCAAGCTTGGCGTGTAGCAATACTAACGTGGTTTTTCGTCGTCTGACTGAGGTTAGAGGAGGACAAGTGTGGTAGAGCCATGTTTCGGCGCGAATGGGTCGGCTCGACCGGAGTGATACCACGGCCTTACAGAAAACCGGCGTGAAATAACCACAGCGTTGTGTTTCGTCGTGTGAGTGAGGTTACCGGAGGCCCAACCCTTCCCCTTCCCCAATCCCTAAATCTCCAAATCTCCAAATCCCTAATCCCTAAAAGGTCGGCAACGCACTCGTAACTCCTCCGTTGCGAGTGTCCATGGGCGGCGCTGATTGCTTACCATCAGGTAATCCGTCTGCTCGTTTGCCGACCTATTACATAAAAAATCCACAATCCTCAATCCCCTATCCATAAATCCCTAGAGGCCAACCTCTGTATGTTAGCCGTTACATTAATATCGACTAAAATCAGCCACTAACTCATATTATATTCCCATTTTTAAATTATCAACTTAATTAGAAAAGGGTAAAATGAAACATTACAAATTAAAAAAGCCAAAAAACTACATAAAACGCCTGCTAAGCTACATCGAACCTAGACAGTATCAAAATAAATTAAAATTTAAAACTGGAGACAATAATAACCCCCCCCCCCCCACCCCTTAAAAATCCAGTCATAAAGAGATGGTCTTCTTCACAGATACCAATTACTTCGGAGGGCACCGTCCTGGTATGCTGGACTACATGATCTGGCCATGGGTAGAGAGGCTGTACCTCCTCCGATGCGTCAACGAGAGGAAATTCGACGAGAAGAGAGGATTATTCCCTAATTTTGTAAGTTTTGCTTCTTCTTTTTGGCATTGGAAGGGAACTGATCGCATGAAACTTCACTACAGTTGCGAGCGCTTATAACCTACACCAACATGTCCAGCCATATAGAAAATTCAGTTTTTAATTATTTATTTTTTTATGTTTTCAGGCTGATTGGAGCGATCAAATGCAACTAGATGAGGTTGTGAAAAAACACGCGATCTCACCACAAGAGTATTTCGATTATTACAAGAATGCCCGAACGCATTCTATGGGATACTATTTATAATCTGTGCGTCTATAACCATAGTCGTTTTGTACCATCTGTGTATGTATAGTCTTTTGGCGGGAAAATTACAGACTTACCTAAAAGTTTTTTGACAAACGTCAAATTATTAAATGTCACAAGATATTTTTTTGTTCACAATATTATAAATAGGTGTTTTTCTATTTCATTTCAAAAGAATAGTGTCTGGAACACTTTAAAATATTTTATGGGTTTGATGTCATTTGTAACGCTAATTTTCTTTATGTAGTACCTATTTCTATGCATATTATATGTATAAAAAAAATTAAATATTGTTATAAACATCACAAAACTCTAAGTAACATGCATGATACGGAGTGTAAGAGATGCAAGTATGCATGAACAGTGACGAAAGACAGAGATAGAAATACGTTTATGGCTAACTTCATAACAGTCAGTCCTAAACTATCCTGTCACACAAAACTATACCTTATAAAAGATAGCTTGATCTCTGCGACATGCGTCAAACTGACATTCCTAGGGTTGTCATGGTACAAAAAAATATCGATAGTTATTTTCGACGTTTCTTACTTATCGATGCTAAAATTATATGTTTAATTGGAATATAATTTGGGTACTGAAATGAAACGAATATTTTAATCTAAGATAAATTTATTCCAAAGGAGTACACCCCAAATCTATATCCGAATCACTTTCAGAATGTCCCGAAACCCAAAGTTGTCGAAAGGATTTTACATGAGTAGGTTACTATTTAAATTTTATTTACTCACTATTGTAAATAATGATATTATTTTAAAATATACAATAAAATGAAATGAGAAATTAATTTTGAATTAAAAAAAAATATCGATAGTTTATAGTTTGTGGTCACGATGATTCATCACTCATCAATAATTAGGTCAGCATGCCCATAAAGTATGACATTGACAGGTACGTTTCTCCGTACTGTTAAATTCAAAACTACATAGGCGCGATTTTACTGACAGCTGTCCCAGATCAAGCTATCTTTTACTAGTGTAGTTTTTATTTACTTGACTATAAGAACTTTTATAGTGCATAATTATGAATTATGAAAAAGGTGCCTATAGAAAAATATTAGGTAATCAATTTTTGTAAACAAATCTCAAGAAAATAAGAAGTTAGTACGTAGATACTTACTGTTTTTATACGTTTTACTTACGTCACTTTTCGACGAGTTAAATCGATTAGTTTTAAGTGATGTCGAGGCTTATAGTCATGAGCAGTATTGAAAACATCTACATAATACCCCTAATTAAGGCTCGCCGTACAACATAATTAGGTAGGTACTTATTTTTTAAACGAAGGAATAACTAAACGTTATAAACGTATTGAAGCCTCCATTTTATTTGTACCTATTAATATATTTTATTTATGTTTTTTTTTTTCGAAACATTGCATTTTTTTTTCGAAAGAAAGGTTTTTGTTAATACATTGTTGGAAATATGATTTTATTATTTCGATTTTTCAGATAGATATTTATACCTAATATTCATTCAACGTCGCATTAGGTAAAACAATTACTTTATGGTACCTACCATGTATTAAATATTATTTAATGTCTATATTTTTCATTATGTTTTCTAGGTAGGTAAACTCTCTTTATAGAGCTTGAAGTTAAAACTTAATGTAGACCGAAAACAGATCAGATTTGATCAAAGTGTATGTGTTTTTCAAATGCGTGCTGGTTCTGACATTAATAATAGGGAAATCGGTCGCAAAATCCCGATACAATACATTCACAATTCGTTACTTTCCAACTACCTAGTAAAATACTTTTAGGTATTTAAATGTCGAAAACAATACTTTTATTTTTTGTACGAAATCGCTACAAACGACGTCATTGTGTTTTTACGTCAAATAGAATACTTATTTTTGAAAAATTAGCTTAAACTTATGCGGCCTTATTACAAAACAAGGTTTTACTTTAGTCTAGGACTAAACCATTGAGCCAGTTTCTGTATTTCGAATTGAAGGTAATGACAATAAGATTCAAAATTCAAAACCCGACTCAATGGTTTAAACCTGGACTAAAGATACCCCTTGTTTTGTAATAATGGGAATGTATTCTAAAATCAATGTATAAAGGGATGATTATATTTTAATAATTCATCGTATGCTAAAGTCCAAGTAGGTAATTTATTTTTGACATAGGAAACTACCTACTAACTAAACAAATAATTACTTTGTAGCCAATCATTTCAATTTTTATAATATTGTCAAGATTCCACGCAAAAACACAAAAAATATTTGAAGTCATAATATAATTTAAGATTCATACTTAATAGGTAGTTATATAAATATATTATGTCTATTTTTTTATATTCTTTATGTTGAATCGAAATCTCAAAAAACAAAATCTAGTGTAAAAAAAAATTGATTTTCGAATATCAAAAGTTTTAAATTTTGCAATGTCTGGCATTTTTTTCGCATTTAAAATTTATTGTACTGTGTTGTCGTTACATAATATATTATTTTTATAATATCTCCCTAGTCCTAAGTTTTATTATTGTTAAGCTAAATAAACGTACTTACTTATTTAAAAAGTTATTTATTTTATTTCTTTGTTGTCATTTGTCAGTTTTTCGAAATTTACTGATAATACCAAGGAGTCTGCACTAAAGCCTGAAGCTGAAGAAGTTTGCGCTCAAACTTCAAGAAAAATGGCACTAATTTAGGTGGGGTCGTTAAACAGACCGGGGCTGGGGTCTCATAGAAAACCGGCGTGAAACAACCGCAGCGTTGTGTTTCGCCGTATGAGTGAGGTTACCGGAGACCCAACCCTTCCCCTCCCCCAATCCCGCCAATCGCTCCCTTATCCCTAATCCCCAAAAGGTCGGCAACGCACTCGTAACACCTCTATTGTTGCGGGTGTACAAGGGCGAACGCTGGTTACACCATTAGGTAATCTGTTTGCTTGTTTGCCATCTTATCCCATAAAAAGGTGGTGTTGTTAAAAGCTTTATCAACATTCAAATACAATTGTACAGTAACCGACTGAGGTCGACACGATAAACATCAGCTCCGCGAAAAAAATTCGCCAAAATTCATCGCGTTGAGCTAAGTGCGCAAAAAGTTATCAGTGAGTTTTGTCAAGTACCAATTCACCCGGATTCATGTGGGCAAGTCGCTGAGACGTCGGGCAACAAAGCAGTAACACCAAATCTTCAAGCGGTAATATCTTTGCGGAGGTGAGCGAAGAACTCTTGCCTACAATTATCATGGAAGACGCGGCAGAGCCGATTCAAACGACACCTTGATCTGCCAAATCGGACGAGGGGTCTCCGAGCTATTAGCGTCCTAAAATCAGCAGAGCACGTGTGTTTAAGGTTAGAATTAACCTCACTTTGGACACCGCGTGGTTTTATGGCACGAGGCGTGACGCAAGGCCGGCCAACTGGAGACTCCGCAGACGTCCGAGGAATCTGCCAGCCGAGGATACATCAGGACCTGAGGACTTCGCATCATAAGACCAAGTAAGCCCCGAGGGAACTCCTTAACCTTTCCCCAAAACCCCCTCGAGCTTGGGTTCATCTGACTTGGGATCTCAAGACCTCATCAGAGCCCCAGGTTCACGAAATTCGCCCTCCCCCTCCCCCCCACACACTCTAACCCACCTCACACCCCCCCCCACCAAAATTGTTTTTTTTAATTTATTTGGCCAATACCTTCCCCCTGAAAACCCTCCCCCCCTATACAACCCCTTCACCCCCCCCCCC
This sequence comes from Spodoptera exigua, assembly GCA_902829305.4. Lineage (NCBI taxonomy): Eukaryota > Metazoa > Arthropoda > Insecta > Lepidoptera > Noctuidae > Spodoptera > Spodoptera exigua. Next base: position 2,822,518 of record LR824630.2, on the reverse strand, counting down.
CCCCGCTGACACCCTCCCCCAAAATTGTTTCCCCCCTCACCCCTCCCCCCTCAGGGCGACCTCACCCCCTCGAAGCCTAACTCTGCAACCGCTGAAGATAATTTGGGCGACTTTGGGCTCGTTTGAAAGGGCACGACGAGACCTTCCAATTGGCCCCGACGGAATTACCAAATTCAGCCCCACATCCACGAAAATCCAGCGGCGAAGCAAAACTACACTGGTAACCACCATCAAAGTGCACGCAGGGCTCAAACTATCGAGCTCTGGCAGCATCGGGCTCCTCACTGGCCAGCAGCAGCAGACCACCAGCTGACGCAGCAGTGAGACCATAGAGTTAAAAAAAAAACAATTATACAATTCCAAATAACTGAAGTCATACATTATAGAACTCTTGTATTTTTTACCACCTAAGGAACAAAATGTCATCCCAATCCTCCACATCCGCCTCAACGTCCCGCAAACCGACCACGGACGCCACGGGAAAAGTGACCAAGTCCCTTCGGCAAAAGGTCCTGAAAAACACCGCAGCAAGGTCAGTACAATCCGAAAAAGCGGCGCGTCCATCGGAGCCGCCTCAGGCCTCAAAGGCGGCATCATAGCCGGACGCAACAGACTCTGAAGTGTCCACGCACCGCCCCATTATCACCATCCCCGAAACTCCGGTTACCAAAACCGAGTCGGAAGACCGCAGCAGGATCTCGGAGACCATCATAGACTGGGAGCAGTGCGGCATCTCCCTCCCTCGCCAGATCATTTCGGACGAGGAGAGCTCATTGGCATCATCGACGGGTCAGATCGACCGCCCCGAGCGAAAGTCTATGCTTACAGATATAGAATATAAATTGGTTTTTAAAATACTATAAAAATCTGTCTTATTAAACCATTTCCCGCTCCCTTAGTAGTGAACAAAATGCATAAATAAAATCCTACGAATATTAATAAATGTAAAAATATGTGAGAATTTATGGATATAAGTACTTCTACTTATTTATTTATTTATTTAAAAAAGGTACACCAACAGCTTCTGTATATAGCAAATTAAATAAAACAATGATAACATTAGGTTTTGGCCTTATACAGTCGCCAATTACAGGTAACCAGCATTCTTAAAAATAAAGTGATAACCTAGTAGAGTAAGAACGAAACTATCTACTTATTACAATAACATATAATTAGAATTATATTAAAAATATTATAACAACATTAGAATTGCAATATAATTAAACAATGAAATGGAACATTAAATTAGAAAATAAGTAGGTAGGTATACATAAATGCAAGGAATGAGATCAGTAGGAAATACTTAATTCTACTTAAACTTACATTACATACTAACAGATACATAACTGATTAAGTGGTGAGGTTCGGGATTCAATATATTATTTGGATTTTAAAGACTTTTACAGAATCGTGATATATGTCAACATTTGGAACGGATTTTATAAAATAATTCATCTCTCGGGTAGGCCTATTGAGAGGCGAGTTTACTCCTAGATTTGTGTTCGATGCTTTTGTGTGGAATAGGTGTGTAATGGGATATCTAGGTATGTTATGTGGTACTTTAAGACCTATCTGCTCAATTAACTTGCAGCAGTCCAGCTTATATAGGTTTGTTATTTTCACGCAAAAACGGCTGAACCGATATGGTTATTGGTAAATGATTAAGACAAGTGCCTTTCATGGACACTTGCTTTCCTATAGGAGTTACAAGTATGTCGCCAAGGCTTTAAGAATGGACCTTCGGGAGACTACACTCGCACTGTGATAACATTGCAGTAAAATCAATTAAGAACTAGTGGAAATGGAAGCAATTCAAGAAAATTTAAAAACGTTTAGTAGAATATCTTTTCCTACAAATATCCTACATTATACACATAAAATAAAATGTTCCATCTGATATTTTAAAAAATCCAAGAAGTTTCGTTTCTTGTTGTTAATCATAATTAGGTTTTACTACCAATGATGTATAAAACTAATAAACTATTTACTACTGGTTTTATTTCTATTGTATAACAATTTAATACTATCAAAAATAACATCCACCTAAAGCGTCATCACATCATCAACTTCAGCTTGCTGCTAAACAAGTGCCTCTTCTCACACACGGAGAAAGTAAGCTAAAAGTAAGGTATTTGAAGTGTATACAACTTATAGGTGGCTATACCTAACCAAGGACTAAACATATTTGTCTCACAGCCTGGATCAATAAATTATGACCTAGACTTGTTTCCGTCGTTCGGAAATTCAGAACCTAAGTATTTAGAATACATTCAGGTTTGTGTTATGTTTAAAAGAAACCGATGTGAAGACATGTGTAGTGCTATGGGCATGGCATCCCAATTGCCCAATAAGAAATAAAACCAATTGTATTAATCATATTAGTATTGGTTTAATAATTATTTCCTCACAAACGGGAGATAAATAAGCATGTGTAACCCATCGATCACTAATAAAAAACGAAGAAGAAAATAGAATGATGACAATTATATAATGATAATATTATTACTTAACGAAAATATGAAATTCCATCCTTTTTTGCGTCTTAGATGTGTGATTTTTGCATTTTTTAAACGAGCACTGAGACATGTTTACCGTCGGAGCATTCGAGTGGTACTAAACTAAAACTACACCGCGATGTTGAGTTTGGTGGACTTTCAGTTAGGACATTTTTTTGTCACTGATTGTGTATCTAGTTCTTTATTAGTGATCGATGGTGTAACCCTAAAAATACTTTATATTATTCCGATTTGAATAAGACCTAATCTACATTTGCAGAAACGAAACGTATTTTCGCTGACTGATAACAAGTGTGTGTTGGAAGTTGGAAAGAATTCCGAATTTCCGAACGAAACAACAAAACGTCAAATCCTTTATCAAAATTTTCAGTGTTGCGAAAAGGTTTTAACAAAGTTATCTATTTGTTTGTGTAAAGAACATAATAAAAATGGCTTTAATACGATCCGCTAGCTTTAATTTATTTATTGAGATTGTAGTGCGTATAATGCTATTCACCACTTTCTGGTAAGTCGTGTCCATATGTTCGTCTATTATTTACAAACACATTTGACGAATTTTATCAATGAAATATCTTTGATTTCGTTAAAAATCTTATAAAAACTTATTAAACGATAGTTAAACTTGCTTACTCCTATCTTGTATCTTTTAAAATACTATTTTTAAGTGAAGAAAATGGCTTGGAAAATGACGCTTTTTTATTTTTCAGCGAAAATCTTTTACCGTTTTACTTTTACAAAAATGATGTTGACTCTATGATGTCATCAAAATCATATCGGTTTATAGACACAAATGTTATTAAATCATTAAGTTATTCGTTTTCGAGCGCTGTTTATTGTTATTTTAGTTTTTAATTGCGACGTTATGATTATCGCACTTTTGTTTTTATTTTTTTTTCTGTTAATATAATAAAATATTTTTTAATAAGAATATAACTAACTAGCTACTGCCGTCCTCCTCTGCTTTATTTATTGTAGGGTGATATTTTAGCCTTATAACACTCAGGAACATTGTAGCTATCTATAAGTGAAAGAATTCTTTAAATAAGACCAGTTGTTCAAAAGATTACCCCCTACATACGAACTCTCAAATATTACCTCTCTATGATATTTTGTAAACATATATATTTTCTCAGTCCTCTTGTGGGGTCCTCTTTGCATTATATGTATGACAGGGATAATTGTGATATCCTAAAAAACATTGAAATAAAAAAATCACAGAATCTACTGAACTGTTTTTAATGAAATTTAACACTCATATGCAAGCATTAAACAATGTTTATTTTGCTGCATGTAATTTATTTATTTATTATGATAAAGTAGGCTCGCAGCTTATGTATACAAAGTAGTTAGAAGTATTTGTTATAGGTAGTAGCTCTTATAAATTAGCCAGCTACAAGCTAACCAACATTCTTAAAATTATTATGAATTGCATTCTTGACATAAAATAAAATTTTAATATGGCTCGGGCTTCATGCATATAATATTGAGAAGAGAGAAATTGTTGAGATACCTATTTGTATTTACTCACAACATATCATCACTAAATAGTATAAAAAAATAACTTTCTCTGTCTCTATACCCCTAGATAGGACTTACCGGCTTTATCTAGTTTTTTTACATATCATTTGATGTGTAAAAGTGCTGCTTTATGGCCTATTTGCAAAAATAAATTCATTCGTTTCATTGTATCTAACTAGGCAATTGATTTGATATGGTATTTTTAATAGATAGAGTGATTGAAGAGGAAGGTTTATAATATGTATATAGCATCCAAATAGTGGAGAAATTTAGTATCAGCATTGCATCCTTATAAAGCTGGGGTGCGTTGCTAGTAATTTTATATTTGTATCTACAAATTGATAAGAAGTATCACTATTTACATAAAGCTTATATACTGAGTCAAGTATGAAATGTACATACATACATTTGGTAAAGTTTTCTGAACCTACTATATCCCAAAGTAAACTTATAACTGTGTTCTCTGTGAGGGCATCGGAACCGGTTTTTCCCGGTTCCGAAAGAACCGGGAAATCCCGGTTCTGGAAGACACTGATAGAACCGGTTCTGTAAAACGAGGAACCGGTTTTTTTGGTTCTTACGGTTCTGTCTTAAAATTTTAAAAATAATATCTCTATAATACTTTTAATGCTAAATATCAAGTTATTATCCAAATTTTCGTTTCCGTTCACGGGATTACAGGATCACGGACCTTTAGAAGGCGTACGAGGGGTCGAAGCCAACTCGCAGAGGCCCGTTGAACAACTTTAATATAACTGAAATGGGACATCAGCCGGCAATTATCCCTGTATGCACTATGAAAGTGCACCCAAGGATAATCCGCGGTTGATCTAGGACAATTGCGAAATGTGGTAATAATAATTGAAAGGGTTTTATGGGTATGGGTTGCTATGTGCTGGTGGATATGATAACTATGGAAATACTATGGCCCCTGCCCCTGACCAATATTGATATATACGGATAAACAGGCAGGAGGTAAACCCAATAAAATGGGCCCCCGGAACCGGCCGCTAGCATGTAGCGACACGGAGGCAACATACGTTGAGCTGCTTAGGGAAGGAGAGGCATCCCACGGCTATCAGAGCAATCCCGGAAGTACGGTCAAGACCCCTACCAGCGCCTTACTGAGATACATCCTTCCCCCGAGTCTCCTTCAACTCCTACTCCTATCCAAATTTATTATTAAGACAGAGTATATGCTGTTATTTCACTGTTAAACCATAAAATAACGTTATAATTTATAAATGATAGATTTTTAAGAAACTAACAAGGGACATTGAAGTAAATGCTCCATGACAACTCGCGAAATTCAAATTTTGGACATAATAAAATAACAATAGTTACAAAATAGTTAAAAAAATATGATGTAATTTGAGTGTAATTCAAAAAAATTATAAAAATGAGAGACTTTTCAAATAAAATTTATGATAAAACCCGAAAGAACCGAAAGAACCGGGTACCCGGTGCCGTCTAAAATTTAGAACCGAAAGAACCGGTTCCTGAAATAGGACCGGTTCTCGATGCCCTCAGAATCATTGCCTCGTCACGTTTCCATTACGGTACGGCCGCCGTTTCTTGGCGAGTCTGAAGTTAGCCGTTTGTCTGCGCAATGGATCTTTTAGGAACAGAATTGTGTACTGCGCAGCTAATCGGCTAACTTCAGACTCGCCAAGATACGTCGGCGGTATTGTATCTAATTCAAATATACTTTTATCTAGATAACTAGCAACCGCCTGTGGCTTTGCACGTGTATCCCAAGACCATAAAAACAACCATGGGTCCCATGTGTGGTAGTCCGAAGGCTCGGAATGCGAAGCCGTCTTCCCGGGTCTGGTTCTGATTGGGCGACGCGTTACCCCTACACTTAATTTTTTTGTGAGGGGCAATTTATCAAATGGGATCTCTCGCCCATGGTGAGGCTTACTCATGCCGTGAATGGGGCGAGAGGGTTCCGGAGGCCCAATCCTTCCCGTCCGCGAATCTCTAATCCCCAAAAGGTCGGCAACGCACTCGTACTCCTCTGTTGCGGGTGTCCAAGGGCGGCGCTGATTGCTTACCATCATGTTATCCGTCTACTCGTCCGACCTTATTAAATATTGACTTTTCTTACCAAAAGTGGAGCGAAAGAGAGTGTCAGACTCTTATTGACTCAAAAACCCCCCGTTCCTTCTCCTGCTCCGAACCGAGGACGCGGCACCTTATTGTGCTTGCCCCACAACCCAGGCTGAATATCAGCCCTATAGGGCCCCGTCTGTGGTGGTCTATTGGCTCTTTGAGGCGCGCGCGGAACGCTACGCGTCGTACGCTCGGAATTGATTCTGGTCGAACGGCAAGCTACCCATGCTCGCCTTCCGCAAAGCAACGGTGGCTAGACATTGTCCTTCCATCCCCATACGCCTGGAGTGTCGCCTACTATACCGGTAGAGACGTGAGGAGGATAGTTCTCTCACGCACTCCACCTCGTTTTTTGCTAGCATGACTGTCACTCAGCACCAAGGGCGCGTGAGATCGCTACCGCCAATCATGTCCCTGAGAACATAGCGGTACTCAGGCCAAGCAGGGCACACCGCTATCATGTGCTTCAAATTCAAAGTCAAAATCATTTATTCTAACTAAACCATAAAAAGGTACTTTTGAAACGTCAAAATAGAATAGTAGTCTGTCAGTCTATTCGTCAGCGAAGCTAGATGCTTTCGGATCCAAGTATAATTGTTTTGGCAGATTTTTTGATCGCTTTTTCAAATCTGTTTATTACCGAACGAGCTACTCTCGCACGGTTTCACCCGCTGCTCAGCTCCATTTGATCGTAGCGTGATGTTTTGTAGCCTATAGCACTCAGGAACATTGTAGCTATCTATCAGTAAAAGAATTTTGGCAATCCGACCAGCGGTTCCAAAGATTACCCCCTACATACAAACTTACAAATTTTACCTCTTTATAATATAAGTATAGATTTAAATTATTTCGTACAAAATATCATATATATTCTTTATTAGCTTACCGTATTTTTTTTTGTTATAGCTGAAGGATTATCTGATGGTAAGCAATCTGCAGCGCCCATGATCATAGCATTGCCATTTAGAGAATTACGGTTATGGAATAAAAAAATGAGGATTTCTTTGTCCACAGTTATATGGAAACAATGATACCATTTGTCCGCGTCGTTCAAAAAGCTGAACTGGAAACATACTACATGTACCCTAGAGTGGACTCCTACGTGCCAGGCAGCGTACTGTGGACCATCGTTCTCGCTGTACCCTGCCTCATATCTCTAATGGCGTGGGCCTGGTATAACGACTGCAATGACGCCTTCGAGGTGAGTTTGGCCGTGTTTTGCAGTGTGAGTGAGGTTACCAGCAGAGACACAATTCTTCAAAGCATGCGAATTACCTGATGGTGAGCAATCAGTGCCGCGGATGTACACCCGCAACACCAAAGGAGGTGCGTTGCGAGCCTTTTAGGGATAAGGGTTTTATATATTTGAGGATTGGGAAAGGATAGATATAGAAGGGGAGAGGAGGAGGGATTTGGCCTTCAGTAACCTCACTCACATGTTTCACGCCGGTTTTCTGAGACCGTAGTATTTATTACTCCGGTTGAGCCGACCCATTCGTGCCGAAATTTTGCACACCCTCATTTAAAAACTTAAAATAAGAGTATTGAAATCTTAAGTCAAAAACTCTTAGTCAGAGCCATGCTTCAGCATTAATTGGTCGGTCCCATTGGAGTCATAACTCACACCTCACAGTAGACCGGCGTGACACTACCAAAGCGCTGGATGCTACCGTGCAAGTCAGGGTAGGAGAGGATCAATCACCGTCCTCCTCCGGTCGTCAACGCACTTATAACTCTTGCTGTTGCGGTTGTATTGGGTTCGATAGACGAGGCACATCAATTACCACTAGGGCTTTTTGCACATCATCATCAGCTGGAAGACGTCCACTGCTGGACAAAGGCCTCCTTAGTCCTCCACATCGAACGACAACTTGCCACCAGCATCCATTGGCTCCCCGCGACTCTGACGATGTAATCAGTACACCTAGCGGGAGACCTGCCGACGCTACGTTTTCCGGTCCTTCATCGCCACTCGAGCACTTTTCGAGCGTATCGGCCGTCTGTCCTTCGAGCGACGTGGCCTGCCCATTGACATTTTATCCTGCGATTTTACGATCTATGGTTCTTCGACGAATTCTCACATTTTGTCGCGCAGAGACCCCGAGCATAGCCCTTTGCATCCACACGCCGCGCGCCGTCCGTAAAAATGCAATGTGACTATTTCTGGACCATCTGGATAACCAGAAAGACTTCCCATGCTGGCCTCCTCGGGGCAGGCCTCTCTCAAGGACTAATTAAATTTGTAATTTGTTATTTTTTGACGTGTAAATGTGCTGTTTTATGGCCTATTTACAAAACTAAATTCATTATTTTTTTTTTATTAATCTTAACTCTCTTTGTGTGATTCAGAAATTGTTGTTCACGGTCTAGATGCGATGTTTTTTTTTATGTTTGTATGTTTGTTTGTTCACAGATTCTCCTATCATGGTCCTTGGCTCTCGGTATCAATGGAGTTCTAACTGACATGGTCAAACTCATTGTTGGTAAGTTTTTTTTTTAATATGACTTCACATATAAAACTATTTTTTTACAACAAAAAACACTTACCTGTAAGTTATCGGATACCTACGGTAAAGAGGGGTGAATAGAATTCGAGCGGTAAATAAAAACAGAAGATGGGTGAAGATACGAAGAAGATAAGAAGATATAGGTCTGCGATGTCCACGTATTTCTTCGCGTAATAAGGCTTTGTTTCACGTTCCCACCGCAAAGACGAATTACAGAAAGAACTCATTTATTGTTAGATCTTGCCGTACGTACAATGCCGTCATCAAATCAAATAGTGATCATCAGCTGGATGTTTTTGACACACCTTTTAACAAATTCAAAAAAAGCATTCGCTGTTGTTTGGTTCCTGCTCCAATTGTTTGATATTCCATTTTGTCTAATACAAGTGTTTTTTTTTAATTGATGTTTATTCTACTAAACCGTTTTAATAATGTTCTGAGTCGGCTTATATGTTTTAATAAGGTTGTGGATGATGTTTGGTTTAAATTGTGTTTGTTTTGTTTATGCAATGTATCTGTTTGTTTCCCAAATAAAAAAATAATAATAATAATAAAAAATACAGGGATTTTTTTGGTATCGGTTTGGAAATCCTCATGGAGACCCGCCGCCCTCGGGGAAGGGCGAAGGGACGTCAGACTCTTACTGACTAAAACCAACCCGGTGTTCCTACATTTACCCATGTAGTATGGCGGGTATCGCCGTAGCATTCGTCGCATGCCCCCGACGGGTACTGGCCCGCCAGATGGTTAGGCGGGCCCCGTCAACCACTGCAGCCGTCACTCTGACGGCAGGACTCCACTATGAGGCGCGCGCGGAACACGGCGCCGCCGCCTCGAGACCTGTTGCTTGTCGGACGACAAGACGCCCCGAGTCTGTCGTCCGCGGGCCGGGATACTAGGAAAATTCGCCAACATCTGTGTGTCACTTTTGTGTATCTATTCACGTCCTCAAATTCTATTCACCCCGTTTTACGGTACTTGACATTTTTATTTATTTATTTAAATATCTTACCCTATACTACAATCACAGTATTCTCCAATGCGATAGCTTTGGCCTATAACTAAATCTAAGTACTTATGTACTAAATTAAACCAACAAAACAAAATCAAAAAAAAATACAACACTAATTAAAAAAATACAACATTAATTTTGTAAACTAAACTTAAGAATTAAAATCATACAAAGGAAAAAAAAGTTATTTTTTTTTTGTTATGGCAACTGAGTATCCTGCTTAATATTGTCGACTATACTGCCAGTTTCGAGTAGTGACGGCAGATTGTAGGCCCGTCGGACTAACTGTGGTAGTACATTGTTAGTAGCTGAAAGGATAATACATTAAAATTTTAGGTTAGTTAGTTAGACTATATGGCTTATTCTAACATATATATACACACACATAACTATTCTACAATAGTTAGACAACAGATAATGGGTGCCCTTGGCGTTCGCCTGGAGTTTGATGAATTAACACTAGTTTAATTTTATTTAATAGGACTACTTCAGTTCAAAGTATAATAAATCAAAGTCGCTCTCTCTGTCCCTTTATCCCTATGTATGTTTCAATCTTGAAAACTACGCAACCGATTTTGATGCGGTTTTTTAATAGATGAAGATTGAAGAGGAAGATTAACGATGTATATGTATCACTAGTTTCACCCGCTGCTCGGCTTCATTTGATCGTAGCGTATCCTTAAATCTCCAAATCCCTAATCCCTAAAAGGTCGGCAACGCACTCATAACTCCTCCGTTGCGGTTGTCCATGGGCGACGCTGATTGCTTACCATCAGGTAAACCGTATGCTCGTTTGCCGACCAATTACATAAAAAAGCGTGATGTTTCATAGCCTATAGCACTCAGGAACATTGTAGCTGTCTATCAGTGAAAAAAATTTGGCAACCCGACCAGCGGTTCCAAAGATTACCCCCTACATACAAACTTACAAATTTTACCTCTTTATAATATTAGTATAGAATAACCATTCTACCATATGAAATGAAAACATCACCATATTTATGTATGTGTCGTCAGGACGACCGCGTCCCGATTTCTACTACCGTTGCTTCCCTGATGGCGTGGAGCCGAAGGTCCTCGGATGTACCGGAGACCTGGCGGATATCCTCGAAGGTCGCAAGTCATTCCCCAGTGGACATAGCAGCCGTGAGTATTGCCTACTTAAATATTATGGTACTTATTTGACAAATATCAAATTTAATACTTGTTTTGACGTAAGCGCGCGTTTGAGGTCGGCGATTAAGGATAGCCGATAGACCACTGTTAAGAAATTAACAAGAAGCCAGTTTAAGTGTGGGACAGCCATGCTTCGGCACGAATGGGTCGGCTCGACCGGAGTGATACCACGGCCTCACAGAAAACCGGCGTAAAACAACCTTAGCGTTGTGTTTCGCCGTGTGAGGTTACCGGAGGTCCGGAGCCCCATACCTCCCCCTCTTCCATCCCTTCCTAATCCTTGTATATCCGAGACCTCCTCCTCCTTGTTTATCCCTAAAAGGCCGGCAACGCCCTCGTAACTCCTTTTGGCGATGCGGGTGTCCATGGGCGGCGCTGATCGCATCAACAGAAGAGTGCAAGTTGCCCGCCTTATGGGGATTAAGGATTTGGAGATTTTGAACTCCCATTAATAGAATTTCTTTCTTCCTCAGTCTCCTTCTGTTCCCTGGGCACAGCATCGCTCTGGATTTGCGGCCGGCTTGGAGTCCTCTCAAGGCGCCGTGGCAGTGCAGTACGAGTGATATCCTGTCTTCTACCCCTGATGGTAGCCACCTGCATTGCACTGTCCAGGAGTTGCGATTACCATCATCATTGGGAAGGTGAGAGTTTGTACCATTGCCTTTTCTATGTTATTGGTCGGTAAACGAGCAGACGGATTACCTGATGGTAAGCAATCAGTGAGTACGTAAAGTTACGTATGTGTTTTAACCTTTTGAGAATTAGGGTTTTGAAGATCTAGGGATTGGAGGAAGGGAAGAAACTTCACTCTCACGGAAACAACGCTGTGGTTGTTTCATACCGGTTTTTTGTGAGGCCGTGGTATCACTCCGGTCGAGCCGACCCATCCGTGATCAAGGTATAAGCTTGATTTATATAGCTTCATCATACATCATATTTATATCATCAGCCTATAAGTGTCCACTGCCGAGCAAAGGCCTCTTCTCACACGGAGAAGGTTTGAGCATTAATCACCACTCGCTCAAGGCAACAAATTGGCGATTTCAAACTCATAATTGGGTTGTTTCCTAGGTCAAAAATAAATTAATTCGACGTTTCAATACAATCAAATATTGAAAAAAAACTATACTTTTTACTTTCATATATTGATCGATCTATACACTAATTGTATAAATAAACTATTTGACTTAAAAATATTGACGTTACAACCACAACTCAGTATTTCATACAAATTTCATAGAAAAGTATCGTTTTTGACATTTGGATAAAAGTATTAAATTTGAATAGTTGGAAACTACCATATTAGAAATTATAAATCCAGATTTCCTCACGATGTTTTACCTTACTGTATGTCGGGGGCCCGAGTCTACTATTTTCAAAGTGTTGTCATTCCTACACGATTCCATTGTCATTTTGATAAAAGTTCGTAATCTGTTAATTCAAAATGGCTGATCATTGGCGTTCGGCGATGTTGTAATAGAATTAAAGTACGAGATGTCTTGTAACGAATTATAAACAATCACTGCACATTAATATTCTAAACGCAAATCATTGAATTAAGGAACTGATTTTTTTTTATTATTTTGAAACCAATGATCTACTATTCTGACACTATTGTAATAGCAGACTCGAGGCCCATTTATGGGCAAATAGAGTGTATTCAGTAAAATTCTTAAGGTATATATTTGTCTATTATCATTTACTATTGATAATAGTTTTATGAGTATATAAATATATAATGCGCACTATCTATTCTTGGTCACGATTTTTGTGTTGAGTAAAAAAAAATCATATAATGAATTACTAGTATGGTAAGTCTGGGAGAGCCATGCTTCGGCACGAATGGATCGGCTCGACCGGAGAGATACCACGGCCTCACAGAAAACCATCCTGTAACAACCACAGCGGTGTGTTTCGCCGTGTAATTGAGGTTAATGGATGCCCCACTTCCAATCCCCCAATCCCTAAATCTGCAAACAGTAAAAACAAACGTACCCCTTATCCCCAAATGCCAATCCCTAAATCTCCAAACCGTAAAAACAAACGTACTCCTTAGCCCCAAATACCAATCTCTAAATCTCCAAACCGTAAAACAAACGTACCCATTATCCCCAAATGCCAATCCCTAAATCTCCAAACCGTGAAAACAAACGTACCCCTTATCCCCAAATACCAATCCCTAAATCTCCAAATCGTAAAAACAAACGTGTTCGTAACTCCTTTTTGTTCCGGTGTCCATGGGCGACGCTGATTGCTTACCATCAGGTAATCCGTCAGCTCGTTTGCCGATCTATTACATAAAGAAAAGAAAATAAGAAAAAGCTTTTATTTTTATTAATTTATTTATTATATACTTTATTGTACACCACACAGTTATAAAGGATAGCTTATAAACATTGAGTGTACAATGGGCGGTCTTATCGCACAAGGCGATCTCTTACAGACAACCTTTGGATGAAGCTATAATAGGAGTCTGAAATATGGGTCGTCAAGTGTACAATTTTAGATAAATGCTTATTAAAATACTATACTTATATATGTATAAAACCAACTACTATATACCTACTTTATATATATTTATATATGCTATATATATAAAATATATAATGATTACTACAGATGCGTGTCCATTTGTGTGTGTATTATATTATTATATTTATTTAACTTTACAGATATCCTAGTGGGTTCAGTTTTAGGGTTCACCGTGGCAATATTTTGCTACCGCCAATACTACAATCCGCTATCATCCGACCTAGCCGGGGTTCCATACATTGTGTCATGCGTGAATTCCGCAAAATATTTCAACGGGAAACCAGATAGTCCTGTCAAGGAGATCAAAGAAGAGGCCACGCCCCTTTTGGGAGCGAAAAAGGATGACAAGTGGATCTAGAAAGTGGTGAGTCGGGTTTTTTAGTATAGTCAGTTTTGAAATGGAAAGAGAGAGGGATATTGAGTATGGTTTTGTCTCTGTTGTTTTCTTCAGTATTTTTTTTATGTGTGGTTTATTTATTTATGGGTTTAAGATCTTAAAATATGTGCTTGGGTAAATTCTGAGATTAATATATTTGTTTGTAGTCATAAAATTTTCTGTCTCTTTCTCTCCTTTTTTTGAAAATGTTTATTAAAAGTTTTTAGTGCCAAGTTTTACTAAAATCAGATTTATTACAGACTAGCTACTCCCACGCGGTTTCACTCGCTGCTCGGCTCCATTCGATTGTAGCGTTATGTTTTATGGCCTATGGCACTCGGGAACATTGTAGCTATCAATATGTGAAAGAATTTTGGAAATCCGACCAGTGAGTGGTTCCAAAGATTACCTCCTACATACAAACTTACAAATTTTACCTCTTTATAATATTAGTATAGACTAGCTTCCGCCCGAGGCTTAGCCCGCGTTGTATGTTGCTAAAAAGCTTAGCTTATGTTTTAATACAGGGTATCGCTTATCTACATACCTAAATTCAACCAAATAAAACCAGGCGTTTTTGTGTTAAAGTAAAACAAACATACATACATCAATACATTTTCACAAACTTTAACGTCTATATTAATATTATAAAGAGGTGAAATTTGTAAGTTTGTATGTAGGGGGTAATCTTTGGAACCGCTGGTCGGATTGCCAAAATTCTTTCACTGATAGATAGCTACAATGTTCCTGAGTGCTATAGGCTATAAATTATACTTTGCGTGTTAAGACACACAAAGTATAATTTGGGGCTCATTTTTCAATGGTTAGATAAAAGTTACTTAGGAATAATTATAATGCTGTCGCGTCAGAATGTTTGTATAAGACAGTGACAGCAACAATTTTATTCCTCACATAACATTTATCTGAATATTGATAATCAGCCCTTAGTCGAGTTATTTATTACTTTTTTACGCGCGAGATTCCACAGGCGGAAGGTAGTTTATTATATTAATAGGATTTATTCAATCACTTTTGCTTACTTTTTCAATGTATATAAGCATGTGACAGAGACAACGCTATACAAAACATAACCTCTCTTTTTCTATTTCAAAAATGCGTTTATTATCTAGTAATAATATAGTTGTTATTTTATTTATTATTAATAGTTATATTTTTTAATAATATTATGAGATATCATCATCAGCCTATAAGTGCCCACTGCTGAGCAAAGGCATTTTCTCAAAAGGCCAAGGTTTGAGCATTTATTTATTAATTTATGAAAAAAAAAAGTTTAATTTTATAACCTATTTATAATGTGTTGGCTATTCATTCCAAATTGTTAGCTGATATTTTTATTATGGTACACAATGTACTCGTTTAGTTTTGAATTTTTATAAAAAAAAAATGACTAGAAATTTAAAAATTAATAAAGTTGACTTGTAATAAATTGACAATCTAACGGATAAAACATGTTTGAATACTAACTAAACTTGAGATAAACTGAATTTATTTAATAATAACGACTTAATCACGTGAATGAACTGTGAGAAGCTCAACTAGATTCAAGTGGTAACGGGACTCTTACTCGTATTCATGAGCAGATTGCGCGTCGCGGAATGAATAAGGCGGCGTCCATAAATTACGTGAGCTGTTTTTTTTTTAATTTTTTAACCTCTCTGGTGAGATGTGAGATGTCCCATCCCCGAATTTCACGTGAGTTTTTTAAAAATGAGAGTTTCTTACGTAAACTCGTTGAATTGGTACTATTGTAAAAAGTAAAAAACAAATTTGCATCGTCCTTTTATTAGTAAATGATCTTAATCGTACTACGATTACGCTTAAGATTAAATCTTAAGCATGTACTATCTGGATTACTTAAATAGACCAAAATAGTATAGTTTTTTTTTTTTTTTGTTTCAATCAGAAAGAAAATTACGAGGTGTTTGCCAAGACCCCTCTCTCCAACGTAAGATTAGATGAGATTTGACTCGACCCCCTCCCCCCTTTAACACCTCACATACTTGAAACTAGTTGAGCTTTGAGTCACGTGATTAAGTCATGATTTTAAATAAATATAAATATATCGATATCGATCTTAGAGCTCATTTTTCAATGATTAGATAAAAGTTATCTGCGGAATAACTATGATGCTGTCGCGTCAGAATGTTTGTATAAGACAGTGACAGCAACAATTTTATTCCTCAGATAACATTTATCTGACTATTGAAAAATCAGCCCTTGTGTGTTATCCGTTCGGTAAAAGATTTCAGAGGCTAAAAAATTTGACGTTTATAAAAAAAATAATTTAATTTATTATTTTATTACGTAGGATACTAAAGTTTTTTTTTTGTCAGAGTAACTTTTGCGCCAATTCTAGCTGCTTGCTAGTTTATATTTTTGTAAATAAAAGTCTGTCAGGTTTTTTTAAACTTTCATAGAAAAGTATCGTTTTTGAAATTTGGATGAAAGTAATGAATTTGACTAGTTGGAACTACCGTATTCATTACTAATTCGAATTGCCACATATTTGTCTTGTGCCAGTCACGTATGCAGTCAACGATAAAAATAAGTTACCTGAAGTCTTAAACATTCCTCGTTTATTTAAATTTAAACATTTTCCACTAATAAATGACAGTGAAAATAAAAATAACCAATGTTCATTGTAGATACGGCTACAGAATATACGTTAAAGAAATAGTTATTAACATATTTTCGCTTTCTAACGCCCGGTTTCTGAAAGGCCGATCAATGCTAAAATCAATTTAATCTCTTGGCAAGTCATCTGATTGGTTGACTGAATTATCAACAACCAATCAGATGACTTGACAAGAGATTTAACGGGAGATTAGTTAATTTTAGCGTTGACAAGCCTTTCAGAAACCGGGGGTAAGTATGTTTTTTTTCGCTTTTCAAATGTTTAAGTTTTATATTTAGCCGTATGTACAAGTTTTAATAACATTTTTCTATACTCTATCAGTTTGTATGGTTAACTAAAGGTTTTAAAACAGTCTTGGTATGTCTTTTTATATTAAAGAGGTCGTATAAAATACATACTAAATTTAGTTTATTAGTTAACATCGATTTAGGTAAATACCTCATTATAAACATTTTATAACTTTCGTGAGACATATTAAATTAATTATTATGTTTTCGGCTTACTCGCGTAATTGTCAGTAGCAGCGCGACAGTCGCCGTGTCGCGTGTCGTGGAATGCTGCTCATGAATATGGGCCTCTAGCATGGCTTGAAACTAGTCGAGCATCTCGTCAAACAATTACGTGAGTAAACGGAAAACATAATATTTTTTATAACATACATTTTTTATATAAAAAGATACGCCAAGATTGTTTTTATTTAGTAATTTAGTAAGACTATAGACATAAACATGGCAAAAAAACATATCTGTCTATATAAAAAACTTATAGTAATGTTATGTAAACTAAAGCTAATCAAAAAATGACCTGTAGGAAGCTGGGGCGGGTCGCTAGTATTTAATATAAATTTTACTAGCGTCCTGTCCGCGTCTTCGTCCTAAAAGCTTAATTTAAAACACCTAAACCTTTGTGAATAAGTCTATCTATTAAAAAACTGCATCAAAATCTGTCACGTAGTTTTATAGATCAAAGCATACATAGGGACAGACATTAGGAAGTGACTCTGTTTTATACTATGTAGTGATAAGTATATATAAGTACCTTATCGGTATGTGCTAGGGCATATGAAAAGTTTTGAGTCTAAATCCAGTACGTAGAGGTATTTAATGATTGGCGTACGGTTGGCGTGGTGGCTGGGCAACTGGCACACGGAACAACTCTTTGTGTGATCCACAAATGCTTGTTCCGTGTCTGTGTGTGATGTGTATGTGATATTGTATGTTTGTAATCGCATCCACGACATAGGAAAAATACTAGTATTACCCGACTCCTATCAAAAATGACGCTGAAAAAGTATAAAACAAAATTTACAGAATACTAAAAGGCTACACGTTGTCAAAGTGCTACGGTAGGTTGAAAATCTTTTTCAGCTTCGTTTTTTGTCGTAGTTGAGTTTTATTTGTTTTTTTTTTACTTTTTATAATAATAACTTAGGCTCAAAACTTTTTAACTGCCCTAATATTTTTAGAGTACATTATTACAATGTATGTGTTTTTTTTCAATAATAATATTAATCTATGGCTGTTGACTTAAGACTTTAAGCGTTTGCAAAAAAAATATTGTTATAGGTTCTTTTTTTTAAATGCTTTCAAAATGGCTATGAAAACCTCTTTATGTAAATTGTTGGCGGAATTAAGTGCGGTTAAATATTTTAAAGATAAGTTCTGTTATACTTACGTACGCGATTTTGAGTTGAGGACACAATAATTGTCGTCTCTCTCTCTCTCTCTCTCTCTCTCTCTCTCTCTCTCTCTCTCTCTCTCTCTATTTAAATATTTTTTTGGATATTGATTTGCTTAATTAACTTTTTAGCACTTGGTATGTTGCGTTCGAATACTAAGTTTCACCAAAATCCGTTTAGTAGTTTCCAAGGTTTTTGGACTTTTGCTCGTTCACTGCTACCAGAACCAGACCCGAGCACACGGTGCGTAGCGTTCCGCGCGCGCTTCAATGAGCCAATAGACCACCACAGACGGGGCCCTATAGGGCTGATGTTCAGCCGGGGTTGTGGGGTAAGCGCAATGAGGCACCGCGACCTCGGCCCAGAGCAGGAGAAGTAACGAGGGGGTTTTAGTCAGTAAGAGTGATATATCTATCTCAGTATATACCTATCTCACGCCATTCCCTAGACAATAGAATAGTCATTTGATGATTTTTCTTCCTAAAAAATGACTTTCATTACGAAAAAAAAAAACAAAATAAATTAATAATATAATCAATTGTGATATTCATTTTAATAATTTAGTCGTTTATATAGTTACCATGTTATATTTATTAAAAATATTGTAATAGTGCAATTATTTTTTTGTGTCTTTTAAGCTGTTAAACCGTCATATAAAATCAAAATGACGTACGTGCCTATATATAAATATATTAGTGATGTTATGAATATGTAATTTCGTATATGGATATGAAATTATATCCGATTATCCATTACTTTCGGATAATTTCGGTTACGGCTATTAAAATTTTAAGAAATTTGAAAAGTATAATACAATCCTCCGCCCCAACCCGATATTATCCGAAACTTTCATTTCAGATTCGGTTACAGTTACGGATATTGTTTTATATCGGATATCCGATTCGGTTACGGTTACGGAGCTCAATAACATCCCTGATACATTTAGCTGCTTAATCCTAACTATAAGTATTTTACACATATAGCACACTATTGTCGTCTGAATGAGGTTACATAATAACCAAATACCCTGCTACCACTATATCCCTCACACCGATTGCTTACCATCAGGTAATCTGTCTCTTCGTTTGTAGCCTTATGCAATAAAATATACTTATATAAAACAATGATCACAACTTTTATGTGACGGTTGAGGCTAAAAAAATGTTTTTGCTTTTTTATATTATTTCAATATTTAGTCCATGTAAAATCCTTGGTCTCATTGTATAATAGAATTTTAGTTCAAATTTATAATATTATTGTTAACTAATTATTTGTTCAGGGTTTTTGATGTAAAACTCACAAGATGGCGCCAATGAGGCTTAAAGTCGAGTTGTACAAAGTCTTAAGATTTGTTACCAAGTTGTTTACAAGTGATTTGTTAACCTATTTGCGATAAACTTTTTCGGCCTTATTACAAAACAAGGTTTTACTTTAGTCTAGGACTAAACCATTGAGTCGGGTTTTGAATTTTGAATCTTATTGTCATCTACCTTCAATTCGAAATACAAAAACTGGCTCAATGGTTTAGTCCTAGACTAAAGTAAAACCTTGTTTTGTAATAAGGCCGTTTGAGTTTAAGTTATCAATCAAAATCATTTATTTCAATTAGACCCTTACAGCCACTTTTGAACGTCAAACACAATTTTAACGATATAAAGTGTCAGTCTGTCAGTCAGTCCTCTTAGTGAAGCTATTTGCTCGTTCCAAAGGATTCCGATGGAGAAGAACGAGCAAGAAATTCCCTGGTAACTCTTTTTAAATCATTTTCACAATTTCATGAGAGTGGGAGAGCCAGATTCGGCACGAATGGATCACGACCTCACAGAAAACTGTGAAACAACCACAGCGTTGTGTTCCGCATGTGAGTGAGGTTACCGGAGGCCCAATCCCTCACCCTATCAAGTAATCCGTCTGCTCCTTTGCCGACCTTCAAAAAAACAAAGATTCTTTGGTACATTATTTAGTTAGTTTGACTATGTGAGAACAGTGTAACTCTAATATCAGTACTAATATTATAAAACTGTATGTGAAATGGATTGTAAAAGAGTAACTATAGTGTTTCTTGCTCGTTCTTCTCCATTGGAATCTACACTTTGGAACGAGCAAATAGCTTAACTAGAGGCAAGGGTCAATATTGACATAAATGATTTTGACTTTTGAACATCACGCTACGATCAAGTGAAACCGTGCGAGAGTGAGTAGTTCTATAATAAAAAGACTTGAGAGACCAAACTCGCTTGTGGCGCCCTCTACTGAGTGCAATAACGACAGATGTCATTGTTAGCTTTTTAATAAATTTGAAATTGTTATTTTTTTATATCGTACGCGTACATACGTAACGTGTCTGTAAATTTTGTGTTCAGTTTTGATACTTAATGTGTGTTAAGGCTTAATTTGAGGCTATTTTTTCATAATAATGGTGAATTATAGGTTGTATTTTTTTGTTACAAAATTAGTTATAAGTATGCTGTTTTTTATGCCTAAAGAGTGAGAAGCTATTATATTTTGGAACTTTTAATTATTTTGTACTTAATTTTCTACACTGGACTGACTCGTGTGTGAAGTTCTGAAATAATTGGGTTGTTTCCTATGTAGTAGGTAAAAAGTGAATTAATTCGACGTTTCAATACAAGAAAATGTTGAAAAATAACTATAATTTTATTCGTCGATATGTCGATATACCAAATTTTCAACATTTTTAAGAAATAATGAAATAATTAAGCTATTTGATTCAAAAAATACTATAACATAATTTGGAGTTTCATACAAATTTCATAGAAAAGTATCGTTTTAGACATTTGGATAAAAGTATTGAATTTGACTAGTTGGAAAATACCGTATTGAAACTGTAGTTTATACCTACGGTAAAACGGGGTGAATTGAATTTGAGGGCGAATGGAGACAGAAGAAGGGTGAATAGATACAATACCGCCAACGTATCTTGGCGAGTCTGAAGTTAGCTGATTAGCTGCGCAGTACACAATTTTGTTCCTAAAAGATCCATTGCGCAGACAAACGGCTAACTTCAGACTCTAACTACTAAGAAAATTTGCCAACATCCATTCACGATACAAAATACAAAATTCTACTTGGTGGTAAATCAAAATTATATTTTTGTTTTTGAATCGCTTATCCCTTAAGATATGGGAACTCTTATTATAGGCGTGTAAGCACGCCTCTGCCATCCCTTTAGGGTTGATTTTTCAATGGTTAGATAAAAAGTTCATCATCATCATCATCATCATCAGCCTATAAGTGCCCACTGCTGAGCAAAGGCCTCTTCTCACACGGAGAAGGTTAGAGCATTAATCACCACGCTTGCTCAATGCGGGATGGCGATTTAAAATTTATAATTAGAAATTATAAGTCCAGGTTTCCTCACGATGTTTTCCTTAATCGTATGTCAGTGGTGTCTAAATAATCATAGAAAGTACATATAATTCGGAAAAAAGTCACATTGGTACTTGCCAGGTTTCGAAACCACATCCTCGTGCATGAGAAGCGGGCTCCTCCGGGCCACCACAACATTCGACAAAAAGTCACCTGGGAAATAATTATGATGCTGTCGCGTCAGAATGTTTGTATAAGACAGTGACAGCAACAATTTTATTCCTCAGATAACATTTATCTGTTTATTGAAAAATCAGCCCTTAATGAAATAATGGCGAAATGATATATTTACTTAATTAAAATCTGTTTTATTTAACTGCTTTGTTGCTTAAATGTGATATATATGTATAATAATAATAATTTAATTTATTCAAAATGTCATTTAATTAGTATAGTTTAGCCTGGCGCGCATTACTAAGCGTAGTTCTAATAATCCAGCTAGGAGTAGGAGATGGAACTGGTTGGTTTTTAGTCAGTAAGAGTCTGAAACTCCCTCTTAATTACATCTATACTAATATTATAAAGAGGTAAAATTTGTAAGTTTGTATGTAGGGGGTAATCTTTGGAACCGCTTCTCGGATTGCCAAAATTCTTTCACTGATACATAGCTACAATGTTCCTGAGTGCTATAGGCTATAAAACATCGCGCTACTATCAAATGGAGCTGAGCAGAGGTTGAAACCGCGCGAAAGTAGCTAGTTCCCTTATAAAAAAAAAATGATAACAAACAACTTTTACTAACGCAAGTTATTATGATCTAAGCTCTTTAATTTCGCTTTTATGGTAACGACTCTTTCTTCTTCTTTTTCTTGCTTTTCCAACGCGCCATAAGAGTCCCGTAGTAACTTGAAACTAGTTGAGCTTTTCTCAATTTATTGACTTGAGTTAGTCAAGTTATTAACAACTAGCTACTCTCGCGCGGTTTCACCCGCTGCTCGGCTTCTACAGATCGTAGCGTGATGTTTTATAGCCTATAGCATTCAGAAACATTGTAGCTATCTATCAGTGAAAGAATTTTGGAAATCCGACCAGCGGTTCCAAAGATTACCCCTTACATACAAACTTACAAATTTTACCTCTTTATAATATTAGTATAGATGACTTTGAGAAAGTTTTTTCTTATTATTATTACTATCACATGCTGTTTTCTTTGAGAGAGTGTGTCAGACTCTTACTGACTAAAAACCCTCCCGTTCCTTCTCCTGCTCTGGGCCGAGGCTGCGGTACAGTAACGCTTAACGGCCGTGCTTATAAATGATAAGCTATTATATACTAATTAAAAAATATAATAATATTATTGTGATTTAAATATAAGAAAAAAATATATATCATGTAATGATAAAAAATTATATTTTACGGTACTTAAGTATTTATAAACAATATTGTCTCATTTTATTGCATTTTTTTAAGTTTTCAAGAAAATTGTTTGGTTTTTTTTGTTCCTTTTTTTTATTTTTTTACCTGTGTTATAAATGTGAAATACGTATTTGTAAATAATAATAATGATAAAACTTAATAAAGTGATGTCTGTAATTACTATTACGTAGTGTCTTTGAATTATTATTTCTTAAATGGAAAATATTTTGAACTAGCTTTTGCACGCGACTTTGTTCGTGGCATAGTGACTCCCTGCAGATTTTTGGTTTAAAATATATCCTATGTCCTTTCTCGAGTTCCAAACTATGTCTGTACCAAATTTCACACAAATAGGTTCAGTAGTTTAGGCGTGAAGAAAAGACAGACAGACTTACTTTCGCTTAAATAACATTTATTAGTTTGGATGTAGATATGGAGCCAAAGATGTATCTCCAATTTCTAATTTCTGACACACTCATCCCCGAAAGGCCGTCAACGCCCTCGTGACTCCTGTGGGGTTGCGAGTGTCTATGGGCGGCGCTGATTGCTTGCCATCAGGTAATCCGTCTGCTCGTTTGCCGACATATCACATAAAATAATATTCACATGGAAATATGTTAATAGAAATCGAAATTGTATCTTTAACATAGGTACCTATTTGCAAAACAGATCAAGTTTTTCAAGAAATATAAGGATCATTATAAGTAGTTTAAGTAATATAATAATAAGGGCTTTTTCAATGGTTAGATAAAAGTTACCTGTGGAACAATTATGATGCTGTCGCGTCAGAATGTTTGTATAAGACAGTGACAGCAACAATTTTATTCCACATATAACATTTATCTGACTGTTGAAAAATCAGCCCTAACTAAATATTTTTCTGTATTCTGTAGAGAAATGACAAGGAAATAAATAAACATTCCTCTTTTGAAATATTGTTTTTTTATCCCCTCCCCCCATCCCAAATCCCCAATCCTCAAAAGGTCGGCAACGCACTCGTAACTCCTCCGTTATTGCGAGTGTCCATGGACGGCGTGCATGCTTACCATCAGTCAGTTGATCCGGTCCTACCATACAAAAAAAAAATCAGCCTATAAGTGCCCACTGCTGAGCAAAGGCATCTTCTCACACTGAGAAGGTCTGAGCATTAATCGATTTGCGAAAAATTCATCGAACACATGTTATCGAAAAAACAATTCACCGAACGACAATTTTTCGAATGGTAATTCCTCGAAATCAATCACTATTCGCCGAAGGCAATATCGGCGAATTGTTTTCGACCAATTGGGTTGTTTCCTAGGTAAAAATAAATTAATTCGACTTTTATTCATCGATCGGTCGACACCGGTTTTCGAAAGGCCGATCAATGTTAAAATCAATTTAATCTCTAGTCAAGTCATCTGATTGGTTGACTGAATTATCAACAACCAATCAGATGACTTGACAAGAGATTTAACAGGAGATTAGTTAATTTTAGCGTTGACAAGCCTTTCAGAAACCGGGTGTAAGTTTTAGATATTTTGTAGCAAATTATTAAGAAATAAGTAAGCTATTTGACGCAAAAATACCATGACGTCATAACTCAAGTTTTTCATACAAATTTCATAGAAAAGTATCGTTTTTGGCATTTGGATAAAAGTATTGAATTTGACTAGTTGGAAACTACCGTATTGTCGTCGAAAACAGTTTCTCGAATAATAATTCGTCGAATGAAGCGTGTTAGAAAAAATCTCTCCAATTTAATGGCTCGAGACAAGCTCGACCACTTTCAGTTAGCCCGGGATTTATACAGAACAGCATTTATAATTTCATATAAATAAAATAGATGAAATAAAAAAGTGTTGTGTAAAAATAAAAATTTATTCAAAAAATTCTTTGGTCTTGTTATAATGGCACAGTTTTACGAACTTAGAAAATAAATATATTACGAACGAAATTAGACTTAATGTCATAGAAACAAAGATCACTTTTTATTGTCTTATTTTATGAGATACAAATATGTATCGATAAAAGTTCACATCAGAGAAAAATCTACTTTACTACTAAAGTATATAAAGATCATTTTAGCTTCACCATCTCAACTGTTCTTTCATGGAATTAAAAATATTATTTTTATTATGAGAGATACAAACAAAATTAAGTTTTAAGTACTAGTCATTAAAGGTTATTTTGGTTTACACACTGGATTTAAAAAAAAATTGTTAGCCTATAAAGCCATACCAGTTTTAGGGAGTCTTACAAATATCATTATTAATACTTCAAGCAGATATAGACTGTATCTGTTGATAAGTAAGGTTGACTGTAGCTTAAACTTGTCTGACAAATTCAATTTAATATTTTTTTTATCTTATATTTCCAGCAAATTATTATTTTATCATTGTTGATTCAAGGAAAAATAGTCTGTAAAATTTGGAACTTAAGGTTTAATTTAGCTTGACAAACTAGGAGAGGAAATCAATCTATAAATTTTTTTTTGTTAGTTTACGATTAACCATTTCGTTGACCTTTCACAATGTCCGGTATCAGGGCATAGTCTGTTAAACGTAGTGCTGCTATCAAAACCCAAAATTTCCCGTTCCTCTTGTATTCTGTACGTAAAAGTACTTTCATGCGTGCCAATGAAGTGAGCAGCATGGGACGAAATAATCTGATCTATTATGGCTATACCACCATCTCCATACTCCTCAATTATAGACGGACTCGGTAAGAAGAAGTGTGTTTCATAGCCGTATTCATGTAAAGCCTTTTCCAACTTATTTATTTCGGACATAGATGCGTCCGTTGCTATGAAAACCTTATTTATATTGGGTAATTTCTTCATTGCTTTACGTATCTGCTTAGCGGTACCAGCTATAGAAGGTACCTGGTTGCCTCTACTTCGTGCAAAGTCCTGTCTTCTCCAATGAACGCTAAGGTACGAAGCACATTTATCCGTTTTACAGTTCAAATATTGTTCAATATAATCTTTGGCAAAGCGGACAAGGTTTTTATTAAATTTCATGCTTTTATGGCAATCCCAGTAGGATTTAGTGCCATAGGTGTCGTGTAGAGGTATTTCTCCGTGAGTAAACATAATTTTTGTTGCGTGCGGATGTAGAGCGATCAATTCCCACAGTTTTGAAATTTTACCTTGAAATTTAACGCATAGAACCTCTTTGGCTGTGATATTGTTGTAGCCCCAGTACAGACCATCGTATTCACAGCTGCCTTGCACCTCCCATTTATCATTAAAAACTCCATTTTCAAATGGATCCTCATAGTTCTCTAACATGTACAAAACATCGATTTCCAACTGGTTTTTCTTCGTTTTTGAGAATATTTCGTACATTTCCACAACGGGAGAGTAAGATTTCAGTGATTTTATATCGAAATATTTGTTCCATGGTATAGGTTCGCGGCGTCCCGATCTCCAATGATAGAGGTTATACCACGGAGGTAAAACAAGTTCCCAGTTGTCTTTACCCTGTTTCTGAGCCTCGGCCAACATAATTGCGAACCTCATATACACATCTCTCCGTAAATTGAAGCCTTCAGGAGGATTTACATCGTAGAAAATACGTTTTTTGTCATAAGATACTTCGTCACCGTTCCCACAAGATTTTGTTGTTTTATCACAGTATTGAGCACTTGTGTCTTGTTCAGCAGCAGCAATAACTAAACTAGTGACTATTACACTTAAAATTAACATTTTAAAGCTTGTATAAATTTAATAAAATGCTCAGGAATGTAAGTATGCATTCAAAATATTATGATTCTTCATTTGACATTCTGTATTCTGAGCACAGAGTACATTTAGGAAAATTCTGAGTTTGACATCCACGAACGAAATACAATAATAGTGATGTGCATTATGTACAATTCATGTGGGAACAGTGAGAGTAATAGTAATTTAGAATTAATATTGTTCTACTTAAGTGTTTTAATTAAAATGTAAAAAGGTACATCAACAAAGTACCAAACACCTATTTTTTTTATTTATATCAGAAACAGAGCTCTTCTATGTATATTTCCAACTGTATGATCCACGAAGTAAACAAACATCAAATTCATATTTCTAGTAGCAATACGAAATTTATTTTTGTGTAATATACAAGTTTCTATATAAGATACAAGATTTGAGAAAATCATTGTTTTACTAGCTTATGCCAGTGGCTTCGGCCGCAATACCAAAACTTTTAGTCGATTAGTAGTGTCCTACGGTCTTCCCTAGATCCTCTATCTCTTTCTGTGCAATATTGACATATTTGACATTTGTATAATAACACAAAATCGTGATAATTTTTAAGGTTATAAATATGTTTAGAAAATTAAGAATCAAGTATTTCACGTCTGTATACGCTAATTACACAACAAGAGTAGCTGTAGATCCTAGTCTAAAAGACAATTTTGATGCAAAAGTGTTCAAACCTCGTAAACATCCGGGAACAAATCGAATTAAAATCGCTGCTATTCCACCAGATATTCAAAAGGCTATAAAATTGATTCTGGACGATGCAGGGGCCAAAGCTTACTACCAGGAGAGCATAAAACTCAGCAACTACATCCGCTCACGTCATTTACCACCAGAAGAGGGCGAAATCGACGAAAAAGCTCAAAAGTTTCATAACGCTATTTCAAAACAAGTTTATTCCAGTATTGACAGAGAATTATCACCAGAAGAGGCAGAAGTATGCGAAAAGAAGATACAGAATAAGGTTTTTAGTGCTTTAAAGAAGAATGTATACCGCTGGGGTAATATAGCGTACGATAAACCGACCTCTTTACAGTATTTAATGAGTAGAGCGGCTCCAGAATATGCTGTCTTATTACGAATATTAGACGAAATAAAAAAGTTCAACCCAGACTATAAACCTCGAAGTTTCTTCGACTTCGGTTCCGGAGTAGGAACTGGTACCTGGGCAGTGAACCATTTCTGGAAAAATGATATTTTCGAATACTTTTGCGTTGATACATCACCAACCATGCATGATCTGGCCCGTCTCATCCTCTGCCACGGTAGGGACAATGTAGAAATGCCTTTGAAAGGATTTTTCCAACGTCAGTTCCTTCCAGCATCGTCAGATCTGAAATACAGTATTGTTCTATCAGCATACTCATTATTTGAATTACCCAGCTTAAAATCTAGACTAGAAACAATACAAAAATTATGGAATAAAACTGAAGACTACTTAATAATTGTCGAACACGGTTCTAACGCTGGGTTCCAAGCAGTGAATGAAGCTAGAGAATTTGTTCTCAACTTAAAAGGAAAGAAAGGGAAGGAAGGTTACGCATTCTCTCCGTGTCCGAATGACAACATCTGTCCTCGTTACTTGGAACATGAATCACCATGTAACTTTCTGATGAAGTACGAATCATTACCATATGCAGGTAAAGCGGAGGTCTTCGCAGATTTATTTTCTTATGTTATATTGAAGAAAGGAGTCCGTTCTCCGGATGATCCGCAGTGGCCCAGGATAGTCAGAGCTCCTATAGTTCGGTCAAAACATACTATTTGTAAGCTTTGCACTGCGCAAGGGGAATTAAAAGAAGTTATATTTTCTAAAGCAAAGTATGATCAGACTACATATAGATGTGCGAGGTCATGTAATTGGGGAGATTTGTTGCCAGTAAAATAAATTGTTACAATAAATTTGGAATTTTATTTTTGTCACTTAAAACCTCCTTTTCAAACCGATGTACAGTGCGGTCGACGTATCTTGGCGAGTCTGAAGTTAGCCGATTAACTGCCAGTACACAATTTTGTTCCTAAAAGATAAGGTCCATTGCGCAGACAAACGGCTAACTTCAGACTCGCCAAGATTCGTCGGCCGCACTGTACTCCACGGCTTGGAGCAGTAGACAACCACTTTGTAATTATGATTAGTCAC
The DNA here is from genome assembly GCA_902829305.4 of Spodoptera exigua. Taxonomy (NCBI): domain Eukaryota; kingdom Metazoa; phylum Arthropoda; class Insecta; order Lepidoptera; family Noctuidae; genus Spodoptera; species Spodoptera exigua. The sequence goes on along the minus strand of LR824630.2, from coordinate 2,793,816 downwards.
TCACACTCATCAAGACACTCCTCGCTTCACCAAGGGTCCCGCCCTTTGAAGATATTTGACGATTTTCCGCTCTCAAAAAGAACCCTTTTTGATAACAGGGTAGTATTATTCCTAGTAGTTGGTACAGTACGGCCGCCGTATCTTGGGGAGTCTGAAGTTAGCCGTTTGTCTGCGCAATGGATCTTTTAAGAACAAAATTTTGTACTGCGCAGCTAATCGGCTAACTTCAGACTCGCCAAGATACGTCGGCGGCGGCGATATTGTAAGTAAGTAGGTATGGATAGATAATTTAAATGTCTCATCAGGTGTAACTAGTTTATTATATGAACCTTGCGGAATGTCGAACAAACCGTACGTTTAGGCGTTTTTGCCGTACCTTTTACAAGACACTATTACTGGAGTTAACCCCTAGGTTCCCGCGCAAAAGGTATTTCGCTGTTCGACGACAGGCAGATCAGAGCCAATAGACCACCACAGACGGGAGTCTATAGGGCTGATGTTCAGCCGGGGTTGCGGGGCAAGCGCAATGCAACACCGCGGCCTCGGCCCAAAGCAATAGAAGGAACGGGGGGGAGGGGGAGGTGTTAGTCAGTAAGAGTCTGACACTCTTCTAGTATTTTGAAGATTTAATGAAGTAAGGATTGGCCTATGGTAAACTCTTTCTTACGGCGAAACAAAACTATGTGGTTGTTTCACGCCGGTTTTCTATGAGGCCGTGGTAAGTATATATCGAAAGACACCAAGATTGCCGATAGACCTTAGGCACTCAGTTCTTGAGCTCAAACTCGAATCTTGAGGAAGTTTGAAAGATACATAAAAACCACAGAATAGGATAATAGATTAAAACCTATTTGGTAACGAATGACCTCATACTAATGAGGAAAATTAATCAAAATTAATTTTGCTATGGGAATAACAAAACGCATGTAGGTATTTTTCCATCCAGGACCTTGTATTATTCCCGTTGTGCCCCACCTGTGTCGACCCTACGAATGGATAATGTGGATATGTCAACAATTATAGCCGTCACGTCACTTCGTCCGCGTAAAATCTATAAGTACTTATTATACATATAATAATAGGTCTTTACCTATGAAATTGCCGTTCTGCAGTACTGGCTATTTCAAATCAAAATAGTTTTTGTTAGGCTAAGGCTAATTAATTTTGTTTTAAAAACATGGGATTATTTTTCCAAAAGTAGGTCATTTGTTTATTGATTAGTGTTAGGTACATTTTCATCGCATTTGAAATCAAAAAATTCGTTTAATTTTTTCATGCAAAACGGCAATTTCATAAGTAAAGACCTATTACTAGCAGACCCAGCCACGCGTTGCTGTGGCTAAGGTTCTTGTCATATTACTTACATATGGACAAATAATTTGTAATAAAATATACCTATTGTGACTATAAATTGAGATGTAAGCTAGCCTATCTTTTAAGTTGGATCAACACGGAATGCAAATCAAATTTAAAATCGGTTTAGTACCTAGTTTAGGAGTTCATCGCGGACAAACACGTGACACGAATTTTTTATAATATTATATAAGTACTTATAAAGATTAAAGCTGGAGAATTTGTTTGTTTCTTGAACGCGCTAATCTCCAGAACTTCTGCTTCGAATTGAATATTTCTTTTTGTGTTTGTTACCTAGTACCTACATTTATCGACGAAGGCTTTATGCTATAAAAAATCACGCTACGATTTGTAGGAGCCGAGCAGCGAGTGAAACCACGCGGGATAAACTAGTTTTATCAATGACGCGGGTAGGTACACTTTATTCTGTAGAGATAAATAAAAAAAGAATTATCAAAATCGGTTCATAAATAACGGAGATATCGGAGAACAAACTTAAAAAGAGCATACATACGGTCGAATTGAGATCCTCCTCCTCTTTTTGGAAGTCGGTTAATAAAAATAAAGGCGTTTCTATTACGCCGAATCCAATAAAATCTGTTCAAAATCGGTCCATCAATTGCAAAGATTAAGTGGAAAAAACAACATAGGCAAATAGGTAACAAATAACAAAACAAAAAAGTCTCTTTTTTAAGCCCGGAAAGGTTTTTAGAAAATTCTCATTTGATTTTTGTCGTGTCGTAGGTATCGCGAGTGCGTTTACAATCATACAATTTTACGTACACCGCCGTACAGGGCAAAGAGTTGTTCCGTGTAGGAAACGAAAACGCGACAGGTTGCAAACAAATAGCTTAACTAGAGAGCAACTAACAGCAATCAAGTCAAGTGTAAAAGGGAGCGACCTGACTGACTGACTGACTGACTGACTGACTGACTGACTGACTGACTGACTGACTGACTGACTGACTGACTGACTGACTGACTGACTGACTGACAATATACTACTACTACTACTGAATAATTGCAATGCGATCCTAAGCAGGTCGAGGACAAGGGGAATATACCTGGAAGATCTGCTGTAGCTATTTTGTTAAGTCATTTTAATTGATTGGAGTACGAAATAGAGTGCCGTCTTTCCTTAATTAAAAAAGAAAAACAGGGTAGGTATATTGAATAGGCATGTTTGTATAAGATATAAGATACTTGCATACCTTTGGGGCACTAGTTCGAAACCTGGGAAGTCCCAATGTGACTGTTTACGAGTTACATTATACTAGCTACTCTCACGCTGTTTCACCCGCTGCTCGTCTCCTACAGATCTTAGCGTGATGTTTTATAGCCTTCCTCGGTAAATGGACTAGGTAACGAACACAATACGAATTGTTCAATTGGGACAGTAGTTCCGGAGATTAGATCGTTCAAACAAACAAACAAACAAACTCTTCAGCTTTATAATTTTATATACAAGCTTTTGCCCGCGACTTTGTTCGCGTGTAATAGTGATTTCCTGCATGATTTCAACCTCAGATTTTTTCTTTTCAAGTGCGGAAGACCCATGCTTCGGGTCGGCTCGACCGGAGAGATACCACGGCCTCACAGAAAACCGGCGTGAAACAATTACAGCGTTGTGTTTCGCCGTGTGAATGAGGTTACCGGAGGCCCAATCCTTCCCCTATTTCATAGATGTTATTATACATATAAACCTTCTTCTTCAAACACTCTATCTATTAACAAACCGCATCAGAATCCGTTGCGTAGTTAGATTTAAGCATACATAGGTATATAGGGACAGAGAAAGCGACTTTGTTTTATACTATGTAGTGATTAGTAAGAATCCGGTTTTAAACGCATAAATAAAAACCTTGCATCGAATCAAAAACGTGTTTAAAATAAAACTGTTAATTTTGACGTCATTTTACACAAGTACCGTTGCCCTGTTTCGTGAACTAATCAATCGATGATTTAAGAGTGGGCGCAAACTAGTCGTATTTATTATTATCGTTTAAGTTAAGGGCTGATTTTTCAATAGTCAGATAAATGTTATCTATACTTATAATAAATCTGTAGAGAGGTCAATTCTGTACATTAAATATATTTTCAAAATAACTACCGGTGGTGATAAGTGATTGATACTGATGCCAAAAATGCAATCAGTAAAATTTTTGTCTGTCTGTCTGTCCGCCCTTAAACTATGTTCCTTATAGAAACAAAAAGTTTTTTATGTAATAGGTCTGCAAAAGGGGAAGGCCGATTACCCTATGGTAAGCAATCAGCGCCGCCCATGGACACCCGCAACGGAGGAGTTACGAGTGCGGTTTTAGATTGGGGAGGGATTGGGGGAGGGGAAGGATTGGGCCTCCGGTAACCTCACTGACACGGCAAAACGAACGCTGTGGTTGTTTCATGCCGGTTTTCTATGAGGTCGTGGTATACCTACCCATTCGTGGCGAAGCATGGCTCTCCCACACTTATAAATCTTATACCCAATTTAGATTCCACTGACATACGGTGAAGTAAACCATCACGAGGTATACTTATGATATATGATCGAGTAGTTGTTTTTTTTTTATATCACACCTGCTACTCTCGCGCCTTCACCCGCTGCTCTGCTCCATTTAATCGTAGCGTGATGTTTTATAGCCTATAATAGCACTCAGGAACATTATAGCTATCTATCAGTGAAAGAATTTTGGAAATTCGACCAGCGGTTTCAAAGATTACCCCCTACATACAAACAGTTATAACACCACTTAGTAACTAACTGATAGGTGTATAATCTATATCTATATATAGATTATTAGGTACACATATCAGTTAACGTCTTTCGCAATTTGAGATGATAGAAATAAGTTGGTAAAGTAACTACATTCGTCCTACGTCCGTACTTGTGTAGTTCGTTGGCTCATAATTAGCATTTTAATCTGATAATCCGATGAGTTGCAACATTAGGCATGTTTGCACAGATTATATCAAGATACACAACACACAGTATTTGCGTCATTGCATGATGGGTCATATTTAGTGAATAAGGTTAGTTTTTAACTAGAATAATCTAGTTCGAAATGTCAAAAACGACAATTATCTATGATTTTCGTTTCACATAGCCTTAGAGTGAGTGCGCGGAACGCTACGCGCCGTACGCTCGGGTCTGGTTCTGGTCGGGCGGCGAGGTGCCCTTACTCGCCGTCCGCAGACCCGCGTTTACGGTGGCCGGAGATCGTCTCAGGCACACTGTCCTATTATTGTATATTGGGATTTTACAGCTCATTCTTTCTCCGTATGAAAAGTCCCTTTTTTGGACAGTAGTGGACGTACCTAAAAGGAACTGTACGGAACCGTACATTATTTTAACTACTCACGCCCGTGCGTTCTGCACACTCAGGTTTTGTGTATATTGCAAACAATGCAAAATGTAATTTGTGTCTTTTATAACGAATTATAAATCAATGTTAATCTAGCATTCAAATCGGGTGGTATTATTTCTATATCCTTATAGGATTAACCCCTCATCATATCGTATCATCAAAGGTGTAGGAATCTTCTACATTTTTTTTGGTCCTTCGAGCCGGATCGTGGCGGGACCTTCGCGGTTACTTTGACCTCGCGCGCGCATTCGTGTCTCGTGTACGTCAACGTGACGTGGACTTAAGTTCCGTGCGATCACCAGTGTAATCTACACACATCATCGACTTGAGCATCGCTAGCTTAAGCCATCTCGGTCGTGTTCATTGAATCGCGATACTTCATCATCTTCATCTCATCTGTGGCGCGAGAGGTCGCGCACGCTGTCAGCTTCGTTGGAATCACCAGCAGGGGCGTAGGACGTCACTACTGTAACGTCGCATCTGGATCACCATTTATCAAGTAAGACTGTTCCTTTATTTTTCAACATGGAATCTCGTATAGCCCGTCAATCTGAAATCATCTCCAGTATCACTACCATAAAGGTCAACTTTAATAAGGACTCTGATTCCCGCAAAAATGCCGAATACATCAAAAAACGGTTAGGCGCGCTAGACGCTCTCTGGGAAGAGTTCGAACAAAATCATTCTAGAATTTCCGATCATGCCAGTGAGGCAGATGAATATTTCCGTCTAAATACCTATCAGGTAGGCAAAGACCTTTATCAGTCTGTCCGCATCCTCTTATCATCTTACGGAAAATCATCAAAATCAACTCAACCAGATGGGGAGGTTGATGAATTGTTAGCAATGCAGCGGACTAATTTCAGGGCACTTAGTCGACTTATTAAGAGCATCAAGGTTGAAAATATATCGGATAAATGGGAACTCGAAGACGAGCTAAACGGCGTTCAGTCTATTTGGAAAATTATCGACGCTCAGCATTTGAAAATCGATCATATACTTGCGGGTGGAGATATATCGTATGACGAGGAATTCACTCGTCATGAGTTAGCTTACAAAAATATCAAACGCGAGCTAAATAGGAAAATCTCCTCTACGCCTCATTTAGAAAAGGTCACTCCGAAACTTGAGATACCTACGTTCAGCGGAAATTATAGTCAATGGCCAACCTTTTATGATTTGTTTAGCGAGACAATTCATAACAATAATTCCATCACCAAGGCCCAAAAGATGCAACATCTTAAGGGTAAGCTCAAGGGCGAAGCTGAACGACTCATCTATCATTTAAATGTCTCATCGGAAAACTACGATACCGCATGGGAGATTTTAGTCCATCGATACAACAACGAGCAAGCTCTTTTCACTCATCAAATCGAAATATTTCTCAATCAGCCCAACATTCAAAAACAATCCTCATCCGAAATCAAAAGGTTATATGACACTACTACGGAGTGCATTCATGCTATTCACAATCTTGGCGTCAATACTAATGCGTGGGATCCTTTATTGGTGCACCTTCTATGTAAAAACTGGATACGGATACCCAGACTGATTACAGAGAAGCACGCGTCGAACCGCGAAAATTACCTAAGTTAGACGAGTTAATGACATTCCTTGAAGGTAAATTTACTGCGTTGGAACAGATAACCAAATATGATAAGGAACCCGCTACATCTATCAAACGAACCCCAAATCCAAAAGTGCAAAATAATTATTACAAATATAATAATTATAAAGGCTTTAATCATCGAAATTATCAAGCTCAAGCTATTCATATCTCGAAATGCGCAGTTTGCAACCTAAATCATAATCGCAATTTGTTTTCATGCAAAAAATTTATTAACATGACTCCGGATTTACAAATGAGAATAGTTACACAATCAAATATTTGTAAAAAATTGCCTATTCTCTCACGACGGAAATGAATGTACTTCCACCAAACGTTGCAAGTCTTGCCAAGGCAATCATCATACCATACTCCATGAAGCGTGTATGCAATCATCAAAACATCAATCCTTATCATCATCGTCTACATCGGGTCCGTCCGCAAAAACACCCAACAAACAGCCTAATGCCAATCATGTCGCAGTAGACGATGAAGAATTACTATTAACCACGTTATCGATCAATGTAAGGTGTTCTGACGGTACCTATATAACCCTAAGGGCTCTCCTGGACCAGGGGTCTCAAATATCACTTATATCGGAGAACGCTGTGCAACGACTAGGCTTACAGAGGCGACGTTACAATGCGTCCGTGTCCGGTATAGGTTCAGGTGCTAGTCAAAGTAAGGGTTTAGTATCTATCGACTGTCAATCTATCTACGGCGATTATAATTTCACTACAGAAGCACTCGTACTCTCTCGGGTTGCCAGTAACTTGCCTAGCGTTCAGTTCAAAAAACAATCATGGCCTCATCTCCAGCATCTGCAATTAGCTGATCCAGAGTACAATGTTTCCAAGCCTATCGATCTTCTCTTGGATGTCAGCATTTATTCACAGATCATCATGGACGGTCTTATCAAAGGTCCATCTCAAGCTCCAATTGCGCAGCAGACTGCCCTCGGATGGATTTATCGGGAAACGTTCGTACTTTTAATTGTCATATCGTGACAAACAATATATCGGATCTTTCAAAATACTGGGAGATTGAAGACGTTGAACCATCATCATCATCATCATTGACTAGTGAAGAGCAGTATTGTGAAGAGTTTTATCAACAAACTACTCGTCGCTTAGATACTGGCAGATACGAAGTTGGCATCCCATGAAACCCGAATACGAAAATCAACTTGGATCGTCTAAATCAAAAGCGATTGCACAATTCAAACAGTTGGAAAGAAAAATGTGCAATAATTTATTATTCTCGGAAAGTTATAAATCATTTATGTCCGAATATCAACAACTGGGTCACATGTGTAAGGCCGATAATGTCGACGAATCAAAACCAGCCTTCTATTTACCTCATCATGGCGTCATCAAATTAGATTCCACAACGACTAAACTTCGAGTCGTTTTCAATGCTTCTTCAAAATCATCTTCCGGTAAAAGTCTGAATGACCTCATGTGCTGTGGACCAAATCTCCAAAAAGATCTCATGACACTTATTTTGAACTGGCGCACTTACAAGTACGTTATGACAGCTGATATCGAGAAAATGTTTCGACAGCTCTTCATCAGACAATCAGATCATCATCTTCAATCAATCGTTTGGAGACAATCACCTCAAGAGTTACTAGGAGAATATCGTTTAACTACAGTGACTTACGGCACTAAAGCCGCTCCTTATTTAGCTATGAGGACTCTTAAACAGTTATCAATCGACGATGCCGATAGATACCCATTAGCAGCGTCAACATTACGCCAATCTTTTATATGGATGACCTTCTTGGAGGCACAAATACCATCAATCAAGCCAGGGAGCTACAACATCAACTCATTGAGATGTTGAAGGGTGCTGGCATGAATCTGCGCAAGTGGTCCAGTAATGACCCGGAGCTACTTAAAGATCTTTCCTCAGATCAGCTCAATAGCCCATTCGACTTTAAGTGCTCAGAATCGAAGAAAACGCTTGGACTCAGGTGGAATCCATCAACGGATACCTTTAGCTTCCAAAATCCGGTCCAGTGTCGTAATCAATGCGTCACGAAGAGGCAGTTGCTATCTGAAATATCGAAACTTTTTGACCCATTGGGTTGGCTGTCTCCACTATCAATAAGAGCGAAACTTCTATTCCAAAACGCATGGTCATTAAAATTATCTTGGGATGAAAATGTTCCACAATCAATTCAAGATGATTGGATTCATCTCAGGAGTGATCTCAATCTCATTGACCAATTCATTATACCGCGATACATTGGTAATACAAACCAATTGTATCAAATACATGCATTTACGTGGCGTAAATGCATGTATTTACGTGGCGTCGTCGTGTACCTCATCAGGAGTCGTCGAGCTGCGGCTAGGGCAGCAGCGTCGCCGGCCCCCCAGGGCCAGGAGGCTGCTGGGGCGGGGCCGGCGACAGTCGCGCCGGTGGATCCGGCGCCAGTGGCGTCACATCAAGCGCGATCAGTGCTTAAGTGCAGTGAAGTGTTCACGGTCAGTGGTGTAGATAAGGCTACTTCGCCAGAATCTATGTGATCAGTGCGCTCCGTGACTAAATTGGTTAGGTCCTACGTTTTAGTGTATATTTTATTTTACATTACATTATAGCACCTAAGACTATCTTTGATTCATCACCTTGTTATCATCCATCATCCTTTTATACAATTTAATTTTGATCACATTATCTATCTTCTTTGTCCTTTCAATCTTTTTCATCTCAATCGTGTTTTATCTATCTCTTTTGAGTGGGCAGGATGTACGGAACCGTACATTATTTTAACTACTCACGCCCGTGCGTTCTGCACACTCAGGTTTTGTGTATATTGCAAACAATGCAAAATGTAATTTGTGTCTTTTATAACGAATTATAAATCAATGTTAATCTAGCATTCAAATCGGGTGGTATTATTTCTATATCCTTATAGGATTAACCCCTCATCATATCGTATCATCAAAGGTGTAGGAATCTTCTACAGGAACATTAAGAGGAATGTATAAGCAGTTTGTAGATCAAATAACCATAGAACTCTCGCGTCCGGCTTTAGTCGAGGCCATGGCGCGGAGCAAGAGGGACTGGGAAGCTATCTCCTCTTTCTGCGAAGCAGTAATGCTGCCAAAGAAGGAAACCGACCGCCTGAGGGAGCTATCCTTCTCAGCGCCAGCCGCCGCAGTAGGCGACACTCTGGGCACAGTATAAATATCATACAGTATTGTAACTCGGCCGCTTGAAAGAAATAAATACCTACAGCCGCGCGGTACGTAAACATGCGTTAGGGCTGCTCGTCTCCAGTATTTTAATTACCTTTGTCTACTTTCTGTTTCCATTTAGTTTTGTGATTGTAAATATCCTTTTTTATATAAACAAATAAAGTGCTTTAAAAATAAACAATCAAAATTTCTTTGGCCACAAATGCCGAACTGAACAGCTGACTACGAATGTTCTAAAATCACAACCCTCAAACATCAAAATATTACATGAGTCTAGCTGTTTTATTGTTGATATTAAATATTTTCTAGTATTATTCATAAACGCAGATAATAAACAAATATTATTAATAATAAAATACCACACTCTCTACTTTGAATTATACAAACTAACAAAACATACATAAACCGTTTTAACACAAGCGTAAGTAGGTAGGTACCTAACGTATCATGATTCATTCAGAACCAGAACCGCCTATAACTACCAATTTCACTCGTCTCAATAACTTTATTCCTATTATTTATAAATTCAAACATCTGTTATCGTGAGATAACTGGAAATAATGATCCATAAAGACACACATTATGTACTTACCTAGGCTACTAGTAAGTTAAATTATTTTATAGTCTTACCTTTCAGAGTTTCCAGGTAATTTAAAAAAAAACTTATGTCTGGATGCGTTATTGACGAATTAATTACGTTTGCGGCAGCAGAGTGATCGAAAAAAAACCGAAATGATCTTATAAAAATTAATTTATTGAATAGAAATTAATATTACAAATTAACCCTAGTGAACAATGTTCCACATCTAAGTCGGAATATGGAATGTTGTTCTTACAATATTCTGTATTAAAATTAATTTACGAAATCGATAGACGTCATAGATGCATCAGCAGTTTAATGCAGTAAACAGGATGTGGGGCAATGCACTGTCATCGGTCCTCATAGAGTGGCGCTGCGTAATTCCTCCCCCCTTAGAAGGGCAACTATTTTAGCACGTTGAGTGAAAATGTTGCAGGAAGATTGTCAGGGTTTTCCTTGCTTCCCAGGATGGCAGTTGGAGGTTGCTGGACCTTCGTCGTAGTTTTATCTCGTTTGCGTAGATAACGCCGGGAAATCATGATGCTGAAGAGTATGCCTGCAACCATTAGTATTCCATAGAATAGGATTGTAGTGTGGTAGAAGGCGTCCGTTTGAAGACTGTCGAGTTGAACAGGAGACTGGATCATAAGTTTTTCTTGGATGCCGTGTAGTCCTTGCAGATCAATGGAGTTCAGATGGACACGAGCAGCAGTTGCGGAGTGTTTCTCGACATCATATGGTATCTTCATTAATTTCAGAGGTTGGCCTTTAATTTCATCATAGTCATTTGCAACAGTGAATTCTTCTGATATCAGGCGACATCCCTTGGGAATGGTAGCAAGATAACTTCCTTGCAGCGACGTGTAGTCCTTCTGTTTGCAGATTAATTGTGTCTTTGTCTGCTGAGGAAATGATAGAACATAATGTTGGTCATCCAACTTTTCCATGGCTTCTCTCATCAGGGTTACCGTGGTAAACTTGCAGGATTCTTGTAAGACTTGATTGGTGATCAGTTCTTGGACGCAGTCAGCTTTAGTGCGGATCTGGTGGGTGATTCCTGCTTCGCAGAGGTACCAGTGTTTTAACTTCGGGCATTCTGCCTCTATGTACACGTACGACATCTCGTTAGTCGCAAGGAAGGGAAAGGATGGGATAAGAGCCTGTAAATGCTTATTAGGAACAACTGACAATTTATAAAAATCATAAGTAGATTTGGAAAAGATTGGAAAGTTAAAAATGAAAACTATTTGATTGTCTACATAATATGACCCTGGTTTTATGATTTCGTAATATTCTCTAAGTTCTAAATCTAATATCTGCTCTTGAGCATAAGTAATTCTAAGTTTCTTAACCATAGATTCTAATATTTCTATGTCTACCATAGAATGGTGCATGCTAGAAGCATGAGCGAAGGCTAAACTATTTTCTATTCTAAATAATTCCTGGGTTAAATCTTCTATATTATCTCCTATGACTTCTAGAAGTTGAGCAAACTGAGCATATTTTATCAAACTGTCTTCTCTTAAAGCATTACTCTGTAAAATTGTTTCTAGGGTTATATTAATTTTACGCTGGTTTTCTAACATCTGTGTAAGTACATTAGTATGTTTGGATATCCATTCTTTACTTAAGCTGATATGATTGTTTAATTCGGCTGTTATTTTATACTGGTTATTCTCTAGTAACTTAATAGCTTCATTATATTTTAATGCATCCTCATGATCTAGGTTTCCAGTTAGGCTTTTTATTATTGAACCTAATCCGTCTACAAGACCTCTTTTGGCTCTACTGGGTTCTAGAGATTTAAGTTGTCTTAGGACACTGTCAAGCTTGTTAGTGAGATACTTTATTTGAATTTCGTATAATGCATAAGTGTCGTTAGTCAATCGATTTTGGCAAGTTACTAATTGAGTTCGTAATGACTGAACGTTATTTTCTATGTTACTCAGTTGCACATATTGTATGAACGTATGATGATGAGTCGTAAGTTTCATGAGTCCTAGTTTATAAGGCAGAAGTCCTGGTCCATCGTCGAGGCTCTCAAGTTTTATCTCTTGAGGTCGCATCATTGGGAGAGTCGTTATTAGTAGGATCCTGTAACAAATTCGCCGTCTTAGGTACGCGTTTAAGTCTAGATTTTGCTATAGGGCCGCGTTTCTTTGAAGTATAAATGTGAATTGGTAAATCAGCTAAAACCGTATCTTGTGTATATCGTGGGGCAGTTTTCTGTCGACTAGCAAGGGGGTTCTTTATGAAAATTTGCTGTTGAGGTGTATATTCTACTTCGGGTTCTCGAGTCTCATTTCTTTTCTCTATTATAGCACTTCGGTTAGCAAGTGATGTCGAGTTAATGATGTCAAAGACTATTTTCATCTTATCCCTTTGGGCTTGAGTATATTGCTGTAACAAATGCTGTGTTATGTCAATGTCATTGCAGTCCCTCGGGTCGAAGTGTCCAGTCAATAAGTCAAATGGTCGACATCTCGTGAAACTGTGTATGGAACTGTTGTAGGCAATTATAGCATGGGGCATTAAGTTAACTATTGGTTCATCTTTATGTTGTAATTTTAGTAATCTAAGATGTTCTAAAAGAGTCAGATGGAACCGTTCAATATTACCATTATCATTAGGTGAATGGGCTAGTATCCTGTGATGGTTGATTTTATGAAGTCGTGTAAATTCCATGAATAACTGATTCGTAAACTCAGTTCCATTGTCTGTAATAATGGTCATAGGCACACCATGGTGGGTACAATACTGTAAAAGAGCTTGTAAGATGCTAACAGCTGTTCCGTCGCGTAAATGATAAGCTTGGCCGTACTTAGTGAATACGTCTATGAATGTTACGTATTTTTCGCCCTGTATAGTGAATAAATCCATATGTATAATCTCAAATGGCTTAGTGGCTGGCGGTACAACATTGAATTGGGGTCTTATCGGATTCCTATCATATTTAGCCTGACCGCAGATGGTACACTCATTTATGAACTTGGTTATTTGGTCCTTCATTTTTGGCCAATAGTATTTGCGGGACAAAGCTAAGTGACATTCATTAATTCCACGATGGTTCGTTTTGCCATCATGATAATGCCGTATAATTTCCTGTTGTCGAAGATACTCTTTGATATTTTCGACTTCAGTCTTGGCTACGACGAGATTCATGGATGAGCTTCTGAATTTGTCCTGTAGAATAGGTATAATGGAATATATGGCTAATGGTGGATTTATTAAAATTGCTGTCTTAACCTTTGGATTAACGTATTCTTTAATAGCATTAATTAGGTCTTCTTCTAAATTTGATTCAGACAGTTGTATATTTACTCGGGTATGGGTGTCAAATGGTTTAGTAACTACGGGTCGTCTCCTAACGTCATCTACAATAGTCAGGTATAGTTGCCTGTGGAATTTATTTAGAGGTTCATCTGTTATAGGGACTTCTAAAATCGGGTTTTCAACACTTGTATGTACCGTTTCAGTGGAGGAGTTTGGCTTAGCGAGAATTGATTCTGATGGGTTACCCATTAAAGAGTTAAGTTCATCGATTTCTTCTATAAGAGACATTTCTTTAGTGTTAATTTCAATTCGGGATAAGGCATCAGCATTAGTATTGGATTTTCCTTTTTTGTAAGTAACGGTAAAGTCATATTCACTCAGTCTAAGTCTCCATCTTGTCAGTCGCGAGTTCGGTTCTTTCATGTTCACCATCCATTGTAACGGTTTATGATCAGTCAGAATTTTGAATTTACGTCCAAATAGGTAAGGTCGAAAATATTTCGTAGCCCATACGATAGCAAGAAGTTCTTTCTCTATTGTACTATAGTTTATTTCACTTTCATTTAGGGTACGGGATGCATAACAGATGGGTTTATCGGCGTTTATGGGTCCTTGAGATAGAACAGCGCCAATGGCTACATTAGAAGCGTCAGTAGTCAAGTTAAATTCTTTAGTAAAGTCCGGATATTGTAAAATGGGGTCATTAGTCAGTAACGCCTTGCATTTTTCGAAGCATTGTACGTATTCGGGGTCAAAAGTGATTTTACGTCCTTTCTTTAGGCATTGAGTGAGTGGTTTGGTAATGCGGGCAAAGTCAGGAATGAATTTTCGGTAATAGCCGAGAAGACCTAAAAATTGCTTAATCTCTTTAGGTGTCTTGGGTATGGGATATTTATTAATGGCAGAAATTTTATCGGGATTTGGCTTTATGCCGTCTCTAGTGATGACATGACCGAGATAGGCTGTTTCAAGCTTCAGGAATTCAGATTTATCCATCTGGATTTTGAAGTTAGATTCTCGAAGTCTTTGGAATACCTTTTCAAGGTTGGTCATGTGCTCTTGAAGGGATGTACTGAATACAATGATGTCATCTAAATAGACCAAACATATCTCGTTTTGAAGCCCTCGGAGGACATTGTCCATCACACGTTGAAATGTAGATGGAGAATTTTTTAGACCCATGGGCATTCTGAGGAATTCGAAGTGCCCGTGCTCAACATTGAATGCGGTCTTTTCTACGTCATTGGGGTCCATTTCCACTTGGTAGAAACCACTTGCCAAATCTAAGGTTGTAAAATACTGGCACTTCCCTAACTTGTCGAGAACGTCACTAATATTTGGGATTGGGTATTTATCGTCTAATGTCTTTTCGTTTAGTTTGCGAAAGTCAACCACGAGACGCCACTTCTGTTTTCCTGACGCATCCATTTTTTTGGCACTACCCAAATAGGGGAGCTCCAGGCAGATTCTGATGGTCGTATGATACCCTGGTCTAACATTTTCCTTATCTGGTCCCTAACTTCTTGACGGTGCACGAAAGGGTATCTATATGTTTTAGCGTGTACTGGGACTTCGTCGGTAGTTCTAATGCGGTGCTTTACTTTATTAGTAAAAGTTAACCTCTCGCCTTCAATATAAAAAACGTCAGAATAGCGAGAACAAAGAGCTATAAGATTAGCCTTCTCTTCTGGATTGAGGTGGTCAGTTCTTAGGCGTGATATTACATCCTGAGTACGAGCTGAAGGCTGCTGAGTAGTACTAGAGCACTCAGTGTTAAACAACTCTGCATGTGCTGGGCGGTTGAGTGAAAATATAATGTCATTTTGAGTAGGATTTTCGATCTCTAGATATCCACGGCTATTAACAACGGTGGTCACACAATTATGAACTATACAATTGCAAAGAATTTGTTCAGGAATAAAAACGTCGCCATCTGGTGTGTTAATAGGAATACGAATAACTTTTGATGTTCGTGCCGGTATGATATCCTCATATAGATTTACGTTACGTGAGTTATACATCCTAATAGGGTTTGTCGCAGAACGAGTCAGTAATTGATTTTCTTTTAAATCAATTCGTGCTTCCCAATTATTTAACAAGTCTAAACCTATGAGCCCGTCAAAGTAGTCATGAAAACGATAAATGAATAATTTCATACTATTAGAATCATTGAACTCTGGAAAACATGGCAAAGTAATTGAATAGTCATTTCTAGTTGTCGCGTGAATGTTAGTTATTTCAAACGGATCAAAATTAAGAGGATATTCGGAAAAGTACTTTTCTACAGCTTCAGGGCTTATAAATGATTGGTTAGCACCTGTATCTATCAATAGTTTCAAAGGGGGCTCTGAGATTTGTATGTACGGGAGCTGCCTCTGGGTTTGAAGATTAAGCTCTATTTTGGTTTTAGTGAGTTCGGATCCTCCTGAAAATCCTGTTGAACATGGTTAGCAATGGCTGCTTGTGGCTGAGGTTCTTCATAAACATGGTTGTCTGTAGTCGTATTATAGTAAGTTGAGTCACAAGTATACTCAGGGGTAAATTCCATGTCATTATTATAGTCAGTGTAGTAGTTGTAATCTGGTTCACAGTAATAGTCATAGTACGAGTCATTGTAAGCCGCGCACTCGTTCATATTCATTTCCCTGGTCCTGAAATAGTTGGAAGCCGGAGGGTTTCCAGCCTGTCTCCAGTCATGGAATACTGGGGCATTTGTTGGAGGCAATGGTTTTGGGGTAAAACGTTGGACACCACTCATAGGCTGGGGGCCTTGTGGTACATTGTTTCTGGGTGGTAATCTAAAGACATTACTGCGTGGATTGTAATTAGGAGGTGGAGCACTGAACATCCTTTGTGTGTTGTACAGGGTGCGGTGCAGGGAATTTGAAAGGTTGCGGTGCTGGTCCTGCAGGGCGCTGACCCATTGGTGATGGCCAATTAGGTACAGGTGTTGGGAAGTTGTGTGCTCGTGGAGGAGCAAATGTTACTGAAGATGATTGAGGAGTAACCCTATGAGAAGCTTGAACTTTCGGGAATTCGCGTTGCTGCAAATACATGACGTTGAGTTCTTCTTGAACAAACTCAAGCGCCTTTTCAATAGTGGGTGGACGCATGCAGCGTATACGGGATCCTAAAGGTTCTTTTAACCCTCTAACATATGCCTGCATGGTAACTTTTTTATACAAATCGCGCTTGGCTTCTATAGTAGTCGATACAGTCTCATGTAAAGTCACATAAGTCATGAGCGTACTAAACAGTGTCTGACAATGATTATAAAATTCTTGCGGCGTTCTATTACCCTGAGAAGCTAAAGAGAGGTCATTATACAACGCAGTCTCATCACGTTGATCTGAGAAGTTATTAATCAAGGCAGTTCGAATACCGGACCAACTTTCTGGTATTCCATTAGCATTAATAGTACATGCAGCGGTTCCAGTGATTTTATTAAGTATGCCGTTTAACAAGCATTGGTTATTAAATTCTTGCCCAGGTGTTGCATTTAAGTACTGGGTAGCTAACGAGTCACATATTTTAATAAACCGGGTAAGGACATTTGGGTTCCCGTCGAATTCCGGGACAAGGCGAAGGGCCTTATAAATAATATCCGGGTTACACTGAGTCATGATGTCTAAATCTAAATCTTCTAATTTAATATCTCTATTATTATCAGCTACACGGTTGCGGGCCTGGCGTAATTCAGGCTCCCGCGAACTAAAGGCTCTGGGATGATAAATCTTGAGGTATAAGATTCAAAGGATGCAACACGAGAATTGTGAGCGTACTTACAGATAATTCATTTCTGGTTTCCTCCGTGAATCGATTTCTTGATTCTTCCTCTGGTCTGCAGCAGGTCCGTAGATTCAGGATATCCGGAACGGTGCTTGATAGCCACCCGAGTGACTCGCGACGCGATTATCGATGTGAGATGGTCACGATATCTCCCGCGGATATCCTACCGACTGCGCCTGTACCTTCAGTGAAAAGTGATACATGTCGACCCAGATCGGTTTTTATATTCCCTGATTAAAGTTATTAAAAAAAAATTAACTTAATTTCAATCTTATCCCCGTTGTTATAAGATTAAAATTGAAAGAGTTTATTTTGTGTTCATTGATATAAGTAAGCAATTTTTTATCGAAATTATTGAGTAAAATAATACTTTTTGATTCATAACAAAGTGCTCCGAAGCGATCTTTATATTTCTAAAATGTATTTTAATACGACTCGAGTTACCACATCTTACGCGAAGCGTAAGCTTTTACTTCAAATTATCCAAAGTGATACAAATGAAATCCTATCACAAAACTTTAAAAAGTTTAAACAATACATTCTAGTGAAAAGTGGTACATTTGTACATGAACCATACAAACACAAATTTATTTTCATAAAAATATGTGACTAATGATACAACTACTAATCAAACAATTTACACGTTATTTATGTAGCCAATTTTGATGTGATTACAAATTTAATATCAATTCTATTTGTAAGAACATAAGGGAAATAAGATACATGGTTACGTGAATAATGATATTATTATAGTAGAATCAAAACTGCAATGCGTTTTAGAACTAAATTAGCAAAAAATACAAAGTACCTAGTGATACAAGTCGCGCAGCTCTTACGCACCCCGCTTCCCCGCGGGACAGAGCGCGGGCGACGCGGGACGCGGGTTCTTTAGTCTCGGGCGTGCGTCAGGACAGGTGCGTCGTGCGTTACAGTACACAACTACGATGCGTAAGGTAAGACTTGTATCATTTCATTGTACGCTGTAGCTACCTTAATATGTTATGCAACTAGCTTGAAACTTAATTCCCACCTCGTCGAGCAGCACAATGGGCCGGTACGCGGACGGAGAGTCCGCAGTACGCCCCGGCTTCTTCACGAGGACCAGTTTGCCTATCTTCCACGACAGCGGAAACTGGCCCCTCTCCAAGCATGCGCTGAATAGACCAATTAGTCGAGGCCTGAGAGCCTCCGAGGCCAGGACCCAAACCTTGGCATGCAGCCCGTCAGGTCCTGGGGCGGTATTCTTGGAGCCGGCGCACCGCCACTCTCAAATCTACCTCGGTCACTTCCGGAACGGGTTCACCGTCGTCGTCGTTGTAGCCCGCATTGGGCACTGCAGTGGGCGGAGACATAGTGGGAGGCGTGTAACCTATCTGTGGTCGGGGGAATAGCGCCCCAAGCACTTCGTTCACGACCTCCGGCCGGAGACTCTGAGTCAGTGGGGGCGCCCAGGTGCGGAGCTTATCACGCACCATGCGGTAGGGGCGTCCCCACGGGTCTCTGTTCAGAGTCTCCAACATCTCCTCGCGGGCCCGATCTTTGGCCCGCCGGATCTCCACTCTTAGGGTGGCCTTCGCCGCCCTGTACTCCTCGTACAGCTCCGCCTCTCTGGTTTCAGCGTCCAGAGGGCGGATACGGAGCCTTCGGTGCCTGGTATATCGGCGTCGCGCTGCAGTGCACTCACCACGCAGAGCAGCCAGCTCCTGCGACCACCAATACACCTAGCGCTTGCGTTGGCACGGCCGGATCCGGGGCATCGCCACGTCGCACACCCTGGACATGGCGTCGGCAGGACTGACCGGTGGTATCACCCAGGCCTGCACGACTGCGGCTTCCAGAAAGAGCTCCCGGTCCAGTTGCCTAAGCGCCCAACGCGGGCCAATCGGGGCCTGTCTGACTGGCGGGTCTGCGGACTCGGCGGAAACGTCGAACCGTATATACGGGTGGTCCGAAAACGTCTCCACCTCCTCCATGACGCGCCAGTCGCCAACGCGTGATGACAGAGCTGGGCTAGCAATCGAAATGTCCCCCACTGACTCGCCCCGCATCCGTATGCACGTGGGGACAGAACCCCGTTTCAGCACGACTAGGCCTGTCTCCAGAGCCCAGTCTTCGACCATCCTTCCCCGGACATCAGTGACCCGGGAACCCCATGCCAAATTCTTGCCATTGAAGTCCCCGAGGACCAGCACGGGGAGGGGACGGAACCCGACGACGACGGTGACTAATTCCCTGAGGGAGTTGTGGAACTCGACGAGATTTCGGTTCGGAAAGAAGTACACGCCCACCACGGCGATTTCTCCGAACCGAGCCGCGACGCAACCCCTGCCTCGCTGAGGCCCTTCGGGGGTTGGGGTACCGGTGGCGGCCGACGAGATGATGGTCACCGAGCCGTCCAGGTCTGACAACCAGTGTTCCCTGGGTGGAACGAAGTACGGCTCGGAGACCACAGCAACATTGATCGACCACTGCGCCATGCTCTGGAGCAGGAGATCCTGAGCAGCGGCGCAATGGTTGATGTTCGCCTGCAGGAGGCGTAATGGAGCCATTATTGGCAGTCCATCACGACCTCCTCTCTGGCACCAGCGACAGCAGCAGTCGCGGAGGCGGTGGCGACTGTGTCTGTATCAACGGGAACGGCGGGGGCAGTAGAGGCGGCAGAGGGCCTAACTTTACCCCTGGGCTTGGCGAAGGGGAGCAGGTTTTGCCCCCAACCCGGTGATCGGCCGGCTTACCAGCCGCAGCACATACTACGCAGTGCAGCGGAAGCAGCGGCCGCTACGGTCTACCTCCGAGGTGCATTTGGCACCCACATGGTAACCAATGAGGCAACGATAGCACCTCAGAGGCCGGGGCTCAAGCAGCTTCACCTGCGCCGAGACCCAGCCCACCAGGAGTCTTTTGCCCTCCGACAACTTTTTTGCCGCTGTGACGGGGCAGCTGACTACCACAGTCCGCAGCCCCGTATTGTCCGGGCGGATGGTGTCTGCCTTCACCTGGTCCACAGGACACTCCCCCTTCCTGGCAACAGCGGCCGCCACCTCATTCTCCGTCACAGAGTCGTCCAGGCCCATGATACTTAGCTCCAGGCATTTAGTGGGCCTGGACACGCGAGGCTCGTCCGCTGCAAGGCACGCCCTGAGCTTCTCGGCTAGGGCGTCAGCGGACGACCCGCTGGCCGCGCCGGGGACCTCTAAGAGACGGGCTCCAGTGGCAGTGACCCTCACTGCGAACCCGTCGGGTGCCCCAAACTCCGCAGGAGATACCGCCACCTTCAACTTTTTAAGTAAGTACGTCCCCGTACGTCACCCCCTTATTAGCCGCATCCGGCTGTAGTGTGATCACTACAGCCGAAGATTTGGGGGCGAGGAGCATTGCCGCGGCGCGCTTGTCCTTGCGCCGCTGCTGCCGCCGTTGCCGCTGCTCTTTCTTGCGGCGCTTCCTCGCCTCCTTAGCGACCCTCCTCGCTTCCCCGGCCACCTGCCACTCGCCATCGGCACACAACTCCGATGGGGTGGGCGGCGCTCTGGTTGGAGCTCTAGCGGAGCTCTGCACCCCTGCGCCTGCGACTCATCGGCGCCGAAGCTGAAGTTGGAGCTTGCGCTGTCAGAGCCGCAGGTGCCGCCTTCGGCGCTTTCGCCGGCGTAGGCGCTTTCGCCCCCTTCTTCGCCGGTGCCTCAGCCAGAGCGCCGCAGCTGGTTGAAGGCTTTAATTATATTAATATCTGATGTTTAATTTTTGGAGACTGATTTCATAAGATTAAAGCCTGTTCAAGATTAGTTATAAAAATTATGAAAAGTTATTTTCTTTTTATAAGAAAATTATATTGATTTTTGAGACTGATTTCATACGATTTAAGACCGTTCCAGAATAATGATAAAAAGTTATGTATTTTTTATAAGAAATTTATATTAATATAAGATGTTTGATTTTTGGAGACTGATTACATACGATTTAAGACTGTTCAAGATACAAAAGTAAAAGAATTGTTTGTTAAATAAACGCTTTTTTAATTTAGCTATTATTTTATTTTGCTATAAACATACTTTTACCTATTTTTGTAACAAAACCGTTTGAAAATAGTTATTACTTGTATCAATAAACACTTCGATATAAACAAAATGTATCAAAATAAATTTTAGCTTGTAGCATTAATCATTGGTGTTTAGGGGTACAATTGAATATTTACGTAGGAATTTTAAATAAAACAATGAAAAAAGGTTGCTGATAATCAAAATGATCATATTAGCTTTACCACTTTTTCTCACAACAACTATTTGCACGCAAAATATGCCAAAACACAAGCCTTATAACATTTTACACAAAATGATAACTAAATGTGTAAAATAATTCATTGCATTATACATTTAAATACACAAAAATAAGCAAAGAAAACTAAAGTGTACGGTGATATAACTGGCTATTTTTACTAATTACTTAAATTCCGTGCAAAATAATTTATTTAAACCAAGCTCTTTATAATCTTTATAATATTATCTACACGTACCACATATCGCTTTTTATTTCAGAACGTTAGAAAAATAACGAGATTTTTTTAAATCTTTAACCTTAAATTACTCGTAACTATGATTTTCCACTTATATCACTTTTCACTGAAGGTACAGCAATTACGTTTGCGGCAGCAGAGTGATCGAAAAAAAACCGAAATGATCTTATAAAAATTAATTTATTGAATAGAAATTAATATTACAAATTAACCCTAGTGAACAATGTTCCACATCTAAGTCGGAATATGGAATGTTGTTCTTACAATATTCTGTATTAAAATTAATTTACGAAATCGATAGACGTCATAGATGCATCAGCAGTTTAATGCAGTAAACAGGATGTGGGGCAATGCACTGTCATCGGTCCTCATAGAGTGGCGCTGCGTAATTAATTCATGCAACCAAACATAATAACAGCACAATATTTCCTATTCGTCATATTAAATAATGTACTCGAGCTGATTTCTAAATAAAAGACAACACACCGTCCGTTCGTCACTGCGGTACAGCCGCGTCTGTCTGCGTCCCGACATCGGGCGCGTAGGTATAGTTCGCGTTTCGGCCGTTTCTATGAAGTTGAAATACTTGTAGATATTATTACCTTGCTCTGGGCGTCGGGGATCAAGCGATTATCTCCGACCCACATAAGTTAAAGGGCGTACAGTGCGAAGCGTTTCGCTCGTACCTCAAACCACCACAGCCCATTGGCCCAGGGCCCTTCTGGCACTGGGCCGATTTTCAGCCGGGGTATCGGGACTCCGGGAGCCTCGGCTTAGAGCAGGAGAAGGAACGGGGGGGGGGGTTTTAGTCAGTAAGAGTCTGATACTCCCTCTCGGCTCACCCTGGGCGAGAGGGTGTATAGTTCTCTGGTTAGTTAATTAAAAATAAGTCCGTGAGGTGAAAAATGAGAGTATTCTTGCACTAGTGGTTACGAAGGCAGTAGTACCTACCAACGCATATCTTACAGACTATAAACTATAGGTATGTGTGATTGTGATGATGGGACGTTTGCACCCACATGTACGATTAGTTTTTTTTTATGGAGATTCATCAAATGAGTTACTATAGGTACTCCCTCTCGCCTAGGGTGAGCCAAGAGAGAGTGTCAGACTCTTACTGACTAAAACACCCCGGTTCGTTCTCCTGCTCTAGTCTGAGGATGCGATACCTTATTGCGCTTGCCCCGATACCCCGGCTGAAAATCGGCCCAGTAGCGCCCCGGCTATAGTGGTAAGCTTTTTTCTTTGAGGTACGCGCGAAACGCTTCGCACTGTACGCTCTTTAACTTATGTGGGTCGGAGATAATAGCTTGATCCCCGACGCACAGAGTGTCGCCTACTACAGCGGCTGGGGCGTGAGGAGGATTGCTCCCTGAGGCGCTCGGCGTTCTCCTTTGCCAGCATCACTTCTTCGCAGAAAGAGGAGATAGCTTCCCAGTCCCTCTTGCTCCGCGCCATGGTCTCGGCTAATGCCGGACGCGAGAGTTCGCCGCCACCGGTTACTTCCCTGAGTCCTCAGCAGATCAGTTTATGCCGAATGCACCAACATATCCTCTGGGTTGTCTTAAAATGACGACACCCGGGCGTTTCCTAACACATAACGGCGTAACATGGTAACATAGCTACATATAACGTGTACTGCGATTAGTCGCCAAAGTCGATCGACTCTACAAGTCTACAAGTTTGCGCGCGCTCTTACTCTCGATTTCCAATCATTACTGCCAGTAGCGTGAAGATGTCTGACGAATTCAGGCGCGTGTTCACAGCCATAACTATCATAATAATCAATTTGTTATCAACATGTGATTCCGGTGAGTGAAAAGTGAAAATTTTATTTTAAAAAATGTTGAAACGTTTTAAATGTCAAGTGTCAAAATATGGCGGGAATGTTTATGGTGTAATTTTTTTTTCGTTTATTTTGTTTGCTATGTGTTTTATGCTGTCGTTTACCTACTTAAAGGTAGCGTTTTTATTTTGTTTTCGTTTGCATTTTTTGTGAATCGATGAGCCTATAATGAGCACTTTAATTATTCGAAGCGATACCAAGTACAAACCATTAAAATATTGAGATATGCAATGATGCCAGATAAGAGAGTTAATTGGTTAACTACTAAAAAATGAATGTGATAGGCCGATAATAAAATTAGTAGGAAACTGAATTTTACCATTATGAATATATGTCATGTATCTAAAATTATATGTTTCTGATGTAAATTTGAGATTTATAAAATAAGTAAATAGGCATTGTATTACGTTTTCATCATTTTAACTACATTCTTTTATGTTAGTGTGGATTTATTGAGGATTTTAAATAAAAAAAGAAATAGTTTTTTTCATGTAAAAATTACTTTATTGTAAATTTGAAAAAAAACTAGAAAACCTTTTAAAAAATCATCTTGAAAATTATTTTTATAAATGTCATTTACGCCTAATTATATATTATATTAAATATATTGTCATAATCTCATATCTACCTAATTCTTTCTAAATAACAGGAATTTACGACTTGACCCTGTACATACGTAATAAAAAAAAACAAAGGAAAATCCTTAACAAACATTCAACATGAAATCTACCGTAGCCTGATTGCAACAAGGTCGATTTTAATCTAACAAACAATAGTTTGATTATGTATAAAAGAAAATCGATTGTTTGAGATAACAAAATTGAAAGAGTCAACATTGCGGTTTACACTAAACTAGCTTTTGCCCGCGACTTCGTTCGCGTGGAATAGTGACTTCCTGCATATTTTTGGTATAAAAACTATCCTATGTCCTTTCTTGAGTTCCAGACTATGTCTGTAACAACACACCAAAATAGGTTTAGTAGTTTAGGCGTGAAAAAAAGACAGACAGAAAGAGTTATTTTCGCATTTATAATATTTGTTTGGACTAGCGGTCGCCCGCGGGTCCGCACGCGTGTATGTCGATTTTACGCTTTGCCAATTTTTTTTTTTAATTTTCTCTTCGTAATAACCTTTTTTGGATTTCCACGAATAATTTTAAGAGCAAAATTATCCAAATCGGTAAAGGCATTGTTGAGTTATAACATTACAACGAAAAATTTAATTGATTTTTATACATATATACTTATAGACTAGTTTATATTTCGCGACTTCGTCTGCGTAAAATTTGTTTAATGCTACAGCGCGATTTTTTCTAAAATGAAAGAAAGGCTTCTTTGAGTTACTTGTTATTACAAAAGCTACCTACCAATAAATGTCCGATTAAAATCGGTCCAGCCATTCCAGAGATTAGCCGGAACAAATAAACATTACAATTTTACTTTGTATATGTATTATTGTAAATATTTTATTTTATACAATTTTAGTTTGATCCACATTGAAAAACAAATAATTTCAACATATAAAACCATAATATCTATATTAAAAATAAATCTCCCACACACATAAACATACACTACATGTGTGTAGTAAAAAAATATATTTTAATATTACAAACATACATTCCAATTTCATTTGTATGTGTAGATGTAGTATAGATATTAGTTACGTCAGCTGTGAAAAACCCTGGTCAAGTGTGAAACGTAGCTAACTACGTATGGTTTTATCTGCGTAGGTACATACCTACTGTGGTTTCAGTCAGCGGCTTAAACCACAGACCCCCGGATCACCATCATCATCATCAGCCTATAAGTGCCCACTGCTGAGCAAAGGCCTCTTCTCACACGGAGAAGGTTAGAGCATTAATCACCACGCTTGCTCAATGCGATTTCAAACTTATAATTAGAAATTATAAGTCCAGGTTTCCTCACGATGTTTACCTTCATCGTATGTCAGTGGTGTCTAAATAATTATAGAAAGTACATATAACTTAGAAAAGGTCACATTGGTACTTGCCAGGTTTCGAATCCACACATTCATGCATGAGAAGCGGGCTCCTTAACCTCCGGGCCACCAGCCGGGGTTGCGGGTTAAGCGCAATGAGGCACCGCGACCTCGGCCAAGAGTAAGAGAAGGAACAGGGGGGTTTTTAGTCAGTAAGAGTCTGACACTCCCTCCCGCCCGGCCCGGGGCGGGAGAAGTCATTTGATGATTTTCCCCTCACAAAACAAAACCTCCGGGCCACCACGACTTTTTTTTCCCGGAGCAACACCAGGGAAAAAGTAGTATCTGTGTTATTCCAGACTATAATCTATCTCTGTGCCAAATTTCCTTCAGATCCGTTCAGTAGTTCTACATACCTACATATGTATATAGTATTGTGAGTAGGGTGGCCACCTTTTTTGCAGTTAATAATATATAATTAAGTACATTGTATCATATTAATATATAATAAAGTAATATATATTAATAAAGTACATAAAAAAAAAGAAAAATAAATTGTACTTTATCTTGATCCCATGTACTTTTTTTTTTACCTATTATTATAGGTATTTATATTTCAAAACATATTTTTTATTGCTTTTTGTAGTTTTCATTAAATAAGTATATCTACTAAAACATTTTTACAGTCTTTATTAAATTCATCATAGACTTTTCAAAATCCCAAAAAAATCAAATTATACAAAATAAAGTATTTTCGTGTACTTTATTGTTCTCATAAAGTATTGAGTACAATTATATGAAATAGAGTACAATACTTTATTATAAAGTACGGGTGGCAACCCTAATTGTGAGATACAAAATCTTGTGCACGGAATCCTAATATCCTTGATGGATCGCTGACATAATTAATCATACAAATATGTCGTATAAAATACATATTTTTTATAATGCATATGCATACATAGACGCATAGGTGTAGTTATATGATCATGTTTGACGTAATTTTTTTGTTTGATCTGACTCAACGTTGTTAGGAATTCGGAAAATGTACTAACATATTATAGGTAGGTGTGTGTTGATACTTAAATTCTTGTGCGGATCCGTGGACAGCGAGTAAAGATCGCTCGCTATTCTATAATTAATGGTAAATCGCCTCGAAACTCATCTTGGAAGTCACACACCACTTCGCTTCTCATCTCGCCTGTACACAAACGTCAAAATACTCACTTGTTTTAGTTCCTTTCACTTCGTTATTCATATGGTGGCGCCAATGTAGATTACACTCCATTTGAGAGTACGAAACTTTAAATAAACATGATTACTGAAGTGATTTCGCAAATTAACTTTTGAAAATAACATAGCAGAACCAGTCACGGGCGTATGGCGTTCCACGCGCGTCTCAAAGAGCCAATAGACCACCACAGACGGGACCCTATAGCGCTGATGTTCAGCCGGGGTTGTGGGGTAAGCGCAATAAGATACCGCGGCCTCGGCCTAGAGCAGGAAAAGGAACGGAGAGGTTGTTTATCAGTAAGAGTCTGATACTCCCTCTCGACTTCGACAGGGCGAGAGCGGTAATTTGATCATTTTCTCCCTTACAATAAATAAACCTAAAAGCTGGACCTTAATGGCCCCTCTAAAGAAGAGGCAGTTATAGATAGATAAACGGCTTTTTTTAAGGCGACAATATCATCAAATTAATTCTCTCGCAGGTTTAGGTGAGAGGGAGTGTCTCTTACTGACTAAAACTTAACGAACTTCAACAAACGGGTTGGAGATCATTTTAAATGGTTCAGGTTTATCAGAGACCGGTGCTGGTCTCTGTAGGTCTCTGTAGTTTCTTAGTCGGCTCTTACAACCCTAAAAAGGATAGGGCAATATATATACCACTAAATAGTATAAAACAAAGTCGCTTCCTCTGTCCCTATATCCCTATGTATGCTTAAATCTTTAAAACTACGTTACGGATTTTGATGCGGTTTTTTAATGGATAGTGTGATTAAAGTAGAAAGTTTATCTATACGTATAACTAGCGGCCCGCCCCCGCTTCGCACGGGTCCAACTATCTCGCTATCAAAGGGTACTTTTAAAAGCTACTTTTGCCTAATCTTCCTCTCGACTTTTCTAATATTTTATTTATTGATAAGAACCATCTCCTGACAATAACAAACACAAAAAAAAATTAGCAAAATTCCAGGCGTTGTTGAGTTATGCGCTTACCAACACATTTTGCGATCCATTTTTATATATAAAGATAAGGTTTATTAAATAGTGGAGAAATTCAGTATCAGCATAGCACCCGTGCGAAGCCGGGGCGGATCGTTGTACTACAAACTATTCCTAATTGTAAAAACGCTACCTAATAGCTAATTTTAGTAAAATTCTTGTGTTTCAAATTGTAACTAAGTAAGTAATTTAGTTTTAAAATTCACTGCATAGTTACAACAAATTAACATAAATACTTGTACTAATTAGGCAGTTCCTAATTATGTTAATAAACATTCATTTAACCTCATATTATAAAAAATTGTTAATTTGTGTGTTTGCGCTGTTTAGGCTCCGAAACTGCTGGACCGATTTAAAAGATTCTTGCACTATTACACTATCTCACGAGATATTTCTAGAGGACTTAAAAAATATTCGCCATTATTTTCTGAGGGCAGTTTTTGGAAACTATTTTGGAATTACATAAATAGTTTCTTACCTAGAAGTTGTGTTGTGTTGCGCCGTTTGAGTGGAGGTTACTGAAGACCCAATCCTTTACCTCCCCCATCCTTTCCCAATCACTAAATCTCTAGAACCACAAAGTTGAAACCTGAAAACGCCGGAAACATACTCGTAACTCCCCTGATTTTACGGGTGTCTATGGGCGACGCTGATTGCTTACCATTAGGCATTAAAAAAGCTCGTTTTTTATCCTATCACAAAAAAAAATTCTCTGGTCTTCTGGTCCTCTGTTCCTCTGGTAGGACCAGACCTGCTGGTAATATTATCAGCAAAAACAATGAGTTTGTTATAAGAAACTAGTCCTGTAAACGAGCAAGCAAAATACTGATGGCAAACAGTCTGTATCGTCAATGGACAACCCGAGGCTTCATAAGCGAACTACTAAACAGACTTTCGAGGTTTGGGTTTTTACTTAATGGGGAACATCAATAATCCAATGCTTTATACCACCCTGGGTGGGGCAAGAGGGAGTGTCAGAGTTTTACTGACTAAAATACTACCACTACTTTTTTATGGAATAGGAGGCAAACGAGCAGAGAGACGGATAATTTCGGGCGAGAAAGAGGGATGGAGCTATAGTAATTTTAAAGCTCCATCCCTCTTTCTCCAAGGGACGATCTCCGGCTGCCGTAAGCGCGGGTCAGCGGACGGCGAGTAAGGGCAACTCGCCGCCCGACCAGACCCGAGCGTACGGCGCGTAGTGCTCCGCGCGCGCCTCAAAGACCCAATAGACCACCACAGACGGGGCCCTATAGGGCTGATGTTCAGCCGGGATTGCGCAGGAACAGGGAAAATATCTCTCTTTCTCGCCCGGAAGATTCACGCTTTAACACTTCATGGTAGGCCTACAGCTCTGCCCATGGACATCTGCATCACCAGAGGAGTCACAGGTGTGTTTTCGGCCTGTTTAAAAGGAGTAGGTACGTTTCTTGAAGGTTTGAAGGTCGTATCGGTTCTGAAACACCGCCGGCGAAAGATCATACCAAAGTTTTGCTGTGCGAGGCAGAAAGTTTCGCGAAAATCGCACAGTTGTTCACTGCCAACCATATATAGGTATATGATGGAGATGAAAATGATCCTTCTCTTGCTCCAGGGTGGGCAGAGGAATTGTTTTAGTAGGTACCTTCTCTTCTCAATTTTCTTTTCTTTCTATTACAGAATGCATACTATCGTTGAATAAAGATTTTAACAGTATAGGACCAGTGTTTATAAGGAATGGAAGGTTTTTGGAGACCAACACCAAGAAAGGGGATGTAACCTTCAACAGATCTGAGACAGTTCTTGTTTCCTGCCCGAAGAGGAAGATTGTGCTTGCTAATCAAACTACAAGTTATGATACTCTGGTAAGTCTCTTTCTCATTTTATGGGATTCTGGATTGGAAAACGAGGGACTAGATCAGTAGATGGCAGTTAAGTGATTCGTTTTTCACTTGGATAACCTCAACACCAGGGAGTAATTCAGATTCAGATTTATTTATTTGTAAACATAAGTACAGATACACACGAGTGTCAGATATTATATTTTTGTTGGATCTCTATGCTTGGCCATTAGGCGTACAACTGTTGCACGTTAAGCGCCATGGTGGTCATCGGTGACCTCCGTTACCGGACGATTTGCCTTCAACAGTTTTCTGTCGACAAATATCAAATTATTCGATTTTTTCCACGATATCAATTACATATAATAATTTATTAAAACTCATAATGATAACAATGCAAAAAAACTACCTACTACAGTATCTAAAAATGGCACTAGTAAAGTCTTAATCAAAACAGCAAAAGTCAAAAGATAAAATAGGTTAATGTATAATGAGAGTAGCCGATCGTTTTGGGAAGAGTTTGGGCCTTTTTTATGGGGTACAATGGCAAACGAGTGGACAGGATCTGATGGTAAGCAATCAGTGACGCCAATGGATACCCGTAACATCAGACTGTATCTCATTATTAAAGTAAAACGTCTTTGAACACGCTAATCTTCGGAACTACTGGTGAGAGTTGAAAAATTCTTTTTGTGTTGGATAGGCCATTTGTCGAAGATGGCTATAGGCTATAAAACATCACGCTACGAGTAATAGAAGACGAACAGCAACTGATACCGCGTGAGAGTAGCTAGTTTCGTATATTTGGGATTTTTGTCGAGCGCACCTCTGCCTAAACTTTTGAGGATGAAGAGCCTCTCGCCCAGGGTATGGCGAAAGGGAGTGTCATACTCTTACTGTCTAAAAAATGCCTCGTTCCTTCATTGCTCCAGGCCGAGGTTGCCGTACATTATTGCGCATACCCCGCAGATGGAACATCAGCCCTGTTAAGCCCCGTCTTTGTCTTCTGTCTTTAAGCCCGATCTTGCCCCGTCGATGGTCTATTATGAATTCTTCTGTTTCAGGAGGCACATTGCATAATAAACAACACATTCAGAGTGGACCGAAAGATCCTCAGTTTCAAGGACATTCGCTGTAACTCACATCCCTGGTTCACTTCTCTGGAGAAGAAAGAGACTTGCTACAATGGACGGACGCAGATGTACCAGTGAGTGTGTCTTTTATTTTTTGAGAAAGGGAAATGGATATTGGACGAAGATTTAGTTTTTATGTGATAGGGACGGCAAAGGACAGATTGATTAACTGATGGTAAGCGATGGGCGTCAGCGAACTCTTGCGAGCCTCTCTGGCCTTAATTCCTCTCGCCATGATATGGAGCCATCTCCTCTTGCTGCGAAGCAGTCATGTCCCAAAAGAAAAAGGCGGATTGCGTGAGGAAACTATTCCCAAGGAGACAACTCTACCGTCACTGGATAGGAATTTCATCCAGAAACCACTAATTCAGTTATTCCACTTTACATTCCAGAGTTGGTTACCAAGTTCGAAGCACTTTCCACCCGATATACGAAGCGTGCTTCGACAAAAACCTAGTGCGAACTCATTTTGTTCAACATCGATTAACTCCGAACAGTGTGTTCCGACAAAATGGATTGAAGAGGCCACAGTTTACTGGTAAGCTCTCCGTCTGATACTTCGAGAGACGATCTCCGGCCACTGTTAGCGCGGGTCTGCACGGCGAGTAAGGATAGCTCGCCGCCCGACCAGAAGCAGACGCGCGAAGCGTTCCGCGCACGCCTCAAAGAGCCAATAGACCACCACAGACGGGGCCCTATAAGGCTGATGTACAGCCGGGGTTGCGGAGTAAGCGCAATGAGGCACCGCGACCTCGCCCTAGAGCAGGAGAAGGAACGGGGGGTTTTTAGTCAGTAAGAGTCTGACACTCTCTCCCGCCCCACCCAGGGCGGAATAATATGTCATTTGATGACTTTCCACTCAAAAAAAAAAATCTAAGATATGTACTTAAACCCCTTTAGTTTTATTTACCTATTTATTTATTCTTCTTCACACAAAACAGTCTGACGCCCAGTTTCTGAAAGGCTTGTCAACGCTAAAATTAACTAATCTCCTGTTAAATCTCTTGTCAAGTCATCTGATTCATCATCATCATCATCACGAGCCTATAAGTACCCACTGCTGAGCAAAGGCCTCTTCTCACACGGAGAAGGTTTGAGCATTAATCACCACGCTTGCTCAATGCGGGTTGGCGATTTCAAACTTATAATTAGAAATTATAAGTCCAGGTTTCCTCACGATGTTAACCTTCACCGTATGTCAGTGGTGTCTAAATAATTATAGTAAGTACATATAACTCGGAAAAAGTCACATTGGTACTTGCCAGGTTTCGAACCCACACTTCATGTATGAGAAGCGGGTTCCTTAACCTCCGGGCCACCACGACTTAGTCATCTGATTGGTTGTTGATAATTCATTCAACCAATCAGATGACTTGACAAGAGATTAAATTGATTTTAACATTGATCGGCCTATCGGAAACCGGGTGTGAATGGCGGACTTGGTGCCTTAAGGCATTCTTTAACAGTCAACCATAGGGTAGTGCAGAGAAATCATACGGTTGGTGCGAAGCAATTAAGGACACAGTGTCCCAGAAAAATATAAAAAGAGAGTTTTCGCTTTGGGGAACACTGATTTTGCGATGTTCCCTAGTAACGGAAAAAATGAGGGTCTTCCGATCAGGTGACGTGGTCAGTCATGGATGACTGCCTAACATTACGTATAAAGGATGTCTGAAAGAAAATTTGTAATGTTTTCATATTAAATAAATAGCAGATTTACCTACTCAGTCTTTTGAAAAAAATCTGCAAAAATACTCGTATTGACAACCGCCTTTGTCAATCAGTACCGATCCTTGAATTCCTCTTCATTATTAATATTAATCAAATAGATATTACGTCTTGAAATACATAGATCTGGTTTTTTACATAAAAGTTTCATTAAAATCTCATAATTCTGAAACTGTTTTTACAGAAGGAAATCTCTTTGGGAAGACCCGTATGAATGAAATATACAAAATGAATAGCCAGGTAAAGGCTCTGGACGCCATTTTGGGACCGAACATGGGGAGTTATTACTTGAGTAAAAATCAGGTTGGTAAGCGGGTATATTTTAAAATAGAATATATATTATATATACATGAAAAAGGATTTTTGAACAAACAAGATTAGATAAATTAGCAAGACTAACTAGCTTGCTTTTTTGAGCAGACGGATTACCTGATGGTAAGCAATCGACGCCGCTCATGGACACCCGCAACACCAAAGGAGTTACGAGTGCGTTGCCGGCCTTTTGGGGATAGGGGTTTGGGATATAAGGATCGGGAAGGGATAGGGGAGGGGGAGGGATTGGGCCTCCGGTAACCTCACTCACACGGCGAAACATATCGCTGTGGGTTGTTTCGCGTCGGTATTCTGTGAAGCCAGCATCACTCTGGTCAAGCCGACCCATTCGTGACGAAGCATGGCTCTCCCACAGTTAAAGCTGTGGAAGAGCCATGCTTCCGTACAAATGGCTCCAAAAAACCGGCGTGAAAGAACGTTGTATAATTCGCAATCCCAAAATATCCAAACCCCTAATGTTGTTGCGATTGTCCATGGACGGCGCGAATTGCTTACCATCAGGTTATCCAGCTGCTCGTTTATCGTCCTATCACATAAAAAATACATTAAAAGGGATTAGGGGAGGGGGCGAGATTGGACCTCCGGTAACCTCCTACTCAATGCTGTAGGTGTTTCACGCCGGTTTTCTGTGAGTCCGTGGTATCACTCCGGTTAAGACAACCTTTTAATCATCTTTATTGAAATAAGTTTTTTATCTATACCTTATCTTATATCTTTCCAGTTTCTTTCGCGAGGTCACCTTGCGGCTAACGCGGACTATGCGACCAGCGCCCTCATTAGAGCGACCTTCCACTACGTGAACACTGCTCCTCAATGGATGAGGGGGAACGCGGGCGACTGGGCTGCGTTAGAGGAGGTATGGTATTCTATAGGACTCGCTGTTTACATGTCAACATTAGCTCATGACGATACCAGCGTACGCGTGTCACTGGACAGTGAACCTCGCTACCATCAGTTGACTGGACAATCTCTACACTACATGAGTCGCTGTTTACATGACAACATTTGCTCATGACGATACCAGCGTACGTGTGTCACTGGACAGTGAACCTCGCTACCATCAGTTGACTGGACAATCTCTACACTACATGAGTCGCTGTTTACATGACAACATTAGCTCATGACGATACCAGCGTACGTGTGTCACTGGACAGTGAACCTCGCTACCATCAGTTGACTGGACAATCTCTACACTACATGAGTCGCTGTTTACATGTCAACATTAGCTCATGACGATACCAGCGTACGTGTGTCACTGGACAGTGAACCTCGCTACCATCAGTTGACTGGACAATCTCTACACTACATGAGTCGCTGTTTACATGTCAACATTAGCTCATGACGATACCAGCGTACGTGTGTCACTGGACAGTGAACCTCGCTACCATCAGTTGACTGGACAATCTCTACACTACATGAGTCGCTGTTTACATGTCAACATTAGCTCATGACGATACCAGCGTACGTGTGTCACTGGACAGTGAACCTCGCTACCATCAGTTGACTGGACAATCTCTACACTACATGAGTCGCTGTTTACATGTCAACATTAGCTCATGACGATACAGCGTACGTGTGTCACTGGACAGTGAACCTCGCTACCATCAGTTGACTGGACAATCTCTACACTACATGAGTCGCTGTTTACATGTCAACATTAGCTCATGACGATACCAGCGTACGTGTGTCACTGGACAGTGAACCTCGCTACCATCAGTTGACTGGACAATCTCTACACTACATGAGTCGCTGTTTACATGTCAACATTAGCTCATGACGATACCAGCGTACGTGTGTCACTGGACAGTGAACCTCGCTACCATCAGTTGACTGGACAATCTCTACACTACATGAGTCGCTGTTTACATGTCAACATTAGCTCATGACGATATCAGCGTACGTGTGTCACTGGACAGTGAACCTCGCTACCATCAGTTGACTGGACAATCTCTACACTACATGAGTCGCTGTTTACATGACAACATTAGCTCATGACGATACTAGCGTACGTGTGTCACTGGACAGTGAACCTCGCTACCATCAGTTGACTGGACAATCTCTACACTACATGAGTCGCTGTTTACATGTCAACATTAGCTTATGACGATACCAGCGTACGTGTGTCGCTGGACAGTGAACCTCGCTACCATCAGTTGACTGGACAATCTCTACACTACATGAGTCGCTGTTTACATGTCAACATAAGCTCATGACGATACCAGCGTACGTGTGTCACTGGACAGTGAACCTCGCTACCATCAGTTGACTGGACAATCTCTACACAACATGAGTCGCTGTTTACATGTCAACATTAGTTCATAACTATACCAGCATACGTGTGTCACTGGACAGTGAACCTCGCTACCATCAGTTGACTGGACAATCTCTACACTACATGAGTCGCTGTTTACATGTCAACATTAGCTCATGACGATACCAGCGTACGTGTGTCACTGGACAGTGAACCTCGCTACTATCAGTTGACTGGACAGATCATCTTTTTTTGAGAACTCTAAATCTTCCAATTCCTTCCATATTCCTAAGATTTTTTTAATTCCATATTTACAAGATTTTAATGTGGAAGAGCTAAGCTTCGGCACGAATGGGTCGGCTCGACCGGAAAAAACCAGTGTCGTGTTTTACCGTGTGAATGAGGTTACCGGAGGCCAAATCCCCCTAATCTTTAAATATCCGCAACCCTTGTCCCCAAAATATATATCTACATAAGATGCTGTTTCTCTTTCCAGGGTTTAAGACGTCGAGTCCACGAGTTGGGTACTCCAGTGATGGTGTTCACTGGGACTCATGGTGTAATGACTTTACCTGACAAAGAAGGTCGAATGAAGGAGATCTTCCTGCATGCAGATCTGAATAATAATTTTGATGTATCCGTCCCCATGTACTTTTATAAGGTAAGCTGGTCAGAGTGTGATTTCATTTCTTATTGTTTGGGATAGAACGGCAAACGATCAGACGGATTACCTGATGGTAAGCAATCGGTGTCGCGTATTGACAACCCACAATATGGAGCAGTTACAAGTGTATTGCAGGCCTTTTGGAGATTAGGGATTAGGAGATTTATTTTTATAATACTAGATTTGAGCGTTAAGACTAAGTTATTTTTTTTTTATTACTATTTTTCCGTGATAAAATTGGAAATCTGGGAAGATCCTTGTTATCTATTAGTGTTCACGCTTTTACGAATTTTGCGATCGAATATATCCTAAAAAAGCACCTATGCCCAACCTAGAAATCTGTCTCAACGCCCCATTTTGACTGTATTTTTGAGGGGAGAATCATCCATTGACTTAAACCGCCCTGAGTGGGGCGAGAGGATGGGCCAGATAGTTACAAACAAAAGAAAGAAATATATAATCAAAACAAAAATAATTAAAAAAAAACAGTGATGTGTGTCTCAGCGTTGGACAAATAGGCCCAGTTCAGCTTCGATGCCAGGCGGAACCATGCTCCTTCTCCTGCACAGAGTTAGGCCCCGGTACATCATTGCTTTTTGTCCACAACCCAGGTTGAATTGAAACACCCCATGCTGCTGGCTCTATTTGGCATCTATCACATAACCTCAAAATAATATTTTTTCCTTCTACTCAAATAATATCTTCTGATTTAATTTCGTTGCGGGATCCAAGACAGTCATTCATGTCCCTGTGACGCTGCGGACTTCAGTGTTCCGGTGTTTTCATGGTTGTATCTACTCTAGATCCTGGTGCACAGGAGTTGTGCAGCGGTTTTGGCGAGATTTTCTCATAGAAAACAACCTTAAAATAATAACCAAACTTTCTTTTTTTCACAGTTGGTGTACGAACCTACGCAGAAGCGGGCATCGGTGTTTATAACAATAAATTCGTCCTTCTACAATGACACTGTCACAGACAGTTTAGTTTTCTGCAATAACACGTGTGACAAGGATGATTATTATAACAATTTCAATTGGTTAAGATGGCGGTCGAATGACGGCACGTTTAGTTTCTGTTGCGATTACGAACAATTCGTTAGAAAAGTCAATTATTTACCTAAACTTGATGTTCGGGGGAGATTTTATTGAATAAATAAAGGAAGGAAATTCACATTATTTCCTTAGACCGCGGCATAGAAGATCAACGGTGAAAAATAAGTGATGGCGTCTCACACTTCCTAAATTACAGTGCGGCCGACGTATCTTGGCGAGTTTGAAGTTAGCCGATTAGCTGCGTAGTACACAATTTTGTTCCTAAAAGATCCATTGCGCAGACAAACGGCTAACTTCAGACTCGCCAAAATACGTCGGCCGCACTATACCTACGCAAGCCGAGTTTGCGCGCCAAAACATGGATAGAAAATCCAAACGAAGAACAGGTGGGTAGTAGCGCACCAGGCACGATCACATCGCCTGATGGGAGGATCCTTCCTTTTCCGTTTTGAAACTTGGAGAACTTTACAAACAATATACCTACATACAAATCAAATTATAAATAAAAAATACAAAAGTAGGTAGGTACCAACGTCATCACAGTGCAAATTGGGCCCATTTTTGATGCATTGGCCCGGGGAACAAAGACTCAAATTCATTGCGCTGATTTTCAAAACTAGCCAGCTTGTTTCTTAGCTTTTATGTCGCCATTTTATGAAACAACAATTCTCTAACAACTTTAAAGCATGTATCATAATATGTAGATTCGTTTATAAACTTAGGTGTAAATTTACAAAGACTGCCGCAGTGGCTGGGAAACTGGCTGCCGCTCTCTCAACTCTTTGTGTGATTCACAAATTGTTGTTCCGTAAGTCTGGGTGTGATTTGTATGTGAAATTTTATGTTTGTTGCCGCACCCACGACACAGGAGAAAATCCTAATGTGGGGCAATGTTTTTTCAAAAAAAAAAGGAATCAGTCCCGACCCCGCAACAATATTTGTAGTATGTCAGACACATTGTGCTTAAAATGATCGCCATAATCGTATTTTTAATGACTCAGTAGTTAATTATGTACAACTTTTTGTAAATATTGATACCTAATGTATTTTTTTAGCTAATACCTACAAATATTAATTAAGTGTAACGTGAAATCAATAATTAAAAGTGTAATATTTTTTTTAATGCATTTATTATCTTTTATAAATATTGTTGAGTTGAATGAATAGTGCTTGGTTGAGTCTAGTGTCCAGTTATCGATCAAAGGGTTGAAACCACAGAAATATACTTATATCTATGGTTGAAGCG
Source organism: Spodoptera exigua (assembly GCA_902829305.4). Classification (NCBI taxonomy): domain Eukaryota; kingdom Metazoa; phylum Arthropoda; class Insecta; order Lepidoptera; family Noctuidae; genus Spodoptera; species Spodoptera exigua. Next base: position 2,755,897 of record LR824630.2, on the reverse strand, counting down.
CTTTCTATTTCGGAACAGAAAGCGCTTACAAAAAACCATTTGATCAATATGGTCGTCCATACACTTATAATATGTACTTACATTTTCTGGTCGGCTATCATTATTGGCTATGTGCAAAGCGAGTAGTGGCGGACAGATAACGACCGCAGCGCACAACACGGCAGAAATTGGAAACAAATGCGGACGATCAGCTGTCGGTTTTTATTATTATATTTATTTTACAGTAAAACTATTGAATATATTGCACTTAAATAATGTCAACAATAATATTTTATCCTTGGTTTTATTCTTATTTGCAGAGAAAATTATAATGTTTACATTGTAATTATTTGACAGCTTCCGGAAATGTTGTAAACGCTACGCGTCGCCACTGTCGCGCACATAGCCAATACTCGACATAGGGGAAATAGCTTAGGTACTATTCGTTTGCAGTTTTAAGGCAACCATGGCGGTCAAAAGATTAAAAATAAAACCAACAAATAATGAACATGTCTTTAATTCATATAATAATATAAGACTTTTTTCATATACCTAATTAAAGTATTAACAATAAAGTTACAATTAAACCTAAAACTAATTGTCTTTTGTTTTATTGAGATTTACGAATTGACCTATATACAAACATACATACATTGATATCTATACTATAATATTATAAAGCTTAAGAGTTTGTTTGTTTGTTTGAACGCGCTGATATCAGGAATTACTGGTTCGAATTCAATAATTCCTTTTGTGTTCGTTATTCCGTTTATCGAGGAAGGCTTTAGGCTATAAATCATCACGCTACCGTCTATAGGAACCGAGCAGCGGGTGTAACCGTGCGAGTATAGCTAGTTTACTTATAGACAAGAAAATAAATATTGATTTAGTACAGAGAGTAGACATAGGTTGATTATGATAACACAAGATATGGAGACAGACTCGGGGCGTCTTCGTCCGACCAGCAGCAGGCCTCGAGGCGGCGCCGTGTTCCGCGCGCGTCTCTTTGTGGAGTCCTTTTTTCGTGAGGGGAAAATCATCAAATGACTTATCCCAACCTTGGTCGGGCGGGAGAGATTGTCAGACTCTTACTCACTATAAATATCCCCCCCATTCCTTCTCCTGCTTTAGGCCGAGGCCGCGGTCCCTCATTGCGCTTACCCCGCAACCCCGGCTGTCGTTCTGGAGTCCTGGTCGGGGAGTTGCGGTAAATGCTTTGGCGATACCCGCCCCTTCGACACATGGGTATATAAGGAACACCGGGTTGGTTTTTAGTCAGTAAAAGTCTGACAGTACCCTTCCCAGTTATACAGACTCTTTTGTGCCTTTAAGACTTAAGTCATTCTGTCTCCTGCATTAAATTTACCAAGGGAAGTGGAAACTATTTCGTTTTTTTTCTTCTCCTCAAATAATATCTTCTGATTTATTTCATTGCGGGATCCAAGACAGTCATTCATGTCCCTGGGACGCGGCGGACTTCAGTGTTCCGGTGTTTTCATGGTTGTATCTACTGTAGATCCTGGTGCACAGGAGTTGCAGCGGTTTTGAGATTGCGGCGGGCTTGTCGTATTTTGACAGTACCCTTCGCCCTTCCCCGGGGGCGGTGGGTCTCCATAAGGATTTTTTCCAACCAAAACAGGTTCCACAAGATATGGCTTCGTACTTACCATAAAATTGAATATAACAATAGCTACTGCCTCTGTTTTAAATCAATCTTTATTTTCTTGAGTAACTGAGCTGATTGTTTAAAAATATTTTATTACCTTATATATTTTATACATTTATTATAATCTCATACACTAGTATTTAGTATAAAGTTAACTGGTAATTAGTGATCGATATTTAAACACGTGACTGTACTCATGATATCAAACAACTTTTTCTAAGAAACTTTTTTTCTATACACATTTTTTATGGTATAAGTCGGCAAACGTTAAGTGTGGAAGAGCCATGCTTCGGCACGAATGGGTCGGCTCGACCGGAGTGATACCACGGCCTCACAGAAAACCGGCGTGAAACAACCACAGCGTTGTGTTTCGTCGTGTGAGTGAGGTTACCGGAGGCCCAATCCTTCCCCTCCTCCGATCCCTCCCCAATCCCTTAATCTCCAAAACACTAATTCCTAAGAGGTCGATAGAGTCGAGAGTCGAGAGAGAGAGATAAGGGTTGCGGATATAAGGATTGGGAAGGGATATGGGAAGGCGAGGGATTGGGCCTCCGGTAACCTCACTCACACGGCGAAACACAACGCTGTTCATTAGATTTTTTTTTTACTACTTATTACAAACTTCGCGTGCCCGCCGTGCGTCGCCCGATCAGCTGTTAGAGGCGAGGCCCCGCGCGACCTCGTTTGAACTTTGCACAGTAATCTTTCTATAGTATATAATAATAATAAAACTAACGAGTATAGAAAAAAGGTTTCTTTGGGAAAGTTGTTTGATATCATGAGTACAATCACATGTTTAAATATTGGACACTAATTACCAGTCACCCTATATAAGTAATAAAATCAGTTAATTAAGGGTTTTTTCTTTGATATTCTATAGCATCGAAAAGTAAGTCAAAATAATTTATTTTTCACCATATAAAACAATGATATTATAAGTAAAAAGGTGTAGATAGGTTACAAGCGCTCAGCAAGTGACACATTAAAATGTGGCTAACTAGCCACACTTTTTCATATTTGTCTCTTTTTCACTCGCGATTATTGAATCATGCCATCTCACTTTGACGTCTAAACGTACGAATTATTCATGTGTGTATCAGTGTGTCGTTTTTGAATATCGAATTTTGTTTAGGTAACCTGTCTATACCATTTTACTTATAATAACATTGCTTATTGTATTCATGTATATTCATCAACTTTTTTTTAAGAAATTCATAGACAATAAAAAATCACGCTACAACATACAGCCACTAAGCAGAATGGCGTAACGTTGAAAATGTCCATATATTTATATTTGTTTGTTCATGATTTTTTTTAAATACAATTTTCAATTTATTTAATTATCACAATTTGTACGAATTTTACTATTATAATTAAGTACATTTTTATTTTGAAAATATTTTTGTTTTTAATTCACTAGTCGAGTGTTTGTAAGCTTGACTGTTGATTATAGCATCCTACCTAGGCTCTGACAAAAAGTATGGAAATTGATATTTGTGCTTTACCAATAACAGTATACTTAAACGTTGAATAATCATCTCAGCTTATACTAGAAAACAAGGCTTATCAATACCCGAAATTGCCAGCTGAAAAAAAAAATACATTTCCACTGGCAACACTACGCAGTCGCATCTCTACTCTCAATGATCACAGACAACGCTTGTCTATCTTTTTTATTTTCGCAGGCACAGGTTATTAAAGCCAGAAGGTGCTTATTTGAATACTCAACTCTTTTTAAGACAAATTCTTCTAAGCTTTTTCGAGGGAGGTAATAGGCTTTTACGTAGCTATCGACGTAATCTTGATACGGCACAGGCCTTAATCCTGATATCTTTTCCAATTTCAGGAATAACTGTCGATAATCTAATTGCATAAGCCCACGACCGCCATTAGAACATTTTGTCGCGTTCGAAAAGCCTTCAACAAGGAGGTGAACTATAAATTTCGACACCATACTCCAGATAGCGTTTAAAATATCTATATTTAATGTTATTTTTGTCGCTATATTCTCTAGACGGAGCGCGAATACTTGTATTTTCCTTATAATCATGTCAACGTACGCGCTATGTTCTACAGCCACGCTTTTAACGTCCCATTTGATCTGGGACATCGCTATAAGTGCTTGTCTTGCGTCAACCGCTTTAGACGCCGAACACATGTAAACAGGCACTCTCAGATCTTGAACAACAGCTAAGGTATTATCTTTAAAATGTTCCAAAATCATCCTCTGATGCGGCGCAACTATGGACTCTAAATACGGTTGCAAGATCTCATATTGCTTTGACAGGAAAATAACGCTCTCAACCGCCACTATCCTCTCAGGGAGACCGTGCAAATTTTCTTCGGAAGTCATATTTAAATGTTGAGGCGGGTCTGGACATGGGATTTTGCCGTCAACCTCACCAGTATTCTCCGTATCAATATTGTTCTTTATCCTCTTTAATACAGAGTTTAATTTTGGACTGTAGAGAGTAGAAGATGCGACGTCCAAATCGGCGGTGAAAAATAGGTGTACAGTGAAGAAATAGTAATCGAAAAGTTGGTTCATTAGCATTACAACTTCTAGCGAAATCTGCGGTAAATAGCGACAAATTTGCAGATATTGACCGCAGTGTCTTAAAACTGAGAGAGTAGTGTTTGTGACGATAACGCTATCAGTAACTCGACTAGGACTTTGATTCGGTTCCGGCCGATCATTTTCATCCACGAAATCCCTCTTCAACTCATCTGGCTCATCATCCTCGGAATCATCACTCACCAATTCCGGTTCAAGGCCGAATATATCATCATTCGTTATATTTTCGTTGCGGAAGATCTCGAACGGAGTGTGATGTGAATTTTGTTTGAAATATTTTGCAATATAAACACTGTCTTCTTGAGAATGGACTGAGGAAGCACCATCCGATTGGGTCTTCAAAAGCGATGTATCAGTTCTAACATTCAGGTACTTTTTGAACTGTTTGAACTCTTGCAAATAGAGTAGATTGAACGTTGATTTAACGGGACACTGTTCCCATCCTTCATTTTCTAGAAACAACTTCAATTCCTCCATCCGTCCTTTGTGATAATTCTTTATGTATAAAACACTTTGGGTCTTAATAAAGTCTTGTAACAGATCTGATTTATCACCGCAAAAAACTTCAGCTACTTGAGTAAGTTTTCTTAACACTCCTAACATTTGTATAAATTTCTCAAACGGGTATTCTTCTAAGCCAGAACTCCTCAAAAATGTCGACACTTTTGCTTGGACATCGTTCCAGATCCTAACGAGTCCAGCTTTTAATTTCTGCCTTATATACTCTCTGCTAACATTCTTCTCGATTTCAAATACATTACTCGATATTGGAATCGATTCTTCTTCATCGTATTTCGAATGCCACTCGACTAACAGGTAATAACTCCTCATGATTAAAAAGAGATTTTCGCACAAATTCAACAAGCAGATAGGAGCTTTATTCGCTTGAACGGACTGGCACATTTCTTTGAATTTCAAATCAGAAATGTCTCCTAAGAAATTTTTGACCGCCTCTATAGCGGATTTGTTTACGGCAGAAGAGTAATGCATGTGCAATTGCTCCATAGCAGCTTGAGTTTTGCCTAGCAAAGCGTAAGTTTTTCGCAATTTCCTAAAGATAACTTCATCGAAATTGTAGCAGAGGCTTGCTAAGACTGTGTCTAATTTTTCTTCTGTCATATCCAGGGTGTCTTGCAAACGGGACGCAAGATCGGATATGCAAGTGTACTCCTTATGAAGACTAGCAGCTTTCTTGCTTTTAAGAATCAAGTCTATGGCTTCAAAGTATTCTTTTTTAACTAGCAAATCGGCTACATCTTTTTCGACACTGCGCAAACTTCTGAGTAACTCTAAAGACTTGAGAACGGACCGAATGATTTGTCTCTTTCGAAAATTTGCGAGAATCACAAATGTGGATATCGTTAGGTGGTTGGATGCGGCTCTGAGTTGAACTCGGGCCTTTTGGCAGGTTTCCAATGTTGCTGAGAGTTGTTCGCGAATGTTTTGTATTTCTTTGAACTCCCTATAACAATTATCTCTTTGTTGGGAGATTAAGTGGAGGGCTTTTCCGGAGACTACCTGTGGAAGAAATTTAACATTGGAAATAGATTTTTTTAAAGATTTCTTGCTCGTTCTTCTCCATTCAAATCTACAATTTGGAACTAACACCTAGCTTCACTGACGCTTAAAATAAAATATTTAGTTTTAATTCCGCAACAAAAATCCAGGCTTGTTGCAGGATGCAATCCTACTCCTATGCAATCATTCATATTCGCAGCCGAGAGCTCGTCGAGTCAACATCTCCTGAGGATGCCCTGTGGAGGGGCGAAACATGTGTCGAGTATAGGTTTGATTGCGTGCCATGTTTTTCCTTAGCTGCATGATTGAATAGGAGTGGGATTGCATCCTGCAACAAGCCTGGATTTTTGACACGGAATTAAAACTAAATATTTTTCCTAACATTTAAATAATATTTTTAGTAGGTATTATTATCAAACCTGTTGCTGACGTTTTAGCTTCGTGAACATTTGTTCTATTTCATCGCAGGAGGTGGCCGGCGCGTGTTCCAGTACGTATCGACCCGCATCGAACTCCGACGGTGGTCGGAAGTACACATTCTCAATTTCTCTTAGTACCTGTAAAAAAAAAATCTCAATTATAATTATGATTATTTATTTAATAGGTTTTTTATGTGATAAGTCGGCAAACGAGCGGACGGATTACCTGATGGTAAGCAATCAGCGCTGACCATGGGCATCCGCAACAACAGAGCAATTACGAGTGCGTTGCCGGCCTTTTGGGGATTAGGGATTTGGAGATTTAGGAATTGGGAGTGGGGAAGGATTGGGCCTTCGGTAACAACGTTGTGGTTGTTTCACGCCGGTTTTCTGTGAAGCCGTGGTATCACTCCGGTCGAGCCGACCTATTCGTGCCAAAGCATGGCACTCCCACACTTGAACACGCACGTTTTTTTTTTTTTTTGTGAGGGGAAAATCATCAAATGACTTCTCCCGCCCAGGGCCGGGCGGGAAGGAGTGTCAGACTCTTACTGACTAAAAACCCCCCTGTTCCTTCTCCTGCTCTGTGCCGAGGTCGCGGTGCCTCATTGCGCTTACCCCGCAACCCCGGCTGGAACTCGCACGTGGACATTCGTTATACCATAGGAGATAGGGGATTTGAAGATAACCTTATTTCTTATATAAAATATAGGTATTATACATTTGAAAACGTAATCGAGAGGCGAAACAGTCTTGTGTTTCAAATCGAGTCTCTTAAGAAAGAATCTCAGATTGGAGTACACCAATACGGTAGTTACTAACTACTCAAATTCAATACTTTTATCCAAATGACAAAAACGATACTGTTCTATGAAATTTGCATGAATCACTGAGTTATGACGTCATAGTATTTTTGCGTCAAATAGTTTACTTATTTCTCAATAATTAGCTACAAATATCTATAACTTAGTGTATCGATGGATCGATGAATAAAAGTATAGTTATTTTTCAATATTTTATTGTATTGAAACGTCGAATTAATTTATTTTTGACTTAGGAAACTACCCAATTTAACATCACAAAGGCACAGGTATGCGTGTTCACTGCTAAAAAGCTACTCCGTTTGAGAACACCCCCCTAAAAGGTTCGGCCGGTATTGAGATATTTGGTTTCGACATTTCGAGCGAAGTCCAGTTCCGCGGTCATCTAGAGGGTAAGGCTAAGTTAGCCTCGAAGAAGCCAGATGTGCTCAATAGGTCGTAGCAGTATTTTACTCCGGGTCATCGCTTACTATAACAACCCTTATTCCTTTGATGTTGCGGGTATCCATGAGCAGCGCTGATTGCTTACCATCAGGAAATCCGTCTGCTCGTTTGCCGACCTACCACATGAAAAGTATGTCTGTCTGTATCTGTGTATGGATTAACAGACACTTTATTTAGATTTTATAAAACGAACGAAAAAATATTTTTAACCCCCGACGCAAAAAGAGGGGTGTTATAAGTTTGACGTGTCTGTCTGTCTGTGGCATCATAGCTCCTGAACGAATGAACCGATTTCAATTTAGTTTTTTTGTATTACAGGTGTTTTACGGGCGAGTGTTCTTAGTCATGTTTGATGAAAGTCGATTGAGCCTTTTATAAGTTATGGGGGTTAAAGTGGGGAAGAAAATCCGAATGTCTGCAAATTTGCTCAAGTGGGGTATCAAATGAAAGGTTATGGCTTGTACGTCACAAAAAACAAAAACTTTGACGTGTCTGCCTGTGTGTATGTGGCATCATATCTCCTGAACGGATTAAACGATTTCAATTAAGTTTTTTTGTGTTATTATACTTTTTAAAGGTATTAAGCTACCTTTAAAAAGTAAAAGCTAGCTTTTTGTGTCGGGGGGTGTTTATAAATTTTTATTTTATATTTATTTTAGTTCTTAGTATGCCGCAGTGCCTCATTATGCAGGTTTGGTCCCATGTGGAATACTGTGTGCTCAACTGGCAGGGGCAGCCTAGTACCAGCTCTCCCTCCGCGACGAGATGTTCGAATCGTTGACAACCCTTTTATCATGGACCGATTGGACTCATTGGCACTGCGTAGGGATGTAGCCTCGCTACGTGTTTTTCAGCGCAAATCTTACGCAGAATGTTCGGTTTGTTCCTAGCCAACCAACCAACTGCGCCATTTTGGAATGATCATTCGATGGCCGTAATTCCGAACCGATACGACCTTCAAACTCACATGAAACATTATCACATTTCATGGAGGAAAACATGTACTCCTTAAAACGCTGGCAACGCGCCTGTGACTCCTGTGGTGCCGCAGGAGACGATGGTCGGCGCAGTTCACTTACCATCAGGTGATCTGACTGCTCCGAAAAAAACAAACATCATCATGCTTACCTCCAGATCAGCTGCAGAATGAGCAGCACTCAAGGACCTGGAGTTGACTCCGGGAGGCCCTCGTCTGTTCTCCATACCATCTTCAGAGAGCATCTTTCAGACCTAGAAAGGTGATACAAATACATCTATACTAATATTATAAAGAGGTAAAATTTGTAAGTTTGTATGTAGGGGGTAATCTTTGGAACCGCTGGTCGGATTCCAAAATTCTTTCACTGATAGACAGCTACAATGTTCCTGAGTGCTATAGGCTATAAAACATCACGCTACGATCAAATGGAGCTGAGCAGCGGGTGAAACCGCAAGGGAAGAGCTAGTACATTATATACTTGAAATGTGGATGGGAGACAGCACAGGAACTTATTTATGGTTGGTAAATGATCAAATGACTTCTCCCATAAGTGGGGTGAGAGGGAGTGTCTGACTCTTACTGACTAAAACCTTAACTACATTGTTTCTGGCTGGGACCGGAGTAAATTATTGCAATCTTAGTTTTATGTGTCAGTCTGTCTGTTGGTGAAGCTGGGTGCTTGTCTCATAGTGTAGATCCATAAAAATATGGAGGAGAGTAAACAAGAAACTCTTTTTCAAAAAAGTTGTCTTTACAATGTCACTGATACACTTTTTCAATTCCATATCCCATCTATACTAATATTATAAAGAGGTAAAATTTGTAAGTTTGTAAGTTTGTATGTAGGGGTGAATCTTTGTAACCGCTTTGTAAACACAAAATCAATAAATAATAACATCATAAAAAAATTTACTACATTGCAGCTTAATTCGGTAGTTTTCAACTAGGTAGTCAAATTCAATACTTTTCGACGAAATTTGTATGAGATTGTAACATATGACACCATAACGTTAAGTATATTGTATTATTATCAAGTAAGTATGATAATATTTCGTTAATTCATTGTATTTTATTGAAAAATCAAAATTAATTATTTTTGATCTAGAAACTACCCACCTTATCTAAGTCTTCTTTAAAATTTCTAAATAAATGAATTATTTTTCAAGATACTTGCAGGTTAGGTAGACACAACTTGACAGCCTTTTTGCTCTACATAGCACTGCCCACAACTATCTATGTTTCTATCAATAAGACTGAACACACAAGAACTACAGATATCTTTACGGTGTCTGTCCTCACAACAAGACACAAGACATCAAGTTAAACAAGATCTAAATAACATCTTCAAACAAAATAGTATAACAAAACAAATATTTAACTTAAACCAATGAAAAATTTAAACAGTATTTTAAAAAAAGGTTCTACATACATTCTTCTACAAAAAAAAAACAAATTATTTTGACATAGACATCCAAGTAAACACTTCAGATAATAATATGAAATAAGATTATAGTATGTTGAAAACTATTGTATGTACTTAGATAAATGTTTTGCCTACTTTTTCAAAAAGACTAGTTCAAGGAAACGTCAATTTAATAATACTTGTGTAAACAGCTATCGATCAAACAGAACGGACTATGAAAACATCCGAAGATTCTTCGCATATCGTAAAAAATACCGTAACATACACAAGCGGAGAATATTTTAAATTTATTAAAAAATAACGCAAGTTTACCGCTCAAAGTTGGCATTACATAGTCAGTCGTGACCATTACATATAAACTAAGATAAATAACAGAGTAAATACTGACCTGTTTGGTAAAATTAGAAGACTAAATACAATACTACTTAGAATTCTGATTGCGTACGTTTCGATAGATCTCTTTCATGAATATACTGATATTTACTGCGTTTTCAAATTATCTGTATGTTGTTTTTACTAAATAGAGAGCAAAAATCCACATTATTGATTAAACAATGCACTTATTCAAATTATAATAATCTATTTCCTTTCGCGTAAGTTTGCTTGCGATGACAATAATAAATCCTTTGACTTTGACATACCTACCAGGAAGGAAATTCGGATTTCTGGGTTCAGATTGACACTTTGCTTTTTATTATAGCAAAAGTTATTTACAAATCCTTGTTTTTAAAACCTTTGTCCTATAAAGCGAATGACTAAAATTCTAAATTAGCCGTTATCCCGTTAAAGAAGACCAATTATATTTGGTAAATTGGTCACCAGGCAGAGTTACAAAAATCTTTTTATTAGCATTAAAATCTCACCGAATGTACTTGTCTTCATTCATTCAGATTATTTTATTCATTAAGTAATCATTAAACAAATCTTAGAAATGCTTATCAAATTCATTATCTAATAATTATAATTTCGGAGGCTTGATAAAATTGATAAATACAAGATTGATGACAAACAGTAATCGACTATTTTCTTTTAGTAGCACTAACAAGCCGTATTATATGTATTATCTATGCTGACAAGGATAATCTCTATTAATTTTAAAACGTTTCTTTACACTTGCACTTAGCGTCACTTACAAGGTTTTTGTAGATTGATTTTCTTTAAAATTAATTTTATACCATGAACTTTACAAGCTTTTTACTTTATTTATAATGGAGTAATGTAACTTACAAATAAAAACAATAATTGACGCCGTACCAATTTTATGATTTAGTTTTAAGAATAGGCTGTATGGTCACATAGTACCTATGCCAGTAGTTGTACACATTTTAGAAAAAAGTAATAGTGCTTGACGTCATGCGAGCGATGAGTATTTAGCGATAGTGGTTTCATTATTTGGTGGTGTTTTAGTGGACTTAATATTGATGTTTCTTGTGAAATAACAAAAATGGAGACAGAAAGGATGATAGAAGATACCATAGCACCCCAGGTAAGGCAGTAATCTTTAAATGGAACAAGCCATAATGTCAGGATGGTTCGTCCGCCATATTTACTTTTACCATTATTCGTTTGGACTATTTTGTGTTTTTATGGCCAATCTGATTAGAAAAGTAGATTTCGAAGGATTAGTAGTCCCCTCGGCGTTTTAATGAATGCTATTTAAGATGATAAATGCATGCAACGTGTTATATATTTGTCAGAAAGTCTTGTACTAATTTTTTAAGCCGTCCTGCAATGCGGATCTTTAAGTTGTAATTTTTGTATGTTTCCTGTACTATTTGTCGAGGTCTGTTGCGTTTAATGTCTAATTTTATACATTCTTTTTACTTCCGTATCGATAATGAACTGTTTATTTACAACCATGACACAAATGGTACGTGGAATGAACGTCACGTTTCACAGGAAATTAAGAAGTAAAAACTCTTTTTTTGTTTGTTAAAAAAGTTTTTACGTGTTCAAAACTTCTTTGTGAGCGATGTAAACGAACCTCCTTTGAGTAATGTTGGAATAGTTGGAAATAAAGGAGTTATTTGTGTGAAAGACATTTGTGCTACTTTCTCATTTCGATATTTCGCAACTTGTATGCGTTTTTACAAAAGAATGAGTATGTATAGCGATAACTTATAATATTCTACCAGTAATTAACTAAAAACGAGATTACAACACTATTACGTAGTTAGTTTTATCAGCCATTAAATTTAATTAAAAAGTTTACATAGGTACATAAGTTTTAAAATGTATACAATATGTTTTTATTTTGTTTTTGTTAACTTAGCTATACGAAGTTTGATTTTTCTGGATTAGGAGTTATAGTTACAGTAAAATTATAAACATTAGAAGATCTGTGACAAAAGATATTGTATAATTTGTATAAGCTTTTTTTAAAAAAAACATCACAAATTGTATAAAAAGTTAGTATGTGCAAAAAGGATAGTACAATACTTAAAATTTCTATCCATATCCCATCTCCTTCTAACACAAAGTAAACTTAAAAATACAGTTAGAAATTTTCTAGGTGATAATACAAAAATCTAGTTCAAATTTATCCTTATGTCATGTAAGTGTTATGCCTCATTTTTTAAGTCTTCTTTAGTAATGATATTCTTGTGTTATTCCTAAGCATAGACAAATGCACCAAGGTATTTGACCTACTTATTAACAGTTACAAATTACCAAGAGTTTTCCTTGAGGATAAATTGTGGACCAATGTAATCATGTTGGTCACCTTATGTTTTAATTTATTGTGTGATTTCCCAAATTATTTCAGCTCTGTTTGCCTGAAGGTGTAAGCAGAACACTAGTGCACTTAATTTGATACAATTCTCATCAGTTATGTTATAAATGATTTGTGTTATTATATCCTCATATAACAAAGTGAATTGTTATAAACAATTACATCTTAACAAAGGGAGGGAAGTTTATTATTCTTCAAATTATTTTTGGTCTTGGTGTCTAAAGTCCGGTCGCGGAGCAGGAAGAAATTCGTACAATGACCTCTTTACCTACTGACAGTGGTCACAAACATTTTTGTATAAAGTGCAGTTTATAATATTTGAAGGAGAAAAAAAATACAAATTATTAAATAAATTATTTCTTTATTGTTAATTTTAATAACAAAACAGAAAGAGAACTAACAAAAGAGAACTAACAAATAACAACAAACTAAGATAACTGAGATTACTGTCCGAAAACTGAGCGATCACTAACGCATCCCAAGATGGAATTTAAAAATTTATAAATTATGTCAAGTAAGCCATGTCATGACTTAAGGCCAACCAAAAACCACAACCACAAACAAACAAAAACAGACTTTACAGTAGTAGGTTAAAGGTTCACAATCCCTGAGTGCCGCGGTCATTGGATTTGTGCGAGCGAGACGCATCATATTTACGCGAGAGTGACAGAGACAGGTAATAACAGGCCATTGTACGAATTTCTTCCTGCTCCGCGACCGGACTTTACCATTAACAAACAGTGATCAAAAATGGAGAATTTATTATAAGAAGTTTAAAATTGCACATCTAAGCATTCACAAAAAAATTAAAACTTTAAAAATGATGTCAATTATTTTACTTGTTTTTTTTGTATAGAGAAGATACATCATATGGCTTTCTGTCAAATGGCTCTCTCTGACTGTCTAAAAAGCGTTCTGTTCCTTATATCTATGTCCAGGCTGGGGTTGCAATATATATAATTGCGCTTGACATGCAACTGCAGCTGACCATCAGCCTCATTGGATCCTATTGATGTTTACAGTTATGATATGCCCTTATCAATATTATAACTTTTTATGAAATAATTGTATTGTAATATTATTTGATAATAAATAAAGAAAATTAGTCATAATCGAAAGTTTCGGCCTTGAGAACGGATTACCTATATCTGTTATCACAAAAAATCTATATTGTATTACAAATTGACGATTTTGATTAAGGAAAATATTTTGTTCGATTTTGATAAAGGGTAGTTCTGAATGTTCAAATTCAGTTTTCATATTCATTCTTTGACTGCACGGTTGGTGCGGTGGCTGGGCAACTGGCTGCCGTGCAACGTGCCGTGCAACAACACTTTGTGTGATCCGCAAATTGTTGTTTCGGGTCTGGGTGTGTGTTTACAAACATACAATGTCACATACACAACACAAGAGAAAACCCTAAAGAGGGTCAACATAAAAAAATTACTGTTTAAATCGATAGGTATATTTTTATGAATTTCGTACAAGATGTCTTCCACTCAATGTTTTTATAAGAAATAATTTTGTTTGATTTAGGGCTGATTTTTCAATGATAATGATGATGATGAGATAAAAGTTACCTAGGGAATAATTACGATGCTGTCGCGTTAGAATGTTTGTATAAGACATTGACAGCAACAATTTTATTCCTCAAATAACATATATCGGACTATTGAAAAATCAGCCCTTAAGGAAGTATATTTTTACAACCCTGATAAGGACTCAAGTACCTTCATTAATAAAAAAACCCCATTTTAATTTTGTGTTAAATTTCATCTGAGTCTGTTTATCCATTTTCTAGTTATGTCAAAGTCAAATGACCACTATTGGCGCTTTTGAATGTCTAACAAAAAGTAAACTTGTGCGTCAGTCTGTCAATCAGTCCTGTAGTGAAGATAGTAGCTTGTTCCAAAGTGTAGATTCCTATGAAGGAGAAAGTTAATTGCAAACAAAGTTCTCAACAAATAATATACTGTTTTTACTATATTAGCGATTGTTACAGTGTATTTTAGTAATTTTCATAGTTAATAATAATGTATGTGCTTACAGACTCAGCTCATTTAATCAATTGTTTTACATGTCCTATTTAATCAATTGTTTTGTGTTTAATTTTTTACAATTCCATAGCTATTTCTATGCTGCCAGCTAATATGGAGGTAGTGTTCATACAAAAAGTATTACCGAAAATAGGATTTCGATATAAATAATTACTATTTTGATTGTATATTGTTAGTTTGTAGGAAAGTCCTTGGTTTGATCCGAAGATGATTAGACATTTAATGATCTCAGATGTGAATGATAGAGATAAGTCATGGCTCAGTCATTATAATGAATTTACATTTTAAGTAACTTGATGAGGTTTGAGTATATTGGAAAAATCTTATTTAGTCGACTATCCTGTCTTTGTGGATGTTTTCTTTTATTTATAAAAACTTTTATCAAAACCCTGACAATTATACAAGATGTTTTATCAAATTTTGTGCAGTTGTTTAGGAGTACTGCGCCAATAAACTTGTCGGCAGTATATTCTTATTTTTACTGAGAGAATATCATAGGTAACAGAAAATAATTTTGAATGATTTTGAATATATGATTCTCAAGAATGAGTCCCTTTCTTAGTTTAAAACCAGCGCTCTCGTTAAACAGTTACTTTAATTAGCTGTTAAACAATTTTGCATTGAGATTAATAATTAGTTTTGGCCTCCGGAAACTTTGGCTTAAGTTCGTTGTCCATTTTCCTCACGCCCGGGCCACACCAGTAGGTGACGCTTTGGGCGTTGGGGACCGAGCGACGATCTCCAGTCACGGTAGGCGGGGTCTGCGGTCGGCAATTAAAGGTGGCCCTACTAAAACCTAACCCGATTGTG
Organism: Spodoptera exigua; assembly: GCA_902829305.4. Classification (NCBI taxonomy): domain Eukaryota; kingdom Metazoa; phylum Arthropoda; class Insecta; order Lepidoptera; family Noctuidae; genus Spodoptera; species Spodoptera exigua. The sequence continues at coordinate 2,740,475 of LR824630.2, read as the reverse complement.
AGACCCAAAGATGGGGCCCAATAAAGCCAATGTTTATCCGGAATTGTGGGTCAAGGGCAATAAAGCGCTAGCCCTGGAGAAGGAGAAGCAACGGAGAGGTGGTTAGTCAGTAAGAGTCTGACACTCCCTCTCGCCATTCCTTTGGCGGAAGAAATCACTTAATATTTCTCTCCCATCAAAAATATGTTTCCTTGTCTATTTAATTATTAGAATTGTAGCGACATCTATCGCACAACATTGACAACAGCACCAATCACGTGCAAGTTTCTACATCGCGCTATAAGAGTTTACAACACAATTAGCACTGATACAAAAATCCCGACAACAACCGTCGGGCAGTAGCCCACCAGGCACGAACACCTCGCCTGGTCGGAGGATCCTCCTTTTTCAATGGAGGATGAGGAACTTTCCACTCTGTTCCTCATACCTCTAAAGAATTGTTAAACCGAGATGCTTAAATATTCGTATTTTTGCCTTCAGGTGACGTCAATCACCAGCGTGGACTCAGGCGTACGGCCGATGCCAAGTAGCGCCGCTTACGCAGCGGAGAGGGACGCGTGCCTCAACTACTTTACAAGATGGAACGAAACGGACCAAGTAAGTGGGACTATTGACCCCGCGTCACTTTAATCGTGGGGTCATTAGTCATATTGGTATTTTACGACAGTTTTTTTTAAATCTTATCTTGTTATCTTTAATAATCATCTGTTTCTACAGAAGTTTATTAACAGCGCCATATTTCTCATTTAATATTTATTCTTTTCGTTCGTCATTGACACCACATCACTTAAATCATCATCACCACGTCAAAAATTCATATTTGTATTTTTGGACATAGAGATTTTATTTTGAGATTGTCAGTATCAAGTTCAACTGTTGTTACAAAAGACTTAGAATTATCAACGCCTTATTTCTCATTCGTCATTAATTTTGTACGTGCGTTATCATCGTCTTTTAATCGTGGGGTCAATAGCCATGTTGGTGCTTTTGGGCAGAGAGATGCTTTTTTTAAAACATTGTTAGTAAATATCTAGACATTTTTTTTATGTAATAGGTCGGCAAACGAGCAGACGGATTACCTGATGGTAAGCAATCGGCGCCGCCCATGGACATCCGCAACGGAGGAGTTACGAGTGCGTTGCCGACCTTTTAGCGATTAGGGATTTGGAGATTTAGGGATTGCGGAGGGATTGGGAGAGGGGAAGGATTGGGCCTCCTCACTCACACGGCAAGACACAACGTTGTGGTTGTTTCACGCCGGTTTTCTGTGAGGCCGTGGTAGCACTCCGGTCGAGCCCACCCATTCGTGTCGAACATTTCTTCATGTCACGGAATTTCAACATTCCTGTTTATTTTATTGTCTGCATGTTTTGTGCAGTGACTAGTGCGTATCGCGTCGAGAACTCGATTCAATTCCCGACTTAACTCCGATGACATTGCTTGACTTAATTCTTTGTATTTTTTGAATTGTGGCTAAATAATTGTGTGTGTTGTAAAAATGTAACTAAATACATTTAGCATTATTTTGTAGAATTGTGATCCGCTCCTTCCGATAGTCATTCATTATACATACGACTTGACTGCACGGTTGGTGCGGTGGCTGGGCAACTGGCAGCCGTGCAACGTGTCGCGGGTTCGATTCCCGCACGGAACAACTCTTTGTGTGATCCACTAATTGTTGTTCCGGGTCTGGGTTTCATGTGTATGTGAAATTGTATGTTTGTAACCGCACCCACGACACAGGAGAAAATCCTAGTGTGGGGCAACGTTTTTAATAAAAAAAAAAAAATCTCACAATTAAATTTCTTTTTTTTCTCAGGTGGAATTCGTGGAGCAGCTACTAGCGCGGATGTGTCACTATCAGCACGGCCATATCAATGCCTTCCTAAAGCCTATGCTACAGAGAGACTTCATCAGTATGCTGCCGAGTAAGTAACTTTTCCGAACAGATTCGAAATAACCTTAACCGAAAGCTTAACTTTTTGGTATTTATTCTTTTTGTTAAGCAAAAGGAGGGTTATGATTTTGACAGGCTATGTATGTATGTATGTTCATCTGTTCCCTCCTAACTTCTAAACTACTTAGCAGAATTCGACATATGACATATCTTTAGAAACGTCTTCATTGTCCCCTGGTTATAGGCTATATGATGTGTCACAAAATCCAATGTGGCGTCCTCTAGCGGACAAAACAACCAGAGTAAAAAAAACTCGTTACATTTACTTACCATACCTGCACTTTGATAACGTGTGACTATGCCTTTCATTATTCTGAAAATCTTGTTTTATACTTTTTCAGCGTCGGTTTTTGTCGTAGTCGTAGTTTTATTATTAGACATTCAAAAGTGCCTTTAGGCGTAAAGTCAAATGACATTGACTTAACAAGAAAACGGTAAAACACATTTTGATGAACATGGAGTGACCCATGCTTTGACACGAGTTACCGGAGTGATATCACGGCCTCACAGAAAACCGGCGAAACGTAACGCTGTGTTGTGGTTGTGTGCGTGAAACTGTGGACTTCTTTCTCCTTCTCCTTTGCGCCCCAAGGCGGGAGAAGGAGAAGTCTTAGAATGTTTTTTTAAACACCCCTCATTTTTTATGGCCTATATGATGATGAAAAATGAGTCCGTATGCCTTATGGCTAAAAGCTATCTATTTCAGGCATTTTAAGTAAGCCTTTCAGAAAATTACGTGCAAATATTTCTCTTCAAGTTTAACAAATTAGTTTTATTCTTTTCGTCTCTGTTCCTACGGCGTTCGTATTAAAGTATTCAATTTAAATAAATCACTTGGTAGATTTTGAATTTCAAATTGTTATGTTCCCACTTGGTTATCTGAATTTCAATGCTGGAAGGAAATTTTTTAGGAGACCGCAAATGTATTGTTAGTCAAGGTTATTCGAGATAGGTAGGCTTGTTATATCGATGTTTATGATAGAATTTGATATGAAGTGACTTTGTAGTTTGTAACTGGTTTAGGTTTTCTAGTTTGGAGGCCCAATCCTCCCCTTCCCCAATCCCTAAATCTTCAAATTCCTAATCCCTAAAAGGTCGGCAACGCACTCGTAACTCCTCCGTTGCGAGTGTCCATGGACGGCGCTGATTGCTTACCATTAGGTAATCGGTCTGCTCGTTTGCCGAGCTATTACATAAAAAAAAATTGGCTACAGACTTCCAAGAACCTTGAAAAATTTCGGAAGTGTGTGAGAGTCATGCTTCTTCTGTCAGCCGACCCATTCGTACCGACGAATGGGTCGGCTGACAGAAGTTATACCGCGCCCTTACAGAAAACCGACGAGAAACAACCACAGCGTTCTGTTTCGCTGTGTGAGTGAGGTTATCGGAGACCTATGCTTCCTCAATTACCACAATTTCAAAATCCTAAATCCCCATTAGCTCGGCAACGCACTCGTACCTCCTCTGTATTAATCACAAGTCCCATGTTGAAAGCTGGCTTTCCATCAGCCGGTTGGAAGCGATCTGCGTCTAGTGGCTCCTTGCGACTTAACAATACTTCCATTACCACCACGATTTTCACAATGATATCTTGGATGCCTGCGGTTCTCGTACATTTTACGCCCATTTTACGCCCATCGAGTCCACGGTGCTAGAATTGAATTTACATGGACTGTGGGCCAATCGGTAGCACTGAATGTGTAATTTTTTTTTTGTATTAGATCGGTAAACGAGCAGACGGATTACCTGATGGTAAGCAATCAGCGCCGCCCATGGACACTCGCAACGGAGAAGCTACGAGTGCGTTGCCGACCTTTTAGGGATTAGGAATTTGGAAATTTAGGGATTGAGCAGGGATTGGGGGAGGGGAAGGATTGGGCCTCCGGTAACTTCACTCACACAGCGAAACACAACACTGTAGTTGTTTCACGCCGGTTTTCTGTGAGGCCGTGGTATCACTCCGGTAGAGTCGACCCCTTTCGTGCCGAAGCATGGCTCTCCCACACTTAAATTAAATTAATATCTATGAAACTTTACAATTTGTCCACAGAAAAAGGTCTCGACCACGTAGCGGAGAATATCTTATCCTACTTAGACGCCAGTTCACTATGTGCCGCCGAGCTGGTCTGCAGAGAGTGGCTGAGGGTCATCTCGGAAGGTATGCTGTGGAAGAAACTGATAGAGAGGAAAGTTCGCACCGACTCGCTTTGGAGAGGGCTCGCGGAACGAAGAGGATGGTGAGTTTTTCTTTAAAATTTGAGTTGAAGAGTGGCTTGTCATGTAAGGAACAGTTAGAGGAGAGGTTGTATTCTGAAAACGATAATAAGCCATTCAAAACCAGTTGTGTGGTCTCGCTAGTGTCGCTTACTAGACTGCCTACAGTAACATTTCAACTTAATTCATCAAACCCTAAGTGAACGCCGGCGTTCGCCGTATTGTTCTTCTATTGTATCTTAAGTTACCACGTTAGAAATGGTAATTACTTTTTAAATGTGAAAAATAGCCGACTGGTTCCTATCTTTCAAATTTAAAGTTTGAATTTATCAATTAACTGAGAAAATCTCGACTAGTTACATGTCATAACGGGACTTTTATTCATGATTAGCTACTCTCGCGCGGTTTCACCCCCTGCTCGGCTCCATTTAATCGTAGCGTGATGTTTTATAGTCTATAGCACTCGAGAACCTTGTAGCTATCTGTCAGTGAAAGAATTTTGGCAATCCGACCAGCGGTTCCAAAGATTACCCCCTACATACAAACTTACAAATTTTACCTCTTTATAATATTAGTATAGATTAGCGTGGGCGTCGCGTCTACACGCGATACGCAGTGGTGTAAAAAATAAGGTGTTTCGCTTTAGATCTTTTTACATTTCTCCGTTTCTTTGTGTACCGTAGGATTCAATACCTATTCAAGCCGAAACCAGGTAGCCAGCATCCGTCTCACTCCTTCTACAGACAACAGTATCCGAAGATTATAAAAGATATACAGTCTATAGAAGACAATTGGAGAATGGGAAAACACAATTTGCAGGTTTGTATTGAAAATTGTATTACTTATTCTATACTCGGACTTTTAATTCCATTCCAGATTTGACAATTTCAGTGTTGCAACGTTATGACACGTATTAAATAGTGTATTTGTGTGTTATACATTTGAAGATGGGGTAGGATTGGGTTACCGATAACCTCACTCACACGGCGAAACACAACGTAAATGATGCGTCGAGCTGGTTTTTTGTGAGACCGTAGTATCGCTTATTCGTACCGAAGCATGGCTCTCCCACACTTTGGTATTGATCAAAGTAAATAACTTATGTAATAGGTCGGCAAACGAGCAGACCGATTACCTGATGGTAAGCAATCAGCGCCGCCCATTGACACCCGCAACGGAGGATTTACGAGTGCGTTGCCGACCTTTTAGGGATTTGGAGATTTAGGGATTGAGGAGGGATTGGGGGCGGGGAAGGATTGGGTCTCCGGTAACCTCACTCACACGGCGAAACACAACGCTGTAGTTGTTTCACGCTGGTCTTCTGTGAGGCCGTGGTATCACTCCGGTCGAGCCGACCCATTCGTGCCGAAGCATGGCTCTCCCACACTTAAACTAATATTCCTTTTTCTTTCCACAGAGGATAAACTGCAGATCAGAAAATTCAAAAGGCGTTTACTGTTTGCAATACGACGATAATAAAATAGTGTCGGGTCTAAGAGATAATACTATTAAGATATGGGATAGGAAATCATTGCAGTGTGTCAGGGTGAGTACTATATTTTTATAAATTACTAGCTACTGTCACGTGCTTTCACTCGCCGCTCGGCTCCATTTGATCGTAGCGTGATGTTTTATAGCCTATAGCACTCCAGGAACATTGTAGCTATTTATCAGTGAAAGAATTTTGGAAATCCGACCAGCGGTTTCAACGATTACCCTCTACATACAAACTTACAAATTTTACCTCTTTATAATATTAGTATATGTATGTGATAGGTATTTATTTATCAATTATACTACTAAATATGTATATACTTATATTAATAGATAGGTATATGTATATTCTAGTAGCATCTTTTCACACATAAGTGCAGCCTATAAGTGCCCATTGCTGAGCATAGGCCTCTTCTTACACGGAGAAGGAATAAACATTAATGATCACCCTTTTTTACAAGTTTTTAGTCAATGTTTGATTGTGACGTCTTAATAAACTTAGAAAGTATTTATAAATAGAAAAAAAAGACAAAACGCTTACTGGGTAGTTTCAAAGGTCAAAAATAAATAAATTATTGAAAAATAACTATACTTTTATTCATCGATCGATCGATATACTACGTTTTTGTTTTTTTTTAGCTAATTATTATGAAATAAGTAAACTATTTGACGCAAAAATGTTATGACGTCATAGCTCAGTTTTTCATACAAAATTTCATAGAAAAGTATCGTTTTTGACGTTTGGATAAAAGTATTGGATTTGACTGATTTGATGATTTTTCAATTACAGGAACTTCAAGGCCATACAGGTTCAGTTCTCTGTTTGCAATATGACGAGAGAGCAATCATATCAGGGTCATCAGACAGCACGGTCAGAGTTTGGGATGTGAACACGGGCGCCATGTTAAATACTCTCATCCACCACTGCGAGGCTGTACTTCATCTGAGATTCTGTAACGGGATGATGGTCACATGTAGTAAGGTGAGTTTCGGATCATAGATTGGGGTCTTATGTTTATTTTTTATGTAATAGGTCGGCAAACGAGCTAACGGATTACCTGATGGTAAGCAATCAGCGTCGCCCATGGACACGGAGGAGTTACGAGTGCGTTCTCGACCTTTTGCGGATTAGAGATTTGGAGATTTTGGGAAAGGGAACGGATTGGGGTAGGGGAAGGATTGGGCCTCCGGTAACTTCACTCACAAGGCGAAACATAACTCTTTGGTTATTTCACGCCGGTTTTCTGTGAGGCCGTAGTATCACTCCGGTCGAGCCGACCTATTCATGCCGCAGCATGGCTCTCCCAAGAAAGAGTAAGAGCAGGATGGTTTTTTTAGTCAGTAAGTTCGGCACTCTCCCACACGGGCCATGCAGGTAAAAATATATTAATTTAAAAAAACCCCGACATAAAAACATAAGCTACCTTTAAAAAGTAAAAAAACAGATACGTCAAACTTATTAAAGATTTTGTTTTTTGTAACGTACAAGTCATAACCTTACATTTGATACCCCACTTGAGCATATTTGCAGACACTTTAACCCCCATAACTTTTAAAAGGCTCAATCGATTTTAATCAAACATGTCTAAGAACACTCGCCCGTAAAACACCTAAAATACAAAAATAAACTAAATTGAAATCGGTTCATTCGTTCAGGAGCTGTGGTGCCACAGACAGACACGTCAAACTTATAACACCCCTCTTTTTGCGTCGGGGGTTAAAAATTATGGGGTCGTGTTTTATGGAGATAAGTATTGAGATAGTATTGTAGTGTTAAGTGCGGGTATTGTTATTTTGTCCCTATATGTGGCCTCGACCTGGAGCAGGAGAAGGAACGTGGATTTTAGTCAGTAAGAGTCTGACGGAGTCTCTCGCTGTATCCAGGACGAGATAAGCGAGAGAGTTGGATAAAATATAAATAAATGGTTAATTGACCAAAAAACATAACTTTGACATATACAGGGTGTAAAAAGATACTTAACGAAGCCGAAAGCCACGTATTCTACCCATTATTTGGATCATTTTTTTCTTTAAGACCATAGCTGGGACTCCACTAGTTCTCGAGATATTGAAGGTCAAAGATGCATTATTAAATTATTATTTTTTTGCGCAATCAAATTCTATGTATTATTTCAAAACTTTTTTCCAAACAAACATTACCTGTTCTTTCGATTTTTCTAAATAAATTACGCATTTGAAGTTACGAACAGTAATGTACATTATTGTAATAAATAAATGCAGACCCGCACAAAAAACATTGTGCATCTCAGTAGGATTTTTATTTTACAGAATTGTTTTGTTGTTGCGAAATAAAACGTCGACCTTCGTACTTATCACAGCGTTTTAATGCTAAGCTGTGAACCTACGCACACAATGACACGAAGCCAGTTTGCTTTACATTGCGCGCAATAAAATTATGTTTTTTTTTTTTGATACCTAAAAATAAAATTCTTTTCCCAGTGATAATTTTAGCGTAAAGCTACTTAGAACTGCAGTATGCGTAGTTAACGGCTTCGTTAAGTGTCTTTTTACACCCTGTATAATTTTAAGTAAAGAAGGTACAATTTTGTTATTAAAAATAGTGAGTCCTTCCTGACTCCCTAAACTATGAGGCAGTGTACACGCAATTATGGTACAAAAAGTATTCTCTTACTTTTCTTTGTCCCTTATTAAACTCTATTTAATATTTGTTTTCAGGATCGCTCGATAGCTGTATGGGACATGACCTCGACGACAGAGATAATGTTACGGAGAGTTCTAGTCGGCCATCGCGCCGCCGTCAATGTTGTAGATTTTGATGAAAAATACATAGTTAGTGCTAGTGGCGATCGAACTATTAAGGTGAGTTTTTCATGAAGATTTTCAAATCTTTTTTTTTTTTTGAAAAAAAAAAACTTTGCCCCACACTAGGATTTTCTCCTGTGTCGTGGGTGCGTTTACAAACATGTGAATTTGTAATTCACATACACATGACACCCAGACCCGAAACAACAATTTGTGGATCACACAAAGTGTTGTTCCGTGCGGGAATCGAACCCGCGACACGTCGCACGGCAGCCAGTTGCCCAGCCACCGCACCAACCGTGCAGTATCTTTAAAATGCTATTAGAGGAAGGAAAGGAAGGCATTAATATAAAGGCAAGGAATAGGGTAGTATTAAGTCAGTATGGGTATCTATACTCGGAATTTTAATTCCATTCCAGTTTTGACAATTTCAGTGTTGCAACGTCATGACACGTAATAAATAGTGACGTTGCGAAATTATTTGATATTGGAAATCGAATATTTCTGAATCGATTCCTCTCGTTTATAAATTTACTCTCGTAAACTAAGTTTATTAGGAAATTAAATATTTCTGAACCGATAATTTAGTTTTGACAATTAATTAACTTTTCTTTTATAATTGTGTGTGAAATTAATAAAAAATGTGATCTATTATAGTAATAATTTATTTTATAAATTATCGCGGTTATCGCTATCGCTGTTACTTTTATGAATTGTGTCTGTGATATTTATTGTCAATTAACATATCGAGCTTACTCATTTTTTCCTCTTCTTTGACAACATGGGATACGCATTTAGACCATTCGGTAGCCGTAATTTTTTGAATGCCTTCCTGTAACTAATTCACTAATAGTTTATCGATTTTTGTGTTCACCGCTACACTGTTATATGTGGTATCATTATTTCACAAAATGACAGTGGTTAATGTCAAATCTAGAATCGAATTAAAATTCTGACTATAGGTCGTGGTGGCCCAGAGGTTAAGGCGCCCGCTTCTCATACAAGTGGGTTTCGAAACAAGTTCCAATGTTACTTTTGCTGAGTTATTTGTACATTGTATGATAATTTAGACACCACTGACATACGGTGAAGGAAAACATCGTGAGGAAACCTGAACTAATTATAAGTTTGAAATCGCCAACCCGCATTGAGCAAGCGTGTTGGTTAATACTCTAACCTTCTCCGTATGAGAAGAGGCCTTTGATCAGCAGTGGGCACTTATTGGCTGATGATCATGAAGTCAGTATGGTCATGCTGCATATTCTTTTAGAATATTTTCTTGCAATCCTTCGATAGGAGAAATGTAAGCGACGCAAGACATGGCGTGTAACAAAAATTAACAAAAATAGTATCCATGTTTGCTATTACTTCTGTACTTTTTTTAGAGCAGATTTTTCAATAGTCAGATAAATGTTATCTGAGGAATAAAATTGTTGCTGTCACTGTCTTATACAAACATTCTGACGCGACAGCATCATAATTATTTCCTAAATAACTTTTATATAACCATTGAAAGATCAGCCCTTAATCGTATAAACTAGTGCATGAATCCCACCTGATGGTAAGCAGTGATGCAGTCGTTGATGGTAAGGCGTACTAGTTTATTAAGAGCCTATTCACTCCAGCCTTGAAGACACCTATATCATCACTGGACGGGAAGATCCTTGCAGGCAAGCTATTCCAATCTGTACATGTGCGTGGTATAAACGATGAAGCGAAACGCTTAAATATTAACATTGGACGTTGCATTTTCACTTTCTTCTAATGGTGTGTTGTTATTAAGTCCAACATCAGTTCGTTTTACACTAAAAACACAAATATATTGTAAAAAGAATCTTAATTTCTTCTCCCAAAGGTATGGAATACGTCGTCATGTGAATTCGTCCGCACGCTAAACGGCCACAAGCGTGGTATCGCCTGTCTGCAATACAGGGACAGGCTCGTCGTCTCAGGATCCTCGGACAATACCATCCGGCTGTGGGATATCGAGTGCGGACAGTGCATACGAGTGCTCGAGGGACATGAAGAGTTGGTCAGGTGTATACGGTAAGTGTTGGGTCTGTTGTAGTCATTTTTGTGACTAGTTGGGGTTATGCTTTGTGACTAGTTGGGGTCGTGCTTGTGACTAGTTGGGGTCATAATTTGTGTCTAGTTGGGGTCGTGCTTGTGACTAGTTGGGGTCATAATTTGTGTCTAGTTGGGGTCGTGCTTGTGACTAGTTGGGGTCATAATTTGTGTCTAGTTGGGGTCGTGCTTGTGACTAGTTGGGGTCATATTTTGTGACTAGTTGGGGTAATACTTTGGGACCATTTGGGGTCGTGCTTGTGTTTAGCTGGGGTCACGTGGCTAGTTTGGGTCATCCTTTGTGACTAGTTGGGTGGGGATTATATGGGGCCATTCTTGTGACTTTCTGGAGTCATTTATCGGTCATTCTTGACATTTATTTTCGCAGGTATTTTTTTATTTTATTTAAATTATACTCAAACATTCACAAGGGCGACTATCGTACGACTATCGTCTGAGAATCGGTGACTGCATATTTCTCACACCCCATTGATAAATAATTTATAGTATACTAGCTACTCTCGCGCGGTTTCACACGCTGCTCGGCTCCATTTTATTGTAGCGTGATGTTTTATATCCTATAGCACTGAGGAACATTGTAGCTATCTATCAGTGAAAGAATTTTGGAAATCCGACCAGCTGTTCCAATGATTACCCCCTACATACAAACTTACCTCTTTTATTTATTTACTAATTTTTGTACACACAGTAAGTTGCACAAGAAAAATAATACAACAATTAGGTACAAAGGCACATCTTCTCTTTATAATATTAGTATAAATCAGCTATGTAAATAAATATTTTCATTCCAGTTTCGACAACAAACGCATAGTGAGCGGCGCGTACGATGGTAAGATTAAGGTGTGGGACCTCCCCGCCGCGCTCGACGTACGCACGCCCCACCAGGAACTCTGTCTCCGGACGCTCGTTGTAAGTATACTGCCGTTTATTTTTTGCTATAATAGGTATAGTTACTGGAAACAGGTATTATTGTCAAAATTATTTATTTTAATTAGACCCTTTCAGGCACTGACACCCGGTTTCCGAAAAGCCGATCAATGTTTAAATCAATTTAATCTTGTCAAGTCATCTGATTGGTTGACTGAATTATCAACAACCAATCAGATGACTTGACAAGAGATTTAACAGGAGATTAGTTAATTTTAGCGTTGACAAGCCTTTCAGAAACTGGGTGTTATTCTACCAGTGTAACAGCACCTGTAGGTATGCAGCTTTTTAGAGCATAATGTCATTGTCCTAATCAGTTACATTCATGTTAAGTTTGACTAAAATAATTTTTGAATTGACTTACCTGACACCCGGATTTGTTGTGACATTTTATTTTATTTACTACCTTTAAAATTTATTAGACTATATTGTTTGTAAGATACTTAATGACATTTCTAATTATAATTTTCATCATATCCAATAAAAATAATAATTTAAATATAAATTCTATCTAGTTTAATGAGACATGTATCATGTATGTATAACGTGATTTTAAAAACGGTAGTTTCCAGTTAAAGCGTTTATAATACGGTAGTTTCCAACTAGTCAAATTCAATACTTTTATCTAAAATTTAGTGTATCAATCGATCGATGAAGTAGTTATTTTTCGATATTTTATTGTATTGAAACGTCGAATTAATTTATTTTTGACCTAGGAAACTACCCAATTGGACTAAATACGCAAATCAATAGTATAATTTATAGCCCATAGTATTCAGGAACATTGTAGCTGAAAGAATTTTGGAACTCCGACTAGAGGTTTCAATTATTACATACAAACTAACAAATTTAACCTCTTTATAATGGCTACAAAATTATTATTTTTTTATATTTATAAAAAAACGTTGCCCTACATTAGGATTTTCTCTTGTGTTGTGGGTGCGGTTACAAACATACAATTTCACATGCACATGACACCCAGACCCGACACAACAATTTGTGGATCACGCAAAGAGTTGTTCCGTGTGGGAACCCGCGACACGTTGCACGGCAGCCAGTTGCCCAGCCACCGCACCAACCGTGCAGTCCAAATTACCCAACGTCATTGTAACAAACCACAATAATAAAATGTTTTTCATTTTATATTACTTAAACTTTTATTTCAATCACCCAGGAGCACACAGGCCGCGTCTTCCGCCTCCAGTTTGACGAGTTCCAGATAGTGTCATCATCGCACGATGACACGATATTAGTTTGGGACTTCCTGAACTACGGCGGGGCTTCGCCCCCTGCGCATCACGCGCCGCCGCCCCGAGCGCGCTCCCCAGACCTCGACAGAGACCGGGACCATGATTTGTACGACTAGGTATGTATAAATAAAATTCTATAAAATAAATTTTGATCATATTAAGTCGAGGGGTACGAATTAAGTGTTCTCATCATCATCATCATCAGCCTGTAAATGCCCACTGCTAAGCAAAGCCCTCTTCTCATATGGAGAACTTATAATAAGAAATTATAAGTCCAGGTTTCCTAACAATGTTTACCTTCACCGTATGTCAGTGGTGTCTAAATAATCATAGAAAGTACATATAACTCGGAAAAAGTCATATTGGTACTTGCCTGGTTTCGAACCCACCTCCAGGCTACCACGACATTTTAAGTATTCTATGTGGTATTATTTTCTACGTAACGTAACATTATTTTAAGTAATAGGTCGGTAAGCGAGCATACATATTACCTGATGGTAAGCAATCAGCGTTGCCCATGGACTCTCTCGTAATACCAAACTATTCAGAAATATTTGGCTCACTTAATAATTACCGCTTAGCGTTCTCGACCAAGAGAAGGAAAAGGAACAGTGGTTTTGAGTTAGTAAGAGTCTGACACTCCCTCTTTCGATTTTTTCTGCTCTAAGCCGAGGCCTTTTTGCACTTACCCCGCAACCCCGGCTGAACATCAGCCCTATAGGGCCCCGACTGTGGCGGTCTATTGGCTCTTTGAGGCGCGCGCGGAACGCTACGCACCGTACGCTCTGGTCTGGTTCTGGTCGGACGGCGAGCTGCCCTTACTCGCCGTCTGCAGATCCGCGCTTAAAGATCGTCTCTCGAATCCCGACGCTTGGAGTGTCGTTTCCTGCTACGGCTGGGGTGTGAGGTGCGAAAGCTCCCTCACACTGTCCGCCTACTTCTTTGCGAGCATAACTGCTTCACAGAAAGAAGAGACGGCTTCCCAGTTCCTCTCTCTCCGCACCATGGCCTCGCCTCGACTAAGGCCGGGCGCGAGATGTCGCCTCCACCACTCACTTCTCTGAAGACACGGCGGTGCTCAGCCCAGGCAGGGCATACCGCCAGCGTATGATCCATCCTATCCTCTGGGTGGCCCTTACACATTCTCTGTTCCCAGAAGTATCACTCCGGTCAAGCCAACCTAACAACATTTCTGCTTCACTTTTCAATAAAACCTCATTTGTCGTTTTCACATCCTCTTACCGAGGCAACATTATTATATATTTTTTTTTATCTCTTGTCCACAGTATTTTATGTAAGGACAAAACAATAAAGACTTATTTTATGATGCGGCGTCGCCCGCGGCTTCGAGTGACTGACGTTGCAACAAGGAAAAATAAAACTGTTACCATGACGACCGAGCTAAGGACTTTACGAACTTATTAAAATGAGAAGTTAAACTCTGGAAAGTAAAATGTAACACCATTAAAAAGCTGAGTAAGTTTCTGTGGATTTTTGTCTTGAAACAGCCCAAGTTTGTTGTCACAACTCAACAATGATCTCATGGTGTATCCATATTAGTTCTAACGATGGTTTCTTACTGATTAAAAGGACCTTTTTGGATAGTTTTTTTATGACCAGCTACTGTCTATCGGTGGGTAACTAAAGGTCAACAATCTCGATATGTCTTTTTATATAAAATACGTATAAACATTATTTAAATTTAGTTTATTAGTTAATAATATCGATTCAGGTGAAATATCTGATTGGAAACTTTTTTACATACGATTTTTATATAAAAAGATACGTCAAGATTGTTTAAATTTAAACCCGGTTTCTGAAAGGCTTGTCAAATTAACTAATCTCCTGTTAAATCTCTTGTCAAGTCATCTGATTGGTTGTTGATAATTCAGTCAACCAATCAGATGACTTGACAAGAGATTCAATTGATTTTAACATTGATCTGACTTTTGGAAACCGGGTGTCCTGAACCGATAGACTTTTGTTTGGTTTGGTTCGTTTAGTTGATCGCCTATTAGCAAACTTGGGTTTTTATATAGTATCTATTAATTTTATTATTTGTCTTATAATATTGTAATTATGTATGTATGTACCGTACCGTTGTGATTTTTCGAAATATTATCAAAAATGTACCTTCGGTTTTTGAGGCTTAAAAGTTGTGTGTTATGAGCCCTTAATGTGGCTTGAAAGTAGACGGGCTATCCTGTTGAACAGATACGTTTTTTTTATGTTTTAAAAAATTGCATCTCTCTTTTGCTTGTGTTATGAGAAATAAAAATGTCTAACAAAACACTGATTGTCCGTTTTTTTTAATATTTCGAAAATCATTTTAATGTATTTTTTTAGTTGTCAACATCCTTTTTTTATGTTAAATATTTATCTTATTAAAATTTGTTTTTTATAAAAATTATAAACAAGATTTTCGATTAATAAGACCCCATATGTTTTATAGTTCAAATAATATAAGCTTTGCTATCTGTCATGAGCTAATGTTGACATGTAAACAGCGACTCATGTAGTGTAGAGATTGTCCAGTCAACTGATGGTAGCGAGGTTCATTGACCAGTGACACACGTACTTTGAAGTTTTTGTATTAAGAGCAAAAGAGTAACTATACGCTCTCTCTCACACACTAATTAGCAAAGTTATATTATTTGTACTACAAAAGTTTTAAATAAATGGCCAAAAATGTTATGAATGATGTCTAAGGATTGTTGTTATTATAATTTTACTAAATACTAGCTACTCTCACGCGGTTCCACCCGCTGCTCGGCTCCATTTGATCGTAGCGTGATGTTTTATAACCTTATAGCCCTTAAGAACATTGTAGCTATCTATCAGTGAAACAATCCGACCAGCGGTTCCAAAGATTACCCCCTACATACAAACTTACAAATTTTACCTCTTTCTCTTAATATTATATATTAGTATCGATTATAATCAACTTTTTTGGACTCGTTAAGGGTAGAATATTAATTTTAAGTACCCGTTTTGCCGCTAAATTCTAATTACAAAGATCTCTGGTCTAGGTGGTTAACTAAAGGTAAACAATGGTATGTCTTTTTATATGAAAGAGGTCGTATAAAACACATACAAAGATTATTTAAATTTAGATTATTAGCTAACATCGATGTAGGTAAATACCTAATTGTAATTCTTTTTTTCTACCATACAATTTTTAGACAAGTTGAAGATAAAAAGATATGCCAAGATTATATTACATTTAGGACTGATTTTTCAATGGTTAGATAAAAGTTACCTGGGGAATAATTATGATGCTGTCGCGTCAGAATGTTTGTATAAGACAGTGACAGCAACAATTTTATTCCTCAGATAACATTTATCTGACTATTGAATAATCAGCCCTTAGTTAATTACCTAAATATTTTAAGCTTTACAATTAAAATTAAAACAAAGTGAGTAGAAAAATATTAGTTGAGAGGTAATGGTACTTGACCTTCGATATGTCGACAATATTTAGTATTAATTATTATATTTTCGGCTTACTCACGTAATAATTTGACGAGATTCTCGACTAGTTTCAAGCCATGCTAGAGGCCCATATTCATGAGCAGCATTCCGCGACACGCGACGCTCTCGTCAAATTATTACGTGAGTAAGCCGAAAACATAATAATTAATTTAGAATGTCTCACGAAAGTTATAATAAAAATGTTTAGTATCCCTATAAACTTAAAATCTTGTATTCAAACTACAAATAAATAATTTTAACAATAATCCTTTGACATCAAACAAGACAACGCGTTAGAAAATAATTGAGAGGTTACTATAGTGCTATCTCGCTCGCCTATGACGTCACTTGAGTGACAGAGATAGCGCTATGCAAATGTGAATGCTCTATCCTTTTCTTGATATATGGAAATGAAATTAAGTATTATTTTTGTTATATAGATTTTTTGTTGTTAATGGTTTACTAGTAGTTTATAATTGTTAGGGATTTAAAAGTCAAATATTCAAAGGAATTATCAGATACTAGCTACTCTCACGCGGTTTCACCCGCTGCTCAGCTCTTAAAGATCGTAGCGTGTTGTTTTATAGCCTATAGCTTTCCTCGATAAATGGACTAACAAACACTAAAAGAATTGTACAATTCGAATTAGTAGTTCCAGAGATTAGTGCGTTCAAACAAACAAAAAACTCAGCTTTATTATATTAGCATAGATTTCCCAACCGATACGACTTGCAAGCCATCAAGAAACGTGCGTACTCTTTCTTAAAAGGCCGGCGACGCGCCTTTACTCCTCTGGTGTTTCAGGTGTCCATGGGCGGCGCTGATCGCTTACCATCAGGTGATCCGTCCGCTCGTTTGCCTCCTATTCCATAAAGATCTACCCCCTTATTACAAAACAAGATTTATCTTTAGTCCAGGTTTAAACCATTGAGTCGGGTTTCGAATTTTGAATCTTATTGTCATCTACCTTCAATTCGAAATGCAAAAACTAGCTCAATGGTTTAGTCCTAGACTAAAGTAAAACCTTGTTTTGTAATAAGG
The DNA here is from genome assembly GCA_902829305.4 of Spodoptera exigua. Lineage (NCBI taxonomy): Eukaryota > Metazoa > Arthropoda > Insecta > Lepidoptera > Noctuidae > Spodoptera > Spodoptera exigua. The sequence continues at coordinate 2,723,252 of LR824630.2, read as the reverse complement.
CCGCTAGAGTCTATCTGTCGGTCCGTACCATAGTAAAGATATTTGATCCTTCCAACTTATTATCTCAAATTGTCATGTAATAAAATAACTTATACAAAAATAATACTTTGTTTCATATTTAAATAAAAATGATATTCTCGAATTGTGTAATGAATTCGAAAATGACTTGTTATTAAGACTTCTAAACGAGTCTGTTACGAAGGACTATCGTTTTAGTCAACTAGATGGCGCTAGTGAAGGTTTTGGGCATGTTTGTTGGATTTATGTAGCTTTTATAAAACTCTTAAAAGTTCGGGTTACTTTGACACTGGAAAGTAACTTTGATCCAAATTTCCGAAAAACGAATAAAATATAACGTTTGGTCATTTTTTGTAGGGGAAAAATCATCAAATCAGTTCTCCCGCCCAGGGTTGGGAGGGAGTGATAGACTCTTAATGACTAATACAGTTCCTTCTCCTCCTCTAAACCGATTCTGACTCATTGCGCTTACCCCGCAATCGGCTGAATATACGTTTGGATCTTGGTTATTATTGGTTAAAGGGTTAGATCAAAGTTACCCCCGAGTGGCAAAGTAACACGAACTTGCCTAGTATTGAGATTTCTCAACGAGTCTATGTCAACTAGTCCAAAGTCAAAATCATTTATTCCAAATAGACCACGACAGAGGCACTTTTGAACGTCAAATAAAAAAATTAATATCAAAAAGTTTGTGTGTCTTTCGGTCTGTCCTCTACTGAAGCTAGATGGCGCTAGCGAAGGTTTTGGGCATGTCTGATAGATCGCTGTTACTCTCCATAGTAAATTATTTATTTGGGATAATAGACCTTAGCTATCACTAGCGCCCTCTGTCTTTGTCCAAGATAGTCCTTACTATGATCACTGTATCGTCTTTTTAAGTATTTTGTCAATGGATTTTGATTTCTATTGCTTTAAAAAAAAACGTCGACAGACTACTAAAGATTATTAATACTTAGTACAATAGAGTTCAAAATCGATTGATACATATATTATTTTGTTTGGAATTGATAAATCAATGCTTATACTTAATATATGGATGGCGACACATGAAAGTATTCTTAACTGTAAACCATTCATGAAAATGCTACGCTGAAAAAAGTAAGAGAATTGGGTAGTGTCCTAGGTCAAAAATAAATTAATTCGACGTTTCAATACAATATAAAGTATTGAAAAATAACTATACTTTTCTATTCATTCATCGAGCTGTTGATACATTAAATTTTCAATCTTTTTAGCTAATATTTAAGAAATAAGTAAGCTATTTGACGCTAAAATACTATGACGTCATAATTGCGAGTTTCATACAAATTTCATAGAAAAGTATAGTGTTTGACATTTGGATAAAAGTATTGAATTTGACTAGTTGGAAACTACCGTATTTCAATTTATAATAGGTCTTTACCTATGAAATTGCCGTTCTGCAGTAGGTCTGGCCATTTCAAATCAAAATAGTTTTTGTAAGGCTAAGGCTAATTAACTTTTTTTAAAAAATTGGATTTTTTTTCCAAAAGTAGTCATTTGTTTATTGATTAGTGTTACATTTTCATCGCAGTTCAAATCAAAAAATTCGTTTAAATTTTTTCATGCAAAACGGCAATTTTATAGGTAAAGATCTATTACATGAAAGCAATAAGGTTAAAATTAGAATGGAAACAGTTAAGTGTACCGTTATGTGACGATCATCTCACGGATTGCGACGAAAAGGAAAATTAAAAAAGAAATATTTGTAAATAAATTGTACTGATGAAGATAATGTCTGAATATCAAGTGCAGTCGGTTGAATAATATATCATTCTACTGACCTTCCTAAACGTAATAGCGTGATGATACGTAGCCTATAACGTTCCTGAAAAATAAAGCTTTCAAAAGCAAAAAGAATTATCCGAATCGGGTCTGATTTTTCAATCGTTAGATAAAAGTTAACTGCGGAATAATTATGATGCTGTCGCGTCAGAATGTTTGTATAAGACAGTGACAGCAACAATTTTATTCCTCAGATTACATTTATCTGACTATTGAAAAAGAGCCTTCGGTCTAGTAGTAGCCTTTGAGATATTCACCTACATACATAAAAACAAGAAAACAAATTTTATATGTTGAGCGTAGATAGATAATGTTATTTTGACCCTTATGAATATTGAATAATATAACATATTTGTGTTAATAAAATATCATTGTAGTCACCTTATAAGTTACAAGACAAATAATAAAATCAAAAATCCTCTCCCTTCACATCTCTAGCGTGCTAAACTTCACACATTTTGCTACACGCAGAAGTTACAGCTGAATACAGTATATTACTCACTTAGACACTATCATCATCAACCTGATGTCGTCCACTGCTGGACATAGGCCTCCCCAATTCCACGTCACTGAGCTCGATGTTCAGCTCTTCTCATCCAACCACTGCCAACCTTACGGATATCGTCAGTCCACCTAGCTGGAGGGCGCCCTACACTACGTTTGCCTAGACGTGTTCTCCACTCAGAACACGTCTACCCCAACGGTCATCGGTTCACTTAGACACCGGTAACGTTTTTTTTTTAAACACTAGCCTTATTTGCTGGACGTAAAATATGACCAATATACCGAAATGTTGATTTTAATGTATGTCTTCACATAGAACCACGCTTCGTGTCCCGTTTAAGTGTTATACCACCATCCCTTTGTATTTCTTTAGCTTCCAGCACTTCCCGGACGTCAAATCCTTAAATATAACCATCATCCCTTAAAGGTCGGCAACGCACTCTTAACTTTTTTGTTGTCCATGGGCGGCGCAGATTGCTTACCATCAGGTAATCCGTCAGCTCGTTTGCCGTTCTGTAACATAAAAAAATGTTAACCATTAACGGTTCCGACTCTCGTGTCGAATTAAACTGACGGGGCGAAATATATGTAGTTGAATTTTCGTCCCTATATAAATATTTATTGTAGACTAGCTTCCGTCCGCGGCTTCGCCCTCGTGTTACAGGATATCCTACCTACCTACATACCAAAATTCATCAATACATTTTGCCTAACTTTTTTATTTCTAATATTTATATTATATTGTAGATAAATAAACAAGTTATTCACCCGACTGCAATTGAGAAGCTAATTGTAAATTTAATTTAATGTATGTAGTTATAATTTTAGCGAAACAACAAAATGGTAGGACACTTTTTTTTTTCATTTTTTTATATCGATTAAATAAATGCTAGGTTTTAAATGGATAATATTTTTTTTTATTGAGAGCGTTTTGGCAGGCCGGTTTTCTTGTACAAGCTTTAAAAGTAGGAAAAATGTACCGATTTTAATGAAACTTGGTAGTAATACGATGAAAAATAGGTTGGAGTGCAAAAAGGTACAATTTTAAGTTTACTTATCAAACTTAAAATCTCGTGTAACTCATTTAAAATGTATTCTATTGTCTTAGATCTTGATATGTTTAGTACTAGCGGTCCGTCTGGACGGGTGCAATACTGATACTAAATTTCTTCACTATTCAATGGATGTTATTATACATATAAACCTTCCTCTTCAATCAATCTACCTTTAAAAAAAATCGCATCAAAATCCGTTGCGTAGTTATAAAGATTTAAGCTTACATAGGAATATAGATAGGAACAGAGAAACTGACTTTCTTTTATACTATGTAGTGTTGTGAACCAAGTTTCATGAAAATAGGTTTTGTAGATTCAATGATTTTTTTGTACTTAGAAAGTTTGTACGGAATATCGTTCTCCGGACACGCTCTTAAAAATTGTAATGTGTGCGATATTGTTTCAGTGTATTTTGTTTCTTTTTTTTAATATGTATGTTTATGTTTAATTATAAATAATAATATTAATTATTATTTTGTAAAATATTAATAAACATTGTGAATTAGTTATAGGTTAAACTGTAATTGTATATTTTTAAAGGGGGTAGAGCGTATGTCGCTCTTTCATATAATTTAAATTTAAAATAATATAAAGTGGATATGCCGTTTTTATATCATTTCTGTCTTTTTATTTTATTTTTGTTTTTCTCATCCGATTTTTTTGTTTTCATTCTGTTATTCACCTGTTTCTTCATTTATGCTTCGAATTAACCATTCATACTGTAATCATTCAATAATTATTTTTTATACAAATTTAGTTTTAATTAATGCTCTTGACTATTTTTAAGTGTCAATAAGACATAAAGAGATAATGGACTCTTGTACTATTTCGTGGTGTTCCGATTAGTTTCGAGTAACACGGGGTCCCTTATTAATCAGTTGGTTTTGGTAAGCGGTGTTGTTAATAAGCGACGTCTCCCGCATTGATGTCTCATTGTCGTTTTAACAAGAAGAATGAGATGAAAATAGTAAACGTTCGTTTTTTTTTTTAATATATAGGATTTTTGGACTTAAAGGGTTGTAAGATTAATCGTCACTCGGACGGTAGCCTGTACACGAGCACATATAAAAAACAAGGTTTAACTGATCGAAGGGGACAAAGATTCAGTCTTCAGTAATATTGTCCAGTCAACTGACGGTAGCGAGCTTCACTGTCCAGTGACACACATACGCTGGTATCGTCATGAGCTAATGTTGACATGTAAACAGCGACTCATGTAGTGTAGAGATTGTCCAGTCAACTGATGGTAGCGAGGTTCGCTGTCCATTGACACACGTACGTTGGTATCGTCATGAGCTAATGTTGACATGTAAACAGCGACTCATGTAGTGTAGAGATTGTCCAGTCAACTGATGGTAGCGAGGTTCACTGTCCAGTGACACACGTACGCTGGTATCGTCATGAGCTAATGTTGACATGTAAACAGCGACTCATGTAGTGTAGAGATTGTCCAGCCAACTGATGGTAGCGAGGTTCACTGTCCACTCTGTCCAGTATTAGAGCTTTCCTGGATAAAATAGGTGATCAATGAAGGATTTATGAGAATAATATCAACCGTCGTAATGCGAAAATGACGTCGAACAGTACCCCTTTTTTGTGGAGGAAAAGTCATCAAATAAGTTCTTTCAGTCAAGGTGAGGCGAGAGGGAGTGTCAGATTCTTACTGACTAAATATACCGTTCCTTTTCCTGCTCCAGCTGCCGCGATACCACATTGCGCTTGCCCCACAACCCCGGCTGAACATCAGCCCTATAGGGCCCCGTATGTGGTGGTCTATTGGCTCTTTGAGGCGCGCGCAGAACGCTACGCGCCGTACGCTCGGGTCTAGTTCTGGTCGGACGGTGAGCGATGACTGAAGGGACAAAGAATTCGTTTATTATTTAAAATTTTTAGGACATAGGTAATACATTTTCATATTTTTTTCTATTATTTTTTCATGATATCCATTTTTAACTATACTGCCATTTTTGAAAGAATGAGATACGCGTCTACCCACATAAATTGCCTTGCCGAAGTACTCGTATACACAGTAATAGTAATTTATATAAATAGGTATTATAAATAAATGAGAAAATAAATAGGTAACAGAAATTAGTAACTGTTTTCAGCCTTGTCTTAATAGGATTTAGGTTGGAAATCGTTAACTAACAAATAAATTGTTAAAATCTTAAAACTTTTACATGGATTTTGAACAGTTATAGACGCTAGTATTTATTTTTTAGTTCTTATGTCAGTTTGTAAAATAAAGTGTTCCTAATCCATGTTTTAGGTAGTAAGTAGTTGGAATACTTATTAAATTCGTCACAGTCTGTATTTGAGATCGAAATAATGTCTTTTGAACGCCACTAAGTTGATTAAACAAGCAGATAGATAAGTTGAAATACATAAAATACAAATCTATGAGAGTCTTTAGTAAAATTGAATCTCAAAATTTCCTATAACACAAAGAAGGATTTGGCCGTTTTGACAATTCGAAATCAGTATAATTTTTTTCTATTTCTTAATTTCCCAATTACCACGGCCAATAACTAAGTATGGTGTCTATTCTTTACATTCACACATTTCACAATCAAAAATGTCTTCTTTCAATGCAGTTCTCATAAATAAAACTTATAAATGTGAGACAAAAGTCTCCCGACCGATATTTTTAGTTATGGCCATTTTTATTTTTCGCGCCATAAATATTGTTATGACAGCACTGACAGGTTTGGTTAGGTTTTTTTTTAAATTGAAAGTACCTAGGTACTCTATTTTATCAATACCAACATTGAATATTATTAAAATGTATTCGCATTACCATTCATTGATTTGACGAACGATTTAATTTTAAATATATCTTTTCGTGAATTTTTCAGAAATATGAATGATAGATACTTGACGTAAAAACGTTATAACGCCAATTTGGCAATCTCATACATAAAAAAGTGTAGTTATTGAAAATGAATTTGACTATTTTGGAAACTACAATATTCATTTGAAATTGACCATAAAGAAATGAGAATACTAAATGTAGGTACCTATTGAAAGTAATGAATTACTAAAGATAAAAAACTGAGAAAATCTACTAGTTTCAAGTCAGAACGGGACTCTTATTCATGACCAGCGTAGGTAGTAAAGTCGACGGGAGTAAATCGTTACTTTCAATAAATTAAGAAAGAAATTAATGTTCTACCAAACTATAAATGAAAAGTGCAAAGGCCTGACTGGAACGTGTCACCAAAATTCAGTGGCGCTATCCTAAATTTTAACAATCAACCTTTAACATTTGTAATGAAGTTGATTTTCATCGGAATTCCTGTAAACGTCGAAACTTATGCCTTAAAACACGGACTTAATGCCGCGCTCAATACCGATTTTTAAAAACTGTAATCTGAAGACGCTTTAAAATGATAAGAATATAGAAGATATAATTTCGCTAGGTAGCTAATTTAGGGTAAGTACAATACCTATTATTTAGTATTTGAGGGTTTCCGAGCAAAAATACTCCAAAGTATCTTCATCTTCAAGTTCGGCCGGAATAAGGCACCTCTGATATTACGAGTGACGTTGCCATTCCAATTTGTTTTCAAAGCAAAATACTAAAACAAAAACGGAAAAATTTTAAAAAAACAATGTGTATGTAAGTATTTTTGCTGTGAAACAACATTTAAAAAAGTACTATTAGTATTATGTGATGTAAAAACACCAATATCAGGCGTTCAAAAGATTAGTAAAAATGAGGTTACGCGAAAATAAAAAAAAAATCTTTCGTGCAGCTGTCATCTTGACAGCGCGCCAAAAAAACCTTAAAACGGTCTATCGGTTTAGGTGGCTTGTACCTAAACAATCTTGGTATATCTTTTTATATTGAAGAGGTCATATTAAATATATACAAAGATTATCTAAATTTAGTATATTGCCTAATATCGATTTAGGCAAATAGCTTATTGTAAACATTTTTAGTTTTAGATAAAAATACAAGCCATGTACATCTAGTTACAGTACGGCCGTCGTATCTTGGCGACTCTGAAGTTAGCCGTTTGTTGCGCAATGGATCTTTTAGGAACAAAATTGTGTACTGCTCAGCTAATAGGCTAACTTCAGACTCGCCAAGATACGTCGCGTCGGCGGTAGGTGTTGTAATTACTCAAACCGGTAGATCGTAATTCCTTCAAATTGCCTAACCAAAAGTTTTATAGAATACTAATTTTGTTTTTCATTACCAAGACGTGTGATCAGTGGCGTAGCTAGGGGGGCAAGGGCCCTGGTGCATAGGGAGAGAATCGGGCTCTCCTCCCCTCTTTCCGCGCAGTTTGTACTTATTGATATGAAAATGATTGATAGGGAATAAGAATAGGAAACAGTGGATTGAATCATCCCTAGTAGGCTAAATCCATACGTCGTCTCTATCAAAATCTTCATGTGTTCAATGGAAGAAAAAGGGAGTACCTAAATAAACAACGACGCACATAACAATATAGAATATTTATTAATTAAAAGGAAAAACGATTTTTAAGAGAATTTCCCGCCCGATTTACAATGTCTTGCGCGCTTTAATGTTTGCGAATTCGTCTATAATGTCACTCAATTTCAAGTTCGATGCCGTCTCGTTTTCTATTGCAATCAACGATAAATGTCGGAGGCGATCTTGGCCAATGCTGTTTCTTAAATATTTTTTTATAATCTTCAGTTTATTGAAAGATCTTTCTGCTGCCGCGGAAGTAACAGGAATTGTGTGAAACAGTAGCATCGCTGTATACACTTCCGTAAGGTCACATTTGAGCACGCCGAATTTCGTTATAATTTCTTTGCAAAGCTGGCGAATAGACCACGTCTCCATCAATTGAGGGAGGATCAGATGATATACATTAAGGAATTGGAGCGAAAAAGTGGTGCCAATAATATCACAATATTTCTTCTGAAACTGATCACATTTTTTGAGTAAAATCGTTTCATTCCAGCTGAGCAGATTTTTTGGAATCAGGAAGTCGAACGATTTACAAATTGCATTCATACCAATAAAACGCGCATCTAACTGGTTGATTATTATGTCGAGTACACTGTTGAAAACAGTTACTCTAAAGACTTCTTCCTGGTTTTCGAATCGGTGATCAGAAGCCAATTCATCGAAATGCTTTATAGTTTTTCTTCGTCGCTTTTCTGGGAAGGTAGGATCGATGTCGTATTTTCTCGCGGTTTCGGTGGCCTTGGACTTAAAGGACTCGAAGTCATTTCTATACTTTTTCAATTTATCCGTTGTTTCGTCCAAAGCCTTACTCGCTTCGTCCAAAACGATATCACGATTTTGCAAAACTTTGGAAACATAATTGATATTGTTCAATACGCTGTGCATGAATTCAATAAGAAATACAAACTCAAAATTCAGCGTTTTTGATTTTATAATCTCTGCTTCACTGCGTTCGTGTTTACTGGAACTCTTCAGCGTTATTTCGGACAATGCTTTGTTGATATCGAAAAAACGAAGTTTGACTGCAGTTATTCAATTAACCCTGCTGGACCATCTTGTTGGAATCAATTTTTTCAAAGTAATTTCTGATTCACCTGTGAATTTCGATAAAAGGTCCCAGCGCTTAATGCTGTTTCCAAAGAAGTTAAATAAGTCTTGAATTATTGCAAAAATCTTCTGAATTTCGACGGAACCTCGAACGGCATGATTTACGACCAAATTCAAATTATGACTGGCGCAATGTACGTACTCTGCGTTTGGCTGAATATCTTTAATTTGTTTTTGCACACCACTCATTACACTGGCCCCATCGCGACCTTGCCCACTTTTTAAAATCAAGACCCTTTTCGGAGAACAACGTAGTAACTTGATTTACCAAATCCGCTGCGCTGTGTAAACACAGCGCAGCGGAATCAAGTGACTGCGTGGAAACCTAGAAAGACTTCTCTTATTTCAATGTCGATTGGTTGTCCATTTTCCGATCTTGATATCACTGCATATTTTACGACAATGCTCAATTGATCCACTTTTGATATGTCCTGCGTGGTATCCATGATGATGGCAAAAAACGGTGACGCCCTAATTCGATTGAACAAATGATTCTCGAGTTTGGTGCCCATACACTCGATCATTTCATTTTGAATCGTTGCACTCAGGTCATGGTCAGGATCTTGTTGATCCTAAAAACTTGGGGATAATAGAAAATCAGATAATGATAACATAAATTATAAACACAGTAAACGAGATCATTTCTTACCCTTGGGCATATCTAAAACTTGACGCAAGATGTGGTCGTATCTAGCGACGAGTTGGACAAATTGAGAGAAAATTTCCGTGGTTTCCTCCCTCACTCAGATCCTCTCGATGTCCTCTCAAAGCCAAAGAACTCTTCGCAAGAGTAATTATAATATCAAATAATCTGCTAAGAACTTGTCTCCAAAATGATGCTTCTTTGCGAATTTCATCTTCAAGTTCTCTGTCGATGGTGGAACTTTTTTGCCACGCTTCATATACAGTCACGCTGCCGTGTGTGTGTAAGATTTTTTTTTAATAAGTATTTTTTATTTCTTCAATTTTTCAATTTTTTTAAATTTTTCATTTTTTTCAAAGCTGAGGCTAGAGGGCCCCCTGAGCTCGAGGGCCCTGGTGCACGGCACCACCTGGCCCTATGATAGCTACGCCACTGCGTGTGATTAATCTTTCAGTCAAGTTTATTAAAAACTTAGAAGAGACTTGTGGCAACAGAATTATTTGAACTAATGCCGTATTCGCGCGTATTCCGTCTTTTTTAAGTTCGTGATAAAGTATGCCTGTTGAAATATTATCCACTAAAGTAATAAGTATTTATATATTAGATATACCTACAGTTAGAGAAATGACAAAATATATGAAATATGTATTGTTCGAATCGTTTGCAGTTTAGCTCTGTTTGTTAAAGTTATCTAGAAGTAATAAAAAAGCAAAATAATAGGGTAGCCATGATTACTTAATATTTAAGTCGGAAAATTGCTGACTCATGCCATTTATATTGGCTAAACGAATAACTAAACACAAAAGTATAAAAATGACAACGTTACATAACTGAATACTGATCGCCTGGTATTCCAATTAGTTAAAAATCGAGATTTAATAAATATTTATCTTTTTACTTTTGTTCGTGACGCCATTACGAAGTGCTAAAGAATATTTATCTGAGTTTAAATCAGTTCGAGCTTCGAGCCATTTGAGTAAAATCGCTCTAAATGCCGAGTAAGAAAAATCTTCGAACAATATTATTCCTTTCGTTTCTTTAAGCATATGTTTTCAATTATTTTTTATTATTTTAATTATAATTAAATTTTTAAGTTACATTAGAATTTGTTTAGATTGAGAATTGTTCAATATCGTACGATGCAGTTTTTATTAAATCAAAATTGTAAATATTTTCCTTTTTTATTATTTTGAATCGCAAAATTTTTCTTTGTGTATATAGCTAAGTTTTATTATTTAATTAAATTAGTTTTCTTTTTTATTTTTGGCTCTTAATTAATATAAGGATGTTGACAACTAATCTAATTCTCTCGTCTAGACATGTTTTCATTTATAAATTAATTCGGATAGAGGATTATTACCAAAACATGGCTTTTGAACTAATGACTCTGCAAGGGTTTACAGTAGTAACCACAAAGATCAATCGCCAAAACAATAATTTCTCTGTTTCAACATTATGACGATTTATAAGGTTAAAAATTAATTAAAGACATTGGTGACATAAAAATGGATTTTTGTTGTTAATAATGTTTAAAGTGGACAGTCTACCAGTCAAACATCACATACCTATGTATTGATTGACAATACTCTTAAGGTTTTTTGTTTATTTAATTTCATTCACGTTTAATTTGTTCTGTACCTTTCGTTTCACGCTTTTCTTGTGTTTATAACGTATTATGTATTTGCCATGTTCAATGTTCCAATTTCCCCAAGCGTATTTTACACGGATAATGTAACATTCTTGAAAAATTAAACTATGTATGTTAAAACCATTTTCAATTGGAATAGCAGTTCCTGATATAAGCGCCTTTGAAAAACTGTTAATAAAATAGGTAGTGTTAGTATTAACATCGAAATTGGTCGTAAAATAAATTAGTAGGTAATTAATGAATAAAGAACATTTAAAGTGAATAGATGAAAAGGAATGAAACACAAATACAAAAGAATCAAAAAATTTTCTTTCCGTCTAATTCAAGTGTGTTAAAAAATATTACGTCTTTGAAAATGTGTTCTTTTAAAGTTATGGCTCAGCCATGTTTTTTTTTGTTGTTGATCTCTGATGGATAAAGGTGACAAAATTATAATATAATTTTTAATAAGTTATTTTATCTAAACATTATTATTGTTATTAAATTCAATCTGTTGACGTTACTGGGTTTTTTTGTACCTACTTACACGAAAGTGAGTGAACACGATAGATTTTCAAATTCAATGAATATTTATATTACGAAATTATATAATAAATGTATTGACGACAAACGTTAAATCTGCTATTTTTCCAATGTCGAGCTCAGCCGACCAGAAAGCGTTATAATTAAGTAGATATATTTGGTTTGTCGTCTAAAGCCATGAGACCTTGGCCATCGAAGCGATGACGTTTTCTGGTCGGTCATGCTAGACATTGGCAAAATAGCCTATTTTTCGTTTTCGTCCAAGGCGGTCTGAAGGATAAAGTTTGACGAAGCTTATGCGATAACGTCTTTATGTACGTTTAGGTTGCTTTTTTTATTTCCAGATAACTTTGACAAAACAAGAGACGAGAGTCCAGATTCCAAGTATAGTACAGAGATTTTTCTCGGGCAAAATGTAGAATTAGAGTAAAAAGCGCGGGAAATGTATTGTAATTGTAAATGTCAATGTATAGTTTTATTTTTAAAACTTTTTTGTCTTATCTTTAAGAGCAGTGCCGTGCGAAGCTATAGATTATAAATATCGATTGTAAAGCTGTTAAGTCGAGGTGAAAATGTGTTTTGATATTATAAAAATCAATGTTTGTGACTACGTAACTAATAAATACATAGCTTGCAGGCTGTGAAAACACTTATTCGTTAAAAGCCTCGTATTTTTTGTATTAACTGCTTAGGTTTTATTTAGATAAAACATGAAGAAAATCGTATAATAAACAGAGAGCTTCCAGTTCGTGTTTGTTTATAGTTTCTAAGAACAATTGAAGAAGATCATTTGGTATTAGCTTAAATATCTTCCACCACTCTTCCAATTTAGACTAGATTATAAATTATGCAATATGTCACGAGGTTATAAAACTAAAAGCAATATTATTTATGTAGTGAGAACTGTCAGTACAAATTGCTGCTTGTTTTGAAACAGCCGTGAAATTTATATATTCTAAATCTAGCATAGACTTTTCTTAACTATAGGTCAGTAGAGTATATCACTAGTTTGGCGCGTCAATAAAGATAATACATTTAGAATCGTTACTAACAAGTGACTAAAGAACTAATACAAAAAAAGCCAACTGATGAATTCGTGGCAATAATTGTAAGTAAGAGCCATGGTTCGACATGAATGGGCCGGTTCAACCTGAGTGATACCACGGCCTCACAGAAACAACGCCTGAGATGTGATTCTCAATCTTCAAATATCCAAAAACCCACAAAAATAACAAAACCTATTAAAACAAATAGGTACAATTGAAAATCTAGAAATAAACAAACCGGGCTGAATTGCTGACAAGGAGGGCTAATTTGGTAGCATTATGTCAGATGCTGAAGATAATTTGGTTACTTTGTAGTGAAAATATTTATATATACAAATAGATTATCAACCATATACATTTGCTGCATCGTTGAAAGACAATTTATGACGTCGCCGTTGTCACCACTTTCAGCTGTGGCATTAACAAAAATTACACTTCAACAAAAAATCGAACTCCAGCTTTATTGTAATACTTATTACCTACATTAATAAAATTTATATTGTATGTAGATATTGTTCATATTAAAGAAGTATAGTATTTTAATATGCATTATTTATAATACCTATAATAGTATAACACTATTTATATAACACAGTATAAATCTAATTATTTTAGCAGCATATAACATTAAAATATAGAACAAATTCTAGTTTTTTACACGAGTTAAATCAAAATACATTTTTGCTTCTCGACTTTTATGGTACCTTATCTCTCCATGACGCTGTCATTGCGTAAGTTCAGTATGAAGAATATAAAATATAGACTGCTTTATTAATCTTAAAATAAAATTGCACACAAGCGCACATGACTGCATATTTACTCTTGAATTTTTTAGTGGTATTTTAGATTTATTTCGTAGTGATCAACGTATGAGCGTTAGAAAGTCTAGCTTAGTCAGTTGTATGTTGTATGTACTCGTGTGCGCTTGTATTTAGTTGATAAAAGAAAAAAAATATTGTGAATTAAAATTGTAAATAATGAAAATTTCTTTATTGATATAAATAAATAAATGTCTATTGTACGTTGTTTGTTTTTTCCTTGTTGTTTCTTTTGAGTTGAAGCTGCCTGGGGTCAATTTTATTTGAATGCACAGTTGGCGCGGTGGCCTGTCAACTTGTTCGATTTCCAGCACACATTACACTACTATTATTTTTTCGATATGGCTAGACATTTGACTACTTAGTACTATCCGCCTGGTGGTAAACGATAATGCGACCTACGATGGAGCATACCTACCTATAAGTAACCTATTCACTCGGGCCTTGAAGACACCCAGGTTATATTTCCATTCGGGGAACATTAGACTCCGGTGAATAATTCCACTACTTAGCGGTTCGCTTCTGAATTTTGAAGTAATTAGTATATTTACCGGCAAGGCTAAAAAATGTAAGGAGTGGATGGCTAGTTCATTCATTTAAATTTTAAAGAAGAAGGCTTAAGAATAAACGATCTTATTTTCTAAACGATCCTCAAGGTACCTAAGCCAAGAGCATACTTCCAACCCTTGATCACGTATTATGTTGTCAGAAGTTCGTTAAAACAGTGACTGTTCCTTTGTAATGTAGGTCATCATCGTTTACCATCGGGAGTAGGTAATAACGGCCAACAACAAACACGGCAAAAAAAAACCGCATAATTTTTATTTTGTTTCTTTATCAACTTTCATTCTCTATAATATTATATTTTGTTTTATAACGCCATATTTCAATACAATTTTAAGGATTATTTTGAATGATAATATGAATTGTAGTCACCCTACTAGAGAACGAGTTATGAGACATTTGAACAAATGAATGAATATTTTGTTGACAACTGTCACAATCACAACACTGCTAGCGTCGTTTTGCGTTCCAGTAAATAATTTTAAAATATTTAACATTTACTTACTCTTCCCTACTCTAACAACGTTGATAGGAAGGAGACAAAACATAATTAAGTTATGGAACGTTCGTAATTTTATTGATTTTGAGGTTATATCCGATCAAAGCCAATAAAATAATTTTACGTTAATCGTGTTTTATTATGTTATTTTCATGTTTGTAAGTGATAAATTAAGTTACGTGTTTTCGTTTTATTTTATTTTGAGTTTATAATGTCTGATGTCGAAGAGCCACCGACGAAGATGTCGAAATTTGAAGAGGAAGAAGTAAGTTCGAATTTAGTAATTCATTTACTTTTGTTTTATTTATTATTCCACGATTTAGTTGCCGGTTTCTCCTAGAATATACTTTATACACTTAAAATACCAACATCGAAAATAAAAACGAAACATTATACTGTTGTTCCTCTAAAATACTTTAGTTTCAACTCTACTAATGTGCATTGTGGACACAAAACCGCATTAATCCTTAATTTATGACATAACATCATGATTTTCATACTTTAAAGAGTTATTCAGATATGTATAAGATTTAAAATTTGCCATAGATCTTGTTTGAAGCACTGATTTCTATCAAAACTTCAAAATTGTTGGTGCCTATAAAACTGCTTGTCATAGATTAAAACTGATGTATATATATAATATATATATATATAGAGCTTAGTACTATTAAGTGGGTGTATAACAGTACTAAGCAAGAAGCAACTGATATATAGGATTGAACAGACTGACAGCTTATTCTATTTTATCATTTCAAAAGTACCTATTTTATTTATGGTTTAGTTAAAATAAATGATTTTGACTTTGACTTTGATAAAGGCGTTTTCACATGTGTAGAAAATCATCAAATGTTTTCTTCCACTCTAGGAGACTATTACTGACTAAAAACTAATCTGCTTCAAGCCGAGGCCACAGTACATTATTACCTAAGAGTGGTTTGCCATAATGGCCATACTTGACACAAACTTTTAATAATGCAATGCTCTTATCTGCCTGGGAGAGCGAGACAAGACCCCTCCATGTGAGAAAGACCTTCGCTTAGCAGTAAGCACTTTAAGTTGATAATAATTATTAAAAGTTTGAATTTGTCAGAGGGAACTACTATTCAGTCTCTGTAAGATGGTAAACATCCACATTTACCACTCAATATATAAAAACCAATGGCACTTTTCATTATATTATTATTTGTTATAAACTCAACAATGTTTTTACCAATTTGGCTAATTTTGGTCTTAAATTATACATATGTGGAAATTAAAAAAAAAACTTGAAAAAGTGTAAAGTTGACGTTTTCCTGGGCAGGGCATAGTGTGACCACAATTTATTTATATACTTTATACATAGTTATGACATGTATAAATTCTATAAAGAACAAGCTTGATAACTATAGAATGTACAATAGACACCCATGGAAAGATAAGGGAAATGAAGCAAATAGCTTCACTAAGAGGACTGACCGACAGACTGACACTTTATATCTTTAAAGTTGACGTTGACGTTCAAAAGTGCCTGTATGGGTCTAATTGAAATAAATGATTTTGACTTTGACTTTGACTTTGAAAACTGTATTCAAAATTAACAATTAATTTATTTCATTGCAGTATTTAGAGCCTGAAGAAGAAGAAGGTTTGGAGGAGGGTCAAGAAGAGTGGCTCAGTGAGGGAGTGCTCACTGACGATGACTACGTTCAAAATGTAAGTGTGTGAATGTTTTATTTAAACTAGGAAATCCAGATTTCAAAATCAACAGAGTTAAAACGAACGACAACAAACACAAACAGTTGAATGAGGTTACCCCAATCTCATTCCCCATTACGAAGGTTCACAGACGGCGTCGATACAAAAATATCGAATGTTTTCGAAAACTACTGTGCATTTTTTTATGTAATAGATCGGCAAATGAGCATACGCATTACCTGATGGTAAGTAATCAGCGCCGCCCATAGACACCCGCAACGTAGGAGTTACGAGTGCGTTGCCGACATTTTATGGATTAGGGATTTGAAGATTTAGGGATTGAGGAGGTATTGGGGGTGGGGTAGGATTGGGCCTCCGGTAATCTCACTCAAACGGCAAAAGACAACGCTGTGGTTGTTTCACGCCGGTTTTCTGTGAGGCCGTGGTATCACTCCGGTCGAGCCGACCCATTCGTGTCGAAGCATGGCTCTCCCACACTTCAACTGTGTGTCTGTCTGTGCATAGACAGAGAGAGACTATTTCAGGTTTCCATTAATTCATTTTTCAACATTTCAGACTGAACAAGGTCAATTAAAAGCAGAGGTATCAATGGACGGTTCCCAAGAAACTTTAGAAGAGCTGGACAACTTAGTGACAATAGATGGGACGGAAATTAACGTTGCCATGGCAACGGAGGAAGAACAGAAAGAGAGCAATCTAACGGAGAACATTGAGGAACAACTCAATAACTTGGAGAGCTCGCAGAATGGTGAAGATCTTAACGATGAGTTGGATACATTTTTGATCAGGTAATTCTGTAATTTCTATTAATATAAAAAAGAGTTGGCAAAACTGCTCAGGCATTGTTGAGTTCAGCACTTAGCAACAGATTTTGCAGTTTTTTTTATCACAGACAGAAATAAGGATGTAGATATAGGTAAGTTGATTAATAGTAGCCTATGTGGTAGCTAGGGTATCACCTATCTACATAAGAAAGTTCAAGCAAATCGGTCTGGCCGTTTTTGCGTGAAAGAAAAACAAACACATCCATACTCACAAATATTAATTACCAGTAGGATAGTGGAATTAGTAGGATAGTAGGATTGTAGGATTAGTAGGATAGTAGAATTAGTAGGATAGTAGGATTCGCGAAAATAATCATTTCATACACTTTGTCCACAGAAAGAATGATGGTGTAAACAAAGCAAATAAATATGAATCTAATATGGACACGGATAAACAGCGCGAGGACGATGGGAATGATACGGATGACTTGCTGGTAAGTTATCATTCAAATATCCATACATTCATGCCTTGGCTAACAAGTACTAACATCCTTTCATACATAGCTAGCGATACATATATCACACTTCGGCCTTTATAAGAAAATCCTTCTTATACAATTCATGATTCATAATTTTTTCATCATCATCATCATCAGCCTGTAAGTGCCCACTGCTGAGCAAAGGCCTCTTCTCACACGGAGAAGATTTGAGCATTAATCACCAGGCTCGTTAAACGCGGATTGGCGATTCTTTATGATTAGAAATTATAAGTTCAGGTTTCCTCACGACGTTTTCCTTCAACGTATGTCAGTGGTGTCTAAATAATCATAGAAAGTACATATAACTCGGAAAAAGTTACATTGGTAATTGCCAGGTTTTTGACTCACGCCCTTATGCATGAGAAACCTTAATCTTAACGCCACCATGACATATTTCTTCATGATTATGAGTCAGTAGAACTAATAAGGCTATTACTATTATTCACAAATTGTTGTTCCGTGAGTCTGGGTGTGATGTGTAATGTGAAATTGTATGTTGGTAAACGCACCCACGATATAGGAGAAAATCCTAGTGTAGGGCAACGTTTTCAAAAATTGAGACGTAAGTGAAAAGACCTAAAGCTGTAGAGTTTGTTTGTTTGAACGCTCTAATCTCCGGAACTGCTAGTTCGAATTGTATAATTCTTTTTGTGTTCGTTAGTAATAAAAAAATCACGTTGAGATCTCAGCAGCGGGTGAAACCGCGCGTAAATAGCTAGTCTATACTAATATTATAAAGAGGTATAAGTTAGTATATTTGTATGTAGGGGGTAATCTTTGGAACCGCTGGTCAGATTGCCAAAATTCTTTCACTGATAGTTAGCTACAATGTTTCTAAGTGCTATAGGCTATAAAGCATCACGCTACGATTAAATGGAGCCGAGCAGCGGGCGAAACCGCGCGTAAATAGCTAGTTATTTATGTAATTGACTTAGTCTTCTGCCCAATTCTGCACGTGAAATTTTTTCAGGGATTCAACTATGAGGTCAGTATGTGTTCTTGGGAGAAAGGCCCCCCTACTGGAGTCACAACTACCCCTAATCATATCCCATTCATCACCATCATTCCCGCTTTAACTAACACCTTCTAACCTTTGCGCATACTTCTCCCGACTTCTGGGTAATGGATTGAGATTTTTTTTTTATGAGTAAGTTCTCCAACTGGGCAAACTTGATGGTAAGCATTCGGCGCTACCTATGGATACCAGCAACACCAAAGTTACGAGTGCGTTGCCGGTCTTCTGGGGGTAAGGGTTTCGGATATTTAGGAATTAGGAACGGATAAGGGGAGGGGTTTTGGGGAGATTGGGCCTCCGGTAACCTCACTCACACGACGAAACACAACGCTGAAAACAAGTGAAAAACCACCAATAATTAATTGATGCCCCATTTTCTCCATGCTTTATCGAAATTTGCCTGTCGGGATGGTATCACGGTTTCACAGAATACCGTCGTGAAACCACCAGACAGTTAATGATTAAAACTCCATTTTAGAAGTCTTAAACGTAACATAATCATTCTTCAGCGATCTAGTAAACTTTTTGTGAGGGGAAAATCATCAAATGACTTCTCCCGCCCAGGGTAAGGCGAGAGAGAGAGTGTCAGACTCTTACTGACTAAGTATCCTCCCCGTTTCTTCTCCTGCTCTAGACCGAGGCCGCGGTAGCGTTCCTTTAGGCTGCCAATGCATCACCTGCTTACCATCAGCTGATTAGTCTGCCCTTTAGCCGTCCTATGCCATAAGAAATCTATCAATACCTTCAACACCTCTTATCCATATACATTCCCACTCAAAATTCAAATTTCACTTCGACAAAAATAAGTGTTGGTAACATTTTTCAAACGTGTGTTGCCAGCCGTCAATCGACTGGTTACCCACTTACGGTAAGGTATTTTCTACATTTATTTACATGGCAACACATAATATCTCGCCTTATACGTTCACTTGGTGTAAGTTAAATGTTGAGTAGTTTTTAGTAGAGTAGTAGGATTTTAACTTTTTTCATTTTTTTGTTAACTTCTGTGTATGCTAATACTTCGAAAACACATCATATGACATTATCAGCCTATAAGTGCTTACTACTGATCAAAGGCCTCTTCTCATTAATCACCACGCTTGCTCAAGGTGGATTAACTTATAATTAGAAATTATAAGTCCAGGTTTCCTCACGATGTTTTCCTTCACCGTCCTACACCAGTACCTACGCATAACTCGGAAAAGTCACAATGGTACTTGCCAGGTTTCTAACCCACACCCTCATGCATAAGAAGCGGGCTTCTTAATCTCCTGGCCACGATCTCTATCTATACTAATATAAAGATGTAAAATTTGTAAGTTACATACATACAAACTTACAAATTTTACCTCTTTTGTAATCTTTGGAACCGCTCGCTGGTCGGATTTCCAAAATTCTTTCACTGATAGATAGCTACAATGTTCCTGAGTGCTATGGGCTATAATATAAAACATCACGCTGTGATTAAATGGAGCCGAGCAGTGGGTGAAACCGCGCGAGAGCAGAGAGTTAGACATATAAACCTTCCTCTTTAAATAAAAACCGCATCAAAATCCGTTGCGTAGTTTTAAAGATTTAAGCATACATAGGGATATAGGGACAGAGAAAGTGACTTTGTTTTATACAATATTAATGAAACAATGAAACAATGAATTTATTTTTGCAAATAGGCCATAAAACGGCACTTTTACACGTCAATTTATATGTAAAAAACTAGATGAAGCCGGCATTTCCTATCTGACTACTCTGAGAAGAAATGCTGAAACAAACTCAGAGGTCAGTCTCTTTTCAAGTCCAGACAATGTAAAAATAGCATAATGTGAGAGAACCGTGCAAGTTCATTCTGTAGTGGTCTTTTGATGAAAGAACCACACCAGTTTAAGTGGACCCGTTCTGAAGACAGGCACGCAAGTGTCAGTTTGCAACCAGCATAGCAAGTGCTGCTGAGTTGTCCGACGAACAATACCGATCTAAAGAACATTTGGTTGGGTCACGCAAGTACTCAAACTGTCAGAACGCAGATAACTGGTAGTCCAAAAGCGCGGCAAGTCTCACACGGTCCTTACACTAACAATAATAGAAAATAATTATAATGTCAATAAATAATTATAAAAATAATAAATAAAATAAAAAATGTCAAATAAAAATAAAAATGTCACAATAGGTGATAATGTCATTGTTAAAAAATAATAATAATAAACGTAATGTCAAATTGTATATAAAAAGCGTAACTTATGTTACAAACATGTCAACATGACCTGTGCAGAAGTTACAGCGGCTCATTCCCAAGCCTGACTATCTTCTAAGTAGTCTTTTATTTTATAAAATGCTTTACAGTAAAGTTTAGCCTTTATTACACTTTTAAAATTATTGAGGCTCAAATTTTGAATATCCCTAGGAATTTTATTGTAAAAGCGTATACATTGACATCTAAACGAATTACTTATTTTCTGAAGCCTGGAGGTGGGGACAACATATTTGTTTTTCCCCCTCGTGTTAATATTATGTATATCACTATGCTTCTTAAATAAGCTTTTGTTTTTATGAGCGTGAATTACATTTTCATAAATATATTGTGAGGCAACCGTCATTATCTTAGTTTCCTTAATTAATGTAGAGAATGTTTTGATTACAATCTGTTTACACATACAAGGATTATATAAGGCGCGATGTTATGTTTTAATCAAATCAATGTATCATTTTAGCTTGCTTACATACCTATTAAGATTCTTTGCGAATGTCAATTTTTAATACTGTCTGCCTCTTTTCTTGGATAATCAGTAATTTATTTGGTACTAGCGACTGGCCCCGGCTTCGCTCGAAAACTGCAAAAACTGATACTAAATTTTTCCACTATTCAATGGATGTTATTATACATATAAACCTTCCTCCTCAATCACTCTATCTATTAAAACATTATATCATAAATTTAAGTGAGGGAGAGCCATGTTTTGGCACGAATGCCATGGTATCACTCCAGTCGAACCGACCCATTCGTGGGCAGCATGGCTCTTCCTCACTTCAACCTTCGTTTTACCATTATTTTACCATGGATTCAAGATGTCTGGTTCATGGTAATTCTCAAAATGAAAAGCGTAGTATTGTTACACTATTGAAGAGATACTTCGTGATTACGACATCATCTTTAAAAATGTGTTTTAGCGCCATCTATCGGCCTATACAAACATTTTTTTATTGACGGGGTAATGTCATCAAATGACTTCTCTCACCTTGGATGAGGAGAGAGAGTGTGTCAGACTCTTACTGAATAAACCCCCCCCCCCCCGTTCCTTCTCCAGCTCTAGACTGGAATCGTGGTAAAACGTTTTTTTGACTTTGTAATGTCATCAAATGTTTCTCCGGCCTTGGGTGGAGCCAGAGGGAGTGTCAGACTCTTACTGACTAAAAACACCCCCGTTCCTTCTCCAGCTCTAGGCCGAGGCCGCGGTACATTATAACGCTTGCTCTCCTAACCTTCACTGATAAACAAATAGCTGAACTTCTATTTTAATTTGCAGCGCATGTTAGGTGAAGATAACCAAAAAATTAAGAAGAAGACCCTCAAAGTTGTGAAGAGTGAGAAAGTTGATGATCACGGGTCTAGCGATGATGATGACTTCGTGTATGAGGTAAGTACCATATTTTATTTTATGTAATAGGTCGGCAAACGAGCATACGGATTACCTGATGGTAAGCAATCAGCGCCGCCCATGGACACCCGCAATACCAGAGGAGTTTGGGCCTTTAGGGTTTAGGGATTTGGAGATATAGGGATTGAGGTGAGATTGGGGAGTGGAAGGATTGGGCATCCGGTAACCTCACTCACACGGCGAAACACAACGCTGTGGTTGTTTCACGCCGGTTTTCTGTGAGGCTGTGGTATCACTCCGGTCGAGCCGACCCATTCGTGCCGAAGCATGGCTCTCCCACACTTAAACTCTTACGCTCTTAAACTCCCACGTAAGAGATTTCTCCATTAGAGAAGAATAGAGAGTCGAATGAGTAGGCTGATGAATTGATGGTAAGCAGTCCTTTGGACACTCGCAACAATGAGGAGTTACAAGTGCTTTATCGGCGACTTAAAGTTTGGGGATTGGGGAGTATAGATTCTGGCGACGGATTAGGTCTCCGGTAACTTCCCTCACACAGCATAACACATAGAAAGCAAGCAAAAATTTCCACTAGGGCCTTGAGGGCACCTAGGTTATATACCCTTTCTACCCTTTGGCAGCTAATGTAACTTTGACATTTCAAAAGTGACTTTCTATAGGATTATTTGAAACTACGCTTTGACATTGACTTTGTCATTAACATTTCGCTTTGACATTGACTTTGTCATTAACATTTCGCTTTGACATTGACTTTGACGTTTAGTTTGATATTGATTTTTTTTTAAACGTTGCCCCTCTAAGATTTTCTCTTGTGTCGTGGTGCGTTTACAAACATACAATTTCACATGCACATGACAACCGGAACAACAATTTTTGGATCATACATAAAGTTGTTCCGTGCGGGAATCGAACCCGCCACACGTTGCACGGCAGCCAGTTGCCCAGCCACCGCACCAATTGTACAGTCGTGCAACCGTGCGATTTAATTTGGCATAGAAATTAACATTGTTATTTACTTTGACATTGACATTGATAATGACGTTTGACATTAACACTGATACTGACGTTTGACATTGACATTGACATAGACTGACAATGACTTTTGTAATTGACTTTGACATTGACATTCATTTTGGAATATTTTACTTACAGCGTAGCCAAGTGAAGACCTTGAAACTAGCAAAGAACGCCTTAATAAAGAGACCAGCAACGAAGGCTGTTCCCGAGGATATGAGTGATGGAGACGATGAGAGCGATCAGGTATAATTGCTTTTTTTTATGTAATAGGGCGGCAAACTAGCTGACGGATTACCTGATGGTAAGCAATCAGCGCCGCCCATGGACACCCGCAACATAGGAGTTACGAGTGCGTTGCCGACCGTTTAAGGATTAGGGATTTGGAGATTTAGGGATTGTAGTGGGATTGGGGGAGGGGAATCATTGGGCCTCCGGTAACCTCACTCACACGGCGAAACACAACGCTGTGGTTGTTTCACGCCGGTTTTCTGTGAGGCCGTGGTATCACTCCGGTCGAGCCGACCCATTCGTGCCGAAGCATGGCTCTCCCACACTTCCAGGTCTTCAGCCAGCCTCTGTCCCACCAGCCCAGTTACTTGACCTTTTATTTATTTATTTATTTATTGATGAAACAGGTACATTTTAAGTTTTATGACATAAAAATGGCTGGCAAAACTATACGCCATAGTTTGTCTGTCGGATTAAAAGTAAAAAAGGGTGTTAATGTTCATCATCAGCCTGAAATTGGGTACTGATGCAGGGAATATAACTCCAATTTCAATGCATTGAAACAATTAATTTTTTTTTTTTTACTGGCCCAAGCTTTCCTCTTTTCACTCGGAGAAGGTTTGAGCATTAATCACTAGCTCGCTCAAGGCGTATTGGCGATTTCATACTTTTAATTTAGAAATTATAAGTCCAGGTTTCCTCACGATGTTTTCCTTCTCCGTATGTCAGTGGTGTCTAAATAAACTTGGAGATTACAAAAAATTGGGAATAGTTGATAGTGTAGTAGCATTACGAAGAAAATTATAAAACAATTTTTAAATTATAAAATAATTAGAAAAAAAAAACAATTATTTTAAAAGAGAAACGGTTAAGTTTCTTTCTCGTACTTCTCCATTCGAAACTACAATTTGGAACGAGCACCTAGCTTCACTGACGAACAGACTAACAGACTACTATTCTATTTTAACGTTTCAAAAGTACCTATTTATGGTTTAGTTGGAATAAATGATTTTGACTTTGAATTCTCCTCAATTTTATGCAATTCTCCTCAATAAAAACGTGATATTTTTATATTTCAGTCGTCTGACGAAGGTTCGACAGTGCAACGAATGTTCGAAATGCAAGCAGCGGCATCTAGCGGCGGCAAAACGGAAACACAGAAGAAAATTGTCAAACATGTCGTTCATATCGACAATAGGAATCGTAAGTATTATGTATAATAAACTAGATAACTGCACGCGGTTCCACCCGCTGCTCGGCTCCTGTAGATCGCAGCGTGATGTTTTATAGCCTATAACGTTCCTCGATAAATGGACTAACTAACACAAAAAGAATCATTTAATTCGAACCAGCAGTTCTAGAGATTAGCGCGTCCAAACAAACAAACTCTACAGCTTTATAATATTAGTATAGGTAATGCAGGCGTGAAACAACGGCTCATTTATTCGAAAGAGGTTACTGGAGGCCCAATCCTTTCGTATGTCTTTAGTTGGGGTAGCAGGTATGGGGTGGTTTTTAGTCAGTATCGGCCTTATTACAAAACAAGGTTTTACTTTAGTCTAGGACTAAACCATTGAGCCAGTTTTCGTATTTCGAATTGAAGGTAGATGACAATAAGATTCAAAATTCAAAACCCGACTCAATGGTTTAAACCTGGACTAAAGATAAACCTTGTTTTGTAATGACTTTTTGGAGGCAGTATCGAAACTCATACCCCTTGTATGAGTTTCGATACTGCCTCCAAAAAGTCTTTCATAAAAAGAAATGTATTATGTCTATTATAAAATTATACTTGGTTGCTTCTTGCACCAACCATTGGCTTTTGGCTCATTTTTATGTCAAAAAATGGCAAACGAACATACAGATTACCTGATGGTAAGCAATCAGCGCCGCCCATGGACACTCCGCAACAATGGTGGAGTGACGAGTGTGTTCCCAACTTGGGGATGAGGAGTTTGGAGATTTCGGGATTCGGGAGGGATTTAGGGAGAGGAAGAATCGGGAGAGAGGACGGATTGTCTCCATTGACCACGGTTGTTTCACGTCGGTTTTCCGTGAGGCCGTGGTATCACTCCGGTCATGAAGGTCGCCTAATCGCGGCTATCCAACACCGAGACATAAAACAAAATTTTGTTTATTTTTACAGAAAAACAAGATCAAAAACCACTCAAACAGCACACACAGCAAAAACAAGTTCAACAAAAACCTAATTTTACGTCCAATAAATCTAACGTTATTCAAAAACCGGTTTCTTCCACCCCGAAACCCAGTTTTGGGTCGCAGAAACCCATTCTGAAAACCCCGAAACCTATACCACAACTTTTATCGAAGTTAAATAAGTCAGTCGAGATCAAAACTCCGGCGCCATTCACGCCCTTGGATAAGGTACAGAAGGATAAAGTCCAGAAGCCTTCGTCTAAGCACGAAAGCCAGAAGAATGACGATTTTGATGATGTCATCGATGAAGAAGAATTCTTGGAAGAAGACGAGTTTGATCTCGATGAGGAGGTAAGAATTATTATTATAACTTTCGTGAGACATTCTAAATTAATTATTATGTTTTCGGCTTACTCACGTAATAATTTGACGAGATACTCGACTAGTTTCAAGCCGTGTTCGAGTATATCTCGTCAAATTATTACGTAAGTAAGCCGAAAACATAATAATTAAGGTAAGAATTTTACTTAATAATAATAGCTTCTTTCAAAAATTTAATTCATTTATTTATTTAAGATTACACAGATCCATTTTTGTTAGTAGATACAATATTTAAATTGGATTAGTAACTTAAACTAAGAAATATTAGGTATAAAATACATATTTATTTATTTATTAAGAAAATTTACATATATTTTCACTAGGGCCCTGAAAGACACCCAGGTTATATACCCTTCCTACCCTATGGCAACTAATCTAACTTTGGCATTTCAAAAGTGACTTTCTATAGGATTATTTGTAACAAATGCTTTGATTTGACATTGACATTGCCATTGACTTTTACTTAATATAAACAATATAAATTGCAATAAACAAAATAAATATTAATATATTGACATTGACATTGACATTGACAATTGACTTATAAAGAATATACAGATAGCGCGCGAGTTTAATGCAGTCGGGGTCTGAGGTAAAGAGCGGGAGCATCTCCCCCCGCTATCCGCACCCCCCTACCTCATGCGTCTGCAGTGTAGTGCTGTGCCACTCTTGTCAACTACGTTTATCACGTCATAATTTTTGAAAGAAAATTATTGGCAGAGATGGATTAATTAAAGATACCATAGATCGATTCGTCATTGAGGTCAGCGACGGCGAGGATAGTGACACCGATTCAACTATATCTGCCATTTCTGAATCTGATTAAATTTTTTTTATTCCGTTTTGTGAAATGATTATTGAAAACATGTGATAATTATGATATTGTTTTTATTTTTCATCATGTTAACCTAGTGTATAAAATAAAATTAAACTTATAACGTTGTTTAAATTTATCGACATTCATTACTCATTGTGTCATCAATAATTATAATTAGGTCACAGCACTACCGCATTCCTAAGCTCTGCATTCAACTCGCGCGCTATCTGTACACGACGTAATACTTGTATTACTTTCCCAAAAAGGAATTTGTTAAATTGGTTCAGGTGTTATTGAGTTATGCGTTTACCAACATATTTTGCGATTTTATATTTTACATACATACATACATACATACAATACACACAGCGAAACATATTATTATTATTAAAAAAAACATTGCCCCACACTAGGACTTTCTTCTGTGTCGTGTTGTCGGTTACAAACATACAAATTCACATACACATCACACCCAAACACGGAACAACAATTTGTGTGATTAAAAATTGTTGCTCCGGTGTAATGTGTATGTGAAATTGTATGTTTGTAAACGCACCCACGCGCGACGTAGGAGAAAATCCTAGTGTAGGGCAATGTCTTTTTTTTTAATAAAAGAAAAACGATGTTATGTATCTCTTCTTCTGCCACAGGAGTTTGCAGAGCAGTCAGAAGGCGACACATCGAAGAAGCAGCGGATCATGAAGCCAGAGGTCATGGATGAAGAGGTTCCCAGCGATGCTGAGAGCAGATCTGAAGATGGGAGCCTTTACGATGTGAGTAAAGATAAAGGATTCTTTAAACTAGTGGCCTGCCCTTAATTCTCACGGGTATCCAACAAAAATAAAAAAAAAATCCACCAACTTTTCCCTTAAAATTTTCTTTCGTAAACGTTTTCGGAACTTTCTCCTGGCTATTATAACAAACATAACAAAACAACGAATTTAATTGTTAAAATTCATCCAGTGGTTGTCGAGTTATGCGCTTACCAACACATTTTGCGATATTTTTTTGTATTATTGCTAGTTTTCTGTTAACCAACTAGCTCGCTAACTACGAAAGGGTCCCTATTTCCCAGATCTCTTCTCTCTCTACTTTTCGAGAATTTTCTTTCATACCAACATTTTCCTGACAATAACACACATAACAAAAAAAAAAAAGAATTAGTAGAATTGGTCCAGGCGTTCTTGAGTTATACGCTTACCAACATATTTTGCGATTCATTTTTATATAATTATATAGATTTCTTACAAATATGCCATAAAACAACAATTTTACAGGAAACATTACATTTTAAAAAAAATTACGACTTGCTCCCATGGTATTACTGAGAAAAGCTCAAGCTTAAACGACGTCGCCGCGACGCGCACGCAGCTCATGAATAAGAGTCCCGTAGTAACTCGAAACTAGTCGAGCTTTTCTCGGTTCTCAGATGTGAGTAAGTCGCTTTTTCAATAAAAAAGTTTCATATTTATTAAATTTGCTTTTCCACAGGAACTTCCCTCGTCGGATTCTGAAGATCTAGACGACTGGTTCACCCTTGACATCCGAGCTGAAAGAGCTGGAGATTACTTGCCATTGTTAGGTGAGAAATATTTATGTAATATGTTGATGGTATCGGTGTAAAAACAAACAATTTGATTGTTCTAAAAACAGAGATGTTTATTTTTATTAAACAATTTAAAAAATTAAAGGAATTAACATAAAATATAAACTAAAAGAAAATTCTAAACGACCTACTTAGAAATTGAGAAAACGACTAATGTTTTTACTTTTAATATTTTAGTAGATTGACTTTTTATATAATGAAATCTACTTATTTAAAACAAACATTAATAGGTATTTTATTTTTACACGGTAATTTATTGCTTTTTTTCCAATCCCATTGGAAATGTTATTTATAAGGAGGTAAACGTTCACGATAAACAGTGTACAAAGGTTACATTTATTTAATATTTTATGTACACAGTAAATTGGAGAAGAAAAATTATACATAACAATTAGTAACTGATAGGAATTAAATCACACTAATCCTACGATACGCCATTTTAAGTGCCCACTGCTGAGCCAATTGGGTAAAGCCACTTCTCACACGGTTTGAGCATTAACCACAATGGTTGCTCAAGACGGTTTGACGATTTCAAACTTATGATTAGAAATTATAAGTCCAGGTTTCCTCACGATGTTTCCCTTTACCGTATGTCAGTGGTGTTTAAATTTTTTTTTTACTTGCTATAGTCTAGTGCTTGACTGCGATCCTACCTGAAATAATCATAGAAAGTACATATTATAACTCGGATAAAGTCACACTGGTACTTGCCACAATTCGATTCCTCTTGTATGAGAAGAGAGAGAGAGGTGTCCCGGAGGTTAAGGGCCTTAACCTCCGGGACACCACGACGTTAAGAATATTAACCAATTTTTTTCTATAATTCCAGGTACGAAAGCAAGAGAACTCTTGTTAGCGGAGCGTCGTAGAGTCAGTTCTCGTGTAGCTACCCTACGCCAGAGCCTCTCGGCGCTGACTGACAGTGCGAGACGTCAAGCTGATCAGTTGCGAGCGGCTGCCATGGCTTTAGCAGAAATTGACGATACCTTAAGAGCCGCCTGACCTGATGAAGACAGCCCATAATAGTCAATCTTGGACTACAGGCTTTTTACATAACAATTTTTCCTATTGGGAAATTCGACCTTATTAACACAGCCCTTGATAGTCTTGCACTATGACTCTTTTCGTTTTTCCATTTGGGACCTTCCCAACACATATTCCAGAAACTTAAACTCCTCTGTACCAAGATCTACAGTAGATGCAACCATGAAAACACCGAAACACCAAAGTCTAGCTTCCCAGGGACATGTCAGAGTCTAAATATTTATTTTCAAAATACCCTTTTTATTTTTGCTTAGGGGAAAATCATCTAATGGCTTCTCCCGTCCAGAGTGAGGCGAGAGAGAGTGTCAGACTCTTACTGACTAAAAACCCCCCGTTTCTTCTCCTGCTCTAGGCCGAGGCCGCGGTACCTCCTGGCAAAATAGACCCTTGTTGGCACTATTATTACGAACGTCAAACAAAACTTAAAGATAAAAGGTGTCAGTCTGTCGGTCAGTCCTCTAGTGAAGCTATTTGCTCGTTCCAAAGTGTGGATTCCTATGGAGAATGAGATGGACTTGTATGACTGTCTTGGATCTAGTAACGAAATATTTCAGAAGATATTATTTTGAACTCTATTTTCTATCAATTTCTGCACTGCTATATGCAATATCTGCATCTTCTACTCCTGTAGCGGTACGTACATCATGATCAGCCTGATGTCGTCCACTGCTGGACATAGGCCTCCCCAATAGCACGCCACTGAGCTCGATGTTCAGCTCTTCTCATCCAACCACTGCCAGCCTTACGGATATCGTCAGTCCACCTAGCTGGAGGGCGCCCTACACTACGTTTGCCTATATACCTCTCGTTTTTACTTATTTACTCTTTCGTATACAACATAAAAATATACAGCAAAGTTTGAGATTTAATGTACAATGGGCGGTCTGATCTCAAAATGCGATTTCTTACAGATAACCTTTGGATAAAGCCTAAAGATTAGGATTCGGAAAATATGGTCGTCAAGTGTTCAACAATACATTACTTTAAGCCTTTTCAAATATATAAATTACGGTTTACTTACGTGACTTATCGAATTAGCTCGATTAATTTCGAGCCACGCTCGAAACTCTAAGCTATAAATAATGTCTTTTTTCGCTAAGGAATCTACACAATTTAGGGCTGATTTTTTAATGGTTAGATAAAAGTTACCTGGAGAATAATTATGATGCTGTCGCGTCAGAATGTTTGTATAAGACAGTGACAGCAACAATTTTATTCCTCAGACAACATTTATATGACTATTGAAAAATCAGCTCTTAGTATACTAATAGTTACCTCTCGGTTTTAAATCAATCTTTATTTTCTTGAATAACTTAGTTTTTTGTGGTTTTTTCACGGTCTCTGTCTGTTTTAGTAGTCTTACACCCGGTTTCTAAAAGGCTTGTCAACGCTAAAATTAACTAATCTCCTGTTAAATCTCTTGTCAAGTCATCTGATTGGTTGTCGATAATTCAGTCAACCAATCAGATGACTTGACAAGAGATTAAATTGATTTTAACATTGATCTGCCTGCCGAACCGGGTGTTACACCCGGTTTCCGTTAGTCTAGTCTTAGTATTTGTCCGGGTATCTGACACCCATTTAAAGGATAGCGGTGGCACAAAATGTAATTCTGTTCATCCATCACATCATCAGCCTATAAGTGCCCACTGCTGAGCAAAGGCCTCTTCTCACACGGTGATGGTTTTAAGTATTAACCACAACGCTTGCTAAAGACGGAATGGCGATTTGAAACTTCAAATTAGAAATTATAAGTCCAGGTTTCCTCACGATGTTTTCCTTCACCGTATGTCAGTGGTGTCTAAATAATCATAGAAAGTACATATAACTCGGAAAAAGTCACATTGGTACCTGCCAGGTTTCGAAACCTCATGCATGAGAAGTGGGCGCAACGACTCCATTCTCCCATTATTAAAAGTTTTATAAATGCATGTTAAATAAATTTTATCTTTTCGAATCGGACAAGCTTTTTGTAATACGTTTTAATCCCAACAAATATTATAAATGCGAAAGTAAACTCTGTCTGTCTGTCCTTTCTGCACTCCTAAACGACTGAACCGATTTCTGTAAAATTTGGTACAGACATAGTTTGGAACTCGAGAAAGGACATAGGATAGTTTTTTAACCAACAATCTCCAAGAGTCACGATTCCACGCGAACAAAGTCGCGGGCAAAAGCTAGTTAAAATATAAGTAGTTTTAATTAGATATAAGTTTTTCACGTAAGTCTTGTAAATACATTATTATGAAATAAATATAATTAGTTGTTAATTTGTAATTTATGTGTTATTTTAACGTACCTACCTACCCTTTTTCGCCTTATTGGATACTAACTACTCTCACGCGGTTTCACCCGCTGCTCGGCTCCCTTTGATTGTAGCGTAGCTATAGCCTATAGCACTCAGGAACATTGTAGCTACCTATCAGTGAAAGAATTTTGAAAATCCGGCCAGCGGTTCCAAAGATTACCCCTTACATACAAACTTACAAATTTAACCTCTTTATAATATTAGTATAGAAGTATAGATATGCGTCACAATATATTTATCATCAAAGTTTGAATCCCCAAAAGGTCGGCAAAGCAATCGTAACTCCTCAGATTTAGCGGGTGTCCATGGGCAACGCTGATTGCTTACCATCAGGTAGTCCGTATCGTTTGCTGACCTATGACATAAAAAAAAATTAAGTCTGGAGATCCTTCGGCGCGAATAGCCGAATTGATACAACGGCCTCGCAGAACACCGACGTGAAACAACTACAGCGTTGTTTATCATTTATCATTAATGTACTTACCATATCAATAGGATCAATCCTTCTGATGCCTATCCCTCCCTAAATCCGCAGACCTCTAGCCTAAGGTAAGGTGAGAGGTAGTGACATTCTCTTACTGGCTCAAAACCCCTGTTCCTTCTCAGCAGAAGGAACAGGGGTTTTTAGCCCTTGGGTTTTTAACCGCGGCCTCGGCCCGGAGCAGTCTCTGGGCCGAGGCCGCGGTACAGCGCTCACCCCGCAACCCCGGCTGAACATCAGCCAAGTAGAGCCTCGTCTGTGGTGGTCTATTGGCTCTTTGAGGCGCGCGCGGAACGCTACGCGCCATTCGCTCGGGTCTGATCCTGATCGAGCGGTGAGCTCCTTTAGCGGTGGCCGGAGATCTTCGTTCGACTTCCGACGTCCGGAGTGCCACCTCTACCAGATACGGCGGCTGGGGCGTGAGAAGGATAATTCCTTTGCGAGCATCACTACTTCGCGGCAAGAGGAGACGGCTTCCCAATTCCACTCGCTCCGCACCACAGCCTCGACCAAGGCTGGACGTGAAAAGTCGCCGCCAAAATTACGTTGGTAACTATTTCTTGAGAATGTCATATTAATGTCCCTGATAAGCGTGATCAAACTATCGAACAAACCCATCAGCTTTATAATATTAGGTTGTATATACATAGGTACAGATTTAATCTATATTTCTATACTAATATTATAAAGAGCTAAAATTTGTAAGTTTGTATGTAGGGGGTAATCTTTGGAACCGCTGGTCGGATTGCCAAAATTCTTTCACTGATAGATAGCTACAATGTTCCTGAGTGCTATACTTAGGCAATAAAACATCACGCTACAGTCAAATGGAGCCACGCAGAACAAAACGCGTGAGAGTAGCTAGTAGGTAATACATAAGTACTGAAAACACTCAGTTAAAGATAAGATTAGAAGCACCTAATTACTGGAACGATCTTCGTAAACCAACCGTGTCACGTTGTCATAGCAACGGATTTGTTATTTCAATAATTTCCAACTGTATAAATAGAAGGAAGGTTTTTTTGTTATTATTATTAGTATAGTTGATAGCTTGTTAAAATGAGCGGCGACGTGATGTTTGATGCGCCTAGAAAACACAATGTCTCCAAGATGAGGGTCCACGATTATTTGTATGGTAAGTTTTTTACTTCTTACTTGTTTATTAGGTACCTAATTACATTACACTGTTAAAAGCTAGCGACAGGCTTCGGCTTCTCAGCCGGGGTTGCGGGGTAAGCGCAATGAGGCACCGCGACCTCGGCCCAGAGCAGGAGAAGGAACAGGGGGTTTTTAGCCAGTAAGAGTCTGACACTCTTTGAGAAGCCATTTGATGATTTTCCCCTTACAAAAAAAAAATGCTTCGGCTTCGCACGGTTGGTGCGGCGGCTGGGCAACTGGCTGCAATGCAACGTGTCGCGCGTTCAACGGGCGGAACAACTCTTTGTGTGACTCACAAATTGTTGTTCCGGGTCTGGGTGTCATGTGTATGTGAAATTGTATGTTTGTAACCGCACCCACGACACAGGAGAAAATCCTAGTGTGGGGCAACGTTTTACAAAAAAATGAAAAAAATAACTTTGCACGGGTGCTACAGAATTACTAAATAGTAAATTTCTCCACTTATATGTAGGTACATATATAAACTTACGACTCCACTCTATCTACCTATTAAAAGCACAGCACCAAAATCCGTTGCGTAGTTTTAATATAAGTAAAGAGATATACGGAAAGCAAATATAGAGATACTTATCCCTATATTTGCTTTTTAAGGACAGAGTAAGCGACTTTCCTTAATACTATGTAGTGACTGGCAGTCCGCTCTTGATCAACGGAAGTCCAACTTCATCATCAGCCTATACGTGCCCACTGCTAAGCAAAGGCCTCTTCTCAAACGGAGGTTAGAGCACTATCACCCCGCTTCCTCAATGCGGGTTGGCGATTTCAAACTTATAATTAGAAATTACAAGTCCAGGTTTCCTCACGATGTTTTCCTTCACCGTATGTCAGTGGTGTCTAAATAATCATAGAAAGTACATATAACTCGGAAAATGTCACATTGGTACTTGTCAGGTTTCGAACCCACACACCCGCCACCACGACATCATTCGTCATATCATAAGTCCAACTTACTACCTAGCTATACGACGATGGGGTTCATTCATGTTCCCAACATTCCCCTCATACTCGAAAATTTCTTTCATAAGAACCTTATTCTGAAAGTAACAAACACAACGAAAAAAAAATGGCAAAACACACAACAGCACTCATTCTCGAAAATTGCGCTGGATAATGCGCAATTGAATTGTATTACCATTTTTAAATCATAGAAGAACTAGCTTTCGCAGTCTATGTGGTAATTCAGGATATTGCCTATTAGATCTACATCCACAGACGAGGCCCTATAGGACTGATGTTCAGCCTAGGCCGCAGTGCCTCATTGCGCTTACCCCGCAACCCCAGCTGAACATCAGCCCTTTAGGGCCCTGTCTGTGGTGGTCTATTGGCTTTTTGAGGCGCGCGCGGAACGCTACGCGCCGTACGCTCGGGTCTAGTTCTTGATACCCTTACTGGCCGTCCGCAGACTCGCGCTTACGGTAACCGAAGATCGTTTCTCGATTGGCGACGCCCGGAGTGTCGCCTATTGCGGTGATTGGTCCCTCACGGGCACTGCCTCTTTGCGAGCGTAACTGCTTTACAGAAAGAGGAGACGGCTTCCGGCGACCATGGTCTCGACTAAGGCCGGGCGTCGCCACCAAAAGACCTTTGCTCAGCAGTAGGCCTTTATAGGCTGATAATGATGATAATTCCATTACTATAATTGCAATTAAGTCAAGAAGTAAAAACAGACGTATTGCATTCTGCAGTTCTAGAATGTGTATAACAAAAAATTGCGTTTATCAACAGATTCGGCCTTCATCGTTTCGGGGGCGCGGGACTACGCGCGTACCTCATTCAAAGCAGCCATGGCTTCCGCTCAACTAGTAAGTATGGTTATCAAAGAACAGTTATACCTACCTTCGTGCTACACCTTTCATTCCGAACCAATACGACCTTCACACCATCAAGAATAATGTGTACTCCTTCTTAAAAGGCCGGCAATGCGCCTGTAACTCCTCTGGTGTTGCATGTGTCCATGGTTGATCACTTACCATCAGGTGATTTTTTTTTGTGAGGGGAAAATCATTAAATGACTTCTCCCGCCCATGGTCGGGCGGGAGGGAGTGTCAGACTCTTACTGACTAAAAACCCCCTGTTCCTTCTCCTGCTCTGGGCCGAGGTCGCAGTGCCTCATTGCGCTTACCCCGCAACCCCGGCTGAACATCATCCCTATAGTGCCCCGTCTGTGGTGGTCTATTGGCTCTTTAAGGCGCGCGCGGAACGCAACGCGCCGTACACTCGGGTCTGGTTCTGGTCGTGCGGCGACCTACCTTTACTCGCCGACCGCAGACCCGCGCTATCATCAGCTGATCGGTCTGCACGCTTGCCTGCATTTCATAAAAAAAAATCCCTAAAAGAGTCATCAAAGAATATGTCTTTATCTTTGAACAGTAGAAAGAATATGGTGGTCTTCTTGCCCCACCCACGTCTTTCGACGATTTACGCCCTAAAAAATAAAAAACGTTTTTTAATTGAAGGTTTCTTCGTTTCAGAGTTTACAGCCAATATACAGCAGTATGTTTTCAGAGCTAAGCTTGCGACCAAGGTTGAAAGTTGGTAAGTCTTATGGTACCTACGTTTACACGCTTTCTGAGACTTGGCAAACGTTTACAAGCTCCAATCCCTTATACATCGCCAACGTGTTATTTTTTTTATGTAAATACTTCGCAAACGCTTGTCACAAATTTCCTTTGACCGGTGTCCGAACACTGGGTCTGATCGCCGACAAGCTCTTGCAAGCTCATGCAAGCCACGCCAAACACACTGTTCACACCCTTGGAGCTTGTGCACGTTTGCCAAGTCTCGGCAAGCGTTTAAACGTACCATTAAACAATATTCATAGCACTAGATACCCGCGGCTCGTCTCCTATTGGTCGTAGCGTGATATTTTATGGCCTATAGCCTTCCTCGATAAATGGATTAACGAATACAAAAATGTTTGATAGCCCATTTTCTTGAAGATGCAAATAGGTTAAACAATAGATTTAAGTGGAAGAGCCATGAGTCAGCACGAATGGGCCTACTCTACTGGAGTGATACCCTCACAGAAAACCGGCGTAAAACCATCACATCGTTGTGTTTCGCCGTGTGATTGAGTAAGGTTACCGGAGGCCCAATCCGTTTTCCTCTCCTCCAATTCGTCCCCAATCTCTAACCTCCCGAAAGCCTAAAACGCCGGCAACGCACTCGTAACTCATTTGGCGTTACGGGTATCCTTGGACGGTACCATTGCTTACTGTCAGGTAATCCGTCCGCTGGCTCCTTCTTCACGCCACGACCAATAGGAACCTCATCATCATCAACCTATAAGTGCCCACTGCTGAGCAAAGGCCTCTTCTCATACGGAGAAGGTTAGAGCATTAATCACCACGCTTGCTCAATGCAGGTTGGCGATTTCAAACTTATAATTAGAAATTATAAGTCCAGGTTTCCTCACGATGTTTACCTTCACCGTATGTCAGTGGTGTCTAGATAATCATAGAAAGTACATATAACTCGGAAAAAGTCACATTAGTACTTGCCAGGTTTCGAACCCACACCCTCATGCATGAGAAGCGGGCTCCTTAACCTCCGGGCCACAACGACATCAATAGGAACCTAGTAGCGGATGAATCATTATTAATATGACAATTTCTGGTCTTCAACAGTTTACTATCCAAACTGTCGGTTGCCGACACACATCGACAGATCGTACAGCGCTTACTTGAAACGCGTGAAGGAAGGAAACAGCCTGCCTACACCTGAATTTTGTGGCAAGGATTCTTACAAATATACTGCTGTGTAAGTATATTCAATAACCCAGCCCTTTTTTACTACAGAATCAAGCGTGGACAATGTAGAAAATAGGCCGGGTCTTCTCACTTCTAGTAATATACTTTTACAAAAGAAAAATTAGAAGACCGTCACTCCCAGACCCAAAACATTAAATGGATATTATCAATATAAAACTCCCTCTTCAATCACTCTATCTAATAAATCCGTTGCGTATTTTTAAAGATTGAAGCGTTCATAGGGATATAGAGACAGAGTAAGCGACTTTGTTTTATACTATACGTAGTAATAATTTTATTTAAGCCCGAAACGCGTGATGGCTGTCCACACGACGAGCCCAGATTTTCGTCCGAACACGCCGAATTTCCCGCCTTTGGTTCATAAAAAACCGAGAAACAGAGCCACCCAGAGCATCTACCGGTAATTATAAGAAATACCTTGCATAAGTCATATTTATTAAGAGCTGATTTTAAGAGCTGATAATATCTTCTGATTTATTTCGTTGCGGGATCCAAGACAGTCATTCATGTCCCTGGGACGCGCCGGACTTCAGTGTTTGGGTGCTTTCGAAGTTGTATCCAAAGGAGTTACGAGTGCGTCCGGCCTTTTAGGGATAAGGGTTTCGGATATTGAAGGATTGTGAAGGGATGGGGGAGAGGAGCGGAAGGGATTGGTCCTCCGGCAACCTCACTCACACGGCGAAACGCCACGCTGTGGGTGTTTTACACCGCTTTTCTTTGAGGCCGTGGTATCACTCCAGTTGTGACCCATTCGTGCCGAAACTTGGCGCTAATATTGACACTTATAAATAAACTGTATGATGAAAAGGTCCTATTTCCAGGGAATCTTCCGCTCAGACGATACCATGGCAACCTGACGGGAAGGCAGCTCAACAATGCAAAAATACACCAGAAGTTATGTACCTCGATAATCTAGAATGGGGTGAGTTGATAGAATCAGAAGTCAATCCTTTTCATCATCATATCATCAGCCTATAAGTGACCACTGCTGAGCAAAGGCCTCTTCACACACGGAGAACGTTTTAGCGTTATTCACTAAGCTTGGTCAAGGCAGGCGATTTCAAAATTGTAATTGGAATAATAGGTCTTTACCTATGAAATTGTCGTTTCGCATGAACGAATTTTTTGATTTGAAATGCGATGAAAATGTAACACTAATCAATAAACAAATGACTACTTTTGGAAAAAGAATCCCATGTTTTTAAAACAAAATTAATTAGCCTTAGCCTAACAAAAACTATTTTGATTTGAAATGGCCAGTACTGCAGTAACGGCAATTTCATAGGTAAAGACCTATTATTATAAGTCTTGGTATCTTCACGGTTTTTTCCTCCATCGTGTGTCAGTGGTGTCTAAATAGACATAGAAAAATTCGCATTGGTACTTGCCAGATTTCAAAGAACGCTCATTTTAAAGAAGCCTTAACTTTAGGGCCACACAGAATTCTTTCTTTAAAAGCATCTCTCGGGTCAAGCTCTTTTAAAAGCCAATATTTGGAGTTATTTTCAAAAATTGTGACCATTGTAATGTTGATAGTTGCCTCAGCTGAAGTGCCCTTTTTTTGTTTAGTAATGGGCAGGCGTTTGGCCGCTATCACGCCTGGTGGTAAGCGTTGATGCGACCTACGATAAAGCACGCCTACTCATAAGCAACCTATTCACTCGGACCTTGAAGACACCCAGGTTATGCTTCATGTAAAAACCTTTATTTTTGTTTCCCATATCCTCAGGACCTGGTATGCCATACCGTGTTGGAGATCTGCCAGCTGACTTTTACACCACTGCGATCATAAACAAGTGAGGCATTTTTCATATAATTATACTGCACGATATTAAAAGACTGCACGGTTGGTGCGGTGGCTGGGCAACTGGCTGCCGCGCAACGAGTCGCGGGTCCCGCACGGAACAACTCTTTTTGTGATCCACAAATTATTGTTCCGGGTCTGGGTGTGTTGTGTATGTAAAATTGTATGTTTGTAAACGCACCTACGACATAGGACAACATCCTAGTGTAGGGCAACGTTTAAAAAACAAAAACAAATATCAGCTAGCCAGCTGGACTGAATATAGAGAGGCTGAATTGGAGACGATTGAAGAATGCCTTTGCCAAGTGGCAAATTTAATGCAAATACGCAAGTTAATGCAAGCCGAGAAAAAGTACTGTGATACACTAAAAATTATCATGGAAAATGGCACTGATGAAATGAAAAGGGCTTCATTTAATGACTAAACCCCACGGAGTAAGAAGAAACTTTGTTCTTACTCCGTGCTAAACCCCTAAATCATCCAAAATATGCAATAATAAAAATTAGCAGGTAGATAAGTTTTTGACATTTTTATAACAAAAGTTTGCTTCTGCAAAACTCTGTACGGTAGACTGTGTTCTTGACATTATTGAATTATTGAAACTAGAGAAGCAAGTGCGTAGGTTTTTAATGGCATAGGCCGATAAACTAGCACACAGATTCCCTGATGGTAAGCAATCGGCGTCGTCCAAAGGTACACCAAACTCTGGAGGGCAAAACGGTATCGGCCATGTTGACTACATCTACAAGTGCTGCCGGCCTTTTGGGCTTAATGGGCATATCTGTAACTTCTATAATACTTCAAAACACAATGATTTTGTAGTATGACGTCGACTTCCTGCAAGGCATTTCTGTCGAACCGACCCATTCGTACTGAAGCAAATTTCTTATAAAACAGCCATTTTTTTATCTCACAAAACTGCCCATAATCCAACAAGACTTGGTCATTAGGATGCGTCATGCCCGTGCCTGGATGGAGCTGGTGGAATGCGGGCAGTTTCCCAGCTGGATTAAGAATAGAGATACTATCATTAGCGACGTCGTTATGAAGGATTGGCTGTTTAGACAGGGTGTGAGTATTTGAAAGTTTATTATTATTGTGTGTATGTGATAGGTCACCACATGAAGATTACCTGGAACACCCGCAACGGTAGACGAGAACGTTGCCGCTCTTTAATGGATTAGGGTTTCGGAGATTTAGGGATTAGGGATTGAGGAGGGTTGGGGTAAGGGGTAGGGGAAGAATATTAACGGCTCGAAAAAAATTATTTATTTTAGTGAATAGACCATTATACAGCACATTTACACGTCAAAATTATATGTAAAAAAAAACTAGATGAAGTCGGCATTTTCCATCTGACTACACTGAGAAGAAATGCCGAAACAAACTCAGAGGTCAGTCTCTTTTAAAGTCTAAACAATGTAAAAATAACATAATGTGAGAGAACCGTGCAAGTTCATTCTGTAGTAGTCTTTTGAGGAAAGAACCACACCAGTTTAAGTGGGCCCGTTCTAAAGAAAGGCACACAAGTGTCGGAATGTGTTATCGGAATCGGTCTAACCGTTTACACGTGATAACATGGCGTAGAGTTAAGTAAAATCAAGAATTTTTGAACACTCGTCCACTTTCCCGCACTGTTTATCACTCTCGACCGTCGCAAGGATCAGGATATCACAACGAAACTACGTCACAAGTTATGTATATATTCATTCATTCATTCAATACAAAATAAAATTTTACTCTTTGCTAACCTAATCAACTCACGGAGAATCTCGACACTGCGATTCAGAAAGAGTCTTATCGAACTCTTTTCAACAATTTTTCTTTACACATATTTTGTCTAAATATCTAGGAAATAGATGAGCTGCAGGACATACGACTGGAACTACTTCACCGTCTCCAGTCAGAACAGCGAGAGAAACAGACTAATCGCAATAGCCTGAAGCTGGCCAAGCTCTGGGCTTCCAAGAAACAGGAGATGGAGAGGAAGGTCACTCACATACGGAAGACCAGGGATCGAGGTACGGTACGCTATATTTTTTTTGTTGTGATAGTACGGAAAACGAGCAGACGGATTACCTGATGGTAAGCAATCAACTTAGTAGTTACGAGTGTGTTTCCGGCCTCTTGTAGATTAGGGTTTTGAAGATGAGATTTAGGGATTGGGGGATGGAAAGGATGGGGCATCCGGTAACCTCACTCACACGGCGAAACACAGCGCTGTGGTTGTTTCACGCCTGTGTTTTGTGAGGCCGTGGTATGCCTCCGGTCGAGCCGACCCATTCGTGCCGAAGCATGGCTCTCCCACACTTAGAGTGGACAGTGCACTTAGAATGTATATGTGGAAAATGTTTCCCAATTCCTCCGCAGTTCCTAAATCTCCAAATGCCTAATCCCTAAAAGGTAGGCAACGCACTCGTAACTCCTCCGTTACGGGTGTCCATGGACGGCGCTGGTTGCTTATCATCAGGTAATCCATCTGCTCGTTTGCTGACCTATTACATAAAAAAATCTCTTCACAGAACTCCGCAAGCTAACAGCCCTTCATGAAGGCGGGGGTCGTGCTGGCCTGGTCGCACGATTGAAGGCCTCCCGAGGATCTGGAAGCGTGACGCATGCCTCTAGAGACCCGACATCAGACCTCCACGCGCCTCTCGCCAGACATGGCTACCAGGCGCGCAGAAGACATGCAGAGATCATCTACGACCCTAGCTTACTGTGTAAGTATATTTTCATGATGGGTGAAGAATCCTTGACGCATACCCAGACTAAAAGACTACATATTTGATATATGATAACAGTGATTCTAAGGATCTAGCATCTATCTATCATCACGCCATTTATCTAAGAGGCAGTGGTATCACTTCGGTCCAGCCGGCCCATTTGTACCGAAGCATGGCTCTCCCACACTTGAGAAGTCCATAGTTTCAGAGTGCGGGGATGATGCTGATGATGGTAATTATCTTGTGGTATGTTTAATGGTCTTACCGTTTTTCAGCTCTGGAAGACCACAACGAGCTGGCAGCACCCCCACCATGGTTAGAGTCCTGCGGCCAGGACCTCACCAAGTCCTGCTCCGGCCACCTCCTTCCAAGGAATCCCACCGTGCTCTGCGAACGGCAGACCAAGTGGAGCGAGCAGTTCTTAGAGAACCTTCATAATGATCTGAAGAGTAAGTTTATTGAACTTTCCCCGTTCGTAATAGTTCGGCAAACGAGCAGACTGATTATCTGATGGTAAGCAATAAGCGCCGCCCATGGACACCCCAATGGTTTAGTTAGTTTAGTTACAAGTGCGTTGCCGACATTTTAAGGATTAGGGATTTGGAGACTCAGGGATTGAGGAGGGATTGGAGGAGGGGAAGGATTGGGCCTCCGGTAACCCCACTTACACGTCGAAAAAACAACGCTGTGGTTGTTTGACGCCGTTTTCTGTGAGGCCGTGGTATCACTCCGGTCTAGCCGGCCCATTCGTGCCGAAGCATGGCTTTCCCACACTTCGTTATGTTACCGAAGATCCATTATATCCTCTCCCCCAATTCCTAAATATCCGAAAGTCTTATCCCCAAAATCCGGGCGACGACGCTCTCGTAATTTATCTGATGTTGCGAATACCCCCCGGCGATGATTACTTACCGTCATTTGCGACCCTGCATGATATTTGACACAAAAAATTATGACATAAGTAGACATCCAAACTAATCCGAATCCAAGCTAATTAGGTATAATATACTTAAATGCCAAAGTAACTCTGTCTTTTCTTCGCGCCTGAACTACTGAAGCTATTTGTGTAAAATTTGGTACCATGAGATAGTTTGGAACTCCTTAAAGGACATAGGATAGTTTTTAAACAAAAAATCTGCAGGAAGTCACTATTCCACGCGTACAAAGTCGCGCGCAAGAGCTAGTTCATAAATAAGAGACTGATCTCTTAATGGAGAGATGGTCTACAAGTCAAATGACGTCAGAAATTTGGTCGAGAGACCAGTTGATAGTCAGTTTGACTAATTGTACCAATTGGACACGTTCCCAATTAAAAATGTCCATTACAGAAGCACGTCTAGGGGCAGCAAACACGACGGCAGGCCCGCTACACGTGTTGAAATCACGCAAGGAGCCGGTCGTGATCAGGCCCAGGACACCTGAGATCGAATGCTTGGATGACTACGAGGAGTCAGCACATCAGGCCGCACTATTGCTGCAAAGGATTATCAGGGGCAGAGCTGTGCAGAATTTGGTGAGGAATTGTCAGATTAAAGTCTTTATCTGAGTTTCAAAAGTACTTTCTATGATTATTTAGACAACACTGACATACGGAGAAGGTAAACATCGTGAGGAAACCTGGACTTATAATTTCTAATTA
Source organism: Spodoptera exigua (assembly GCA_902829305.4). NCBI lineage: Eukaryota > Metazoa > Arthropoda > Insecta > Lepidoptera > Noctuidae > Spodoptera > Spodoptera exigua. Next base: position 2,679,799 of record LR824630.2, on the reverse strand, counting down.
TAAGTTTGAGATCGCCAACCCGCATTAAGCAAGCGTGGTGATTAATGCTCAAACCTTCTCCTTGTGAGAAGAGGCCTTTGCTCAGTAGTGGGCACTTATAGGCTGGTGATGATGATCTGAGTTTCAGAAGTAGTTTTTTATTACTGTTATTACATGGAATTTTAGAACAGCACAGAATAGAACGAAATAATAATAAAGTCTGGGAGAGCCAAGCTTCGGCACGAATGGGTCGGCTGGACGAAGTGATGACACAGAATACCGGCGTTAATCAACCACACCATTGTGTTTCGCTGTGTGAGTGAGGTTACCGGAGGCCCAATCCGTACCTCTCCTTCCATCCCTTCTCAATACTTAAATATCCGTAACCCTTATCCCCGAAAGGCCGTCAACGCGTGTAGCGAGTGTCCATGGGCGGTGCCGATTGGTATTCCGTCTGCTCGGTTGCCGAAGTATGCTATAAAAAAGTATAGATCGGGATACGGAATCTTACGGCGTCAAACAACGCTTGGCTTTTGTTCACCGTGTAAATAAGGTTACTGGAAACTTCAAACCACCCCATTCTCAATTCCCAAATATCCTTCAAACCCTACTAAGCCACAAAACACGGTAACGCACTTGTAGTAACTCCTTTGGTATTAAAAGACGTAAAAAATAATAATATTAAAATGGAAGCCAACTGGCAGCGGGATCATGGTCCAAGCTACCGTTGGTTAGGTCTTCAGAGACAGAAATCTCCTCACAATACGGTTTTTTTTTGTGAGGGGAAAATCATCAAATTACTTCTCCCGCTCAGGGCCGGGCAGGAGGGAGTGTCAGACTCTTACTGACTAAAAACCCCCCTGTTCCTTCTCCTGCTCTGTGCCGAGGTCGCGGTACCTCATTGCGCTTACCCCGCAACCCCGGCTGAACATCAGCACTTTAGGGCCCCGTCTGTGGTGGTCGAATGGCTCTTTGAGGCGCGCGCGGAACGCTACGCGCCGTACGCTCGGGCCTGGTTCTGGTCGGGCGGCGAGCTTCCCTTACTCGCCGACCGCAGGCCCGTGCTTACGGTGGCCGGAGATCGTCCCTCGATCCCCGACGCCCGTAGTGTCGCCAGATGCGGCTGCTGGGGCGTGAGGAGGAGGATTGCTCCCTCACGCGGGCCGCCTCTCTCTTTGCGAGCATGACCGCTTCACAAAAGGAGGAGACGGCGTCCCAGTTCCTCTCACTCCGCACCATGGCCTCGACTAAGGCCGGGCGCGAGAGGTCGCCGCCGCCGATCACTTCCCTGAGGATACGGCGGTGCTCAGCCCAGGCAGGGCATACCGCTACCGTATGCTCCACCGTATCCTCTAGGTGGTCCTCACAATGACGACACTCGGGCGTTTCCTCCCGCTGAATCCGAAACAGGAACCTACCGAAGCTGTCGTGCCCAGTAAGCACCTGCGTCAGACGGAAGGTGAGGACGCCGTGGCGTCTCTCAAGCCACTCCTCAAAGAGGGGTCTTACCGCTGCTATGGTAGCGTGCCCGCTCACAATACGGTGCCGTTTCAAGCAGGACTGCCTTCCTGTATGAGGCCCTTAATCCATCCTTCTAACGGCAGCCTCTTAAGGTGATTGGCTTTTGGAGACTAACTCATTTGCACACACAACTATCGGCATATTAGTTGAGTAAATTAATATGTATATATTAAAAACTAACCCGTTTTGGCTATTAAAACCCGGCCACAGCACTGTCACGGCACTGCTCAAAGTAACCGATGACATACGCTGGGCCATGGACAACAAGTCACTTAAGTACTGTTCTTGTGCTGTTGGACTTCAGTTCTGCCTTCAACTCTGTGAATTTTGACATACTGTTGGGGGTCCTGAAGGCCAATAATTTTTCTGTTTCCTCTTTAGCCTGGTTTGAGTCTTATCTTCGGGGTCGCCGTCAGCGGGTCCGCCTCGAGGAAACCTTATCCGATTGGTGCGACCTTGCGACCGGGGTCCCTCAGGGTGGCGTCCTCTCTCCTCTGCTTTTCTCCATCTTTATCAATACCGTTGCCAGGGTCATTTCTTCTAATTACCATCTCTATGCGGACGATTTGCAGCTGTACCGTCACTTCGGCATGTCTGAAGCTCATTCTGCTATCGATGCCATGAATCATGACTTGGATGGTGTTGCTGAGTGGGCCAGATCTTTTGGCCTGCAAATCAATCCTCTCAAGTCTCAGGCCATGATCATCGGTAGCAGATATTATCGTAACACTTTCGACGTCTCTGGCCTCGGTCCATTGCGGTTGAATGGTGCAGCGATTCCATTTACCGATAGTGCTAAAAACTTAGGTGTACTCATTGACTCGAATTTATCGTGGGATGCCCAGGTGAATGAAGTCAGTCGGAAGGTTCATTTTTCTATTCATTCGCTGAGGCGCCTCCAGACCCTGCTGCCTGTGAAAATAAAGATTTACCTTGTCCAAGCGCTGATCATGCCTCTGATGGACTATGCAGATGCTTGCTATCTTGATGCCACTGAGGAGCTATTAAATAAACTTGAGCGATTGCAAAATCTATGTATCCGCTTTGTATTCGGTCTTAAGAAGTATGATCATGTCTCCGAATTCCGCAATAGGCTCAAGTGGCTCCCTATCCGTCTTCGCAGGAACACTCGCATTTTATGTCTCCTCTACAATTCCCTCTACAATCCAACTTATCCCGCTTACCCCCGTGACCGTTTCTCCTTGGTGAGTCCTCCTGAAGTCCTAACTCGTTCTCATCTCAAGTCCAACCTTAAAATCGTGCCTCATAATACCGACTTCTTCTCCTATTCTTTCACCGTTTATTCTGTGAGACTATGGAATTCTCTCCCGCCTAACATTCGTGACGCTAAATCGCTCGCTCTCTTCAAAAAACTAATTAAGGACCATTACCTTTCTTCATGAGTACTTACAGATACGTTTATTTATATGTGTATCTTATTTTTTGTTATTATTATATATTAAGTATTTATATTATATATATATATATATTATATCATATATATATATATAAGAACTAACGATAACAAATAGGTAATATATATATATATATAAAGTGAAAAAAAAAGAACTAACAAAACTAAAAAAAAAGAAAAAAAAAGTAAAAAAATATATATTACCTATTTGTTATCGTTAGTTAACAAATACTACCGATAACAAATAGGTAATATATATTTTTTTACTTTTTTTTCTTTTTTTTAGTTTTGTTAGTTCTTTTTTTTTCACTTTTGTAACACACTGTGTCTGTTTTAATTACATTTCCTGTCTCAGGTTTACTGGAAGAAATTCCAACAGGAATAAGTAGCACCTATGTACTCTTATTTTTTTATGTATTTTCCTCTGTGCTGTTTGTGTGTACATAAATTATTAAATAAATAAATAACAAATAAGGGTTGATCGTAGAAGGATTGTATGTATTTTTGTATGTTGTATCGTAAAAAATGTTTGTCTTAAAATAAAAAATAAAATTTAGGGTTGAGCTATCCCTAATATTAAGTGGCTGAAAAAAAGATGTTGACCGATTCTCATAGATACCGGATAAGCGCAATTTTTTATCAAAATCTGGCAAGCCGTTTCGGAGGAGTAGGTATGGCAACGAAAAATGTGACACGAGAATTTTATATGTTACATTATATTCGGGCAGATGTACGAAGGTCGCACCCGTGCTGCGGAATTGACTGAAGAGTTGAAAACCACGCATGGTCTTCAGAAGGAAGATAAAATCAGGATAGCTAACGAGGAACTGAAAGCCAGGGAGTTCAATGCTAGGAGGACGGAAACAGAACTCAGGGTAGGTTTTCTTGACTTATTTTTTTTCCAAAACGTTGCCCCATATTAGGATTTTCTCCTGTGTCGTGGCTGCATTTACATACATACAATTTCACCTACACATCACCTAGACCCGGAACAAAAATTTCTGGATCGCACAAACAGTTGTTCCGTGCGGGAATCGAACTTGCGGCACGTTTTATTAGTATTGGAAGCAACCGCCAATTATCTCCGAAGTTTTTTTTTTTGGATTCCGTATAGTATTCTGATTACGTTTTACTTAGACTCTTACTGTCTGTCCATCCGTTTATCTGTCCTAGGACTGTATGTCACGAAGCAATCATAGACAGTTAAAATTTGAACAGATTGTCTATTTCTTTTGGCAAAAACAAATTATTTAAGGGAGTTGGAATACAAAAAAAAAAAAACTTATTTTGTACGAAAACTTTTGTGCTCAAGTCAGACGCGAAATTTGCCGGCTTTCTCCAAGAGTGGCAATCTGCCGAGAACTGCAGAGTCTGTGTTTCCTAAAGAGTAAATCTGGTTGTTTTGATGATGTTGATGAGATAAATTTTTGTTAAAGTGTGAGAGAGCCATGCTTCGACACGAATGGGTCGGCTCGACCGGAGTAATTCCACGGCCTCACAGAGAACCGGCGTGAAATAACTACAGTGTTTTATTCCGCCGTGGGAGTGAGATTACCGGAGGTCTAATCCTTCCCAAATTCCTAAAAGGTCGGTAACGCACTCGTAACTCCTTTGTTGTTGTGGGTCTCCATGGGTGGCGCTGAATGCTTACCATCAGGTAATCCGGATGTTCATATAAAAATAAACTGGTTTCCATTAACAGGAAGACACCATATCGGCACTGGTGGACGAGCTCTGCGGTGGTGCAGTGTCTGCTGCTCTAGACTTCTTGGAGAAGGAGCTCCGAAGACTCAAGGAAGAGAGGAGACAGCATGCCTTCCTGATAATTGCTTGTGAGTTAATGGTTGCAGACGAGCAGACGGATCACCTGATGGTAAGCAAACAGCGTCGCGACTTATACACGCAACTCCAGAGGATTTACATTGGCGGTCTTTTGGGAGTAAGTAATATGGGATTTTGGGATAGCGGCGTCGTGGTGGTATAGAGGTTAAGGCGCCCGCTTAACATGCATGAGGGTGGGGGTTCGAAACCTGGCAAGTACCAATGTGACATTTGTACAGGTCCCTTTTTTTGAGGAGGGAAATTCATTAAACATCTTACCCCGCCAATGGTGGGGTGAGTGAGAGTGTCACACTCTTACTGACTAAAAACCACTCCGTTCCTTCTCCTGCTTAGTGCCAGGGCTTTCACCCACAACTCTGGCTGAAAACATTAAAACATTGTTCCCTGATAATAATAAATATAAAAAGTAGACTTTCAACTTCCGACATCTTGTTCTTCTTTCGATAGTGCGTGAAAAGACGATGCGAGAAGCAGCAGAAGCTGGTAGAAGACAGCGAGAAGAGCATCGCAGAAGGGAACACGATGAGATGTTTAAACAGGTAAGGGACCTTTCGAAACGTATACATGTTGCTAGCTGACGCAGCAGATATTGTAATGCTACATAAAAATAAAATAAAATATAGAAAGTTTGGGCCCCATTTACGGTGGTCTACTGGATCGCGGAACACTACAACACGGACGCGATAACTTGAGACTCGGCTGGAATGCGGCCCCTCTCCCGACTCCCCGCGCCGCGCCCCGCTCTCGCCATGTACGCTCAGTACCGATAGCATCTTTGTTACGAGTACGCGTCTCGGAGTTTCATTCGATATTTTTGAGAATCGTTTGTTGTTTTGTTTGGACTTTTGTTGTTTTTAGTTAAAGTTGGACGTTACTTTATCTGTTATTGTTAATTGTGTTGTTTTATTGTTAAGTTTGGACGTTGTGTTGTGTTTTAAGTTTTTTGAGACGCTTAGGCGTTCCCAAGCGCTGTCCGCCGTCTTTGTTTTAAAAAGATGGGGGGAAAGACGTTACATAGCCAAGCAAGGACACTTGCTTTAAAAGTTTTGAAATACTTTGAAGATGAAAAATCAAATAAGACGTACCTTATTCCTGTGGACAAAGCTTTGAAGAGGGCTTGTGCAGCAACGGGCATATCAAAAGCAACACTGCTAAGAATAAAAAACGAGGCGAAAAAAGTTCCGATAATTTCTCCCGACGATGACACTGTTGAACCAAGTCCAAGTACTTCTGAAGCGAGACCGATACCCAAACTATCAACCCCAGGAAAAAAAAAAAACAGAGGACAAACAAAATTGAACTTGACGGTTTTGATCTGTGTGCTCTAAGAAACATAGTCGACAGTTTTTACACAGTACGGAAAGAAATCCCAACATTGAAAAAGATTTTAGCTGTTGCAAAAGCAGATATAAATTTTCCAGGTACATATTATATTTTATTATTATTGAAATTTACAGTAATCTTCTAATATATATTCTAATTATAATTTCTAATTCTTCTAGTATTCTTAGCACCCATTTACAGTAATCTTCTAATATGTATTAATTTCGTTTCATAGGAGAAAAGACCACGCTGCGACGAATACTGGTGAACTACTTGGGCTACAAGTTTAAAAAATGTAAAAACGCACGACGAGTATTAATGCAAAAACCCGACATTGCTGCCTGGAGAGCACGCTATCTTCGAAGAAAAAAAGAAAATAGCGAACTCGGAGCGGACAAAAAACCCGTAATCTATTTAGATGAAACCTGGATACACTCGCATTATACTGTTCGTAAATGCTGGCAAAATAATAATGACGCCAGCATAAAAAGAAATGAGAATCCAGGCCAGCGGTGGATATTGGTACATGCTGGCGGTGAAAATGGGTTTGTCCCCGGTGCCGAATTACTTTATAAATGTAAAAGCAATACCGGGGACTACCATCACGAAATGAATACAAATAATTTTAAAAAGTGGTTGACCGAAAAATTAATCCCAAATTTGCAACCCAACAGTCTCGTTGTTATAGACAATGCTCCCTACCACTCTACTCAGTCAGAAAAACCGCCCGTGAGTTCATCCCTTAAAGGAGAGATGCAGAGTTGGTTAAGAAAAAACAAGATTCCATTTCAAGAAAATATGACCAAACCGGAACTTTATCATTTAATTGTTGTGAACAAACCACCAAAACTATATATAGTGGATGAACTCCTGAGGGAGCATGGACACGAAGTGTTACGGCTGCCACCCTACCATTGCGATTTGAACCCAATCGAATACATATGGAATTTAATAAAACAAAGGGTGGCAGCCAAAAATGTCAACCAATATGAAAAAGAGATAGAGGGTTTGACGAGACAGGCAATACAGTCAATAACGGCTTCCGACTGGAAAAAAGAAGTCAACCATATCGAAAGATTAGAGAAAGAATACTGGGAGAAAGACAGATTGGGCGAAATGCATCAAAGAGAATTCATAATATCCTTCGGAGGAGAAGAAACCAGCTCATCGGAGAGCGAGAGCGAAAGTGAAAATGAAGATATGATGGACGGAATAGAAGCAATAAGTTATAGTGATAATGAATAATAAATATTAAAAAAAGATGAATTTTGTTTCATTTAACTGTTTATTCAAAAACTATTAAAAATAATTTATTTTAGGCAGTGTACGATTACAAGTCCCATACCAAATTAATTACCTGTTTTTAATTTTTCCTAGATTATTATTATATTATTATTTATTTATTTTATTAATAATTATTATTTTCCCCTTCGAGAATATTTTATTTTAGTCCTAATTTTAATCTCAAGCAAATCTTAAACAAAAAAAAAATTACCGTGACGCGTCGTGGTATTTTTGCACACCGTACATTGAAAGTGACGTCATAGACGCAGGTCTCAAGTTATCGCGTCCGGGTTATACGCGCCGTACGCTCGTGTCTGGTTCTCGTCGGGCGGCGAGCTACCCTTACTCGCCGTCCGCAGACCCGCGCTTACTGTGGCCGGAGATCGTCTCTCGATCGTCGCCAACTGCGGCGACTGGGGCGTGAGAACCTTAGGATTTTCTCCTTTGTTGTGGGTGCGTTTACAAACATAGAATGGCACATACACATGACACCCAGACCCGAAACAACAATTTGTGGATGACACAAAGTGTTGTTCCGTGCAGGAATCGAACCCGCGACACGTTGCACGGGAGCCAATTCCCCAGCCACCGCACCAACCGTGCAGTCCAAGTTCATTCAGTCAACCAAGTTCCCTCACGCATTCCCAGATAAGGAGACGCTTCAGTTCCTTTCAGTCCGCACCATAGCATCGACTTACTAAAGTAGAAAATGCAACAGTAAAGAAATAATACAAAATAAAATATAATTCTTTATTTGAGACCAGAAATCCATAGGGTAGAAAACATTAGTTAATATTTTAATAATTGTTTATCAATTATTGTCATGGACAGCAGGACGCACATGTCTACTTGCCCAGTGTCTAATAAACGGGCCATCAATTTTGTCCATAAACGGGCCATCAATTTTGTCTGCCCTATAGCTAGTATACCGTTAGGACTGTCCCTCAATCGTCGCATCATGGATGCACATCGCTTGCGTATAATGGCATAAAAGTCATCTGTGCTGGCTTCTGCAACCATTTCAGATGCGCTAAACCATCGAGGCAGTCCCAAACAGCATCATTAGCGCATTATTACATTTACGGCGCGTAGCGTTCCGCGCGCGCCTCAAAGAGCCAATAGACCACCACAGTCGGGACCCTATAGGGCTGATGTTCAGCCGGGGTTGCGGGGTAAGCGCAATGAGGCACCGCGACCTCGGTCCAGAGCAGGAGAAGGAACAGGGGGGTTTTTAGTCAGTAAGAGTCTGACACTCCCTCTCGCCCGGCCCTGGGCGGGAGAAGTCATTTGATGATTTTCCCCTCACAAAAAAAAAGCGCATTATTACATTGAAATTCTAAGCATTTTGCATATACTTCACCCACAAGTTTCTTTTCTCCTTCACAGATCCTAGGAGTGACCCAAGAGACAGTGGAGGCCTATCTTCAAGAGATTATAGATGAGGGCGTGGAATTGGCCGCGGAAGTAGAAGCCACCCAAAGGGCGGAAGCCCAAGCACAGAAATACAGTGATACGCTCATTGATACTGATGATTTGTAAGTCATTTTTATTGCATCCTCATCGCTACTTGGTATAAAACAAAGTCGCTTTATCTTCTCTGTTCCTATGTTCATATGTATACTTAAATCTTAAATGTGGATGGATGGAGAGGGAGAGGGAGACCAAAGAAAATATGGATAGCGTGACGAGCGTGATAGCGTGACGGGTGACAGGACAGAATGTAAGAAAAAAACATATTGCGCCGACCCCAAATAAAACGGGACAAGGGCAGGAAGAAGATGAAGTACTTAAATATTTATAACCATGCAACGTATTTTAATGCGGTTTTTTGATAGATAGTGTTTGCAGAGGTCGGTTTATATGTATAATAACATCTATTACTTACACCCGGTTTCCGACAGGCCTATCAATGTTAAAATCAATTTAATCTCTTGTCAAGACATCTGATTGGTTGACTGAATTATCAACAACCAATCAGATGTCTTGACAAGAGACTTGACACCTAGTTTGTTGATTTTAACATTGATCGGGCTTTCAGAAATCGGGCATTAGTGTAGCAATTTAGTATCAGAAATGCACCCGAAGCTCTGCTAGAATGCTCTGCCAGCTAGTATCTTTAATATATCGATTAATATCCAAGATAACTACTAATGTAGACAGCAGGTGAAACAGTTTAGCTATTATTTCTTACCTGTGTTTGTTACTTTTCTTATGTGAAAAGCAGGCAAACGACCAGACGGATAACCTGATGTCAGGCAATCAGCGAATGCTATAGACAACCGCTACGACGGAAAACTTACGTGTTTTTTTTTTGTGAGCGCAAAATCATCAAATAACTTCTCCCGCCCAGGGTCGGGCAGGAGGGAGAGTCAGACACTCACTGATTAACCCTTTGAACGCCACGGGGAACGACATGTGGGCCACACTAGTGGAGGATTTACCCTCAACAGCAATCTGTTGGCAGTCAATGACTTAAAACACCCCCGTTCCTTTTCCTGCTCAATACCGAAGTCGCGGTGCTTCATTGCGATTACCCCGCACCCCGCGTGTGGATTGCCGACTTTTTGGAGATTAAGGATTTGGGGAGGAAAAGGATTGGGCCTCCGGTAACCTCAGTGTGATGTTTCCCCTCTGTGGCGCTTTCACGTCGGTTTTCACTGACTCCATCTAATCCCAATTCTCTTTCATCAGGACGACGTCTACCACAAATGAAATTGTAGCTGAACTCGTGCAACAGTTCCTTCTACCGCACGCCACGAAGGCTGCGGCCAGACAACGCATTAATAAGCTGCAGAATTCCAATTTGGAGACAGCTAGGAACACCATCTTTGGACTTATTAATAGTGCTGAAGCCAAGAAAGGTGAGGCGTTTGTTGTATTGACTTAGTAGATCCAGAGAAGACCTCGCGCTGCCCTCATCATCATCATCAGCCTTAAAGTGCCCACTGTTGAGCAAAGGCCTCTTGGAGAAGGTTTGAGCATTAACCACCACGCTTGCTCAATGCGGATTGCCGATTTCAAACTTATAATTAGAAATTTTAAGTCTAAGTTTCCTCACGATGTTTTCCTTCATCGTATGTCAGTGGTATAGATTGAAACCATGCTTAGTTATAGTTTAAATTTCATTGTTTTAAGTGATACTGTGGCAAACTAGCAGACGTTTTACCTGATGGTAAGCAATCAGTGCCGCGTATGGACACTAACAATACTAAAAGAATGCATTGGCCGTCTTTTGGGAATCAGGGTTTAGGAGATTTAAGGATTAGGGAGGGATGGGAGAAAAGGCCAAAAAATTTGGAACCCGGTAACCTCACTCCTCTTCAGCACTGAAGGAAAACCGACGCGAGGAAGAGGAGGAACCTCACTCACACGGCGAAATACAACGCTGTGGTTGTTTTACGGCAGTTTTCTGTGAAGCCGTGGTGTCACTCCGGTCGAGCCGACCCATTCGTACCGAAGCATGATTAATTTTTACTGACTAAGTAATCTTTATATATGAAAATTTCGTGTCACGTGTTTGTCTGCGATGGACTCCTAAACTACTAAACCGATTTTAAATTTGATTTGCATTCCGTGTGCATTTTGATCCAACTTGAAAGATAGGATAGCTTACATCTCAATTTATAGTCACAATATTATTTACCTTAGCCACAGCAACGCGTGACTGGATCTCCTAGTAATCTATATAAAATAAAAACAAGCTTGTACAGTATTTTTAACGTTTTCTGCAAATTTCTTTATTTTTTCACACATGATAGATCACTGTTTGCGTTGCGGCGACATTCTAGATGAGAATTGTAGATGTCGCAAGTGTCCTATAAAGGTCGAGCCGAAGGAGACAGCATCACGCTACGATCCGCGCTGGAAAATATCCAGAGGCTAGTACCTATCATTACTTGTTCTTCCATGACGTTCTTCTGGCAAACACCCTGGTGGATCGTTTGATGGTAAGCTCTGAGGGCTAGGGGAAGGAATCCCTCGGATTTAAGAGGTATCCAGTAATCGCTCACTCAAAGGGCGAAACACATCACCAGCCAGTCATATGAAGAGTTACAAGATTGTTGTTGGCCTTTTGGGGAGGCCCTAGACTTCGGTCAGCGTCCTAATGGTCATCCGTCGCAATAGTGGAGTGCGCTAGGAATGCCGCTAACAGAAACAGGTGGAGAGATATCGCAAGGGCAGCCACCAAGGAAACTATTTTTTAGGTTATACATTAGCAATCGAGCATACGGATTACCTGATGGTAAGCAATCAGCGACGCCCATGGACACCCGCAACAACAGAGGAGTTACGAGTGCTTTGCCGACCTTTTGGGGATTAGGGATTCTCCAATAACCTCACTTACACGGCAAAACACAACGCTGTGGTTATTTCTTGCCGGTTTTCCGTGAGGCCGTGGTATGACTGCGGTCGAGCCGACCCATTCGTGCCGAAGCATGGCTCTCTCACACTTAATAATAAACTCATTTTTAATCTTCACAGCTCGACCCAAAGCTCCGGAGAAGTCATTTGCAGAAAGGATTCCATTATCTCATGAAATGCGCTGTATGCTTACGGATCTACTTGATAATGGTAAGTAAGAAAAATGGCTAAGGTTTATCCAAACCTGGACACATCTTCCACATAGTTTATGACAGGATACAGTCTAAGAGTATATTTATCTGAACACACACATCATCAGCCTATAAGAGCCCACTGCTGAGCAAAGGCCTCTTCTCATACGGAGTTGTTTTGAGCATTAACCACCACGCATGCTCAAGGCGGGTTGGCGATTTCAAACTTTTAGAAATTATAAGTCCAGGTTTTCTCACGATGTTTTCCTTTACCATATGTCAGTATTGTCTAAATAATCATAGAAAGTACATATAACTTGGAGAAAATCACAATTGGTACTTGCTTTCGAAACCGCACCCTCATGCATGAGATGCTGGTGATTGAACGTTCTGGACACCATGACGTTTTTATAGCACAAGCTACTCTCGCGCGGTTTCACCCGCTGCTAGGCTCCATTTGATTGGAGCGTGATATTTTATAGCCTATAGCACTTAGGAACATTGTAGCTATCTATCAGTGAAAGAATTTTGGCAATCCGACCAGCGGTACCAAAAATTACCCCCTACATACAAACTTACAAATTTTACCTCTTTATAATATTAGTATGGACTTACTAACTTCCGCCTGCGGCTTCGGATCCGTTTCTGTTTTGGCGTGATTGAGTAACAAACATCCGAACATCATAACTTTCGCATTTATAATATTAGTAAGCTGTGTATATCAACAATTTGTATTCCACAATCCAGTTGTGAAGTTATCGAGAAGCAACCGAAAAGAATCTCAGGAAACTCGACGTGAGATCAGAGGCATATGCGAGGAACGCATGGAAGTAACCCTGGATGCTAAACATATTGTTGAATGCAGTGAGTTTCTTTCCATTCTTGAGTAATAGGTTTTTTTCAAAGCTCTCTTTAGAGCCGACTAAGGGATTACAAATAAGACAGAAACTCGGCAACGCTCTATCATAAACCTGACCTTGGTTTCCATAAGGATTTAGAAGGATTGGCCCTCTGAAAACCTAATGCATATGTCGCAAGCTAAATGGTTAAAATTGCTGTTCGATCAAATCAAATCATTTAGGGCTGATTTTTCAATAGTCAAATAAATGTTATCTGAAGAATAAAATTGTTGCTGTCACTGTCTTATACAAACATTCTGACGCGACAGCATCATAATTATTCCCCAGGTAACTTTTATCTAACCATTGAAAAATCAGCTCTTGATGTACGTGTTTATAAATTAGTTGTTACAGATATATAATACTTATAGTGGCCGTATACATTTTGTCAGTTAGGTAATGGCTTGCAAAATATGGTAAAAACGAGCTGTTAGATTCACCCCCAGTTTCCGAACGGCCGATCAATGTTAAAATCAATTTAATCTCTTGTCAAGTCATCTGATTGGTTGACTGAATTATCAACGACCAATCAGATGACTTGACAAGAGATTTAACAGGAGATTAGTTAATTTTAGCGTTCACAAGCCTTTCAGAAACCGGGTGTAAGTATAGTAAGCAATAATTATGAAGAGTTAGAACAATTTCCAATCAGCTATTTTATCTTCTAAACCCATAGGTCTTTGGTAGACTTTCGCATAATAAACTAGGTGTTCAGATAAAACATTAATATTAATATTTTTGCCCAGTATTCGATTTGGCTACTAAAGCTAAAGTTCTACCCGTCAAAGAACACAAATATCACCACTTTATGACGAAGATTTATACCGATGCTCTTGAAAGAACCAAGGAACCAATCCACGCTACTGATTGTAAGTTAAATCCGATCTGCTCATGTAGTGTAGAGATTGTCCAGTCAACTGATGGTAGCGAGGTTCACTGTCCAGTGACACACGTACGCTGGTATCGTCATGAGCTAATGTTGACATGTAAACAGCGACTCATGTAGTGTAGAGATTGTCCAGTCAACTGATGGTAGCGAGGTTCACTGTCCAGTGACACACGTACGCTGGTATCGTCATGAGCTAATGTTGACATGTAAACAGCGACTCATGTAGTGTAGATATTGTCCAGTCAATTGATGGTAGCGAGGTTCACTGTCCAGTGACACACGTACGCTGGTATCGTCATGAGCTAATGTTGACGCTTAGGACACCATCGATGCGACGTTTACGAAAAAAAGTACTTTCTATATTTAAAAAAACAAAAGACCCGTTTCATAGCCTGATAAGTCTAAGACTTATCAGGCTATGAAACGGGTCTTTTGTTTAAAGAAAAATAAAAAAAAAATACCTACGTCGTAAGCGACGTAGGTATTTTTTTTTTATTTTTCTTTTTTATTTAATAGGTCGGCAAACAAGCAGACAGATTACCTGATGGTAAGCAATCACCGCTGCCCATGGACACTCGCAACGGAGGAGTTACGAGTGCGTTGCCGACCTTTTAGGGATTAGGGATTTAGGAGGGATTGGGGGAGGGGAAGGATTGGGCCTCCGGTAACCTCACTCACACGGCGAAACACAACGCTGTGGTTATTTAACGCCGGTTTTCTGTGAGGCCGTGGTATCACTCCGGTCGAGCCGACCCATTCGTGCCGAAGCATGGCTCTTCCACACTTGAAGGTATATCACAGTTTCCCTAAAAGATGTAAAAAATACTTAACTAAAATTTTCCATAAAGGTCCCAAAGAACTGCCAGAGGCAATCAGAAGGAAGGCTGAGGAAGAAGCTCTGAAGATTCACGGTGCTATATGCCTTTGCGACGTTGACGTGACAGGCAGTCCAAGCAACCCGCAATTCGACGTTGGTAAGTTTTTTTTGTTATAGGCCGGCAAACGAGCAGTCGGATTACCTGATGGTAAGCAAACGCCGCCGCCCATGGACACCCGCAAAACACTAAAGGAGTTACGAATGTGTTGTTAGCCCTATGGAGATAAGGGTTTCGGATACGTAATGATTGAGAAGGGATGTGAGGAGGTGTAGGGATTGGGCCTCCGGTAACCTCACTCAAACGGCGAAATACAACGCTGTAGTTGCTTTACGCCGGTTTTCTGTGAAAACGTGGTATCACTCCGGTCGAGCCGACCCATGCAGCTATGGTAAGTACGGTAGGAATAGCAAGCTGAAGAGATGGGCCAGTCCCACGTCGAAGAACTGATGACTGTTGGGGTAGTGTGTTTTGGAGTGGAGACTGCGTCGAGGCGAATGTAATATAGAGTGCCCTCCAGCTAGGTAGATTGGATATTAAAGAGCCCTAGTGCATCAAGTGAATATGACCTTACAGCAAACATTCTTCAATCCCTATTACTCCAAAACACTAATCCCCAAATGCCGGCAACGTTCTTAACTCCTCTAGTGTTCCATATGTCCATGGGAGATGCCAGGTGCTTTCCGTCAGCTAATCCGTCATACTCGTTTTCTAACCTATCACATGGAAAAACCTTCAGCACAGCTTCCGCGACATAGTTATGATCCTGAAGTCAACTGCTCATTCAGATAATTGCGACAAGCCCTTCTTAAGATGGACGCCTTTTTAATTGCATAGAGGGGCAATGGAGTAGACGGAACGGACCCTGATGGTAAGCTATCGATGCTGTCCGTGGCAATTCGAAATACCAGTGGAACTAGGTCGTTGACGGCCTTTGGAAGGATGGTTGAACCTCTGGTAATCACACATAGGTATTTGGCAAAAATAAGCAGTGGACATCTTGATGCTGAATGATCCTTTTTCTTTCTTTCTTAATTTTATTTTAGGTGATTTTACGCAAAGCGTATGCCAGTCCCACCATAAAATCCTAAACAATAATACTGTCAAATAATATAGGCCATAAAATTGAACGAAACTTGCGCATCGTCGCCATTGGATCACATCACATCAGTTCAGTTCAAATTCAGGGGCCAAACCAAGTCATTTAATTTTATTCCGGACTCATACTGGACACATTCCATTAATAAATGTTGTAAGTCCTCGACAATGCCACATTCCTCACCTGAATGATGATTATCATGCTGATGATTGATTCTTCTGCCACAGTTTCGTTGCCAGACGAAGAGAAGAAAAAGCTGCTCCCATCAGAGCTGAGGGAATACGAGGAGTTGAAGAAATGCAAGTGTGATCATGAAGCCAAAGTTGATCCTGAAGGTACTGTTGTCTTTACAGTCCAATTTCTGGACTCAGAAATAATCTTCTTAAAACTGGATTCCGAAATAATCTTCGACTGTTCGGAGTTTGAAAACTTATTTTGTGCATTGTTCGTCAATCCATCTCTGAATGTAGAAGCGACTTACCCCAACCGGTGTCCTTCCATCGCGCTTACGACGAAAGAGTAGCCATTTTCCAAAAAGGGTTACAATTGGTCCAGGCAACAACACATTTTGCGATACAATAATCCTTACACTAAAGGAATGTTTCTTTCGGCCAGGTTAACATGAGCTATGTATTTTTAATCCAAACTAATATTAAATATTAGTTAATATTAATTCGAAAGTAACTCTCTCTGTCTGTCTTTTTGTCTTTTCTTCACGCCTAAACTACTGGGCCGATTTCTGTGAAATTTGGTACAGACGTATTTTGGAACTCGAGAGAGGACATAGCATAGTTTGTTAACCAAAAATCTGCAGAAAGTCACTATTCCAAGCAAAAGGATTTGCGGGAAAATTAATATTAGAAAAAAATTACCAATCGATTTTTTCTTCACAGAACCGCCAGTTGACGATGCCATGACGGAATATACAGGAGTGACTGATTATTCCGCGTTCACCTACACTGATGAGGTTGGAGAGTACGATGAGGAAGAAGACTAAAAGACCATCTAAAATACCAACGCTAACGTCAATTCGTAATGTTTAGTTGTAAGCGGTCGCACCAGCTTACAATGGACGCTACCGTTTAAAATTCGCTCAAGGAAAAGCGACAATTTTGCGCCGGATTGCGCAGTCTTTTTATGTGATACGACGGCAAAAGAATTTGCGGATTTTACCTGATGGTAAGCAATATGCGTCGCCCGTAATGCCCGAGGAGTTTCAAATGCGTATCCAGTCTTTTGTTTTTGTCAAAGAAAAGGGCTCATAATCTTGATTCTTGGCTGGTGTATAATTGTAGACTTGCCACCTACTTCATGGTTTGCTATGTTTTAGAAACTGTTTTCTTGTAAATTAATATAATAACTTAATTATGTAAGTAATTTTAGACTTTTATATTTATTGAACCTGTATTTATTGAAATTAATGTATTTTTGTTTCCTGTGGTGTCTCGGCTAGATGTCGCCAATGAAGCGTAAGGTTTTTTTACATCCAACCACTTTGATGGTCAAGAATTTACGTTATAGTATTTATGTATTTGTTACTTTTTCTTTAATCTCTATCGGATAAACAGGACTTAACTCTACACTAGCGCCATCTAGTAATGAAAAATGAGAGTAAATGTAATTCTTACAAATTGTAGATCTCTCGATTACCGGTGCAAATAATTTGTTTTAAAATTGAATGACTGACAAATTAAATTAAATAATTATTTTAAATTCTCAAAATTGATACCTTTCTTAGAATACTGTAAGAGTTTGTCGATTCAAAAAATTTTGGCGATAGGTATAAAATCAATAAAAACATTATTGATTGGGAACTTGAAACAAAAAAATTGGCCTGTACAAAATTCTATCTTTTATCAGAACCTCATCATCAAAATCAAAATCCTAAAGTGATAGCAAAATTTAAAAGAACTTTTTTAATAATTAATTTCTAGTCCTGTACTTTATTGAATGATTCTTTAAATAAACATTTATTAAATCGGAAATTGTAGTTTCATTTATATAAATATATTTGTGCAGTTACTAGACAAGGGGCCTTCTTCACACATGTATCAAACTATAATTGAGCAAAGGCTTCATCTCACACGGAGAAGGTTTGAGCATTAATCACTACGCTAGCTAAAGCCGGATTGACGACTTCAAACTTTTAATTAGAAATTATTAGTCCAGGTTTTCCTCTCTCTTCGGGATTTTCTTTTTTAGGATTGAAACACACGGCGAAACAACGCTATAGTTGTCTAACCATAGCTCTGTGTTTTAGTGCACACTCACACTTAAATCTTGATAAACTAGCAATAGATCTATGTAATCACTGTTACTGTCAAAAATTCAATGAACACTATTCTGACACAAAAGCTACATAAATAATTATTGTTTTGATTAAACGGACGTCATCTGGTGTAGCTGTTCTCCTTTTTATACTTACTTTACAATATGATTCAAAATTTGGGGAATTGGATCGGGCAAAACGAATGGTTAGGGTCTCTGGTACTTAACCTAACTCCACGGCATTTGAGATGGCCCATTCGTGTGGAAGCATGACTCTCCCACGTATTTATAAACATGTAGCAAACTAAAGATTAATCAAATAAATAACTGTGTGTCAGATAAAATGTGTTTCATTTCAAACTCTGTAAAGAAATACAAAAAATATTATTCTTTCGTATAGGTTTTTAGGAAAAAGACGTTAAACAGATGTTACTGTAAATGTCACTTCAAAAGATGCGCAGCCGAGCTAGATATTTTGAAACTAAAAACGTCGTCTATCTAAAAAATCTTAGTAAATTTTACGGGGAATATTTCCTACGTGAACAAAAAACGTGACTTAAAATATCAAAATGGTAGGGAATAAGGGAACGCTCCGAAAAGTAAATAAAACCACTGAATACAGCATTCTCATATTTATTTATATTATCAATACTTACATAAACTTGTGCTCATAGCAATTTATAAAAACATTTCATTTTATTTCTATACTCATTTATTTATTTTAAAAAGTCGTGAATCCATTTTTTTATTAATAATATTTTTTTTTTTTTTTTTTTTTTTCTTCTTTATGGCAACCGAGTCTCCAATTTAATGTTGTCGACTATACTGCCAGTGTCAAGTAGTGACGGCAGATTATGGGCCCGTCGAACTTTAACTTTGTGGTAGTTTGTTGTTAGTAGCTGAAAGGACAACACATGGGTTAGTAAAACTATAGCTACCTATCCTAAACTATTCTATTTTAATATTATACTAAAGACAAATGAGAGGACATACATAACTGACATATACTTAAATATATATATATATATACAATATTTATTATTTAGTATTACACACCTTTACAGTTTTATATCATTTTCATTAATAAATTTAGATAGACATCTTATTAGTTTATTGGAAAAGTGAGTTAAGAGGGAGTGGAAATTGATGGGAAGGGGGATTTGGATATTGGGGAGTTTTTTGTAGAGATCAAAGGATTGGGAGTTTAAGGGACAAGAAAAGAAAATATGGTCCAAAGTACCCTCATCCAGACCGCATTCACACAGCGAGCTGTCACGAACGCGGATCTTTTTGAGGAAGACCGGACTGCTGCAATGGCCAAGTCTGAGTCTGCACAAAGTTGTAACAGTGTGTCGGGGGAGTTTGATATATCTGCAAAACCAAGGTTTCCGCTGGATGTCAGGCTGGATATTGGCATAATAGGCACCTTTCCGTTTGGAAGAGTCCACCCACACTGCAGCCCAAGATTTGAATAGCTTGTGTTTTGTATCCGCTCGTATATCATACCCGTACACAACGTTATGTTGGTTTTCCACAATGTTGGAGGCCGCAAACTTTGCCAACTTATCCGCACATTCATTACCACATATGCCAGAGTGACCAGGTATCCAAGCGATTTCTATTTTTAAGCCATCTTCATGACACGCAAAAAGTAGAGATTTTATTTCTACAATTAAGCTACTATAGGTTCTGGAGTGAAGCTGGTCTTGGCCAAGAGCTTGCAGACTGCTTCTAGAGTCCGAGAAGATGACCGAATTTCTTAGGTTGTGGGCTCTGATAAATTTTATGGACTCCAGAATAGCAGCACATTCACCAGTAAACACAGAAGCCTCCGAGGGATATTTGGCTAACAAAGCGATCCTTGAGTTCTGATAATATGCTGCTACTCCAGTGCATCCTTCAGGAGTCAGTTTAGAAGCATCTGTGTAGAACAAATTCCAGCCACTCCAGAAATTGCTCAGTGCGCATTTAAATTTTTCATTAGCGTTCACTGATGCTTTTGCAATGCCTAGTTCTAGGACAACGCTTGGCCTGAAGTGGATAACATCATATGCAGAAGAAAAGACCGGAAGTACAGGATATTGACTGATGGGTGCAGAGAGGTTTTTAAGTTCTCTGTACCTAACAATCACAGGAGGGACAGGCTTATTGTTCCAGTACGGAGAGGAATTATAGGAGCAGTGGATCTGATCCAAGATCGGAAGTAAGGGATGCGATGAAAGGGAAAGGACTTTCGAAACGAAACGGTCTGCTAGGTATTGTCTCCGAAGGTCGAGGGGGGGCTCTGCACATTCGACCTGAAGAGCATTTATAGGGGACGACTTCATAGCTCCAATAATTATTCTAAGGCATTTGGCCTGAATGGAATCAAGTTTTTTAAAAGCTTCCTTATTGCAAGGTGCCATAAGGAAGCTGCAATAATCCATTACGCTTCTGACCAATGCATTATATATGAGCTTCAATGTAAAGGGGTTGGCACCCCACCATACTCCAGCCAGTGCTCTGAGTACAGCTACTGACCGTTCACACCTTGTGACAACGGCGTCTACGTGATCCAACCCCGACATCCTACAATCAAGAATCACACCTAGGAATCTAGCTTTGTTGCTGATCGGAATTGCCTGACCGTCTATTTCTATGAGGATATCTGGATACCGTCGTCTACGCGTAAAAATTACAGCCGAGCTTTTTGGGGCGCTCAAACATAACCCATGATTAAGTAGCCACTGGTTTAATGAGGACAAAGAGACATTCATGGAGCGGGCGGCGTCCGTTATAGAACTGTTGGTGATCATTAGTGCGATATCGTCAGCGTATTGTAGGATATTGCAGTCATAATTTAAACAGGAAGGAAGGTCATGGGTGTAAATATTAAAGAGGATGGGACTAAGGACTGATCCCTGGGGTAATCCCTTCCAGGCAGTTCTCTGTACTGGACTATCCCCAGGAGTCCTTAATTGGAGGGTACGGTTGGAGAGGATATGGCTTATAATCTGGCAAATCCTACTCGGGATTCTCAGCTTTTGCAGCTTTTGCCTGAGAAGGGGTAGGAGAACCGAGTCATAAGCGGCCGAGACATCCAAGAAGACCGCAACCAACGACTCACCCCTGCTAAGGGCCAGTCGGATGGCCGATGTGAGGGTGCCCACACTATCCGCCGTACCCAAGCCCTTTCTAAAGCCGAATTGAGTCGTCGGCAGCAGTCCCTGGCCTTCCACCAACCATTCCAATCGGTTTTTTACAAGGTGTTCTAGGATTTTAATAAGGACGGACGATAGCGCAATAGGTCGGTAGGACGAATGATCACCAGAATCTTTACCAGCTTTTAACAGCGGCATAACAACCTGAACCTTCCACGTAGGAGGAATATAGCCAAAAATAAAACAGAAATTGACTAAGTCAAGGTAGTATTGTTTAGTTTTGACTCCTGCTTTTGCGAGGAAGGAGTAAGGAAACCCGTCAATACCAGGTGCAGAGTCTTTCACGTGATTAAGCACCGTTTGCAGCTCTTCCACTGTGAACTTCATGTCGAGGGGGTCATGTGAGTCTTCACACGGTCCCCAACAACACTCATCTTCACAGGGAACATAAATAGGAGCAATGTTGGTAAAGAACTTATGGCTTAGGCCATCAGGTAAGATGTAGATTGAAGGAGGTTTAGAGGAGTTCCTAAAGCTCCTCACCCTTTGCCAAACCGTTGCCACTGGAGTGGATGGGCTCAAAGAACTACAGAAACTCCGCCAACCCTGTTTCTTCTTCCTTTTAAACAGCTTCCTTGACTTAGCCAATATCTGCTTGAAGGTTAGGAGATTCTCCAGGTTCATATTGCGGTTATATGTCTTTTCAGCCTCATTCCTAGATCTTATCATAGCAGTGCATTCACTATCCCACCAAGGAGGGGAGGGGATTTTTCCTTTTGGAGTGGTTTTCTCCGGAAAGCAGTCCTTAGCTGTAGAAGCTATTACGTCAGAAAATTGGGAGAAACACTCCAAAGCGTTTTCAGCGTTAACGGAAGGTAATGCAGAAATGCGCAGATCTAATAGTTTGGAATATTGATCCCAATCAGCTGAGTTTAGCCGATATTTTAATAAGGGAGGGAGAGATTTATCAGGGATGGATTTGGACGGGTTCTTAATAATAATGGGATAGTGATCACTACCATAGGTCATATCCAAACAACTCCAATTCAGCACACTAGCCACACCAGATGAGCAGAAAGTCAAGTCCACACAACTGTTTCTTTGACCAAATGCAGATCTACGGGTGGGGCTGCCATCATTAATGACGCATAAGTCGAGGTCATCCAGCATGTCTACTAGGTCATGACCTATGCTGTCGCATATTTCAGACCCCCATCGAAAGTGATGGCAGTTAAAGTCGCCCATTACAAGTAATGGACCACTTACTGAACTTAATAAGTTTTTAATGGAAATGATATGACTATTTTGAGGGTGGGCAATATAAAAAATAAAAATGTTTATGTCCTCAGCCTTAACAGCGACAACATTTATGTCATCGCCAACGAAGGGTAGAGGGATCTGGGAGAAGGGTACTTTGTTATTAACTAACAAAGCACAACCTCCATAACCATCAGATCTGTCCTGTCTGACAACACTGAAACCTGGGATCCTGAAATTAATATTCGGTAGGAGCCAAGTCTCAGCAATGCCACAAATTTGTGGGTGATACTTATTAATTAGGTGGAGTAAGTCACTCTTCCTGGGAAGAGTACTCCTCACGTTCCACTGAAGGAGAGTGAGCGGAAGGAATTTTATAGATGTATTCTAAAATTGTAGCTAATCTTTGTGCAACGTGGTCAGGTACAACTTGGGCAGGGTTGGATAACACCGCCATCAGCATATTTGAGATAATATTTAAAATGTTTTTGGAGCTATGCTTGTTGGTTCCGGATTCCACAGGGAAAGCGCAACCATTTTGAGATGGGGAAAAGGAATAATCATGGATAAGGGCCTGGTGGGCCTTCTTATCATAACTGGGGGAAAGTGGAGCATGGGACTTGGGTTTAAGTAAAACTGTTTTTTTATAGGATACTCTCTGTTGGGATGGTTTTTTGGTTGGAGTGGATTCTATGTAATTAGTTGACCTCGACACCTCAGCATATGACCTTTTGACAGTGGGGAAGACTTGGCTTGCTTCCGCATAGGATATAGATTTTTCCGCCATTAAAGCTTTTATGCTTTTTTGGCGGCCCAACTCTGGACAGGCATTGTCGTTAGCAAAGTGACTGCCATTGCAGTTAATGCAATGTGCAAACTCCAATGAGATTTGACATCCATCGCCAGGATGATCCTGACCACACTTAAAGCAACGTGGTTTTGAACGACACAAAGTGCGGGTGTGACCAAATCGACAACAGTTGTAACATTGTATAGTCGGGTATGAGTATAATTCTACTGGGAGGGCGGAGTAGAAACAGAAAACTTAGGTAAAATTTGGCCATCAAACGTCAGGACTACAGTCTGGGTAGGTTTCCATTCTGTTCCATTCAGTGAAGACACTTTTCTATTCATCCTCCTTGCCTTTATAACAACACCACATCCCGCAGGAACCCTGATGTTGCTAATTATCTCTTCCTCTGACCACTCAATGGGAACATCCCTTACTATACCCATTCTGGTGATATTGAACTGAGGGATTGAGGTTGTATAACTTTGTGCAACCACACAGTTCACAAGAAAACTGTTGGCATCCTGGTGGGACTCAAACTCAACCGAGATTCTATTCCTGCCTATTCTTTTTACACCACCGATTTTGACGTTGTTAATGTTGTTCCGCATTAAAAACATCCCAAATTTTACCGGGTGAAGAGTAGTGCCAGTCGTCTGGGAGTCCTTAAGGGAAACATACACTATGTAGGGAGGGTTGTCCCTAGCGGTGTAGCATTGTCTACCGTTGATGCTTTTCGCTAGTTTCGGCGGGTTATTACGGGCGACAGGGGGGGAGCCTGCGGGTCTTTTTCTATTTGATGCTGAATCAGAGTCCGTTAATTCGAGGTCTGGGTTGTCATGGGGAAGAGTGACGGTTAAAATAGGCTTAAGATCGGGGGATTTATCAGGAGGGTCGGGGGGTTTCTCCGCGTCCATCTTGGACAAAGGAGACAAGTAAAAGGAAGAAACAATTAGTAAAAAATGTTAAAAATACCAGTACCTTATTAAAAACGACACACAAACACACAATAAAAACAACACAAAATGATTCAATTTAGATCACTATGAATAAGATCACTAAAATTGACAACAATCGCAGTACCGATAAAAGCACGTGTGTACCCTTCACCACTACCGACGAAAGTCTCTAATAATATTTATTTTACCTCCATTTTTTGTTTGACGTTTCAAAATGTCAGTCATCACAGATTCGTGTAAGGAAACAGACTAAAGAAACAAGCATAGACTAACTAAACTTTAACATTCTCTCAATATGTTTATCTCTTTTCTATTTAGAAAAACAGTACTAATTAAAAAGAGTAAACTATAGTTCTTTTATTTCAAAATGCAGGAAGTTGTTTGGAACTTTTTAAAAGAACTCACTAATAAAGTAGTGTTTTATATTATAGGGATTTATTAAAAGCTGTTGCCAAATAAGCTGCTAGTGAAAACTAAATAAGGAAGTACTAATATGGGCCCATAGACATTTTATAGATATGTACATATATAGATAAAAGTACATAACACTATCACAGTCAAGTAAACCAATAATATAAAGAAAGACTATTTCGGGTCGCATTTACGAGGTGTTTATGGGACTTCGGATCGTAAACTGAACGGCGACGAAGACCTAATTAAACTATTACCTGAGTCCATAAATGGTTGATGACTGCCTTTATAAGAAGACTTTTGAGTTTTTGGTTCTACTCAGAATATTCAGATAAGAAATGGCCGCCCGTCTGAACAAGACACTGCCTTTCGCCCCACCAAGTGTAGGAGAGTCATCAAATTTATCTAATTTTGAAATAGTGACGTGTAAACTTGGTATTGTGTAAAAAATTGTAAGTAATTTTAGACTCAATCCCTACATGTCGTTAGTCACAGAAAAAATAAGTGGAAAAAAGTTTGAATTCGTGATTAAATTGGAATATGCACGCCTACGCCTTATTAAAAAGCTGTCTACATTTATTTTTCTGCGTAGTTTAATAGTGACTAATATGTGTATATTATATCGCCTACATTAAATAAATCCTGTATTTAAACTTAAATAGATATGAAAAACATACAAAAACATCTTAGATATAGAAAACTAAGTAGAAAACCTACAAAAAATGTACTTTTTAAAATTATTATAACAATATTTAGGAAAATTATGAACGCGACAGTTGAAAATTATGACAGCGAGTCGGCCATCTTTGAACCTTGTCTGTAATTTTCGCGCCAAATCTATTGCTATCCTTGTCTAATAGTATAAATTAGAAAGAGATAACATTATATGCATGGACTGCAAGGAACACAATGTAGGCCTTAATTTGTACCTATTTTCAAAGGGTCAAAGACCCTTTTTTACCAAAAAATGAAGTAAATTTCCAGATTATGGCACATTACTAAAGACTAGAAATTTGTAGTGACATTCTTGTATTCTTTTAAATTAAAAATGTTATTAATATACCTTACCAGTATCTATCTATAGTTTTCCCGTAAAATATAGTAAATAACAATATAAACACATTATACTTAAAATTAAATCCGTTTTCATTGTAATACCAATACACTACTTTTATATAATTGATTGGTAAATTAGTGGCCGATATTTAAACACGTGAATGTACTCATGATAACAATCCCGAAATACACAAAAACCCTAATCCCCAAAAGATCGGCAAGTCACCTTATAGATAAGAATGTTTGATAGTTTTACAATATGTGTGTCAGTTTGAGAAAATATTTGCAATAAAAACTTCGTGTTGAGAGAACAGTGATATTTGATTAGATTAATATTGTTTCTATATATGCATAATCAATGAAATATTGCGCCATAGTTGGTCAACAGTTGCGCGACAGTATCTTAATAAAAGAGATGTTTTCAGATTAAAAAAAATCTTCTTCCCAACCAATCAAAACAGTAAAATATTTGAAAAACATAACTTTTCCTTTCTTTTCTTCTCTGAGCATTTTATAGTAATCTGTGTTTTCTTTGCTCTAAATGATTAAAAATTGGTTATTTATTAGAAAAAAATATTGTAACTTAAAAAAATATGCATTATTTTATATGTAAAGAGAAGGTAAACGTAAATTTAGAACATTAGACATAAAAGTATTAAATTCTTGTAATCGACTAAAACATCCTACTTTACAGCAACTGTTGCTCAATTGTTGCGCAACGAAAAAGTGGCCCAAACAGTTCGACATTATATAAAATTATAATTTAAGTGTTTAGTGTTTTGTAATTATATGGAATCTATATGTGCTGCTTATTCTAAGTTTAGGTAGGCTGCTTTTTTGGACAAAACCCTTTGATTGCAAGAGTTTACCGACAGCGGATCGATAAGCGCGAAGCTTCGTCCGACGTGCCAAAGGGTTCGCGAATACTTGGCTACACATATCGCGATACCGTGAATATTTGGGTTATCGCGATGAGTACAGCCGGGGCATTAATAGCTTTCACTAAAGTCCTTGTATATCGCCCTCGTGTGGCCGCGAAGATTCGCCATAGCCCGAAGACGAAGTTTATGGCCCGAATGTTTTGTCGCAATGAGTGCGGCCGATGCAAAAGTCATGTCACTTTTTACAATAAAATTTTCAATAATATATTTTCCGTAGTCGGGTTTTAGTTTGAATATTATTTTGAACTTAAATTAAACTTACAAACATATATTATAAACTACATAGCGCTCTATTTTTTAAGATATATTGTAAATTATATGCTTTATTATATTTGTTAGCTGCTGTACAAAATAAATGCGGACATTAATAGTACAGCTGAGAGATTGTTTTGTAATTTTTCCGAACTGTTGCAAGCGTCGGCATCGTTGCAGCTTTGTAGGCAACCGTGAACGTATCTGTAATTTAAAGATTAATATAATCTCTTAAGTTTTCTTATATTCCAAAAGGTTTAAAGTTGTAGTGATTAATTAAACTGAGGCCTAACATTTCTGTTATTCAGTAGTTTCCTAGGTCAAAAGAAAATTATTACAAAAAAAGTATATTTCTTTCTCGGAATTACAGCTGTCAGAACTGACATCTGTCAGAATGACACAATACATCATATGGAGCTTACCTCTCGTCGTAGTAAAACCTGCCGCAATGCGACATCCTGATGATCTCCGTGTCGGTGGTGGCCGTACCGGAGTCCAGACCACAGCCTCGAACTGTAATGGTCTCTCCTGTGTCATCTGAGAACAGAATATTGTAATTGGAATAGATATATGGACACAAAAGCAAACTGCACTGCGGAAGTAGAGTTTTGAGGTTGCTCGTTCTTCTCCATAAGAATCTACACTTTGGAACGAGCTAATAGCTTCACTAAGAGGAATGACCAATCTTTGATTGACGTTCAAAAGTAAGGGTCTAATTGAAATATATGATTGTCTTTGACTTTGAAGACGGGCACTGAACAAGAATTTTCTCGTTCGAGTAAACTATAGAGGCTGTTCATAGGATAGGGTAGTAAAGGAGCAGATAGTTGACCTGATGGTAAGCAAAATGACCCTGGACGGTACGAATTATCTCTATTTTTATTTCATTTTCATTCAGGGTCATTGGTAATTTTCAGTACCAGAAAATTACAAGTGCATTATTATCGGTCTTTTAGGAGAAAGATACCGGAGGCCAAAGTTTCCTTGATTGGACTCCTGCATCCTACAGTAGCAAGCTTAGCATTACCAGGCCATAATATCACTTAGCTCTCAAAGTTTGAAGGTAGTAAAGGGACCTTACCAAAAACGCCAGCGATTTTGATGCACGAAGTGGCCGGGAACAATCCATCCCTGCCTTTTCTGCCTCCCATGCACGGAGACTCTAGCATTTGTAGGCTGTGATTATTGTGGAAGGGGTCGTCACACGCCGGGAACCGACCGTTCATAGACACGCATTTAAAGCAGTCTATGGCGTCCACTGAAACAATTAGGCATTTTTAGATACTAAAAAGACCATCAGAATACTACACTACTACAAGTTTAGGAGAGCCATGCTTCGGCTCGGCCGGAGTCACGGCCTCACAGAAAACCGGCGTGAAACAACTACAGCGTTGTGTTTCACCGTGTGAGTAAGGTTACCGGAGGCCTATTCCTTCCCCTCCCCCATTCCTAAAACCTCCAAATCCCTAATCCCCGAAAGGTCGGCAACACACTCGTAACTCTTCAGTTGTTGCGGATGTCCATTAGCGGCTGATTGCTTACCATCAGGTAATCCGTTCGCTAGTTTGCCGACCTATCACAAACATAACTATAGAATTTTTATAATGAAATTTGTGGAAACGTTGACATCTTTGCTGATGCGATACCAAAATTTAAAAGGACTGTGATGGGTTTGTTAGCGATCAAGCTTAGTGCTTAATTTGTCTCGATTGTAATTTTTTATTTTTATTTTGTTGTTCCGCATTTTAGTAGTAACTTTTTTCCCTCTTTTTAATGAAACAATGAATTTATTTTTGCAAATAGGCCATAAAACGGCACTTTTACACGTCAATTTATATGTGAAAAACTAGATGAAGCCGGCATTTCCTATCTGACTACTCTGAGAAGAAATGCCGAAACAAACTCAGAGGTCAGTCTCTTTTCAAGTCCAGACAATGTAAAAATAAGTAATTAGTCTTTAAAAATTTTGCGCTCACCGTTTTTACTCATCTCTGCATCACCCAAAGGTCAGACTGGTAGATAATGCCTACGGCATTAAGTCCGCCTATGTACAGAAGTTTGTGTGCATAAAGCTTAATAAATAAATAAATAAATAAATAAAAAAACATAATGTAAGAGAACCGTGCAAGTTCAGTTTAAATGTATCTATAGTTTTAAATTGTAATTGTAATATACTAATTACTGTTGTCGTTACGTTACAGAGCATGTTGTGACACTTTAAAATGTTGTGCATTTGATTTTATTATTACTTAAGTTTTTAGATATAAGTTAACGACTACTAGTTGTCCAAAAATAAATAAATATATAAATAACGTATTTCTTACTCTATACCTACTTTCGCACGGTTTTACCCGCTGCTCAGCGTGGATGTTTCATACCCTCAAACCCTCCTTGATAAAGAGACTATCCTACACAAAAATAACTAATAGCATTCGAACCAGCAGTTCCGGATATTAACGTGTTTAACCAAACAAAAAGAAGTACCTATATGACTCTTGCAATAAAATATATCAATCACTATCAGACTCTATACGGCTATTTGATCATAAATATTTGACTATTCTTTTATTAAATAGACTATCTTTATGGCTGTCCATAAAAATAGTTCTATTTCTGATGTTATTGCTAATAATAAATTGATATCGTAGATTGGAAATTATGACATTATAACTAGATACTCTTGCTAATTTGAGAATATTTTTTACTAGCTGCTCTCGCGTGCTTTCACCTGCTGCTCGGCTCCATTTAAGAGTGATGTTTTATATCAGTGAAGGAATTTTGGCAATCTGACCAGCGGTTCCAAAGATTACCCCCTACATACAAAATTACAAACTTACAAATTTTACCTCTTTATAGCATTAGTATAGAAAGTACGGCAAACAAGCTGACGGATTACCTGATGGTAAGCAATCAGCGCTGCTCATGGACACCCGCAACAACTTAGGAGTTACGAGTGCGTTGCTGATCTTTTAGGGATTAGGGTTTTGGAGGATCGCCGACGTCCGTTATTTTTGTAATTATTCGTTCTGATTATAAAATCCTACGCATCATATCGCATAGGGCATCATACTTAAATGTACTTAGTAAACACCAGAGAAAAATTATCTTTTATCTTTTATCTTTTATCTTTTATCTTTTATCTTTTATCTTTTATCTTTTATCTTTTATCTTTTATCTTTTATCTTTTATCTTTTATCTTTTATCTTTTATCTTTTATCTTTTATCTTTTATCTTTTATCTTTTATCTTTTATCTTTTATCTTTTATCTTTTATCTTTTATCTTTTATCTTTTATCTTTTATCTTTTATCTTTTATCTTTTATCTTTTATCTTTTATCTTTTATCTTTTATCTTTTATCTTTTATCTTTTATCTTTTATCTTTTATCTTTTATCTTTTATCTTTTATCTTTTATCTTTTATCTTTTATCTTTTATCTTTTATCTTTTATCTTTTATCTTTTATCTTTTATCTTTTATCTTTTATCTTTTATCTTTTATCTTTTATCTTTTATCTTTTATCTTTTATCTTAAACTTTACAAAGCTAAGTTACAATAAAATGAGGTTGAAAAGGCCTCAATTTAACAGTAAAGTTTCAAGCAATTTCTATCACAATTGTGTATAATATTAAATATGTTCTAACAAACGATTTTGTGAGACTTAAAAGACCCATACGCACTGCTAGGTTCGTTGACTTTGTCTCAAAAAGACCTCATACGCACTAGCTGAAAGTATGAGGCGCGCGCGGAACGCTACGGTCCGTACGCTCGGGTCTGGTTCTGGTCAGGCGAGCTACCTTTACTCGCCGTCCGCAGACCCGCGTTTACGGTGGCCGGAGACCATTTTTTAATCCCCGACGCTCGGTGTGTCACATACTGCAGAGGCTGGGGCGTGAAGCCCTCACGCGCTCCGCCTCCTCCTTTGCGAGCATCACTGCCTCGCAGAAAGAGGAGACGACTTCCCAATTCTTAATAGAGGTGTCTTAACGCTGCTATAACAGCGTGACCGAACCGTCTTAAAGCTTAAAATGGAAGCTAGACCAAACTCACCACTCGCAGAAAAACTGATGACGACCAAGATGGCTGCCAAACAGCTGTAGTACCCGTTATTTGAATGCCTCATCATCTTCTATTATAATTCTGTAACAAACAAAATTTTTAAATAAATAAATATAAAACAATCAACAACTTTTCAAATGTCTATCAATCTTAACCTAATGTCTTTTAAAAGAAAGTTGTTTGAGTTTTTGATAAATAAATGTTATTATTGCACTAAAGATTAAATAGATCATATCATAGATTTAGAATAAGTAGTGCATAGTTGTAACTAGATAATAAGCGAAATAATTTGTACACCAATTCGGTAGAATTTGTGAGATTCCATACACATAACACAAACACCTATATTTGTACTACATTCTCACAAATAAATATTTTCTTTCTTTCTTTCTTTCTAAAATTTTAGGTTTTTTATAATAATAGCCCAAGCCTTCCCCTTCCCCAGTCCCTCCCCAATCTTTAAATCTACAAATCGCTAATCACTAAAAGGTCGCAAACGCACTTGTAGCTCCTCCGTCCATGGGCGACACTGATTGCTTACCATCAGGTAATCCGCCTGCTCATATGTCAACCTATTACATAAAAAAAAATTAAAGGTATATCGGTTACCGCCCTGGCTTCGCACGTTTGCAATACTGATACTAAATTCTTCCACTATTTAATGGATGTCATTATACATATAAACCTTCCTCTTCAATCACTCTATCTACTAAAACGACCGCGTCTAAATCCGTTGCGTAGTTTTAAAGGTTTAAGCGTACATAGGGATATTGGAGCAGGAGAAGGAACGGGGGTTTTTAGTCAGTAAGAGTCTGACACTCCCCTTACCGTGGGCCGGAGCAGCCATATGTAACTTATGTAACTTGCCCACCAGGAATTACGGAGCACTCAGCACTAGAGGCCCAATCCTTCCCCTCACCAAATACCTAATCCTAAAAAGGTGGGTGCATGCATTTCATTATTATTCTATAGTGTAATTGGGTAGTTTCCTAGGTCAAAAATAAATTAATTATACGTTTCAATACGATAAAGTTTTGAAAAATAACTATAGGTACTTTTATTAATCGATCAATGGATACACTAAGTTTTAGATACGTTTTAGTGAATTTTAAGAAATAAGTAAGGTATTTGACGCAAAAATACTATGACGTCATAACTCAGTTTTTCATACAAGTCTCATAGTAAGTAGTATTTGACATGTAAATAAAAGTATTGAATTTGACTAATTGGAAACTACCGTATTAAATAATATGCATCCGGACCTACACCCCCTTATTACAAAACAAGGTTTATCTTTAGTCCAGGTTTAAACCATTGAGTCGGGTTTTGAATTTTGAATCTTATTGTCATCTACCTTCAATTCGAAATACGAAAACTGGCTCAATGGTTTAGTCCTAGACTAAAGTAAAACCTTGTTTTGTAATAAGGCCGACAATGTTTAATTCCCAAAAAGTCGGCAATGCACTCGTAACTCGTATATTGTTGCAGGAGTCCATGGGTGGCGCTGATTCCTTAGCATCAAGTACTCTGCTCGTTTGCCGACATATCCCTTAAAAAAAGGAAACCCACGGCAGGGGAAACCATTACACGATTGTTAAAATACATAACACACATGTTTATAAACTTGATTGATAACCTGCAATTGCAGTCATTTCCAAGGTTTATTTTTATTTAAAAGCAATCTATAAGTGTAAAGATAGATCTATGCGCCAATACTTTATTGCATACAGTAAAATATTTTGGTAAGTGTTGACCCAATTCCTATACAGTTATGTATAAGACTTTTGAAATAACACAGATGTACCTATATTGTTATTGCTAAATCATTTACAAATTTAATAAAAAAAATTCTAAGTATGTAATAATGTATTTCCATAGTTATTATATCCACCAGTCTATACATATATACCTACCAGTCCATAGCAACCCATACCCATAACCCTATAAATTTTTGCCACATTTCGCAATAGTCCTCCATCAACCGAGGATTGTCCTTGGGTGCACTTTCATTGTGCATACAGGGATAATAGCCGGCTGATGTCCCATTTCACTTATATTAAAGTTGTTCAAAGGGCCTCTGCGGGTTGGCTTCGGCCCCTCGTACGCCTTCCAAAAGTCCGGGACCCTGTAGGTAGTCCCGTGAGTGGAAAGGAACATACAAAATAATAATAATAAAAGTCTTTATTTCAGATTAATGTTCATACGTAATAACAAAATGAAGATTCATACTAAAACTATTCACATTTGTAATAGAAAAAGAATGTATTTAACATCCTACTTGACTACATAGTACAAAACAAATTCGCTCTGTCCCTATATTTTTTTTTTTTTATGGAATAGGTGGCAAACGAGCAGACGGATCACCTGATGGAAAGCGATCGGCACCACCCATGGACATCCGCAACACCAGAGGAGTCACAGGTGCGTTGCCGGCCTTTTAAGAAGGAATATGCTCGTTTCTTGAAGGTTTGAAGGTCGTATCGGTTCGGAAATACAGCCGCCGGAAGATCATTCCAAAGTTTTGCTGTGCGGGGCAGAAAGTTATATATCTCTATGTATGCTTAAATCTTTAAAGCTACGCAGCGACTTTTGATGCGGTTTTTTTGGTAGATAGTGTGATTGAAGAGGAAGGTTTATATGTATAATAGCATCTCCTAAATTGTGGAGAAATTTTGTATTTAGTATTGCACCCCTGCGGTGACTGATATAGTGATCTATCAACGCACAGCCCAAACCACTGGACGGATCGCACTGAAATTAGGCATGCAGGTAGATGTTATGACGTAGGCATCCGCTAAGAAAGGATTTTGATAAATTCCACCTCTAAGGGGATAAATGAAAGTTTGTATAAATCTTCTTAGATTTTCGACTGATTGAGCTAAATTTTAAGATTGATGAAGATGAGGCCTTAATTTTTAACACACGCTAAACAAAGGTAAAGCCGCAAAAACTATACCTAATAAATAATAATATTTCTTAACGCGGCAACACCTAGTATATTATAAACGCAAAAGTTTGTAAGTACGGATGTATATTTGTTACTCTTTCAAGTAAAAACTACTGAACGGATCTGAATGAAACTTGGTACAGATATATGGAGAAAAGAAAGATATTTTCTTTGAGGTTTGGTATCTCATCTAACTGCTCTTGCCCTGGTGTGGCTAGAAGGAGTATCAGACTCTTACTGACTAAAAGCCACAACGTTCTTTCCCTTCTCCTGCTCTAAGCAGCGGTATTTCTGCGGTACATTAATTATAACAGTTGCAACCGCAACCGCTACCCCGGCTGAGAGAAGATCGAGTAAGAATTTCCATCGTTAGAAAAAAGGTCTCAAGTCTAGTTCCGAAGTCGGCCAATGTAAAATTTTTACTGCACAGTTGGCGCGGTGGCTAGCAGCCACCGCTAGCTAGCTAGCGAGCTAGTTAGATAGCTACAATGCTCCTAAATATTTATTGTCCTTGAGTATTTTACTCAATCTAAACGCTGCTGATTTAAAAATCCCGGGAAACGTTACTTTTAAACGCGTGTGAAGCTGTCCGCGGAAGTTAGTATTCTATAACACTCTGCAGAGTCGGAACAGCTTAATAAATTATAGCAAGTCAATTAGAAACTATTTAAAACAACACAATCATGACGTAAATAAAGAAATTTCCACGAAAATAATATTAATAGCATTTTTAAAAAAATTTGCTAACTGACATGAAGTAAGCATAGACAATAGAGTTTTTAATGGCGACTTTGACAGGTACGTAAACACATTCGGATAGTGTAAACAAGAATACGACATTGATTTATGATTTATTTTTTAAAAAAGTGGTTTCCCGCCTTAATTTTTCTTCAATGCCAAACCTTGACTGGACAATCTCTACTAGGGTTGCCACCTTTTTTTGCAGTTAATAAAGTACATTGGTTATTATAGGTAAGAAAAAAAAGTACATGAGAGCAAGATAAAGTACAATTTATTTTTCTTAATTTTTATATTTCAAAACATATTTTTTATTGCCTTTTGCAGTTTGCATTAAATAAGTACCTATCTCTACTAAAACATCTTTACCTACAGTCTTTATTAAATTCAGAGACGCCTTGTTTCTTCCATCTCGTCATCTCGCTGTTCATCACAGACTTTTCAAAATCCCAAAAAAATCTAATCATACAAAATAAAGTATTTTCGTGTACTTTATTGTTATCATAAAGTATAGAGTACAATTGTATGAAATAGAGTACAATACTTTATTATAAAGTACGGGTGGCAACCCTTATCTCTACATTGTCTGACTATACCTAACATTTGTCTGACTATTGAAGAATCTTCACTTATAATATCTTTTAAACAGTGGAGTAATTTAGTAGCCATCAGCATTGCAGTTTGCAGTCGTGCGAAGCCAGGACGAGTCGCCAGTGATTCATAAGTTAATGTGAAAATACACAATTTTAACACGCTTCAAATCAGACACCTGCAGTTTAGCTCATATTTTCGTCGAAATACTCGAATTAAGTTATGAAACATAAACAATTTGAAAACAGGGCTATTCCTGTATCGATCCATAAATACTTGGATGTAATCCAAATCAAAATTATATGGTTCTCAGAAAGTAGGTTTGAACTAGTTTTATTGATATTTGGTTCAACAACTGACTGTATTGATTTTTTATGGGATGAGTCGGCAAACGAGCGGTCGAATTACCTGATGGTAAGCATTTGGCGCCGCCGATGGACACAACTAAGATAGACAACGCTAGATCAAAGCCGCGGGCGGAAATTAGTATTTTAATAGGTCTTTACCTGTGAAATTGCCGTTTTGCATAAAAAAATTTAAACGAATTGTTTAATTTGAAATGCGATGAAAATGTAAAACAAATGACTTCTTTTGGAAAAAGAATCCCATGTTTTAAAAAAAATTATTAATTAGCTTTAGCCTAACAAAAACTATTTTGATTTGAAATGGCTAGTACTGCAGAACGACAATTTCATAGGTTTTTTTTTTTTTTGTGAGGGGAAAATCATCAAATGACTTCTCCCGCCCAGGGCCGGGCAGGAGGGAGTGTCAGACTCTTACTGACTAAAAACCCCCCTGTTCCTTCTCCTGCTCTGTGCCGAGGTCGCGGTACCTCATTGCGCTTACCCCGCAACCCCGGCTGAACATCAGCCCTTTAGGGCCCCGTCTGTGGTGGTCTATTGGCTCTTTGAGGCGCGCGCGGAGCGCTACGCGCCGTACGCTCGGGCCTGGTTCTGGTCGGGCGGCGAGCTGTCCTTACTCGCCGACCGCAGGCTCGTGCTTACGGTGGCCGGAGATCGTCCCTCGATCCCCGACGCCCGTAGTGTCGCCAGTTGCGGCTGCTGGGGCGTGAGGAGGAGGATTGCTCCCTCACGCGGGCCGCCTCTCTCTTTGCGAGCATGACTGCTTCACAAAAGGAGGAGACGGCGTCCCAGTTCCAATTTCATAGGTAAAGACCTATTAAAATACTTATATTATAATATTCTCCAGAGTCGAAAAGCTTAATAAATTATGGCAAGCCAATAATCAACCATTTAATATACTTAACACAATCATGACGTAAATGAAGAAATTTCCACGAAAATAATATTAATAGCTTCTTAAAAAATTTACTAACGGACATGAAGTACCTAAGCATAGACAATAGAGTTTTTAATGGCGAATTTGACAGGTACGTAAACACATTCGGGTATTGTAAACAGCGCTAGAGAAGGTTCATGAAGTTGCTGTTCTTATAGGAGAAATGAGGATGGAAGACACTTTTTTATGCTATAGGTCGACAAACGAGCAGACGGATTACCTGATGGTAAGCAACTTCCGCTGCCCATGGACACACAACATCAGACGAGTTACGAGTGCTTATCTGATTGTAGGATATAAAGGATTGGGCCTCCGTTAACCTCACTCACACGGCGAAACACACCGCTGTGGTTAGTAACATATACAGGGTGTAAAAAGACACTTAACGAAGCCGTTAACTACGCATACTGCAGTTCTAACTAAGTAGCTTTACGCTAAAATTATCACTGGGCAACGACTTTAATTTTTAGGTATCAAAAAAAAAATTTATTGCGCGCAATGTAAAGCAAACGGGCTTCGTGTCATTGTGTGCGTAGGTTCACAGCTTAGCATTAAAACGCTGTGATAAGTACGTAATTTGAATGCGCAAAAAAAAGGTCATCTTTGACCTTCAATATCTCGAGAACCCGTGGAGTCCCAGCTATGGTCTTAAAGAAAAAAATGATAGAATACGTGGCTTTCGGCTTCGTTAAGTGTCTTTTTACACCCTGTATTTACGCGGGTATTAAAGGGGAAAATTATAATTTGAATACCTTGGTAAGCTTGACGTTTCGACCCAGTTGCACAGGTCGTGGTCACACGCAGACTGCTTGTCAGTCTGTCATTTTTTTTATCTCAAAAGAATATAGTTTTCCAGGCATAAGAATATAGTAGGTATTCGAGATAGCGATCATCTTTACGCGAACGAAGTCGCGAGCATAAGCTAGTTATCGAAAAAAATATTACGCGTTCGACTCAATCAATAAATTTGTTTAGAAAATCCGTTTCCATCGAATTCCTTATCTAATGTTAGTAGCTATAAGATCATACTTCGGCACGAATGGGTCGGCTCGACCGGAGTGATACCACGGCCTCACAGAAAACCGGCGTGAAACAACCACAGCGTTGTATTTCGCCGTGTGAGTGAGGTTACCAGACGCCCAATCCTTCTCCTTCCCCAATCTCTAAATCTCCAAATCCCATATCCCCAAAAAGTCGGCAACGCACTCGTCACTCCTCTGTTGCGGGTGTCAATAGGCGGCTTTGATAGCTTACCATCAGGTAATAGGTCTGGTCGTTTGCCGATGTACCTATTACATAAAAAAAACACAAGACTTTTTATCCAAGTACACTGTGTGTGATGGCAGAAACTATGTATTCAAACACATAAACCTGCCCCGGGAGTCACACTATTAATTTGTAAAAACTGTACGAAAAACAGTCCGATAAATTTTATTCGTTTCTTTTTGTAAATATGTACAGATCAGTGTAAAATGTGTATTACATAACCTAATAATAATTATTAATTATCAAGTACCAAGTGTGGGAGAGCCATGCTTCGGCACGAATGGGCCGCCTCGACCGGAGTGATACCACGGCCTTACATAAAACTGGTGTGAAAGAACCACAGCGTTGTATTTCGCCGTGTGAGTGAGGTTACCGGACGCCCAAATCAATCCTCAAAACCCCCTAAAGGCCGGTAACGCAATTGTAATAACTCCTTGGTTAATTTCTCTATGTTGGTATACTACCTACGAGTACCTATACATGGTCCATGGGTAGCGCTGATTGCTTACCATCAGGTAATCAGTCTGCTCATTTGCCGACCTATTAAATAAAAAATATACATAACACATAAACAAACTCGGAGTAGGTAATAATTTTATTTATAAGCTAACTGTGCTCCGTGGTTTTTACCGCGTATTTTATAGCTCAGCCTATGTTTACCGGGAATAGACTAGCTTCCCGACATTAAAATAATTTTATATGTATGTACATCAGTTAATTACATTCGTAGAATATTCAATCGAAACAAACAAACAATCAAGTCTTTCCTCTTTATAATAGACTAGCTAATCTCGCGCGGTTTCTCCCGCTACTCGTGATGTTTTATAGCCTATAGCACTCAGGAATATTGTAGCTATCTATCAGTGAAAGAATTTTGGCAATCCGACCAGCGGTTCCAAAGATTACCGCCTACATACAAACTTACAAATTTTACCTCTTTGTAATATTAGTATAGATAATGTTATTATGGATCATAGGTTAGATATAAATGTTACAGATTGTCTGACGGACCGTCATTAAGCTGATTCTTAATAATAAAAGTTAGGTAGGTACCGTTTTTTACATTTTAAACTAGCGGCTCACCCCCGCTTCGCACGGGTCTATCTCGCTATCAAAGGGTCACCTTTTCCTAATCTTTCCCTTTACTTTTCTAATATTTTCTTTGATAAGAACCTTCTCCTGACAATAACAAACACAACAAAAAAAGAATTAGCAAAATTGATCCAGGCGTTGTCGAGTTATGCGCTTACCAACACATTTTGCGATCCATTTTTTTATATAAGTTATAGAACGATAAATTAAATAGTCATATTAATTCAACATGAAAAAAAGAATCACAAATATCACATCTAGGTAAATAAAACATTGTTATTAATTTTAACATTCAAAAAGATATAGGTATATACGTATTACTAATCAAAATTAATTAAAAAAAAACAGAACATTAAACATACTAAAGAAAAAAAACGCGCAGTTTCCCATTCAATATCTTTCAAAAATCAAAACGGCGAAACTGTAATTTAAAAAACGAAACAAAAAAAAAATTATTATGCCAAGTAATCTGCCTAATTTCATAGGTAATTCCTTTCATAACTAGTTCATACGTAGACAGGTACTCGAGCTTTTAACGTAAAAGATAAACTTACCCAATTCTGCGGAACCAAAATACTGAAATAAAATCAATAACAGTCCACACAAGAGCAAATATTGCTACAACAGCACGGGAAAATCGAACGTTAGTGCCATTTTTTATACTTATCAGACAATCCAAAGTTATAACACTGTTATTTACTTGTATATAATTATATATTTCGTAAAAAATCAAATAAATCGTAATATTTTAGCCGCCGAGACGCGTCTCGCGAACTTAAACTATTCTTATCGACTGAAGACCTGAAATCGAGTACTGAAATCGGTGTTGCAAGATTGGAAAATTCTAATTGGTAGATAAGTATTACAATTAAAATGAAATGAATACTGAACTTTCTTCTATACTTTGTATTTTAAACTCTTATTATATTAACTAATAATTTATAAAAAAATTTTAGCTATTTTTATAGTGAAAGAAAATTATTAGAGAAGCTATCTTCATAAACAGGTATGGTATTGTCAAAGTTAGCTGCGTTCCAAGCGTAAAACAGCGATATATTTAGCATCAATATTTAAATTGGGTGCCTAGATTTACTTACAGTACTTAGTCGGGTCATAAGTTCTGTCACAAACTTTTGATGTAATAACTTATACGCCTTTTGACAATTATTTAAAAATTATATATGAAATGAAAGGTCATTAAATGTACAATATAATTTTATTTACATTATTCGAAATGCCCTCCCCCATTTTGAACACATGCCCTTAATCTACGCGGCCAGTCATCGATCGCTGCACGCACCACATTCATATCTATGTCTGCCGCTGCTTTAACCAGAGATGCTCGGAGAGACTCCAAATTCGGGTGAGGTTTAGCACAGACTTTTTCCTCCAAATATTGCCATATCTTGTAGTCCAGTGGGTTTAAATCTGGACTAGAAGAGGGCCAGTCTTCATGCCGGATGAAGTCAATTCCACGAGCGATCAACCAGTCTTGCGTACTTCGTGCCTTATGAGCCGGTGCAGAGTCCTGTTGGAATATCCAATGCCTGTTCCTGAACATTGTCTGAGAAAGAGGTTCCACTATGTTTGTTAGGACAGTATTTTGATAAACTTCGGCACTAGTTCTCACACCTTTTTCACAGAAAAACACCTCAGTTACGCCTGAATATGAGACTCCAAGCCAAACCATGAATGAGGAAGGGTAATGCCCACGCTGGACCCTCGCAATACGCGCGCTTGCTTCTTCACTGCTGTGGGCATACACCTTATCATTTTGTTTGTTAAAACTTTCTTCAATAGTAAAAATTTTTTCATCCGAAAAAAGAATTTCGCGGTATTTTTTTCCCGCGTACCGTCGTAGCAAAGCGCGAAAGAATATTGAAAATGTCTTTTGGCGCGTAACCACAGCGGTGCAACGCGATAACCGCGATTCTGTCTTCTTTATTCGACCACTCCATATTTAAAAATGAATAAAAAATAATTTCTTTTTTATTTTCTACAAGCGCGAAAGTTCTATTTTTAAAATAAGTCGAAGAATTTCTGGCCAGTAATCGAAAATTAAAAATATAAGGTTTTGACAGAACTTATGACCCGACTAAGTATATTCGGTATGTACGTAAGTTTTTTTATGTTATAGGTCGGCAAACGAGGAGACGGAGTATTTGTTTGATGGTACCTATCACGGAATAGAAAATACAGTGGAAGTGCCGTTCAGACATCGCGCGCTAACCAACATCATGACTAGATATACAACATTTTGGCACATTTGTTGTCAGAATCGTTCGATCCGTTGTCATGATTGGTTGTCATGGTTGTCTCTAAGAAACACGAAATATATTAGAAATTATGCCTTGTTGTGCGGTTTTCAACTGCAAAAAAGTAAGCAGAAAAAAAGATGAGTCTTGTGGTGGTGTATCGTATCATCTTTGAGTATTAACCTTTGTTAATTTTAAATATATTTGATTTTAATGTAAATATCACATTTCATTACTTCAATGCAAACTATAAAGGGCCTTATTTTCATTACAATTAAGTTTAAATCTACTTGTTCGTTATGTGACGTTATATACAATACATTCTAGTAGTTTCGACGCTACTCATTTAGGGATGCGACATATTCGTAAAATAGGTTCATATCGATAATTTTTCATCATCATCGTTCAGAAAATTGATTTTTGACAATTTTTGTGTATAATTCATAAATGTTTAACTAAGATTGCATAGACACATCAACGTTTTAACCACACACAGCGTGCATCCGTCTGTGGCAGGTGCGGGTGGTTAATCACCATTTTTATTTTATAACTAGTTTTCGCCCGCGTGCTGTGTTGATAAAAAGCAGCAAATAGCAATAGAACAATATCTAAGTATACATAAAATTTGGTATTTATCGTCTCATTTTTATGGGTACATCTCCAATGGGTAAATACCCTATTACTTACTAAGTCTCCGTAGTCCGTCCGTCCATAGATAGAAAGGCACGGATCTAACTAATAGGTAAGAGTTACAAATATTTGATAAAACCTATATTATATTATATTTTATACCGCATCGTGTCGAGCACGGCAACCGCTACACAAAAATAATTCTTATACCATGATTCAGTGTTCACTTGCGACGACGCTATGTCTTATTATCCGAATTGCTAAGCTATCAGGAGTTACACGTGTTATTGTGAGTTAACCATAAAAGATAGACATATGCTGTAAAACATTTTATTTAGACAATTTTATTTAAAATATTTCCGTCATACATAATTTCTATGTAAGTTTAACCATTAAGGTTACACATGCGACTGAAACTTACAAAAGGGAGTAACTTCTGCCGTTTTCCCAATATTTTCCATCACTGCTCTGCTCCTATTATTTGTAGCGTGATGAAAAGTATCCTATAACCTGCCCAGGAGTATAAAGAATAATTGTACCAAGTTTTGTTAAAATCCGTCGAGTAGTTTTTGTTTCTATAAAGAACATACAGACAGACAGAGACAAAATTTTTACTGATTGCATTTTTGGCATCAGTATCGATCACTAATCACCCCCTGGTAGTTATTTTGAAAATATATTTAATGTACAGAATTGACCCCTCTACAGATTTATTATAAGTATAGATGTTGTACATGATTTTTATCAGAGTTCCAAAAAGGAGAGTGACTCTCAATTCGACTGTAACATTTTTTTTATGGAAAGGAGATAAAACTTGTAGGAGCGCGTAGTGCTTTTATATGTTAAAATCGAAATCTTTAATAATAACTTGACCATCTCCAAAAAACATTAAATCTTCAAAAAATATGTTAATATTTTTCTTTTTTTCTATTAGAACCTTTTTCATTACTAATCATTTGTAGGTATATCGTGTCGATAAATTATATTGCTCACACGAATACAAAAACATCGATATATTGGGATACCCTGCCCTATCTGAGTAGCAAAATAGTAAATGTCTATTGGTACAAGTGCATACAAATATGACATCTATTTCAAAGAGGTTAGCGTTTTGAATAGAATGAATTTGTTACAGCGCCATCTAGCGTTGAGTGGCTGAACCCGTTTGTAAATTGTTTTATTTAAGTTTTTTACACGATAGGCGCCTTTATTGATTGTGACATGTGAAATGATAACAACTTTCGCTCATTGTTATAAGACTCAATTTTTAACAACATTTAAAAGATGATTTGCTAAAGTTGCATTTCATCTTTTTACCCAATTATATAGCTGTTTTTTATGTGTGTAATGGACAATTTGATTTGCTAATGTGTGATTTTGGCGACACTGGTTTTCCTTGAAAGAGTGTAGGGGCACTTCTACTTAATTTTCTGTTCTGTGGTACCTATGCAATCAGCTCTACCCATGGACACTCTTAGTAGGTACTAAACGTAGTGGTTACATACTCTTTGGTGGGTACCTAAGGCGTTACTTAGTGCGTTGCCGGTCTCTTGAGAGCTATGAGGCATTCAAGGATAGGATTTGAGGATTGACAATGAGGGAGGGGGAGAATTGGGTCTCCGGTAAGGTCACAACGTAAGTAAGTGGCTTCACGCTGGCTTTCTGTGAGGCCGTGGTATCACTCCGGTCGAACGGCCCATTTGTGCCGAACCATGTTTCTGCCACACTGTCTATATAATAGATAAAAAAGTATTTCTTTATTTCTGTGCACTTTTGCCGTTTCGTTCGGGAAATAACAGGCGTCATGTCACAGAGTACATTTTAGCAATAGCGTCATGTTGACTGGTACTACAACCATCTAGGGATATCATCATGCATGAGAGATGTTTTTTTTTTTAAATCATGATCTCTTTATATCCTCTCCTCAATGGTGGATGCTATATTGCGGACTTAGAGGTTCTTGAGATGGGCCATTAGCGTCTATCGCGAATTTATCTAGCCAATGCTCTGCTTTGGTGGTATAGATCGCTAGTGCAACTGCTGAACATGTGAACTCGGATTTTGATTTCGGGGCTGAGAAAGAAATTGTTAGGGATTCTAGCGGTTTATCGAATTTCTCAGTTATACCAATAGTGAATAGACTCAGTCCCTATTGTTTGCGACTTTTATTTTACCATAGGTCGGCAAATGATCATGCCGTTTACCTGATGGTAAGCAATCAGCGCCGCCCATAGATACTCGTAACACTAAAGGAGATACTAAAAGTGCGTTGCCGGCCTTATGTGGGTTATTAGGGATTGTAAGGATAGAGGAGTTGAGGGTTGAAGATGGGGGTTAGGAAGAAGGGCCGAGCCGGCCCATTCGAGCCAAAGCATTGCTCTCCAACACTTAGTAGCGAG
Organism: Spodoptera exigua; assembly: GCA_902829305.4. Classification (NCBI taxonomy): domain Eukaryota; kingdom Metazoa; phylum Arthropoda; class Insecta; order Lepidoptera; family Noctuidae; genus Spodoptera; species Spodoptera exigua. The sequence goes on along the minus strand of LR824630.2, from coordinate 2,635,775 downwards.
TTCAAGGTCAATAAGGTACATACTTACCACAGCCTCGACTAAGAGCCGGAGAAGGAACTGGGGATTTTTCTTTATATTTACCTGATGGTAAGCAATCAGCGCCGCCCATGGACACCCGCAACGGAGAAGTTACGAGTGCGTTGCCGACCTTTTAGGGATTAGGAATTTGGAGATTTAAGGATTGAGGTGGGCAAGGATTGGGCCTCCGATAACCTCACACGGCGAAACACAACGCTGTGGTTGGTTTTCTGTGAGGCCGTGGTATCACTCCGGTCGAGCCGACCTATTCGTGCCGAAGCATGGCTCTCCCACACTTGCATTTTTAGTCAATAAGATTCTGAAAATCTCTCTCGCCTCACCCTGGGTAGGAGAAGTCATTTGATGATTTTTCCTCCACAAAAAAAAAGTTTATTGATAACAATAACTTACCTAGGTAGGTAGGTACGTGAAATTAACTGAAAAAAGTTCTACTAGAGTCGATTGAGCGATGTTGCCGCGACGCGCACGCTTTTTGTGAATATGAGTCCCGTTGTGACTATTAGAGCTTTCCTCAGGTAAGTACTTTATTCACTTGAGAAAGTCGTTACCACTACCTACACAGTATCTATATAACGAAGCTTAAAACTTTAAGAGTAAGCAATGGGCTTTGATACGGTTTTTTTGATGCAATTGAAGGCCTCCTTAGGCTAAGAACTCACGGAGCGATTTTGAACCGTGCCCGCCGCGGTAGTGGAACTGCGGTTTTATTTCCAAACTCACGAGACCGGTTATTTGCGCGGTTACACAGCCGCCGCGGTTGCGATCATCGCCCGCAAACGTGGCGGGCGATGATCGCAAGATTGCAAGACGGGCGGTTAACGATCAAGTTAAGTTGAGGTCGCTCGCCAACCGATCGCAAAGCGCGCGGGTGCCACCCGCCGCGGCTGCGGGTAACCGCGGCCCGCGCGATTCTACTAGTTGCCCGCCGGTACAGCGGGAGCCGCATACAACCGCGTACACCGCGGGCGTAAAACGCGTCGTGAAATGTGCTTTAATTTTTTATATAAATATTTGGATTCTACAGAAGCTGCGGGCCCGCAACCGCAGCGGACGCGGGCGAAAATCGCTCCGTGAGTTCTTAGCCTTACTCACACAGGAAAGCACAACATAGCGTTGTATCACGCCATTTTTCTGTAAAGACGTGCTTACACTTTAGGCGAGTGACATTCCTGCCAAAGCATTGTTCTCCCACACCTAAATAAGCATAATTTTTATATAAATTTTTATTGAACTTTCCAAAGAAAAACCCAACAGTTTATGTACATTTTTATTTATTGTATTGGTAACAAATTCATAGAAAATTAATCTTATTAACTAATGAAGGATATATTTTAGTCTGTTAAAGAAATACTTTGATCAGGCATAAGACATTTTAGTTTTTAATAGGTACAATAGGCAAAACTCTCAACAACTATTTGGAACTCAAAAACCCTTTTTTTATTATAAATAAACGTTGCCCGATACTTTCCTTTGTTATGGGTGCGTTTACAAACATACAAATTCATATATACACATATCACCCAATCCCAAAACAATAATCTGTGGATCACACATTGCGCTGGTTGCGCGAGAATCGGACCGGCGAAAGGTTGCACGCCAGCTAGTGGCCCAGTAAGCGCACCAACCATACAGTCTTCATCATATTATTATTTGATTTTTTCTTATTCACACTCACATATCACAACATGAAGAAAACAATGCAATTTTTTTCTTAAATTCTAGTTTGTGAGCTGTGACATTTCAAAATAAGTATTGAATTTGACTTACTTACAGGAAAATACTAATTCAATATAAAATACTAATACAAATGTTATGTGTTAAAATTTATTTGGTATTTAGTAGAAAAAAAGATTTTAATCCACTGACAATACATAGTTTTAATTGGTTACTAATAAAATTCAGGTCACCTATACAGAGACACTTTACAGCTGTCTATTTTTAAAATCAAAACATTCGAACTTTATAACATTAAATATTACCTGACAATCCTTAAAATTACATGTTTTATGTGGCTCATATAATTTTAAAACTGATTCTGTACAAATATTGTTTGTTACGTAACAACTATTAATAAAAATAACATATTTATCGTTTTTAAAATCAACAGCATTAATTAAATAGCATCCATATTTAAATTCAACATTTTCTATACAAAACACTGAATGTTCTTCTTTTGGAATAACAAAGTTTGAATTTCCCGCCAAAAACTTTTCATGCTGCCAAAGTGATATTTGGGCATTTTGTTTTTTTAAAAGCATATTCAGTCTACAAGCAAGGCCTCCTTTTTTGAATTTCATCTTTTTATTTTTCTCAAAATAAGTTGAAGTGTCAGAATAACTTGAATTTTCTTGCTTAATTATTGGTAAACTTGTTAATGTCTGTGTTTTACAACTTAGTATTTCTATTGAATCATTTTTAGAACTCTCTTCAGGAGTAGGTGTATCACTTATATGTTGTGATGCACTATCTGAACTGAAATGACTATTGAAGTAATTCTTGACATTATTTAGAATCGCAGTTTTCAGTGAAGATCTACTGTCTTCATTTGTTTTTGTATCTGTACTATGATCATTAAATTGTGAGTCTGTTGGCTGAATGGAAATATCTGCACCATTCCTGTCTGATATTTTAGAAAGATAATCTTGTTTGTTTTCTTCCAATATAGAGGCAATGTTTTCTTTGCTGTAAGCTAATTTTTTCCTCACTTTGTTAGAACATCTAGGTGATTGATTCTTCTGCATTAATATAGGGCTCTTTGGCTGTATTATTTTAATACCTAATATGGGTGATGTTGACATTTTTGGCGGTAACTTTGCCGAGGTTAGAATTGGTGACTTAGGAGTTTGAACACATTTTGATCTTAAAATAGGTGATTTTTCTCTGTAACAATGTTTAGATGCATCTATGATTGTAACGTCTAAATTAGATAAGTTTTTAAGCAGTTTTTTCTTACGTTTTCGCTTTCTCGGTCTTTTTGTGCTGTTGTTATTGTTGCATTGTTGTTGTTCACTATATGAACTGTTTTCATAATCACTAGAGGAGCTTGACGACCATTTTATAACTTCCTCGTTGCGGTCCTGTGAGTTCAAAAGACTGAACTTTTCTAAAAAGACATTTTCTTTGTGTCGCGACATCGTATATGAGTATCAAATGTAAAATAGCGTCACAGAATCAAAATACAAACAATTAACACAATGTTCGTAATTGGTTCGTAACTTCATCCTTTCCTTCATAATCTTGTCAATATTAGTAACGTCAAAATTGATAACGATCAAAAATGTTGCAAGGTTTTAAAATTTTAACTTTATAAAAAGAAACACGACTATTACTATCTATTACGAGAATTTGTTCCAAAAATAAAAATGCAAATTAACCTTGACAGACTTATAAACAAATATTATCAAATTAGGTATCAAAAGTTAAATGTTGATTTGTCATAAAATATTGAATCGTAATTAAACAATTACCTTGTAGGATTATTTAAGGTTGAACCTAAGGCGGTTTTTTATTTTATTGTAGGTTGTTTCTACTACTATTTTGTTTTTATATGTATAATAATTATCTTAAGCTAAATACTACCTACGCTACGCGTAATGAATGATTGAAATGAAATGTAATTAAACGTGAATAATTAAGTATAAAATATGAGTACCTATGTATTTTTATTTTAAATTTAATATTCACTACGAACAACTAAATAGTATAATATTTTGGGCTCTAAATGTATATACAAAATTGTATACAAATGATAAAGAGTTTGTTTGAAGGCATTAACTACAAGACCTAGTGGTATATCGATAAGAAACTTTGTGTTATATATTAATAGTCCACTTATCTAGGAAAGGTATAAAACCACAATTAGTTCTTTTCGGCTAAGAGGCCAAACGATAAATAACAACAAAAAAATAATAGGAGCCGATTGGCGAGTAAATGAAATTTCACGAGTTACTCGTCGTATGATAAAATACGAGTAGTGGGGCCTCTGTCGTTATGAAAAGAAACTGTGACCCAAACATAACTATTCGAATTTGGATCATATGCATAATAAGGTTTAATGTTTTGTGTAGTATAAGCAACCAATGTATGAAATATCCTCAATATGTCTGCATTAGTTTTCGTCGAATAATCTATAAAGAACGAAAAATATTCGGAGCTAAATAGACTGTTAAATTTTGATATATCTATTCTTCTAACTATATCGAGTGAAAAAATTATGAATTCATCAGATTTCACTTTAACAGCTGTTTTAAACATATTTCTATTAACTATGAGGTCTATGATTTTTTGTAAACTGTCCCCATTTAAATATGTTTCTAATATCGAACAGAAAAAATGTACAAACATTGACAAATTATTTGATAGTGCGTGATTCAAAATCGAGGTGTCGCTATCGTCGTAGTAGTAATCATCAATCGTAGGAAACATAGAGTCACAATGGGCTATCAACAAATTAAATATATATTTTCCGTGTTTCTTGAAAACGTTACACAATGAATTATCCATTAATAGTTTTGTATCTAAAATGTTGCTCACGTTAGCTGGGCATTCGAAAAATATAACATTGAAAATGTAGTCAATCACAGACTCTTGCTTACCTAGATCCTGTTCTTTTTTCAACAAATCACAAAGATGTTCAACTGCGAAGTACTCAGCGAATGTCCTGTGTACAAATACAGGCTTATCGTTCGACGCAACACTATAGATGAGACCTGTTTTCTCTCCGCCTTTTTTAATGAGGTTTAGCATATCGTTGATTTCTTTCATCTCTCTCTCGTTGAATAGTAAATTTTCATCCAGCCTAGGGAACATTGAATAAGCCGCTAGTCTTTTATGTTTCATGATAAAATCAGCACGCTCTTTTTCATATGTATACACTATGTCAGGATTAAAAATATCCATTTTATTCTTTTCTTGAAACCTTATTACTTTAAGTTTGGTTTCTAAAAAACTTTCGTAAATAGCATACGTATTTATGTCTAAGTCCCATCTGTTTGGGTTTTGTTTTATGTTTTTAATTTCATTTTGAAAATAATCCGCCATTAGATAAAGATGAAGAGGTGTCCGCCCAAATTGTTGCATATTACATGTTTCATTTCTATCGCCGTTGTAACGCATTCTCAAACGAGCAAAAAGTTCTATAAACAAATTATCGTCCAATTCGTCAAATGTCCACAATGGTATATGGACATATTTCACTAGAGGTGTGAAATAATGTAAAGCACTAAAATAAATCTCATGCAAGGGTAAATTTTGAAGCTTGAACATTGAACCTGTCATAAAACAATCTTCTAGGGTTGTTCTCATAAACTTTATAAAGTCGTATATATTCTCCAGCTGTTCTCTATCTAACTCCGTAATTACAAAACTAGATTTCCAGAATTTTTTTAAATAGTTATCTTTATCCTGATATGCAAACTCAAGTATTTCGTATGACGTACCGAATTCCCTATGTAACAATAATTTAATTTGGTTGTACGATCTACTCGCGATCCACATTTGATGTTCCTTGTGATAGTTTTTAACCGTTCGAAGAAACATCAAAACTTCATTCGAATAATGAGGGCAAATTTCGTCGAAACCGTCGAAAATGTATATCAATTTTCTCGTATTAAAAAAATGGAGAAATAATTTTAGCTCGAAAACAGTCCAATCGTCATCTGTGGTACATTTTTTTAAATTGACATTTCCGTTATTTTCTTCCAAGTCGATAATCATTTTGTTTGTTTTCTTGCTAACAACTACCTGACAAATGAACTTCAAACATTGCAGAATGTCAGTCTTTTGTTTATTTTTCTGCCATTCACTGAATTCTTTTGAGTGCTCCAAAAGATTGACTCTTACAATCCACAAATGAGGTTCCAGCATTTTACTTTGAAGTGATATGTGCGTTAGAAGTGTTGACTTGCCCATGCCAGGCTTGGCCGTAATAAGGACCACTTCGTCTTTTAAATCATTTAAAGTTTCAATAACTTTTCCTTTTTTATTTTCATTGTCATCTGTATCACTGTTATCGTCATCATCATCATAGTCGTCGTCATCATATTCAGATTGTACATGCTTATCAACGCGTTTAACTCGTCTTGTAACATATAAGTGTCTTATTTCTTCATAATTTGAATTACTCAATAAGTTTCCAAGTTGAACAACTGATTTTTCGCTTAAAATGTCTTTAAAAACTTGTCCTTCGATATATGTCATTGATACCTCATCAATTATAGAACTCAAGCTTACGATGGCATCTTGAAATTTTACATTTGTATTATTTAGAATGATATTTCTAGAATTTTCGTTCAGCTCGGCAAGATTGGGTTTCTCATGCTGAATTGTTTTATGAATGTGTGAAAAAATACTTTTCATAATTTCAACGTACATTGGTAATGTTATGATGATAATTTTTTTATCTTTAACAATTTGTGCGATGTTTTCTAATGTTTTTCTGTGTTTTCCTCGTATACAAATATTTGGACATTCGCATATAAATATGAGTAAAGCGCTACTATTTGTTTTCGTAATTTCATCACATAACGTGTAACCTTCGTCAACTGGTAGATGCAAGATATATTCTACATCTATCAAATAATGCTCTCGATTCTTAATAATTTGAAGCACTTTAGCAACTGATAGTGCACTATTATCAGTGCTAAAAATGGCATTGAAAATATTATCTTCATTAGTCAACATGTTTTCCTTAAATTCATAATCAATGGCCTTTATCTTGTTCTTGTATATGGTAGTCATTAAGCTCATAACCGGGTCTTTAATTACATTTGCAATTGTTAAATTATGTGAATCTTCTTTTGTGAGATATGTGCTTGTTGTGGACATCCACCATTTTTGTATAGCATCGTGGTATATCAAAAATATAGCGTCTGATCTTAATTTTACGTATTTATCAATGATTATTTGATTATCTTCTATTTCTTGCTTCAATATTTTTTCCACCATACCTTCGTCAGCTTGATCTGAATAACACAAAAACTTTCTTCTAAAATCTTCAATTAAATTATTTTCATGTTCACTACATTCGAACGCTAGTTTTGGGATATTTTCAACTTTTATATCAAACCGATACTTGTGCATATCTGGATGTGCCAATTTAATTTTATCAAATAATCTTCTTGCGAGATCTTCCAACATTTGAGGATGGTCTGTGAATTTCATTAATTTCTTATGTTCATCGAGAACTATTAGGTTACCAATAATACCGTCTAAATCACCATTATCCTGTAGAAATTCTTTCCCTAAGGCCTCATCGATATTTATAATTTTATTCTCTTGACATTGTTTCAGTAAATTACTCAATTTTGACGACAATACTTCCAGACTATTTTCTATTTTGTCAACATTACCTCGAATAGTTAAATCCTTGTTTCCAAAAGCAGCTGGGACTTTGTACAGTTTATCTGCTAAAGTAGCCTTTGCTGATGAGCACATTTCAGCGATAAATTCGCCCTTAGAAACAGCAACTTGTTTTAATACTCGTTTCAATTCATCTGGTGTGTTCTTGTTATAAAACTCTAGCTTGCCTTGATTGTAATTTATAACTTTACCAAATAATGGGTATAGTGCCCTGTTATTATCTAATGAAGAATTCACAAGAAAAGCAATGTCACTATCGGAGACCTTTTCAGATTTTAACAATTCTTTAAACAATGAGTTCCTGAATGTGGATAGGAATTCATCATTTGTGTAGAAAAAATCGTGTCTGAACTTTGCTAGCCGGTGACCTTCAGGTTGTATGTCAGTGACTTCCATAACTCTCTTTGCTAAGATGACATGGTATTGTAGAATAAGCTTGTCGCTCAACATGGTTTTATGTTCGCTCTTACACAAATACGAGGCAACACTAATGCCTAACAACCTCATTTGTTCTTCAATGTAAATTTTACGCAGCAACTGAACGCTTCCATCGTCACACGAAATGTGAAATGCATTGCCACCGGTACAAATTAGTTCATTCAATTTGTTTGCAAAACAAGATTCAAACCTCTTAACAAAATGGCCACTTGATGTTGTGTAAATTATGAAAACACAATCGATATTACCGTAGTCTCCATTAAATAGCACATCACTATTATCTGATCTCATAGCGCGTCGTATTTTCAAATAACTGTCAAAGTATTTTGTAATGTCATTTTTATTTTTTAATGTTACAACACTGGCTTTTTCTCTGTGTTTTGCTTGTATAAATACTGCCAGTGGTCGATCCGAGTTATGAAACTTAACTCTAAGGCATATGTCGTCGAATGCACCTATTTCGTCGACATTTGAGGCCAGATAAAACTCTTTTATTTGATCATTATGTTTAGCCCGAAACGCAAGTAGACTAATAAGCTTACTTTCATATAGATGCCCTTTTATTCCCGATGTCCCGGGTCGTTTTCGGTAAGCTTTAGACGCCATCTTCTGTGTTATGTGATCAATCCGTCAGCGCACGGTGGTGTACCTGTAAATAAGGTCATAAATATTATTAAATTTGCATTTTACGAAACTATATTTTACCGCATCGCCTTTCACGCACAGGTGGAGCCTAAACAGGAGATCGACTGGAGTAGTTTTTAGTCAGTAAAAGTCTGACAATCTCTATCACCCCACCTACCAACTTGAGATCAGTGTCGCTTTTAACGTCCGAAAAAGTAGATACAAGAAAGTAGCACGTAGGGCTCTTTTATAACACGACGTAGTTCGCTTGAAAACTAGACACTAAGGTAGGTATTGTTATCGCAAAGATTCTTGTATATATGCACTGTAATCTTTACAGCTGTTGATTTTACTGATGAGACCTTTCTTCCTTCACATCATGGAACTGAGGGAACAAAGAGTGCCCCTTTTGGTGGGGGGGAAATCAAATTCATTCTCTCGCGTAGGGTGAGGCGAGAGGGGCGTCAGACTGTCACTGACTACCAGTTCCCCTGCTCTGGGCCGAGGTCCCGGTGCCTTTTCGCGCTTGCCCTGCAACTCCGGTTGAACATCAGCCCTATAGGGCCCCCATATGAAGTAGTCTATTGGCTCTTTGAGGCGCGCGGAACGCAACGTGCCGTATGCTTGGGTCTGGTTCTGGTCGGGCGGCGAGCTACCCTTGCTCACCGTCCACAGACCCACGCTAACAGTGGCCGAACATCGATCCCCATTGCCTAGTTCTCCCACGCGCTCAACTTTCTCCTTTGAGAGCATGACTGCTTCGTAGAAAGAGGAAACGGCTTCCCAGTCCGCACCATGGCTCCGATTAAGGCCGGAAGCGAGAGGTCACCAACGCCGATGAGTTCCCTGAGGTTCCCGGTGCTCTGCCAAACCAGGGCACACCGTCACTGTATGTTCCACCGTGAGCTACACTACGCTTACTACCAAGATGGTCGAAATACAAGATGATGCATAATCGATAGATATAATTTGATACAAACCTTTTTGTACACACACTCAAATATTATAAAGAATTACAATCGTATTAAAACAATTGATGTATACTAATATTATTTAGTCATCAATGCTTATCAGCGTTTATCTTGTGTGCAAACTGTAGTCAATGATAATGTTACTATTTAATTAAAGTATGTAATGTGAAACAAAATTCGTTTAATTTTTGAAGTTTAATTATTATTTAAGTTCTGGTTTTTTAGGCACTACAGTGTTAAACGTACCCTTATATAATGTCTAAAAATATTGGCACTTAACAATACCAATATAAAGTCTCAATCCAATTCAATCGAGATCGGGTTAATTTATTAATTGGCCGTAACTGTAATACACTACTTCAAGCTCATTTTAATAAAATAATGTGCTTAAAGAATAATTTATTAACTTAGATTAACAATTTCTTAGTGTTTCACAAATATAATAATATAAAAATGTTTACTATAAAGTACGTAAGTAATTACTAAAATAATTTTCTTACAAAAACTGTTCTGGACTAAAAGACTGGTGTTTAAATTGTTAATTTTAGAAAACATCTATTTCATCCGCCATGTTATTTAGCTAACTTCACATTGGTGTGCTCTCCAAAACAAATACGTGACTGCGTCGTGCGAGCCATTGTTTATCGTCCATAAAAACAAAATAAACGTGACCCACATTTTTGTGCGAGTCCTATCAGATTCTATTTCGAGTTATTTGCAGGCATTTAAACTCGATTATATTAATAAATCATATCGTTATGGAAGTCGAACGATTCGCTTCCGACTCTGAGAACGTGGCGGTAGACGATAATGAAAAGCCGGTTGTGGACGAAGGCGCCGGAGATGCGGCGACTTCCCACACGGAGCGTCTGCGTCGCAAAAATAAGAAGTACTGGCGCTCTAACAGCAAGGAGGGCCCGGTGAATGCGACGGCTGTGACGCCGTTACCTAAGTACAGAAGCTGGAAAAACAGCCGTAGACCACGCAACGGGCATGGAAGAGGCCTGCCGAAGAAAGGTAGGCGACACCACGCCTTCTATTACTTACATCTTAATTATCAATTCCCTCGAACCGGTTGTTTTGAAACTTCTAGAAAACATACACCATGAATAGAGTTGCATGCGGGGTAAATTTACGTAATGTTTACTACGACGGGGCCCGCTGTATATATCTTTATAAAGGGCACCCGGGCTGCCGAAGGTCACGTAGCCACTTTTGCGCAGTTTCGTGTTGGTATTATTATTACTTTAGGTTTGTTATCGAACAGCGCCCGGCGTTAGGTATTACGCAACGTCATAATATAAACAAGTTTGGTAGCGTAGATATTTGAATGCATAACATGGTGACTATTTTTATCGCGATCTCACCATGTCGCCACGCTTTTTAATTAGAATCGTATTAGCTTACGCTAATAGACGCACGGGCTGCTTTATTTTATTTTTGTTATTGTTTATGTTTTACTAAACCGGATTTTAAGTTGTTTATGGACACGTGGAGTTTCCGGACGACGAAATTAATATTGTCTATTGTTTTGGCGCGTTGCGTACTGTGACCTTGACCGTAGTTACATTCAAGGTTTACGAAAAATCAATAATCCTTCTACTTTTTTGATTTATTTGTTTATCTATATCCTGTACATACAAAATTCTTGTTTGAAATAAATATGGTCGATTTTTTATTCCGTATTACAATGGACCGCGTGCTTATTTTTCAGGTTATTATAGTTAACATTTAAGCATTTGGATATTCGACTCATAATCACTTAATTGTTAGTTTAAGCTTGCCTCAAAGAACCCATCAACAGGGCTGATATTCACGCGGGGTTGGGGCGTAGTTAAACGTAACGTGGTAGTTATTGGTCAGTAACAGTGAATCAAAATCAATGAAAAAATTAAGTATGTAGATCCCACTCAATGTTTGCTATTTTTCCCTTACCAGAAGTTAAGGTTATGGAAAGTAATTACATATATGTAAACATAAATGTTAAACGTGATATATTCCTAAAATTCAATAAAATAAAAATATATTCTCTATAAATAGTTTATTTCAGCGAATACTTGACTAAAAGCTTTGTCTTGCAATGCCATCAGTTATCATTATGAAAGAAGTATTTATGACATCTGAAACCAAAACTTTTTATAGGCATTATGAACTTTACTATGCTTAGAAACTATAACTAAAGTGTATTATTAGACTTTTTTTCGTTTGAAAATGTGTCCCTAACTTATATCTGAAAAAGTAATCCTCTTTATGGTGATTCTTCACATCAATATTATTAAACAAATTAAAAAGTCAAATGATTTAATATGCAATGATAGTGTGAAAAATAACAAAATAAGATTATGAAAGTTACATTTTAAACCCATTTACTTCACTTTTATCATAAATGGCTTCCTATCTGCAACTTTGTCAGCAAATCTTAATAAATTATACCCCCAGCTAATTCTATATCATAAATCATATATTACATGTTATACACATACTTACTTAGGTACTTATCAAAAATACCAATTAACATGTAAAAAATCTTCTCTTTTCTCTTCTCATACGGAGAAGGTTAGAGCATTAATCACCACACTTTCTCAATGTGGGTTTCAAACTTATAATTAGAAATTATAAGTCCAGGTTTTCTCACGATGTTTACCTTTACCGTATGTTAGTGGTGTCTAAATAATCATAGAAAATACATATAACTCGGAAAAAGTCACATTGGTACTTGCCAGGTTTCGAACCTACACCTTCATGCATGAGAAGCAGGCTCAGACCTTTAGAATTCAAAAATCTAAAAATGTTAATTACTTTAGAATGCAACAAATTAATCAGTAAAGAAATCTCTAACCGTCAATTATAAAAAAATTAAGACACTTTAGGATTGGTAAAGTGCAAGTGCACTTTTGACCCTCACTGTACCTTTATTATCTTAACATGCGAATAAAGATTTTAAATTTGAATCTTTTAAAAAACTGCATCAAAATCGGTCACATAGTTTTAAAGAAGTAAGTATACATAGGGATGGACAGGTGGAAGCTACTTTGTTTTCAAAATAAAAGCCATTTATTCTAACTAAACCATAAATAGGTACTTTTGAAACATGAAAATAGAATAATAGTCTGTCAGTCTGTTAGTCAGTGAACCTAGGTGCTTGTTCCAAAGTGTATATTCAAATGGAGAAGATCTAGAAGGAAACTGAATTGGTTCTCTCATGGGAAAGCCAGACCCGAACGTGTGACGCGTAGCGTACCGCGCGTGCCTTTTAAGACAATAGACCACCACAGACGGGGCCCTATAGGGCTGATATTCAGCCGAGGTAAGAGCAATGATGCACCGCGGTCTCGGCCTAGAGCAGGAGTAGGAACGGAGGCGTTTATAGTCAGTAAGAGTCTGACGCTCCCTCCCACCCGACCCTGGGTGGGAGAAGACATTTGATGATATTCCCTTCACAAAAAATAATATAGTTCTCTCATCATTTTACACTATTTAATACTAGCTACTCTCACGCGGTTTCACCCGATGCTCGGCTTCATTTGATCGTAGCGTGATGTTTTATAGCCTATAGCACTCAGGAACATTGTAGCTACCTCTATCAGTGAAAGAATTTTGGCAATCCGACCGGGCGGCGGTTCCAAAGATTACCCCCTACATACAAACTTACAAATTTTAGCTCTTTTTAATATTAGTATAGATACGTTAATGTATCCATAATGTGAGAAAAATGCAGAAAACAAGTTGTTAAGAAATAACAAATAATTTGACCTATTCCTTGTCATTAAATTTTAAATCCTGTATCGTTTCTAACATGGCGCTCACCATATGTAGTATACTGAAAATCCAAAAGAATGCTTCTATATAAATACTATGTAAACATTATTTATGTTATGTAGTGATAATAACTTATTTATCACAAATACTTTTGTTTTTGTAGGTTTAAAATATAAATGAAATGAATATATTATATTAATTTGTTTGGTTTAGTTGTTTATTATCTTTATAACTTTATACTTCTAAGACGTCCTTTACTTTTTTTATGTGATAGGTCGGCTAACGAGGAAACGGGTTACCTGATGGTAAGCAATCATCGTCGCCCATGGATAGCGTCAACAACGGAGGAGTCATGAGTGCGTTACCGACCTTTTGGGGATTAGGGATTGGGGAAGGATTGGGCCTCCGGTAACTTCACGGCGAAACACGACGCTGTGTGTGTACATTATGCCAGTTTTCTATAAGAATTTCGTATCACTCCAGTCGAGCCAAAATTATTTATGCACAATGGCGGACTTAGTGGAGAAGCTATTTTCTATTGCAGGTCGTGGTAGTTTTAATAAAAAAAGTTTTTATTCATAAACAATAATAATCCAAGATGTTTATTGTAAGGTCGAATATAAACGGATTACATTGGGTTTAATCTTATCTGTGTACATAAGCAGATTATAACAAAAACTTATGAACTCGCATTGATAAAAAATACTGTTTTTAAATCCCTTTTCTTGTGTTAAAAAAAAAACATTGATTTATATTTTTTATGGCTTGGTTCTTCCAGCGGATTTGCTTTCCCGATTGAAAAGTAGTATGTGTGTCATTCCAGACTATATATTCCATCTCTGCCAATTCACATCAAAATCCATTAAGTAGTTTTTACGTGAAAGATTTAAAAACATCCATCCAACCATGATAAGTTTACTTGGAATTTACGCGTTAGGATGTTGTATTTTTTCTTGCTTGGGGCTGTATTTTCAATGTTTACATAAATGTTATCTGAGGCATAAAATTGTTGCTGTCACTGTCTTATACAAGCATTCTGACGCGACAGGATCATAATTATTCTCCCGGTTACTTTTATCTGCCCATTGAAAAATCGACAAGAGTAAAATGAGTATTTTGATCAGAAGTCCCAATATTTCTAAAACAAATCCTTCCCCTCCCTTTATCCTACAAATCTCCGAAACCTTAATATCTAAAAGGAAGGCCACGCACTCGGTAACTCCTCTGGCGTTGCGGGTGTCCACGGACTGCGCAGATTGCAACCATCAATTACAACGTAAAAATAAAATACACAATCACTCCATAGTATAAGACAAAGTCGCTTTCTCTGTCCCTATATCCCTATGTATGCTTAAATCTTTAAAACTACACAAAGAATTTTGATGCGGTTTTTTTTCTATACCATCTACTTATACTAATATTATAAAGAGGTAAAATTTGTAAGTTTGTATGTAGGGGGTAATCTTTGGAACCGCTGGTCGGATTGCCAAAATTCTTTCACTGATGAGCTAGATGTGCTACAATGTTCCTGAGTGCTATAGGCTATAAAACATCACACTAGGATTAAATGGAGCCGAGCAGCGGGTGAAACCGCGCGAAAGTAGCTAGTAGTAGATAGAGTGATTGAAGAGGAAGGTCTATATGTATAGTACCTCTACATAGTATAAAACAAAGGCGCTTCCTCTGTTCTTATATCCCTATACATAACCGCTTAAATCGATAAAACTACGCAACGGAATTCGATGCGTTTTTTTTAATAGATAGAATGATTGAAGAGCAGAGCATTGCCCGTGCGAATCATTGTTGATAAAATAATAATGAAAAAAATGTTTTTCGCAGGTGGCGCTGGTGGAAAAGGCGTTTGGGGTGCCCCAGGGTCGGAACTCTTGGAAGAATATGTTGAAGACGCCAACGATCCCAACTACGATTCGGAAGCCGTTACCAACGGGGATGTGGAGTTTAAGCAGATCATTGTCGACGCTGAACCGGAGGAAGTCGTTGTAAGTATTAGGATATTCTTCAACTGCTGATGATGGTTTTTTCTATGTGATAGGACGGAGAACGAGCGACGGATTACCTGATGGTAAGCAATCAGCGCCGCCTATGGACACCGGCAACAACGGAGGAGTTGCGATTTGCCGACCTTTTGGTGATTTGGGGTTTGAAGATTTTGGGATTGGGGGAGAGGAAGGAAAAAAGTGCAACCGAGTGCCATAGTACGTTAAAGTCAAATTCAAAATCATTTATTCCAACTAAACCATAAATAGGTACTTTTGGAACGTCGAAAGAGTCAGTCAGTCTGTTCATCTGTGAAGCTGGGTGCTCGTTTTTTTTCTTTTTATGTTATAGCTCGGCAAACGAGTAGACGGATTACCTGATGGTAAGCAATCAGCGCCGCCCATGGACACTCGCAACGGAGGAGTTACGAGTGCGTTGCCGACCTTTTAGGGATTAGGGATTTGGAGATTTAGGGATTGGGGAAGGGGAGGGATTGGGCCTCCGGTAACCTCACTCACACGGCTCGTTCCAAATTGTAGTTTCGAATGGAGAAGAACGAGCAAGAAACTCCATCGTGCAATGCTGATACTAAAGAGCTACTCTTTAGTATCAGCTCCGTGCGCAGCTGGGACGGGTCGCTAGTATCCAGTTTACAATTGGGTAGTTTCCTAGGTCAAAAATAAATTAATCCGATGTTTCAATACAATAAAATATTGAAAAATAACTATACTTTTATTCATCGATTCATCGATACACTAAGTTTTAGATTTTTTTTAGCTAATTATTGTGAAAAAAAGTGAGCTATTTGACGCAAAAATGTTATGACGTCACACATAGCTCAGTTTTTCATACAAATTTAATAGAAAAGTATCGTTTTTGACGTTTGGATAAAAGTATTGAATTTGACTAGTTGGAAACTACCGTATAATATGCAATCGACGAAGTATTTAAATAAGTAAATTTTCTTGGGCATTATATTTTCAAGGTTATAAATTCTGTATAGATACTTACAATGTTGACATTGACATTTTTACTATGTTTTGCCATTCGAATGTATGCTTTATCACCTATTGTTTAAGCATTTTATATATTTTCAATGTTCTTATGTTTGTTTAGATGTTGTATATTACTTTATTTGTATTGTAAATGGATTTGGTTCGTTCATGATGTATGTTTTTTTTATGGTATAAGTCGGTAAACGAGCGGACGGATTACTTGATGGTAAACAATCGGTGCCGCCTATGGACACCTGCAGCACCAAAGGAGTTACGAGTGCGTTGCCGGCCTTTTGGGGATAGGGGTTGCGGATATAGGGATCAGGAATTGGAATTTGTGATCGTTCATTCTCGTTTCTCTCAATACGATCTCGATTTGGCGTAATTACGAGTGCAAGCGCTGTAAGGTACTCGCGGAGCAGGAGAAGGAACCGGGTGGCTTTTAGTCAGTAAGAGTCTGACACACCTTCTTGCATGCATGGAGTGAGAAGTCATATTATGATGTTTATACCACTTAAGTGTGGGAGAGCCATGCTTCGGCACGAATGGGTCGGCTCGACCGGAGTGATACCACGGCCTCACAGAAAACCGGCGTGAAATAACCACTGCGTTGTGTTTCGCCGTGTGAGTGAGGTTACCGGAGGCCCAATCCTTCCCCTTCCCCAATCCCTCCTCAATCCCTATATCTCCAAATCCCTAATCCCTGAAAGGTCGGCAACGCACTCGTAACTCCACCGTTGCGAGTGTCCATGGGCGGCGCTGATTGCTTACCATCAGGTAATCCGTCTGCTCGTTTGCCGACCTATTACATAAAAAAAAAAAAAAACTTCAAAAAAGTAAATATACTAATTAGACTGATTGATTGACGGAAGCTAATCTGACACTCCCTCTCGCATGTACCAGAAAGGGATTATAGATATGATTTTCGAGACACAAAAATATCTTAAAAATATCTTTTTTTTTGTGTTTGAAAAGCTTTGGTCTTGACAAAGATTTTTGGATAAATTTCGTTTGTAAAGGACTCGCATTATATACAGACCAGCGCGGGTAGCAGCGCTCTCTGATAGACCTGAATCTTTTAAACTGCGATCTCCAACCTGCCAACGGAGATTATGACAAACCCCTCTCATAGCCTAACCTATTCCTACTCCCGGTATTCTGTGAAGCCGTGGTATCACTCCGGTAGACCCGGCCTACTACTCACTAAGCACTCAAGTCGGATTAGCGATTTCAAACTTCAATTAGAAATTTTAAGTCAGTTTTCCTCACGATATAGGGCTGATGTTCAGCCGGGGTTGCGGGTTAAGCGCAATGAGTCACCGCGGCCTCGGCCCAGAGCATGAGAAGGAACGGGGGTGTTTTTAGTCAGTAAGGCTAAGAACTCACGGAGCGATTTTGAACCGTGCCCGCCGCGGTAGTGGAACTGCGGTTTTATTTCCAAACTCACGAGACCGGTTATTTGCGCGGTTACACACCCGCCGCGGTTGCGATCATCGCCCGCAAACGTGGCGGGCGATGATCGCAAGATTGCAAGACGGGCGGTTAACGATCAGTTGAGGTCCAGACCGCCATTGACACACACCAGAAACGAGCCGTTGCGTTATATTCACTTCACAGAAGACCCGCCGGCCCCCGCGGTCGCTCGCCAACCGATCGCAAAGCGCGCGGGTGCCACCCGCCGAGGCTGCGGGTAACCGCGGCCTGCGCGATTCTACTAGTTGCCCGCCGGTACAGCGGGAGCCGCATACAACCGCGTACACCGCGGGCGTAAAACGCGTCGTGAAATGTGCTTTAATTTTTTATATAAATATTTGAATTCTACAGAAACTGCGGGCCCGTAACCGCAGCGGACGCGGGCGAAAATCGCTCCGTGAGTTCTTAGCCTGACACTTCCTCCTGCCCGACCCTGATTGTCATTTGATTATTTTCACCTCACAAAAAAAGGTTTCCTCACGATGTTTACCTTCACTGTATGTCAGTGGTGTCTAAATAATCATAGAAAGTACATGAATGTAACTCTGAAAAAGTCACATTTGGTACTTGCCAGGTTTCGACTTCTTATGCTTAGAAGCGGATGCCCTAGCCTGCGGGCCACCACGACATCTCATAAACTGCGTCAAATATTTTTTTCATAAAACTCCGAGTGACAAGATTAAATTGAATAAATACAAAGTGCATTTGTGAATGCTTAAAATATGCGGCGTGTGTACCGTGTTTGTAGGGCTTGGGCAGGTCATTGACCACACGATAAGGTCGCCGACGGTAGGTCGGTTGCCAAGAAGTGACGTCACCGCGTTTTGAAGGCGCAATAATACTTATGTAGCCAAGTAAATAACAAGAGATATAAAATAACTGTTGTATTTTAATATAGAAGTAGTATTTTGTGCTTATAAGTTAAGCCATGCTTCGGCACGTATAAGGAGGAGAGGGATGGGGCGAGGGTAAAGATTGGGCCTCCGGTAACCTCACTCACACGGCGAAACACAACGCTGTGGTTGTTTCACGCCGGTATTCTGTGAGGCCGTGGTATCACTCCGGTCGAGCCGACCCATTCGTGCCGAAGCTTGGCTCTCCCACACTTAAACGGTTCTTCTTCAGTGGTGATAAGTATATACTTCCCTCCATATACGCTTTTGAACTCCAAGCTAGTATTATTGAATTGATAAAATTATTATCATTGTTTTGATAGCGATAAACGCTATCAGTACCCAGGTTAATAAACTGTTCTAATTAATAAAACAAATTTATTTTAGATAGATATATTGTTGTTATTATTGATAATTGTCGAATAGAGTTTGTTGTATTTTGATTAATTAAAATTATGTATAATTATTATTATTCGTGCTATGAATTATATAAGCTGGGGTTGCGGGGTAAGCGCAATGAGGCACCGCGACCTCGGCCCAGAGCAGAAGAAGGAACAGGGGGGTTTTTAGTCAGTAAGAGTCTGACACTCCCTCCTGCCCGGCCTGGGGCGGGAGAAGTCATTGGATGATTTTCCCCTGAAAAAAAAATGTACTTATACTATACTTACTAGCTACCGATCTGCTCCGGCTTAGCACGGATGCAATGCTGATGCTAAATTTCTCCACTGTTTAATGTATGTTGTTATTGACTACTCTCACGTGGTTACATCCGCTACTAAGCTCCTACAGATCATAGCGTGAAGTTTCATAGCATTTATCCTTCCTCGATAAATGGACTAATAAACACTAAACAAATTGTTCAATTAGTAGTAGTTGGAAAATAGGGCATCCAGATCAGAGATCTGGATACCCTATTTTCCACATTTTAATCTTCTATTCACATATTATTTTAAGATAGCAGGCATGGCAGTAATATTCATAAAAAAGATCATACTTATTGAATATGATAATATGGAATGCTCTCGCTATTGTCCATTGCGCTGCCTTATATACCTAGGTACGTAGTGCAGTGGCTATTTATTACATGTATAAGAATGAGTTAGCAATAAAAAAATGATATTTTGAATTATTTTATTTTAAATATACAATTTTTTGATATTTTTATAGTTGATATCTATTCATTACTACATAGGTACACTTATAATTATTTACATAAACTTTTTTAGAAAATTAAACATACATAAGTGGTAAACGGTAACGTCTATACATTTTAAATTATTAAATCTATACTCTTGGTTCGATGTCATCCTGAATTTTGGCAATTAATTCTCTCGTACTGGTATATATATCATCGTATAATATAGTTTCACAACATGTTGAACACACACATCAGCCTCACAATTACACATCGGCTGTTCGGATTTTTGAAAACTGTCTGTATCATAGATTTCTATTTTTATTATTTTCGTTCCACGAGAAACAGGCTTCTTTATAAATTGATAGAATGTCTGATCTGTTTTTGATCTCTTGCGAGCGAGACCCAGCGTCTTCTGTCCAGTGGTTTGTTGGACTGGTTGATTCATGGGTACAAAATTGAAGAGATCCTCCGAGTCCTGAAATAACAATACAATATTAATTTAAGTTACACTACAAACGTTACGATTGAAATAAAGGCTTATGTGGAAATAATTAATGCTGTGATGCTACTTACTACTATTGTTAATATTAATACATTTTTAATTTGTTAGTGAATGTATTAAAGTAACACTTACCGACATTCCGCAATTATATCAGTCTGATTCAGTCTTCACCATCAGATTCAAAGATGAAATGGATTTCAATTTATTATATCCCCCTTTTATATTTTTAAATTTAATTATTTCTTTTAATACAAAGAGTTCAATATCGTATATTTTTGTTAGATGTTAATATCTATACAAAAATGGTATGGTGAAATTGAAACCGCAGACATTACGACGCCTAACATTTTATTGTTTATCGAAAATATATATCGACAAAATAATACTACTGTATTTTTGTTCACGGTTATTGTTTTCATACATTTTATTAAAATGATTTGGCAAGCAAAATCATGGTATGTTAATAGTATATCAGCGTTAGCGAATTTGCAACGTAGCTGAATTCTTTTTTAAGGAGACGGATCATAACAATTGATCAATATCGACATACAATTATTAAGCCTGGTTTTACCTGCTATTATTATTATAAAGATTAAAAATAAATAGTTTTTTGTTATTAATTTATTTTTTTAATAGCTTAGATGTACCTCTATGCTGGAATAAAACACAAGATTTACTTAATCGATCTGATTATTATTGTAGTAGGTACCTACAATTAGTGAGCATCGACACGTTTTACGTTTTCATACAATTGTTCAACTTCTTCTATATTTCATAAAAACAAATAAGTTATCATAGTAATTGTGAAAAAATTATAAGATAAATACAAGCTTATTTTTACATACCGAAATATGAGATTCTGACTAGTCATATCTCCATTCCTCCACATGTCTAGAAGTTGCATGCGAGCGTGCAAACCGCAGCGTTTGTACCGTCGCCTGACGTCAAAAACATTCAGTAAAAAACAACAATCTTCAAACTTTTTTTTCTAAATATGAAATTCCCCTATTGTTTATTTAAGTAAGTATCTATATTCATCATCCGTCTACATTATCTATCTATACATATAATAATCTACACTAATATTATATAGAGGAAAGATTTGTATTTTTTGTATGTTTGTAACGAATAAACTCTAAAACTACTTAACCGATTTCGATGAAACTTGGCATACAGATAGACCATAACCCGGAATATGACATAGGATTTTTTATCTCAGTATTAAGTTCCCGTGGGATAATTTAAAACTAACGCGGGCGAAGCCATGGGTAAAAGCCATCTTATATAATAACACTAAGCTTAAAACCTTAACCGCTCAGATTTGTACGCTCGTGTATGCAATTTTTGCAAGTATGCAGTTTTACAAATTTGGATTGAATGATGTGATTTTAGGCCTATAAAAACGCATAGCAAATTAGTCTCCGGTACAATTCCTCTCTGGTACGAATCCTCTCTACAACGGATCAACTCTCCGAGCTCCTGATCAAGCTACCTGTCTAAACACCTATCAAGAATGTAAGTATCTATTCATAATCATTTATCTAACTATTAAATGGTCAGAGCAATGTATTAGTTGATATATTCAAGTATTCGAATGTTGACCGTCAATATTGTGATGCAGGTTCGATTCCTGCACAGATCGAATATGCTACTTTGTGTTGAAAAAAAATGAAAACTAAGTACCAGTTACATAATTATTTTAATTTATTTCAACTATAACACAATGATAATTATGACTGCTTATGAAAGATTGGACAGTCGAGGGGTCCATTCTCGTAACGTTTCAAGTCTAACTGTGACATACATATAGTTAATCTGATCATTATTTCTTATCTCTGTAGCATAGATAGAATATTCTAGTTTGACGTTAAGACTATGTGTCTGTACCTATACCAAGCATTGTATTTGTTGTTCATCGATTTTTATAATTTTTAATATTAGATTTATACATAGAAATATTTAGAGATATAGCGAAACCTAATCAACATAAACACCTATACATATGTAGAAAATAAAATTATCGATTACAGTGCACTAATAATATATTATTTATACACAGGTCGAAGCTACTCGCCAACGATCTCTTTCTCTCCAGCGACGATTCTGAAGCGGAGGTGAAGCCGAAGGGGAAGTCGGAGGACAAGAAAATGAAGAGAGAGCGATCCGGCAAGTCGAGTGAAGGATCTAGTTCGAAAAAGTCCAAACCAACTATCTCCCCAATTTCTCCGCCAGCATGCGTTACGGCCAATGAATTATTCGGTGACGAAGACGATGACAAGAATGAATGTGTTAGAGCTCTACCAAAACGGGTAATGTCCCACCTATACATTCTTATTTTACGAAAAGGCTGCGGAAGGGCTATTCTCGGCAAATTAGTGAGACGAAAGAAGGAAAATATTACGTCGAGTTAAAAATATATGATGTCGAAGAAATAAAAAAATTATGCCGATAAATAGATGGCGGCATGCTATTACTACTATAAAAACTAAACTGGATGAAGATAAGGAGTCTTGGCACCATATAAAAGAGTTCATCTTAGCGACCCAAAAAGATTTTAAAAATTGTCCGCTGTCGTACTTAGGATCCTACGAAACTTAACGATTTAACCTATTGTTAATCAATTTATTATTCCTGTACACATTTTTATATTAGGTACATGATGCATAGTTATATCTCTATATACAATATAATAACATTTATCCCAGCATTAGCTTTAATTCATAGGGTAATTCAATGTATTTTTGGTTATTTCATTATATTTTATAATTATTATCATTGTTTTTTTTCTTTGTTTCACAGCTTCTACACACCTCACTAATAAGTCAAGATCTAGAAAAATAAACTGTGACAAATGTAAAATATTAATTCCAGAAAATCAGTATTCCTATCATATGAGAACTAATATACACAAAGCAAACTGTTTATTGAATACCAAGTTCGCAAATATTCATATTATTGCGACAGCATTCAATAACAGAATAATGACATACAGATTGAATGTCACTCAGGAAGACGAGTACCTCGGTCTAGAGGCGTTCCTGAGTGATCACCAAACCAATATAGCAGAATTGATTACTATGTCACTAAATAAACACAACTGCATAAAAGTTAATTTCGAATTGTTTGCATATTTTATGCTACCAACTTTAGAAGAAAAGCAGCTAAAGTCATTTAATACCAAGTACAATATTATTTATAAAAACACTGATTTGAATGAATTATTAACTAAAGTAATGAATGCATTGAACGAGAAATTAACAGAGTTCCAACACTGTCAATCTGGTTGGACGTTTGTTTCTATGAGTCATCTCGAAATTAATATAAATAAGTATTCACCTATGAGGGGTGGATCTTATATAGATTTACCACCAGCTATTAAACATTCTAGAAGTTGCATTAATATAAAAAATGAAGATGATTGTTGTTTTCTATGGAGTATAGTTGCTGGATTATATCCAGCGAAAAATAACGTGTGCAGAACAAGTTCATATCCTCATTATTCTTCGGTTTTAAATATAGAAGGAATGTCATTCCCACCCACAATGAATGATATTAAACAGTTTGAGAAAAACAATCCAAATATGAGTGTAAATATATATGGTTTGCAAAATAATATTGTAACTGGACCTCTTTATGTATCGAAGCATAAGAGAGAACATCATTTTAATTTACTATATATTGAAAACAATACTGTTGGACACTATTGTTTAATTAAAGATCTTATACGTCTTGTACGACGTCAAGTAACTCATTATAAAGGTAAAGTTTATTTATGTGATGCATGTTTACAATTTTTCAGTAGCGAAACAAGATACAAGTCTCATAACTGTTCTAAGATATTGTCTATTTTGCCTGAAAAAAAATCTATATTGAAATTTAAACATTTTGAGAGGCAGCAGAAAATTAATTTCATCATTTATGCTGACTTCGAATGTATGTTAATTGACTGTAATGAAAGTAACTCTTTAAACACTCGGAAACTAAAGACACATCAACCTTCATGTTTTGCTTATTATATCTGTTGTGCACATAATAATGAATTAAATAAGTATGTCTCATACAGAGGTACAGATTGTGCGGAAGTATTTGTTAAATATTTAATAAGAGACGCTAAACGTATACATAGAATTTTAAGTAATAAAAAGTCTATGACTCCGTTAACAACTGAGCAAGAGATGAATTATCAGAACTCGAATACATGTCACATATGTAAACAACTATTGCTTAATGACAAAGTCCGAGATCATGATCATATTACCTCAGAGTACCGTGGGGCAGCGCACTCCCATTGTAATTTGATGTATAGAGTTTGTTCATTCATTCCTGTCGTCTTTCATAATTTGTCTGGATATGACTCACATTTATTCATTCAAGAGTTAGCAAAGTATGAAGGTACTATTAACATAATACCGAAAACTAAAGAAAAATACCTCTCAATAACGAAAGTAATAAAGACAGAAAAATATAATCATCCTATTCAGATAAAATTTATTGATTCTTTCAATTTCTTAGTTCTAGCTTAGATGCATTGAGTGATAGTTTATCAGAAAACGATTTTTT
Organism: Spodoptera exigua; assembly: GCA_902829305.4. Classification (NCBI taxonomy): domain Eukaryota; kingdom Metazoa; phylum Arthropoda; class Insecta; order Lepidoptera; family Noctuidae; genus Spodoptera; species Spodoptera exigua. Next base: position 2,611,026 of record LR824630.2, on the reverse strand, counting down.
AAACTTATCAAGAGAGTTTAGCGATAAAAGAAAATTTGATCTAATGAGAAAAAAGGGTGTTTATCCTTATGATTATATCGATTCTTGGTCCAAATTTGATGAGACGCAACTTCCATCAAAGTATCATTTCTATAACAGTTTGTGTAAGAAGCATATAACTGATGAAGAATATTTACACGCTCAAACAGTTTGGAATGTTTTTAACGTTAAATCTCTTGGTGAATATACAGATTTATACATAAAATGTGATGTGCTTTTACTATGTGACATATTCGAAAAATTTAGAGAAACAAGCTTACAGTACTATAAGTTAGATCCAGCTTATTATGTTACTTCACCGAGCTTAAGCTGGGATGCAATGCTTCTATATACTGACACTGAACTGGAGTTAATAAGTGACTTGCAAATGTATGAGTTATTAGAAAAAGGAATTCGCGGTGGGCTGGCACAGTGTTCTCGACGTCATGCTGAAGCAAATAATAAATACTTACCACATTTTAACGAGTTAGAACCAAGCAGTTATTTAATATACCTTGATTGTAATAATCTGTATGGCTATGCTATGATGAAGAAACTTCCTATCTCAGAATTCAAATTTTTAACTCTCGAAGAAATTAGCAACTTTGATGTAATTACTATCTCTGATGATAATGATTACGGTTATATTTTGGAAGTAGACCTGATTTATCCGAACTATTTACATAACAAACATAAAGATTTACCTTTTGCAGTTGAAAAATTAGTACCACCTTATGGAAAATCAGCAAAATTGATTGCGAATCTTTATGATAAGCATCATTATGTGATTCATTACGTGCACTTAAAAGAGTGTTTAAAAAATGGTCTGATTTTAAAAAAGATTCATTGCATACTTAGCTTTAGACAAGAATGTTTTCTCAAAAATTACATCGATCTCAATACTAGACTTCGTCAAAATTCCAAAACTGCATTTGAAAAGGACTTTTTTAAATTATTGAATAATGCGATTTTCGGAAAAACTATTGAAAATAAGCGCAAGCAAGCTGATGTTAAATTAGTAACAAAATGGAGAGATACCACCAATAAAACAAACAAACATCTTGATGCTGAAAAATTGTTAGCTAAACCAAACTTAAAAAGTGTATCAATATTTTCAGATAATTTTATAGCTGTAGAATTATATCATGAAAAAGTTGTTTTAGATAGACCGATTTATATCGGATTCACAGTTTGGAATATTCTAAGCAACACTTATACCAGTTTCATTATGATTTTATAAAGAAAAAATATGGAAATAATGCAAAGTTATGCTATACTGATACTGATAGTTTGTTATATTTAATATATACAACTGATTTTTATCAAGATATGCATGATGATCTTACCAAGTTCGATACTAGTAATTTTGCAGTAAATAATCCTTATCGCATACCACAAACTAATGCAAAAGTTCCCGGATTATGGAAACATGAGATGGGTGATGATTTAATTATAGAATTTGTCGGTCTACGAGCTAAATTATATTTTATAAACAGTCTCAAAACTCAAATTAAAAAAGCTAAAGGTGTTTCCAAATCTGTCACAAATAATCTAAAATTGAATGATTACAGCAATGTTCTGTTGACCGATAAAGCGCTAAGATGTAAAATGAATATGATAAAATCAATTAAACATGTTTTATACTCCCAACAAGTAGATAAACAAGTTTTAGATAGAAACGATGATAAAATTCAAGTACTACAAGATCAAATTCACACATTACCCTGGGGTCATTGTGATTCTATGTTTTTAGATTATTCCAGTGATACGTAATCTATAACTATGTACACGTTTAGTATCTATTAATTTTATTAGTGATAATTATAAATAAATTTATGCTACTTTCATGTATGTAATGTGTATAGAAATGATGTATGAATAATTCTTAAGAATAAGTAATGTACTGTAAATGAATATATTACGCTACTATTATGAGTGAATGTATACGCTATGATGAACATTTATAATAAAATGATATTTCTTAAACAAATTGACTTTTATTCAAACGTATTCAACTTCCTAAACGTTATCATCAAATTGTAAGTTCATGCTTATTCTATCATGAGGTTCATGTAGTAACGAGTATATAAGTGTACGTTAGGTGGAAATAAGATTAATATACAATATGAAGTTGATCAAACAACCCATATCTCTCAATGTTAATAATATAAGATTAAGTGACTCTGTTCACCACATCAGACATAGCGCTTTACTGCCAAATACTATTCGCTGTATAATATGTGGCCCATCAAACTGTGGTAAAACGAATGTAATGATCAGTTTGCTGCTGCATGAAAATGGGCTCAAATTTAAAAATCTTTATCTTTACTCTAAAACTTCTTTTCAACCAAAATACCGTTTCTTGATCGAAGTATTAAAAAGGGTACCACAGATTAACTTTTACGAGTTCAATAATAACAACGATGTAATTTCTCCGAGTGAAGCCTTAACAAATTCTATATTTATATTTGATGATGTTGCTTGTGAAAATCAAATAAATATTCGCAATTATTTCTGTATGGGTAGGCATAAACAAATAGATTGTTTCTATTTGTCTCAAACCTATTCTAAAATTCCAAAGCAACTGTTACGTGACAATGTTAATTTTCTTATTATATTCAAACAAGATGATGTAAATTTAAAGCATATTTATGAGGAGCATGTTAGTTCTGATTTACAATGGAAAGAGTTCAGAAATATTTGTCAAACTGTTTGGAGTAAACCTTATAATTTTCTACTGATTAATAAAGAATCGTCATTAAATAATGGAAGGTACAGACAGAATTTTGACATGTTTTTTAAATTTGACTGACTGTTTACATGTGCATATAAGTAATTTCCATGTAAAATCAAATTCAGTATAATTTGTTCCTTAGTTGAATGCAGTTGTTATAATAGATAATTATAACATGGAGAAAAATATTAAAATAGAATTAATGAAGTCTGTAAACTCCATAAAGAATAAAATAAAACAAATGAAGGATCAGGAACACTCAATGAATTTGTCAATTGATAAAATGCTAAAACCTGTCACAGATCCTCTTAAAACCCTAGTTGATTCGAATAAAACAATAGAAAAAACACAAAATTTAGAAAATACACACTCTAATTTTGAAGACATGGAATTGAGTGATATTAATACTAGCTCATCTACAAAGTTTGAAGAATGCTACAATCCAGAACCGAATTCTGTGCAGTTCGTTAAAAAGTCTCCCCAGACGGAATTATTAGAAGATTTAGAAATATCATTAGAGGGTCATGATATCCATGATATTTATGAAGGGGTAAATATACCATTTGGAATAAGAAGTGCAAACAAAAAATTACTAATGGGTAATTCAATAGTTTCATTTTCTAAAATAGATAGTGTGAATGATGATAATGTCATTTTAATTAAAATTGGTGATAAAACCTACAATTTAACCCCTGGTTTAAAAGAACTTTTACTTCGAAGAAAACCAGATTTGAAACTAATATCGAGCAAAGATAAACTTGTCTACAAGGATATGTTGCATTATACAAATGCACATAAGAGAGATTTCAATCCTAATGGACAAATTAGAGGCGATAAAGGTATAAAATATCGTGAAATAATTAGACCATTGTTTTCTGAATCGTTAAACAGTAATATTGTTACTAAATTTGGAGGAAGGTTACCAACGCTAAAGAAATACAAAAATAATACTGACTTAGTATATTGGGATGATCCTAACGAATTGGTTGACAGATTGCAACTATTAATTGCTTCCCAAGATGCTGGTAATACAAACCATGATAATGAAATTTTATCAATAATCGAAGAATTAAAAGAAGCTGATATAATTAAATAATAAATAGTCATAATAATATGATTTTTATTCAGTATAATAGCTGAGTTCAAGACAAGTATACTGAATTGTGAACATGGGCAAAGCTGACGTAGTAAACGAAATTCATAAAAATGCGAGGGTGAACTATCCACGAAGACGTGTTATCATGAAAGATATAGATGACTTGTGGCAAGCAGACTTAATTGATATGCAATCAATTTCAAAAGAAAATAAAATTACAGATATATTCTTGCCGTTATTGATACATTTTCGAAATATGCTTGGGCCTTTCCTATGAGAAGTAAAACCAAAGAAGATGTGTGTAACTCTTTCAAAACTTTGTTGGATAAAGGGCGTGTTCCTAAAAATCTGCAAACGGATAATGGAACAGAATTTTATAATAACAAATTTCAGAAGCTTATGACATCGTATCATATTAACCATTATTCAACCTTCTCAACAAAAAAGGCTTCAATAGTTGAACGATTTATCAGGACATTGAAATCTAAAGTCTATAAGGAATTTAGTTTAAAAGGCAATTACAATTGGGTAAATAATACCCTCAATGATGTTATTTACAAATACAATCACACTCACCATCGCACTATTAATGAAATCCCTGCTAATGTGGACAATAATAATAAAAAAAACGATATTAGAAAGGTATTTAAAGTTGCTAAAAAATGATAATTTAAAAACCAAGTACAAAGTAGGTGATTATGTGCGTATCAGTAAATACAAAGGAACATTTGAAAAAGGTTATACTCCCAACTGGTCAACAGAAATATTTAAAATCCGTAAAATACAAAATACAACTCCTATAACTTACTTAATCGAAGATACTATCAGAGGTCAGCCTATTTTAGGTGCATTTATACACAAGAACTTCAAAAAACAAAACATCCCAATGTATATCTAGTCGAGAAAGTTCTCAGAAGAAAAGGTAGTAGGGTTTTAGTAAAATGGCTAGGTTTGTCTTCAGCTGAAAGCAGTTGGATTGATAAATCGAATGTTATATTTTAAATAAAATAATATTAACAACAAACTCGAATCGCATAACTATTTATTAAATTATTCAAACCGGAACCATCAGTCTTATAATGTGTTTTGGAGAGAGCAGTCTTCTCAATTGGCTTATTAATAATTTACCATTTGAATTACATTTACCAGGATATAATTACTGTGGTCCTGGTACTAAATTAATAAAAAGACTTGCACAAGGAGATAACGGTGTAAATAAGTTGGACGAATATTGCAAAGATCACGATATTGCATATCACAAGTCATCAAACTTAAAGGATCGACATAAGGCTGATTTAATTTTGTTAAAAATGGCAAAACAGCGAGCGGTTGCTTTCGATGCCAGTACAGGCGAAAAACTCGCGGCACGCTTAGTAAGTAAGGCTATGTCGGCAAAAATTAAAACTGGTTCTGGTTTGAGCAAAAAGCGTTCTCCCAAAGTTACATCTGGAAAAGGATTAAAAAGCAAATTAAAAACTGTTATTACAAAAGTAAAAAGACACATAAAAAAATTAAAACCTAAGACCAAGAAAATGGCTATAGAATTAGCTATTGCCGCTACCAGAGAATTAGCTAATGATTCATCGATTAAGCTCCCTCGCGTTATTCCTATTCCAAAAACTGGGGGAGTACTACCTCTGATTCCTATTTTTGCGGGGTTATCAGCGGCGGGAGCTTTAGCAGGCGGTGCAGCTGGTATTGCTAAAACCATAAATGAATTTAAAATGGCTAAAAAGCTGTATGAGGAATCGAGGAGACATAATGAAAAAATGGAAGCTCTATGTATTGGGAAAGGACTACACCTTAAACCACATAAAAGTGGTCTTGGAATTTTCGTATTAAAAGAAAAAAACTAAGATATCGGCTACCCAAACGGGCCTTAACTAACTTTGACATTTTAAAGTATGGAAATAGAATTCCTTATTTTAGAGGTGTCTTTATGAGAGATGAGCTCCCTAAATATCCGTATAAAAAAGAATGTGGAGTTATTAATTTAGATAGTTCTAAAAATCCTGGTTCTCATTGGGTAGCCTATGCAAAATATAATGATTATGTTGAGTATTTCGACAGTTACGGGAATCTTAAGCCACCAAAGGAATTTGTAAAATATGTAGGTTCTAACATTCAATATAATTATGAAAATATACAACGTGATCACCCCTTCAACTGTGGACATCTTTGTTTACACTTCTTAAACAATTTTTGGTCAACGAAGCAATAAAATGAACAGGATCTTTCATAACAGTCCAGTATATAAGCATGTCTACTACGGTTACCATCTCTGGAAATAAATCAGAACTGGTCTCGTATTTTCAACCACCTCTTCATTTATCTGATCAATACGAGTGCGGTTTACTATACTTTTCAGTATTTAATTCAAGACCAGATATTTCAGTTAAAACTAGTAATCTGTCTGTGATCAAAATTGAATGTGAGCTTGTGTACGGTTCATACTGCAATGGATTACCAACACATTTTATTCATGAATTTGTATCAGATACTGCTCTAAGTCATGGTTATAAAGAAATACCACAAAACGTTATTTACTTTCCAGTGAACAAAAATATAATTTCATCCATATCTGTTAAAATTGTTGATCAATTTGGTCACTGTATTAACTTCGAAGAAGAATATATTCAGTTACGTCTGCACTTAAGAAAAACAAAATGATAGTATATTATAAAAGCACTCCAGTAAAAATAAATCGGTTTATTTCTTCTGCAACCGCTAAGGCGCAAAGACGTAATACAAAAATTAAGAAACTGACTAAAGCAAATAAAGATTTTCTTAAAGCTCTGGGTTTTAAAGTATGAATATGCTACAGATTACTGAATTACCGCATTTCGACAGTTCGATTGAAAGTTATGAAATCCATTCGTACAATCCCTACAATAACAGCTTTAGAGAAAACGATGAAATCAGAATCCCCATACATCAGCAAGATATATACGTGCTACCATCAGCCAGTTCAATTTACATCGAAGGACAGGCAAGGCTGTTCGGTAAAGATGGGAATCCGATCAAGAAAACTGTTACGTTCACTAATAACCCTGTTATGTCTTTGTTTCAAGACATCAGATACGAAATGAATGGTATCGAAATAGACCGTATTAAAAATTCAGGAATTACGTCAACAATAAAAGCATACATTTCATTAAATGAAGCAGAAAATAAAGTTGCAGCCTTATGGGGTTGGAACTTAGCGGGATTCCAAAATGATGGACATTTTAGTGCTGTGATACCATTGAATAAGATTTTAGGGTTTGCAGAAGATTACAATAAAATTGTGATAAATTGTAAACACGAACTTATTTTGAGTAGAAGCAACTCTAACTTAAATAGTGTTATTCTCACTGATGATGTTGTTAATTTTCAAATAGATATACAAAGAGTCCAATGGAGGGTGCCACATATAAAAGTGTCAGATCGAGAACGACTAACACTTTTAAAACATTTAGAAAGAGATAAACCTATTCAGATGGCTTTTAGAAATTGGGATTTATATGAGTATCCCTTGCTACCTAAAACTACAAAGCATTCTTGGTCAGTTAAAACAGCTTCACAATTGGAAAAGCCTAGATATGTTATATTTTGCTTGCAAACTAATAGGAGAAATAATAGGACTAAAGACAGTTCACTATTCGATCATTGTGAAGTGACCAACGTAACACTCTTTTTGAATTCGCAATATTATCCCTACGAACCTTTGAGTTTAAAGTTTTCTGAGAACAAGTACAGTATATTATATGAAATGTATGTGAAATTTCGTCAGTCGTATTACAACAGTCCTGTTGACCCATTGCTAGATCTAACAGATTTTAAAGAAAAGGCTCCCCTTTTCATCTTAGATTGCTCAAGACAAAACGATAGTTTAAAAACCGGTCCAGTGGACGTGCGGTTAGAAGTTGAATGTTCCACACCAATACCAGATAAGACAACTGCGTATTGTTTGATTATAAACGATCGACTTGTGGAATACAAACCTCTCAGCAACATTGTGCGCAGATTATCATGATTGCTGTTGTTGATATTCAAGGATTTAGAACAGAAGCAGGTGAATTTATATTAAAAGAAATCGCTATATTGTGTAACAAAAAACTACAAGTGTTTTTAGTTAAGCCACCATTTCCATTTAAAAATTTAACGGAATCTGAAAAGAAGGTAGTTCTTTGGATTCAACGTAACAAAAAGATATACTGGAGTGAAGGATTTGTACCTTATTCCAATTACCAGACTTTGGTTTCCGATATATTAAGAGATAAATGTGTTTATGTTAAAGGTTCAGAAAAAGTTTTATGGTTAAAGCATATTTTAGAAAATAGTAATAGTAATATATTTAATTTAGAAGATAAGGGTTGTTCTAGTTTAGTACATTTATATGATCAATATAAACATTCGCAAGATATGTATAATTGTATTTATCATAACTCTATATGTGCTTTAAAAAATATATTGTGTTTAAATAAATGGTGCCATGATAATAAAATTTTTATGAAATAAAAAAAACTTGTTTAATTTTTTATAATATGTTTACTATCTCTCCCAATCCTGTACAATCACGTTTATAAATTGCTTGCAGCATTAAAGCAATGTCATTTTATGTTTATAATTATTAGCATCAAGAACTAGTACCAAATAAATAAAATATGTTTCAAACTGAATATAAACCTCGATATGATATGTATAATGCATACAAAATACGTGAATTATCCTTTAATTATTACTGGGGGACGAATAATTCAAAGAAAAGATTAGTGATGGAAATGGCTGATGCTGGATTCTTTTATTACGGAAATAATCCATATGATAAAGCAGCATGTTTTTCATGTGGAGGCGTTATAGAAGATTGGGAAATTTATGATGATCCTTGGATGCAGCATGCTATAAATTTTCCACAGTGTTTTTATTTGAACGCGGTGAAAGGGGGGGAATATGTCAATAAGTGGCAAAACATCATCAAGAATTGTGTTAGTGAGAAATCTTGCATATATGGAAGCGCATCGAATGAATGATGTCACACAATATACGTCTCATTAATGTAAACAAAGTGCATGAAGCGGTTCGCTATTTTGTTACATATTCGACGACACGTTTGGCTTAATGGTTAAGACCCTGGTCACAACTGAGTGCAATATTATAACACGTTCTTCAACCACAAAGACGAAGTGTCGTGGGTTCAATTCCCACACAGACAAGTTGATATTAGTTCTGGTCTGGTTTTTTGTTTGAGTTTAAATGAAGTTTTCACAATAACATTTAATTTAACCGCTGAATATTATGATCAAGAAACAGATTAAAATAATATGTTAGTAGAAGATTAAAATGTGGAAAATAGGGTATCCAGATCTCTGATCTGGATGCCCTATTTTCTAACTACTTCAATTCGAACCAGTATTTCCGGAGGTTAGCGCGTTTAAACCAACAAACTCTTCAGCTTTGTAATATTAGTATAGATATAAAACTTCCTCTTCAATTACTCTATCTATAAAAAAACCGCATTAAAATTTCTTGCGCAGTTTTAAAGATGTAAGCATACATAGGGATATAGGGACAAAGATGCAGACCTGGACGGATCTGGATGAAATTTGGAACAGGCAGTGACGGATTAAGACTATTTGATGCCCTACGCAATCTACGCCTGTAGACCCCTATCCGTATGTCAACTAGAATCGGTCTTTTAACCTTTGCCGCCTGAAACATTAGTGTTTTTGTAAAATAAGATGACGAGAAGTGAAGTACCTTACGTACCTTAGAAGTGAATTAGTTTTTTTTTGTGACGTGATAATCATCAAGTGACTTCTCCCGCCCAGGGCCGTACGGGAGAGAGTGTCAGACTCTTACTGACTAAAAAACCCCCCCTGTTCCTTCTCCTGCTCCGGGTGGAGGTCGCGGTGCCTCATTGCGCTTACCCCGCAACCCCAGCTGAACATCAGCCCTATGGGGTCCCGTCTGTGGTGGTCTATTGGCTCTTTGAGACGCGCGCGGAAAGCTACGCGCCGTACGCGGTTCTGGTTCTGGTCGGGCGGCGAGTTTCCCTTATTCGCCGTCCGCAAACCCGCACTTACGGTGACCGGAGATCGTCCCTTGATCCCCGACTCCCGTAGTGTCGCCTGTTGCGGCGGCTGGTGCGTGAGGAGGAGAATTGCTCCCTCATGCGGGCAGAAGTGAAGTAGGTGCTAAAACAATAAAAAACAAAGCATAATTTATTTTTCTTGTGCTTCTTCTGGTGCCCCCCCTCCCCCTCTCGGACGTGATGCCCTAGGCAAGTGGTTAATTTGATTAAGGGTTAATCTGTCACTGGGCACAGGCATATGATACTTTCCGGAATAGGACGTAGGCTACTTTTTATCAACATATGTACATACCACGCGGGCGAAGCTAGTAAAAAAATATTAAATGTAACCTTTTTGTTTTCAGCGTAAATCGGAACCAGTTATCTTGGAATACTTTGAGCATGGAGACACCAACGCTGCTGCTGAAGACTTCTTGGAATTCGTCACAGCCAACAGATGTCACCTGGTAAGTCTTTTTTCGGCAAACGAGCTCACGAATTACCTGATGGTAAGCAATCAGCGCCGCCCATGGACACGAGTGTTACGAGAGTTACGAGTGCGTTGCCGACCCTTTAAGGATTAGGGATTTCGAGATTTTGGGATTGAGGAAGGGGTGGATTGGGCCTTCAGTAACCTCAGTGACACGGCGGAACACATCACTGTGGTTGTTTTACGCCGATTTTCTGTAAGGCAGTGGTAATACTCCGGTCGAACCGACCCATTTCATGCCGAAGCATGGTTCTAACTTCATCCTCAACGCTATTTAAAACTATTTGTTGTTCATAGGTTTGTGAAACGATTGTGGAGATTGCATTGGATCATAAGCCGTCTCACTGCGAAATGGCATCCTTCCTCATCTCCGACCTCTACGGCAGAGTCTTCTCCGCAAAAGACATCGGCATTGGTAAGTAGTACCGATACCGTTTTTGCGCTACCTAGATGGCGACACTTGCGATAATGGCATAAAGAAAAATTTTCTTTTTAAGTGTGTCAAGTGGTTGCAAGCGTAGTTTTTAAGCAAAATCCTAGTATCAGTGAGAGTATTATTGGATTTTTTATACTATAAAGAGCATAAAACTTGCCCCCTATAACATATGGGACTCAAAGTGCAGCAAAAAGTCAGTGCTAGATGCATTTTTAGTACTCTTCAGTTCTATTACTTTTAAAATCCAAAAAACATGTTTCATAATTTTATTACGGGGGTTTAATTTAATTATATGGGGTGGTTTTTAGTCAGTAAGTCTGTTCTAGAGTAGAGACCACGTCTAGGCAAACGTAGTGTAGGGCGCCCTCCAGCTAGGTGTACTGACGATATCCGTAAGACTGGCAGTGGTTGGATGAGAAGAGCTGAACATCGAGCTCAGTGGCGTGGAATTGGGGAGGCCTATGTCCAGCAGTGGACGAAATCAGGCTATGATGATAAGGATGAAAAGTCACTTCTTCTCGAGAGAAGTTATTTGACGATTCACCGGTCAAAAACAAAAGAAAAACATACATTAGAAGCGACCTATTCGCCAGGCTTGACCTTAACTACAACCACCATAATAAGGTGTTTAATATTAATTACAAAAGAAATAATTACTTTATTCCATTTCCAGCGTTTGATCGTCTCCTGGAGAAGCTACCAGACCTAATCCTGGATACTCCTGATGCGCCGGTTCTCCTTTCCAACTTCATAGCTCGGTGTGTCGCCGATGATTGTCTACCACCACGCTTTGTCCAGACCGCTAAGGATAGACCTGATCTCAACGCTCAAGCCAAGTGAGTTTTTTGACCGTATTACTTAGCAAAATCCTCTTCTCAAACGGAGAAGATTTTTTATGGAACAGGAGGAAAACGAGCAGACGGATCTCCTGATGGTAAGTGATCAGCGTCGCCCATGGACACCTGCAACACCAGAGGAGTCACAGGCGCGTTTCCGGCCTTTTAAGAAGGAGTACACTCGGTTCTTGAACTTTAGAAGGTCATATCGGTTGGGGAAGATTAGATTGGAGCATTAATTACTATGCTTAAGTGTGGGAGAGCCATGCTTCGGCACGAATGGGTCGGCTCGACCGGAGTGATACCACGGCCTCGCAGAATACCAGCTTGAAACAACTACAGCGTTGTGTTTCGCCGTGTGAGTGAGGTTACCGGAAGCCCAATCCCGCCCCTTCCCCTATCCCTTCCCTATCCTTATATCCGCAAAAGGCCGGCAACGCACTCGTAACTCCTTTGGTATTACGTGTGTCCATGGGCGGCGCCGATTGCTTACCATCAAGTAACCCGTCTGCTCGTTTGCCAACTTATACCATAAAAAAATGCTTGCTCAAGGTGAAACCACCTTTTTTAACATGTTAGATTTTATATTATTTGGTCTCTTGTTACAGACAAGCCATTCACCGGGCTGAAACCTTACTATCAATGAAGCAAGGAATGGTGAGACTGGACAACATCTGGGGAGTCGGAGGCGGCATCAGGTAATTAATTATTGACATAATTGGGTATTGTAGATATTTAAATGTCACAAGTAATTCTTATAAAATAATATACTTGTAGTTAGTTAGTAGTATTTAAAGTCAGTATTTTTTTAATATGTAATTTTGCGAATATGTATAATGTTTTTGGAAATTGTCTGACATGGGCACCTACCTCGAGTCTGTGGAGGCTAAACAATAAATATATTTTTATTATAACTTTCGTGGGACTATTATGTTTTCGGCTTACTAACGTGATTATTTGACTGAGTGATTAGTTCCTTGTCAAATAATTATGTGAGTAAGCCGAAAACATTATAGTTAATATTTATATATAAAAGTTTCGTGTCACGTGTTTGTCCGCGTTGGACTCCTAAACTACTAAACCGATTTTAAATTTGATTTGCATTCCGTGTGCATTTTTATCCAACTTGAAAAATAGGATAGCTTACATCCCAATTTATGGTCACAATATTATTTTGACAAGAACCTTAGCCACAACAACGCGTGGGAGGGTCTGCTGGTATATGTATATAAAAAACATAACTGGGTAGTTTCTAAGGTCAAAAATAAATGAATTCAAAGTTTCAAACCAATTAAATATTTAGTGTTAATACACTTAATTTCGATATTTTATAGCTATTTATATGAGAAAGAAAATAGTTGTTCCCATATTTTCTCACCGTCTAGTTACATTAAAATTTATTCTCTATCTACCGCTAATACAAAAGTTTTCTTTTTTAGAATCTATTATTAACACTTCTCTGCATCACCCTTGAGAATGCCTTCGGCTATTAAGTCCGCCTTTGTATTTTTATGTGTTAAATAAATAATAAAAGTAATATTTATCCTCAGACCAGTGAAGTCCCTGATCCGTCAGATCCAGTTACTCCTGAAGGAGTACTTGACGTCCGGCGACCTCGCTGAGGCCATGAGGTGTGTGAGGGAGCTGGAAGTGCCACATTTCCATCACGAATTAGTTTATGAGGTAATTTTTTACCCTCGTATGTTTTACTTACTCCCGCCCGCGACTTCACACGCGTATTAAAGTAATGTATCTCGGGATTTTAAAAACAGCAGCGTTTAAATCGATAGCTCGACTAAAATACGCAAATCTATACTAATATTATAAAGAGGTAAAATTTGTAAGTTTGTATGTAGGGGTTATCTTTGGAACCGCTGGTCGGATTATCAAAATTCTTTCACTGATAGATAGCTACAATGTTCCTGAGTGCTATAGGTTAACACATCACGTTACGATCAAATAGAGCCGAGCAGCGGGTGATATAGAGCTAGAGAAGCCAGTCAAGTATAATTTGTTGGCTATGTGCAAAGCGAGTACTGGCGGACAGATAACGACCGCAGCGCACAACACGGCAGAAATTGGAAACAAATCCGTATGATCGGCTGTCGGTTTTTATTATTATATTAATTTTAAAGTAAAACTATTGAATAAATTGCACATAAATAATGCCAACAATAATATTTTAATGTTTGGTTTCATTTATATTTGCAAAGAAAATTATAATGTTTACATTGTTATTATTTGACAGCTTCCGCAAATGTTGTAAACGATACTCGTCGCCATCGTCGCGCACATAGCCAATAGCATATATCACTCAGAAACATGGTAGCTATCAATCAGTACCAGTAAAAGAATTACACCCGGTTTCCGAAAGGCCGATCAATGTTAAAATCAATTTAATCTCTTGTCAAGTCATTTGATTGGTTGACTGAATTATCAACAACCAATCAGATGACTTGACAAGAGATTTAACAGGAAATTAGTTAGCGTTCACAAGCCTTTCAGAAACCGGGTGTTAGTAAAAGAATTTTGGAAATCTGACTAGCGGTTTCAAAGATTACTCCCTATATTCAAACATACAAATTTTATCTTTTGTTGAATATTATAACATGTTTTTTAGCTTCTGCCAGCGTTTTTGTCTGCATAATAAATCTCTGTGCCTAATTTAATTCTGTTCTATAATTAATTGATACTTACACGTTAAAACAAAATTATGTATTTCAGACCGTCCTATTAGCAGTGGAAGCTATAAACTCAGGTGTGGAAGATCAGCTCTGTTCCTTCCTCGCTGAACTCCATAGATGTGTCATAGTCAGCCCCGACCAGATGGACAGGGTATGTTATACTCTTAATAATATTTTTTTTTCATTTGGGACATCCAAGCCCTGCTGGTTTTACCAAAGTGATTTATTTATTTATTATAAGGTAGGCTCACAGCTTATGTATACAAAGTGGTTTAAAGTATTGGTTATAGGCAGTAGGTCATATACATTAGCCAGTTACGATACAAAAAAAAGTATTTATTCTTGTCTAGTATGAATATAGAAGACAATAAACAAGTGAATAACAACAAAAACTCGAAAGGCATAAGAAAAAATAAGCGAAACCTTGATACCACGGCCAAGGCACGTCATACTACAGCGATATAGAAAACCGGCACGAAACAACCACAGCGTTGTGTTTCGCCTTGTTATTTGTATAATATATGGTTGCCATAGACCTATTCCCTCACCCTCCCCCCATCGCGATTCTTAAATAATCGAAACCCATATCCCTAAAAGGCCGGCAACGCACTCGTAACTCCTTTGGTGTTGCGGGCGGTTCTGATTGCTTACCATCAGATAATACGTGAGCTCGTTTGCTGAACTATACCTTAAAAACAATTTGGCATTGAAGTCTAAAATATTTTAAGTTATTAACTGCCGATAGATTACTCTTGAAGTTAAATCCTCCGCTAGCGGGGCTCATTGTGGTCCCTATGGCTTTGATCCAAGGATGAAATGGATATGAAAGTTCGGATACGGATATAGGAATTATTATTATACTGGATATGGATACGGGTATTCAAATTTTAAGGAATTTCATAAGTAAAATAGAAATAGGTAGTATATTGGTTTCATTTACATATGGCGCATATTTACACAAGCGCGCGGCGTATATGTCGGCTGCGCTTAGTCGATCAAAACAATTATGTAGTCATAACGTGTCTCAATTAGTTTCCCCCCATATCCGATATCATCCGAATTTTTTATTTCGGAGTCAGTTACGGATATTTTTTATTTTATATCGTACGGAACTTCCTAACATCCCTGCTTTCATCATCATCATCATCATCAGCCTACGAGTGCCCACTGCTGAGCAAAGGCCTCTTCTCATATGAAGAAGGTTAGAGCATTAATTACTTGCTCAAGGCGGATTGGCGATTTCAAACTTATAATTAGAAATTATAGGACCATGTTTCCTCAGATGTTTACCTTCACCGTATGTCAGTGGTGTCTAAATAATCATAGAAAGTACATATAACTCGGAAAAAGTCACATTGGTACTTACCCACACCCTCATGCATGAGAAGCCTACTCCTTAACCTCTGTGCCACCATGACATCCCTGCTTTAAACATGTTAAATAGTATATTCTCATCCCCAGGGTTTCCTCCGTGTCCTGGAAGATATGTCGGACATAGTCCTGGATGTGCCGCTAGCCTACATCATGTTGGACCGGTTTATGGAGAAATGCCAACAGAAGTTCAGGCTTGGAGATGAGGTGCTCAAACGGATGCCTACCAGGTGAGAGGAATGCTTCGAGAAATTAAAATATCACTCACTAGGTACTCTCGCGCGGTTTCACCCTCTGCTCGGCTCCATTTAATCGTACCGTGATGTTTTGTAGCCTATAGCACTCAGGAATATTGTAGCTATCAATCAATAAAAGAATTTTGGAAATCCGACCAGCGGTTCCAAAGATTACACCCTACACACAAACTTACAAATTTTACCTCTTTATAATATTAGTATACATCATCATCATCAGTCTATACACCACAGACGGGGCCCAATAGGGCTGATGTTCAGCCGGGGTTGCGGGGTAAGCGCAATGAGGCACCGCGACCTCGGCCTAAAGCAGGAGAAGGGCAGTTTTAGTCAGTAAGAGTCTGACACTCTCCTCGCTTTACCCTGGGCGGGAGAAGTCGGCATATTACAAAATAAAGATTAAAAACTACTTTTAAACACTAAATTCCATATTTTCAGGGGTCGCAAACGTTTCGTCTCCGAAGGTGACGGCGGCGTCATCAAGGACCATGCTTTGAAACTACGCGAGTAGACCAGCTGACACATGGAGCCCTACGCCAGTCGCCAGCGGAGCCCTAAACCACAGCCAACCCACCAGAAACACATTTCAACGACACCGGAAAACATTACCTGAAGGTAGTCCTATTAGAAAAAGTATATTGTATAATATACAGAATAATTTTCGTTATTATAAGATGCTACGAACAGACATAAAAGACAGAAAATAAGTTATGAGCCCCGTTCGTAACTCGAAACTAGTCGGGAAATCTCGAAAGTTTCGAGAGTCCATATTATCTGTAATTGGTATATGGACAATTCTCTCTTTACTTATGCAAAAGGGCCTATAAGAAAGATATATAAATGTTTGTCTGTCTGTCTTGAAAATTTATTGTACAATAGTATATTTTTTTATATAGAAAGTGACAAGAAAAGCAATATTTAATTAAAAAAATAATAGTTGTAACTACCTACCTAGTCAAAAATAGGGTTTTTAGTTTCAAAATTTTAGTTGTTTTTAAATTTCTTTATGATTTTTTTCTGTTTATGTGAATTGTATAGTTATTACAATTAGCTCAAAAATTGTTAGGTAGCGTAATTTTTTTTTGGAAATTTCTTCTTTTCTTTTATTTTTTGGTTTATGGAAATTCTATGTTGTTTTAATTAGTTTCTCGTCAAAGCATTTTGTTCATTGTCCACTTTATAATGTATTCGTAAGAGTAACGATGGAGTTTCTTGCTCATTCTTCTTCATAGGAATCTACACTTTGGAACATATTTTCCTTCTGTGACAGACAGACTGACAGACTATTCTACCCTGACGATTCAAAAGTACCTGTTTAGGAATTACCTAGCTTTCGCACGCGTATTAATGTTCTCGGGATTTTAAAAACTGCAGCGTTCAAAGCGATAGCTCGACTTAAATACGCAAATCAAGGTATAATTTATAGCCTATAGCACTCAGGAACATTGTAGCTATCTATCAGTGAAAGAATTTTGGTAATCCGACCAGCGGTTCCAAAGATTACCCTCTACATACAAACTTACAAATTTTACCTCTTTATACTATTGCATACAGTTTTTAAACTTCAAATGTGTTTGTAACTTAGTTTTTGTTTAAAATTTAGTACTCAAAAGGCTAGTTTAGTAAGTTTTGAGCCTAAATTCTATTTATTATGACTTATGATACTAATATTGGGTAGTTTTCTAAGGCTGATTTTTCAATAGTCAGATAAATGTTTTCTGAGAAATAAAATTCTTGCTGTCACTGTCTTATACAAAAATTGTGACGCGACAGCATCATAATTATTCCCCAGGTAACTTTTGTCTAACCATTGAAAAATAAATTATTTTCTGATTTGGCAGTGTACTTCATTTTAAAGGTTTTTTTAATTAACGTTTTTTAAAATAAGTATGACCTATTTTTGACCTAAAAAATATCAAAATTCATAGAAACTTTTATATGTATATTATAGTTTTTCATATTTCAATAAAAGTATTGAATTTGACTAGTTTGAAAGTACCCGATTGTGTATTATAACACAACATGTAGTATTGGTTACTTAAACAATATATTATTCGTAAAATAATAAGTCACTTCGATTTAATAAAGAGATGTAACCATTTTTTACAACAGATAATATCTTTTAAAATATAATTTTTTAATTACCTAGCCCTTAGCAATGAGGGTTTTCTGAAACATTCCCCGTAAGACATTGAAAACTATAAAAAGACCAGAAAAAGCATTTGCTAGGTCAGCTAGTCGAAAATAACATTATAATACTTCAAAATACATAATTACTGCCAACAGAAAATGGATCGAAAACCCACATTATATTTGTAACTAAAGAGTCCCGGCCCTGCGTAAGTCATAATTGTATTAATTAGGCTTAAAACTTACGGCTGATTTTTCAATAGTCAGATAAATGTTATCTGAGGAATAAAATTGTTGCTGTCACTGTCTTATACAAACATTCTGACGCGACAGCATCATAATTATTACCCAGCTAACTATTATCTAACCATTGAAAAATAAGCAGAGTCAGTCTATTACTTAAAATCTGTGGTTAAACTCCGTCTTGGCGAAAAAGGCTCCAATAAGGAGGTGTGGTTAAAAAACTAAAAGATATAACATCGTTAACCTTTTTCATCTTAAACTTAGGCATAGAAAAGCTTTTTTAGACGTTTTTTAATAAAAAAAATGTTTGTCGTGTCTATTAAATAATGTTCCAGATTCGAAATTTGAACGTTTTGCAATGGTTTTTGAAATAATGTTAGGTTTCGTATTAATATCTACATATCTAACCCCCGGTATCCGAAAGGCCGATCAATGTTAAAATCAATTTAATCTCTTGTCAAGTCATCTGATTGGTTGACTGAATTATCAACAACCAATCAGATGAGTTGACAAGAGATTTAACAGGAGATTAGTTAATTTAAGCGTTGACAAGCCTTTCAGAAACAGGGTGTAAGTCCTCTTACTTGGAATAATTGTTTGTGTGATCCACAAATTGTTGTTCCTAGTCTGGGTGTGATGTGTATATGAAATACATATTATTATAGGTTGACTGCCAATTAGTGTCTAATATTTAAACATGTGATTGTACTCATGATATCAAACAACTTTCCCAAAGAAACTTTTTTTCTAAACTCATTAGTTTCATTTTTATTCACTACTAGCTACTCTCTCGCGGTTTCACCCGCTGCTCGGCTCCATTTAATCGTAGCGTAATGTTTTATAGCACACAGGAACATTGTAGCTATCTATCAGTGAAAGAATTTTGGCAATCCGATCAGCGGTTCCAAAGATTACCCCCTACATACAAACTTACAAATTTTACCTCTTTATAATATTAGTATAGAGTATAGTATAGATGACAAAATTACTGGCATTCCCGTCCCGAGGTTAACAGCTGATATAGAGAGGGCGCGTGAAATTTGAACTCACTCGAACGCCCGTAGTTTTGTTATAGTGATAACAATAAAACTAATGTGTATAGAAAAAAGTTTCTTTAGGAAAGTTGTTTGTTATCGTGTTTAAATATCGGTCACTAACGCCCGGTTTCTGAAAGGCTTGTCAACGCTAAAATTAACTAATCCCCTGTTAAATCTCTTGTCAAGTCATCTGATTGGTTGTTGATAATTCAGTCAACCAATCAGATGACTTGACAAGAGATTAAATTGATTTTAATATTGATCGGCCTTTCGGGAACCGGGTGTAAGTCATCCTATTATATTTGTAGACGTTCCCGCGATACAGGAGATAATCCTCCTCCTCCTCCTCAATCCTCAATTCAAGTTTATTTCCACCACGTGAAACCTCAAATCGTTCAAATTCAACGTTACTATAGCAATCATCAAACATCTCGACGCGTAAAAAGCATCTAGGATTAGGATATTCTATTAAAAATTTTATTTGACTATTTTTTTCCCGTAAGACGTTTAGTACAATTTTGTATAGATGTTAAGGAAGATTTTTTTTTTTAAATCGCATTTTTTTTTCTGGTATGTAGGTAAGAAAATAGAGTTTGATTTAATACAGAGACAGTCGATATTGTTATATTACCCTACCCGAGCGGACGGCGCGCGCCTCAAAGAGTCAGTCACCACAGACGGGGCCCTATAGAGCTGATGTTCAGCCGGGGTTGCGGAGGCACCGCGGCCTCGGCCTAGAGCAGGAGAAAGAACGGAGGGTTTTAAGTCAGTAAGAGTCTGACTCTCCCTCCATTCCTCCCCCTCCAAGTCATTTGATGAGTTTCCCCTCACAAAGAGCTATTGTTATATTAAATTTTATACATTGTAACGAAGCCATATCTTGTATAATCATTGGTAGGCTCCTAATCAACCAAATAGTTTCTCTAACTCAATCGATATTTATTTTCTTACCTAATTACCAAATAACTTTGTTGACTGCCACCCAATTTGTTGACTTAACAAAAAACAATATACTAAATTTATAGGCTAATAATAACTTTTTGAAAATCTTTTTGGATCGGTCACTTTGTCTCTTCATAATGTCGTTTTCCACAAAAATACAGCAATAATCCTACTTTTGCTATTCGGATTATTCGTCTTTTTCCCAGATCGATGTTAGTCTATTGTAAGGGTAGGGTTGTTTTCGTTTTTTGCCTGTTTCTCCTGTCAATGCTAGCATTTTTTCAGTAATACCTAGTTTAAAAAGAGGTTTGGTCAATGGTATCAGTTGAGTTATTCAACAGGTTCGGTTGAGTTATTCAATAGATTCGGTTGAGTTATTCAACAGATTCGGTTGATTTATACAATAGATTCAGTTGAGTTATTTAACAGATTCGGTTGAGTTATTCAACAGATTTGGTTGAGTTATTCAACAGATTCGGTTGAGTTATTCAACAGATTCGGTTGAGTTATTCAATAGATTCGGTTGAGTTATCCAATAGATTCGTTTGAGTTATTCAATAGATTCGGTTGAGTTATTCAACAGATTCAGTTGAGTTACTCAATAGATTCGGTTGAGTTATTCAATAGTTTCGGGTTTGGTTATTCATATCGCATGCACCATCCAAGCCATGCCGTCTGTACAAAATTGTACAACTTTTTATTTTTTTAGTTTTATTTTTTAAGGAAGTGCGAAAGGACTGCCTTTTGTTATTAACTAGATTCGCACTTAAGTTTTATTCTCTCCTTATTTTTGTATACATAGTTATTATTATTATTTTAATTTTACTATTAATATTATTAGTGAATAGTACAAGATATGTTTTGTGAGTTCAAAAATTTTTGAGTTTGTCCTTATGATTGGAGTGCGTGTTCTTACCGGCTTTTTGCATATGCATTTGGTATTTTTTTTTTTAGGTTTTAAGCACGCGTTTCTAGGTTTTGTTTAGCTTTATGGTTTCTTTAGGGTTCGTACAGTCGGGGGTCAAAAATGCAATTACACACTACCAATTTTAAAATGACTAAAATTTCTTTGTAGTAAAAGTAGGTTAACAACCAGTTTATTCAATGATTTAGATTCTATGCTATAAATTAAAGCAGACCTCAACCATTGAAACTATTCTACAAAGATATTTTAGTCATTTTTAAATTGGTAGAGTGCAATTGCATTTTTGACTCCTGACTGTACATTGAAACTTTACAATTACAGCTATAAAATGTAGTATGATTATTAATTATGTTATCTTTAGCAACGATTCTTTAGTCTGATTGTGTGAAGCCAAAAATGGCTGTTACATTGTAAATGTCCGCTGTATACTTGCCCCTCCGATTAATTGAAAGGCAAAGAGATGCTATCTCGCTCATATAGACCTATGGTCTATCAGTTTAAATAATTAACTTAATGTAAACAATCTAATGCCCGGTTTCCGAAAGCCCGATCAATGTTAAAATCAACTAACTAGGTGTCAAATCTCTTGTCAAGTCATCTGATTGGTTGTTTTGTTGATAATTCAGTCAACCAATCAGATGACTTTACAAGAGATTAAATTGATTTTAACATTGATCGGCCTTTCGGAAGCCGGGTGTTAGTGTGTCTTTTATCTAAAAATTGTATGTAAAACTGTTTATAATGAGCTGTTTACCTAAATCAATGTTAGCTAATAGGTTATCTAAATTTATAAAATACTTGGTATGTATTTTTAAAACCTCTTTAATATGAAAAGACATACCATGATTGTTTATCGTTAGTTAACCATGTAAATTGATAGATCATAATTTTAATACAGTTTAGAAAAATTGTACGGTGAAGTCTTTTTCATTTAGCATTTATTTTTAAACCTCTTTGGAATATTGTTTTTGTTTTACATGCTAACTGTATTTTAGTATTGTTTTTTAATTCACCAGACTCTGCCCTTCTGTTTATTTGCGGGTGTGATTTGTATGTAACTAGCACTCTCGCACGGTTTCACCCGCTGCTCAGGTCCTACAGATCGTAGAGTGATGTTTTATAGCCTACAGCACTCAGGAATATTGTAGCTATCTATCAGTGAAAGAATTTTGGCAATCCGACCAGCGGTTCCAAAGATTACCCCCTACATACAAACCTAAAAATTTTACCTCTTTATAATATTAGTATAGATGACAATTTGTTCCTCTTCTAATGCATCGAAATATAGATAATAATACTAAGTGCAGTTAGCATGAGAAATTTTAGCGGGAAATTAGACATTTACTTTATGCATTTTTTTGTGTCACTGAGAAGACTTTTTTTGTACAATATATCGACACATACATAGCGGTGTGATAAAACTTATATTTGCATTTTTAATATTGATTGAAATAAACTTTATTGATGATGTTTACTTTGATATCGTCTGTACATTTTTATACTGATAATAACAAAAAGTCCTTCCCACACGGAGAAGGTTTGAGCATTAACCAGAACGCTTGCTCAAGACAGATTGGCTATTTCAAACTTATAATTAGAAATTATAAGTCCAGGTTAACCTCACGATGTTTTCCTTCACCGTATGTCAGTGGTTTTTTATACACAGTTTCTTGTCGAAATATTAAGTTACAAAATTCTACTTGTGTATTTCGTTGCCATAGAAACGCGTGTGCATTTGTAATGTTTAAGTACTTTTTTTAAAGGTTACTTTTGGGGCAGTTTTTGGGCGTAACTCGAAGAGTATTGAAGCTATTTCGTTATAATTTGGACATTATCCCCACAGCATTTATATGGAGATTTAAGAGGAACGCGAATGATAAAGTGCTTTTTGTATGAACTTGTGCTTTGATGTACTTCGATCTTACGCCCTTAAAATATATATAGCCCTATCTTTTCGATATATTCGATAGCCAACATCATTGTAAACTAGATTGGTATGCATCTTTTAAAATGACAAAGAATTAGTCTTTAATAATAAATCGTCAAATAGTCGGATTGTACCCGTTTTGGGAATGTTAAATACGAAAATTCTGTCAGATTGCAAAAGTTTCGAGCTTCTGTTTCATTTCCTATGATATTATTATAGATGTAATTGAAAGGAAAGTGTTGAAATCATATAATTAAGGAGGGTCGACGCTCGCTCTGTTATTTGGCGAGCAAAGATTATGGACCCCCATGTCACTCGAAACTTATCGGGTTAACTTGTCAACAGGAAAGTTTGTAAATCGTTGAGAATACATCGTCAGTTTAACAGGAGTTTCGTATTTAACAATAGTGTACCGTACTGTAATAGTAATAAGTTGTATTTTAATTTGCATAAGTTAGTAGAGGTTGTTTGTACAATCTGTTGTAAATAAAATGAGGCAAATATATAGGATGTTTCACTTTTATACTTGTTTTATTTTGATGTGTATTGGAGGCACTACCATACCCTATTATTGTTTTTATGGTACACAACGGTAAATTAGGAGACGGATTACCTGATGGTATGTAATCAGCGACGCCCATAGACACCCGCAACATTAGAGGAGTTAGAAGTGCGTTGCCGACCTTTTGGGGATTAGGGATTGAGATAGGGGAAAGATTGGGCCTCCGGTAACCTCACTCACACGGCGAAACACAACGCTGTGGTTGTTACACGCCGGTTTTCTGTGTGGCCGTGGTATCACTCCGGTCGACCTGACCTATGCGTGCCGAAGCTTGGCTCTCCCACACTTAATCTTCTTTTTATAGTAAAAAACAGTATAGCAGACGGATCACCTGATGGTTAGTAGGTAATCGGCGACGCCCATTGTCACCCGTAACACCAAAGGAATTACTAGGCGTTGCCTCCCTTTTGGGAAGTTAGGAATTCGAAAATTGGGAAAAGGAAGCGTGCGTTCGTGCAGCGGAATGTTGTTGAATTTAAAGATTTTAATTATGCAGATATTTAGTGTATGACGTCGTATAATTGTGTATGGTAAAAAAAATTTGTGCACGCAACCATTGTGGAGAAATTCACCAAAAACTGATTCCGCTGGGCGAACGTTGTCCTGGCGGAACTTTTTTTAATCCATAGACTTTAGAAGAAAAGAGATGTATCCAAAAATTAGTGTGTATTTGTGTGTAATTGTGTATGTATGAATAAAACTAGTGCATGCATAAACTTCGGAGAAATTCAAGTTTCCGCTACGCGAACGTTTGGCCATTAGCTAGTTTTCATATAAAGCGCTTACATAGAGAGCTGTAGATTTTTACATACGTTGTTTTGAATTTGTTTATATTTGTTTAAAAAACAGATTTAGAAAAAATCGTAGGGTTTAAAAGATAAAAATATAAACGTAAAATACGCTTATTAGGTCTTAGTTCATAAAGTATGCACTTTGGGGTCTAGATTTCACGTTTATACAAACCTTGTAAGTGTCTGCAACATGTTGCCAAGTATCAATGATGTTCCGTTAGTAATTAAATAGTTATAGGACAAATTTACCATGAATAGATCACTGTTTACAAAGCAGTCAAATATCACGACGTTCTAAATGAATCGCATGGTAAAATGTATGCCAATAATTAGTGTATTCATTCAACTATTCACATGCAAAATTTCATGTCATTAAATTCAGTAATTAAAGAAAAACAATTATAATACTAACGAAGGTGTCCGTTACCCAGGCCAGATGTTGTCAACAATGGCCATTTGAATCTTATAGATAATTAGTTGTGCGGCTTCTGTAATTGTTGCGCACATTTTTAAATTTGTTGCGCTTATAGTTTTTAAATTATTTCACAAAAACATTTCCTGCTGGCGTAACGTTACCACAGCCAGACCTTTTTCTTTCTAATGGGAATATTTAAATAAATATTAGCTATAAAATTAGTTGTCTAGATAAAGTAAATGTTGTGCCTTATTTTGTATTTGTTCTTTCTTCGGTTGCGAAGTTATTCGAGATTTTGCTGCAGTAACGTTTTTGGTTTTGCTAGATCTTTGAAATGGTTAAGCGGATTCTTATCATATTTTGTACACGACTTCCGAGGACTTAGTTTAAATTTGTTGTGCAATAACAAAACCAAAATAATGCATATTTTAAAGGTTTTTTCATTAAATAGAAAAACACTTCAATTGGCCCCAGCACTCCCAATAAGAAGTCTAAAGACTTACTTCAAACGTAATTTTAAAGCTTGTAACTGCCTTCAAATGTATGTGAAGTTTCATTAGTATCCCGTACCTAAGTATTTAACAAGTTATGATGATATTCAGTTCTTCACGAGCACGGTCTTAATGCACGCGGTGTTATTTGGCCACTGGATTGGATATATGAACTGAATATTATGTCAATGATTAGTTGTTTAGATCAGTTGTATATCAGTAAAATTTCAGCTTAATACATTGGATAATTAATGAGATAATACTATTAAAGTCATTAGGAAGTGAATGACCGTGATAGGCCGACCAAATCTAGGTGGTTACGAAAAAGCGAAAACGCAGAACATTATGGTACCTTCTAAAATATGTAGGATAGTGTTATAAATTTAGTACAGACATGTACAAAAGTTTAAAAAAAACTACATGATTATTCAAGATTTTTTATTGAAAGGTAAAATAATCATTTCAATTGAACTTTTACTCCCTTACTTATAAAAACTTGTGTTGCTTAGCAACCGATTAAACATCACCCATCCTTGTCATTTCTATTTCAAAATGCAGTTCAAAAATCATCTAAAAGGTTACAAAAGTAACCTTCTGGCAAGACTGAGTGCGTTATGCAAACAATGTATTACCTCTTCACTCCACTCCTCCTGCGTCCTACCGAACGGCATGCTCTAGCGATGATTTTTGATAATTTTGTATAACTGGAAGATAATGTTTTCTTTTATATTATTATTATATAGGTAATTACCAGTGTACGCGTCTGTACCAAAATTGTAAGGTGTATTATACTAAACATTTCAAAAGATAGTACAATGTTCTGCGTTTTCGCTTTTTCGTAACCACCTAAACTTGGTCGGCTTACCACGGTCATTCACTTCCTAATGACTTTAATAGTATTATCTCATTAATTATCCAATGTATTGAGCTGAAATTTTACTGATATACAACTGATCTAAACAACTAATCATTGACATAACATTCAGTTCATATATCCAATCCAGTGGCCAAATAACACCGCGTGCATTAAGGCCGTGCTCGTGAAGAACTGAATATCATCATAACTTGTTAATACTTACGGGATACTAATGAAACTTCACATACATTTGAAGGCAGTTACAAGCTTTAAAATTACGTTTGAAGTAAGTCTTTAGACTTCTTATTGGGAGTGCTGGGGCCAATTGAAGTGTTTTTCTATTTAATGAAAAAACCTTTAAAATATGCATTATTTTGGTTTTGTTATTGCACAACAAATTTAAACTAAGTCCTCGGAAGTCGTGTACAAAATATGATAAGAATCCGCTTAACCATTTCAAAGATCTAGCAAAACCAAAAACGCTACCGCAGCAAAATCTCGAATAACTTCGCAACCGAAGAAAGAACAAATACAAAATAAGGCAAAACATTTACTTTATCTAGACAACTAATTTTATAGCTAATATTTATTTAAATATTCCCATTAGAAAGAAAAAGGTCTGGCTGTGGTAACGTTACGCCAGCAGGAAATGATTTTGTGAAATAATTAAAAAACTATAAGCGCAACAAATTTAAAAATGTGCGCAACAATTACAGAAGCCGCACAACTAATTATCTATAAGATTCAAATGACCATTGTCGACAACATCTGGCCTGGATAACGGACACCTAACGAAGCATCGAAAATCTACATAACCCGACCAAGTTCGGATGGCTACAAAAAAGCGGCTGTGCAATATATTTAGGTAACATCCCAAAATTTACAGTACAATACCGGTATTGAATTGGTACAGGTGATAACACACTTGTTGTTTCGAAATAATTTATAGGTAAGTAATTTATTTTTGGACACCTACTTTTTTAAATGTATTTGACTATGACAGAAAGTAGGTGCTATTTACGTAGATACTTTATTTAAGTAGGCGCTTGAGACTTGAGATATAATCTAATTATATTTAAGACAAATAAAATTCATACAGCTAATTTCTATAGAAGATTTCACGGATCAGGATTCTAACTATAGACCCCTTAGGGAAATTAAATATTTACCACATGTAAGTATGTACTACTGTTTAGGTAAATATTTATTATATTGTACCTTGTTACACTATTTAATCAATATTTTTTATTACACTATTTAACCAATAGACTAGACATGCACGAGCGTGTGTACGATACTGTGTTTTATTTTTTCCTAACGCTTGTGTACGATACTGTACCATATTAATAAATGCTATATTGGAAAGTTAAGAACGTTTCTTAGATATATGGCACGGCCGCTTTTTTGTAGCCATCCGAACTTGGTCGGGTTATGTAGGTTTTCGATGCTTCGTTAGTATTATAATTGTTTTTCTTTAATTACTGAATTTAATGACATGAAATTTTGCATGTGAATAGTTGAATGAATACACTAATTACTGGCATATATTTTACCATGCAATTCATTTAGAACGTCGTGATATTTGACTGCTTTGTAAACAGTGATCTATTCATGGTAAATTTGTCCTATAACTGTTTAATTACTAACGGAACATCATTGATACTTGGCAACATGTTGCAGACACTTACAAGGTTTGTATAAACGTGAAAATCTAGACCCCAAAGTGCATACTTTATGAACTAAGACCTAATAAGCGTATTTTACGTTTATATTTTTATCTCTTAAACCCTACGATTTTTTCTAAATCTGTTTTTTAAACAAATATAAACAAATTCAAAACAACGTATGTAAAAATCTACAGCTCTCTATGTAAGCGCTTTATATGAAAACTAGCTAATGGCATAACGTTCGCGTAGCGGAAACTTGAATTTCTCCGAAGTTTATGCATGCACTAGTTTTATTCATACATACACAATTACACACAAATACACACTAATTTTTGGATACATCTCTTTTCTTCTAAAGTCTATGGATTAAAAAAAGTTCCGCCAGGACAACGTTCGCCCAGCGGAATCACAATTGATCTCAAATCAAACAAAAAAAAGTGCACAATTTTTTTTTTTACCATACACAATTATACGACGTCATACACTAAATATCTGCATAATTAAAATCTTTAAATTCAACAACATTCCGCTGCACGAACGCACGCGAAAAGGAAAGGAGAGTGATGACGAAACACAATGCAAATGCTGTCTCATGTCGGTTTTGTTTGAGGCAGTGGTATCTCTTCGATCGAACCGAAGTACGGCTCTCCTACTCTTTCCGCGGAGCAGAGATGGAGTGATGGCTTTCTCTGGTAGAACTGAAATATGAACCTTATAGACTGTGGGTCTCCAACCCGCCTGGCAGCCGAGGATATCAAACTAAACCTTCTTATGGTGATGGATGTCGATTGATTGGCAGTCAAATAACTGCGATTTTAGCAAAACATACTGTCTCGCACAGGAAAACTTTTGAATGGTCTTTCGGCGGTGGTATTTCCGAACCGATACGACATTCCAACTTTCAAGAAACGCGTGTACCCCTTTCTAAAATGCCAGCAACGCGCCTGTGACTCCTCTGGTGTTGTAGGTGTCCATAGACGGCGCAGATTGCAACCGTCAGTTAATCCGCCTGCTAGTTTCCCTCCTATTACATAAAAAACTATGTGGGAGAGACACCAGTCTATATAAGAATGTTCACCGGCCTTTATCTGTCGTTTGATAATTTTGTAACCTATTTTTTACTGCTTCCGCCCTCAATGGGGCGAGACGGAGTGTCAGACTCTAATTTTAATCTTTAATTATTCTAATTACTGACTAAAATTGAATTTAATTCTTTATTTCAGACCACAGATCCAAACATAAGTGATTGATTTTTTTTTATGTGATAGTACGTCAAAGTAGCACGTGGTTTACCCGATACCTGTCCATGGACAACACGGACTTTTGCGGATTAGGGATTTGGGGAGTTTGTTATTTTTTATCCCAATGTTAGGTAGAAAACACTTAGTTAATATTTATCAATTATTGACATGGACATCAAGACGCACATGTTTACTTGCCCAGTGTATAATAAACGGGCTATCAATTTTGTCCATAAACGGGCCATCTTATAATGCGTCATCTTTCCGTCCGAATATAATTTAGGTGTCTTCAAGGCTGGAGTGAATAGGCTCTTAATAATCTAGTGCGCCTTACCATCAACGATTGCATCACTGCTTACCATCAGGTGGGATCGCAGTCAAGCACTAGTTTATTGCAAGTTAAAAAAAAATCTATTTGTCCATAAACGGGCCATCAATTTTGTCTGCCAGTATAGCTGGTATACCGTTAGGACTGTCCCTCAATCACCGCATCGTGGATGCACATCGCTTGCGTATAATGGCATAGAAGTAATCTAATCTGGCTTTCACAAACGACTCGCTACTCCACCGAGGCAGTCCCGACAGCATCCTCAGCGCATTCTATATTTAGAACCACCACATTCCTTCCACTGCTCCAGGTAGGAAGCGGTACATTAAATTGCGCTAGACCCGCAACCCGGCTGGATAATGGTATTATCTATAATTCTATACCAATAGATAGTTAAAATACAGTTTGCCGGCTGCAGTCTTTCCGTCCGAATACAATTTAGGTGTCTTCAAGGCCAGAGTGAATAGGCTCTTAATAAACTAGTGCGCCTTACCATCAACGATTGCATCACTGCTTACCATCAGGTGGGATCGCAGTCAAGAACTAGTTTATAAATAGCAAGTAAAAAAAAAAAGATGGCGCACTATAGTTTATGTTTATGATGCTAAAGTTAGCAAACCAAATCGTGTAGTTCTACACGATTTGGTTTGTGTGAATTGAAAATATACGAGGTCCTTCCGTTGACTGTATTGCGAGTATGGCAGGATTCCGAGTACTCAGAGCACATTAGATTCAATTTTTACGTCAATGTTGGAAATTTTAATAGGGAAAACATATCATAACATAAATTAAACAACAAAATTTTGGTAAATTAACTTTTTACTTCAGGTTTCTTGTGTTTGTTAATACAATCCCGAAAGTCATTCACTTCTGTCTGGCATTTCCTCCAATCTTTGGTTGTTGCTATGCATTCCTGGAATAATACGTTTTTATTTTATTTTCCACACACAGAGCCAAATATTTCAAATAAAAAAGAATCTGGGGTGTAGTTAGAATGGCCACAACATAGATGGCGTTGATTTCTAGTTTAATTGCAAGGTTGATATTATGATATTATGTAAACAAAACAGGATTTTTCATTTTATACATTCAGTTACATATGTATATTTAACTATATTCAAATACTCGTAGAACAAGATGTTCCATTCAAAAATAAATTTGTACACACCTACGGTAGGTATAGGTATTTTACTAGCGATAATGTTTTTTGGGCTTGTGCGAATGCTTCTAAGATATTATAAAACTTCAAAACTTTCTTCCGACAATAACTACAAGTATAATGAATGGGTAAACTTAACAGCTAATTATCAAGTTAATTATAGGAAAAGCAGTATATTTAGGGAATTTCTAACCTGCACTTTATAATGTAATTCCAAGCAGCCGGTTTTCTTCAGCATCGCTTCTACAGGGTCATCGTCGGGATCTGCTGGTCTCTCACGAGGTTTGACAGTCATTTTAGGTATTTCACAACACAATTATTACACAAGAAATAACACAAAACAAATTATAACCTCTTGAAATATTCCGTTCAACAGCTGATAACTGATAAAAAGTGACGTGTTACACGACCAATTTAAAATGGCACAGATTAGAAAACGATGCCAGTTTACATGAAGTATTTTTAATTTGTTTGGGTTGTAGTTACGTTTCGTTCTATGGGTTTCAAATATTGGCATCACTTTTATTACCTATTTTCTGGTAAAAATCGTCTTTTAATAGCTGTAAAATTAATCTTTGAACGAAGATAGATAAGCGAAAGTTGTATAAATATTGAATGATTGATCAAGCTATTCATTTCATTTAATTACTAAATATTTTTACCTGCACCTGAATGGAGGGAAAATTAAATACCTTTTTTTTTTTTTTGTGAGTGGAAAATCATCAAATGACTTCTCCCGCCCAGGGCCGGGCAGGAGGGAGTGTCAGACTCTTACTGACTAAAAACCCCCCTGTTCCTTCTCCTGCTCTGTGCCGAGGTCGCGGTACCTCATTGCGCTTACCCCGCAACCCCGGCTGAACATCAGCCCTTTAGGGCCCCGTCTGTGGTGGTCTATTGGCTCTTTGAGGCGCGCGCGGAACGCTACGCGCCGTACGCTCGGGCCTGGTTCTGGTCGGGCGGCGAGCTGCCCTTACTCGCCGACCGCAGGCCCGTACTTACGGTGGCCGGAGATCGTCCCTCGATCCCCGACGCCCGTAGTGTCGCCAGTTGCGGCTGCTGGGGCGTGAGGAGGAGGATTGCTCCCTCACGCGGGCCGCCTCTCTCTTTGCGAGCATGACTGCTTCACAAAAGGAGGAGACGGCGTCCCAGTTCCTCTCACTCCGCACCATGGCCTCGACTAAGGCCGGGCGCGAGAGGTCGCCGCCGCCGATCACTTCCCTGAGGATACGGCGGTGCTCAGCCCAGGCAGGGCATACCGCTACCGTATGCTCCACCGTATCCTCTAGGTGGTCCTCACAATGACGACACTCGGGCGTTTCCTCCCGCTGAATCCGAAACAGGAACCTACCGAAGCTGCCGTGCCCGGTAAGCACCTGCGTCAGACGGAAGGTGAGGACGCCGTGGCGTCTCTCAAGCCACTCCTCAAAGAGGGGTCTTACCGCTGCTATGGTAGCGTGCCCGGCCCTCGGTTGCGACAGTCGTTGTTTCCACTCTGCCATGAGATCTCGCCGGAGCTCATTCCGCCACGCACTAATTTGGCGCGGCAGAGGATCTTCGCCCCGGCGACGCGCGTCTGCGCGCAAACTGTAGACGCGCGCGAGCGCCTTCGCTTCTAGATCCCACGGCGGTGATCCGGCAAGGAGGTTCGCCGCCTCCCCGGAGATCGTGCGATACCCGCGGATTACTCGAATAGCCATGACCCTCTGGGACGCGACCAGCGTACGAGCCGGCCGCCGCTTCAAGGCCGGCGCCCACACAGGGGCACCGTAGAGGGCCATGGATCGCACAATCCCCATATACAACCTCCGGCAGGAGGCGTTTGGCCCCCCGAGGTTGGGAAGGAGCCGCTTGAGCGCGGCCCCAGACCGTTCTAACTTAGGGGCCAAACGACGAAAATGCTCCGTGAAGTTCCATCGGCTGTCGAGGACGAGACCCAGGTACTTCATCGCCGACTCGACGCCGTAACTCCTCCTGCCGTTATTTGGGACCCACCTGGAGGTGGCGCGCTCCGACGGCCATAGAAGCACATGGCCTCGGACTTGTGGGCGCCACCTCGAGTCCCAACTGCCGGATCCTTGCAACGACTGTCGCAACCGCTTGTGACATCAGGTCGGCCGCCGCCTGATGCGACCTCCCGTTCGCCAGCACCAGCGTGTCGTCAGCATAACAGACAATGCTGACGCCGCTCGGGAGGTCGGTGCGTAGAACCCAATCGTACCCGATGTTCCACAGGAGAGGTCCCAGGACCGATCCCTGTGGGACACCGCGCGACACCTCTCGCCGATTCCACACGCCCCGGTGACCGGGGTAGATGACGCATCTGTCCGTCAAGTAAGCCTCGACTACACGACGGAAAATTTAAATACCTAACCTTTTCTAAACGTCCAGTAGATTTCAATAATCTATTGAGGAAAAAATCAAAGCAATAATTTTACGTGTAAAATGCATGGAGGAGTTTCTATAGCAAATCCATTACTTCTAAAGTAAAAATTAGGACCAAAAATACAAACAACACTTTAAAATAACTTAACTTTCATTTATTTAAATATAAAAAATAAACAGTTATCTACATTTAAGCTAGGATTTTGCCCTTGTGGCGGACAGCGGTGTACGCAACGAGGATCGAGAGGGCGGTCGCTAGGACTTCAGAGTTCACCCAAGGGCCTGAGTAGCCTGAAACAGAAAAAAAAATATATAAGAACAACAATAATAGATTACTAATAATAATTTTTTCCTTTCGAAGGAGTACAGGAAGAGATTTCGAATAGGACTATGAAGTACATAAGTGCCTCTGTTTCTGTATTTGTTTTCCCATTTACTGTTTGTGTGATATCCATGAATATAATATATTTGTATTGTATTCATTTAGATTTTACATTGTACAGAAAGTGTGCTTCGGCACGAATGGGTCGGCCGGAGTTATACCACGGCCTCACAGAAACCGGTGTGAAACAACCACAGCGTTGTGATTCACCGTGTGAGTGAAGTTACCGGAGGACCAATCCCTACCCTCAGCCGAACCATCCGAATCCTTAAACATACGAAACCCTTATCTCTAAAACGCAGTCGTAACTCCTTTGGTGTTGCGGATGTCCATGGGCGGCGCTGATTGCTTACCATCAGGTAATCCGTCTGCTCGTTTGCCGTCTAGACATAAAAAAGAATCCATTTTTACCTGGAAGAGCTAGCCTTGTACAGTTGCACAAACTTAATCAAGTCCAAGCAGAGAAACACAACATTTTTAACTTGACGTTTTCGTTGGGTAGTCTTAAGTATGTGTTTTCTAACTAACAATGCTCCTAATATGAAAAGTTTTTTTTCTTTATTACTGGGATATTTGCATGGGTTAATAATGTGGCTTATTAGGATTATAATTAAATGTAACTTGGTTTCTTTTCATTCTTGCCAGACTTTGATAAAAAGTTGATCTGTGGGTCTAACTTTTAAATTCTGTTCATATTTTTAACCAAAATCAATGATGGATTAAATTTACTTTAATTATTTACACAAATGGAAGAATACAAATAGGTAGATAAAAACATGTAGATAGCATGCAGCCTACTTAAAGTCATCCAAAAAAATAAATGATAGGTTTAAAAATTAACATATTTTGCGTAGAAATCATTATTCCAGTAAAGTTACTCAAACATCAAAACAGATTTTTTTTGTAGTTCATCTCTCTGATTGAGGCAACCGATCCAGTCATACCGAAGTATGAGTCTCATGACCAAGAAAAGAAAAACAAGGAAGGTCTACTTACTGCCTGGGTGATGTAGCTGGATAGCGATGAGAGGAGCGACAGCGGCGGCAGGGTCAGCACGACGGGCGCGGCGGAGGTTCGCCCAGCCTTCCTCATCAAGGATCAACACATCATGAGTACCGGAGCGGGCCTTTGCTGGCTCTTCGGTCCAGGATACCTAGTTAAAATGAACATTTTGGTATTATTGTATACATAACAGGTGTAGAAATCAATGATAAAGTTAGTTTTGGAAATTAATTCTCCCACAGAACAACTACATATTTATTTTAATACTAGCTTTTGTCCACAACTTTGTTCGAGTGGAATAGTGATTTCCTCCAGATTTTTGGTTTTACCCACCTAGTTTCATATCTTGAGGAATATTCGGGATAAAAAGTACCCTGTTTCATATCTCGAGGAATATTCGGGATAAAAAGTATCCTATGTACTTTCTCGAGTTCCAAGCTTTGTCTGGACCAAATTTCACACAAATCGGTTCAGTAGTTTATGCGTGAAGAAAAGACAGACAGACAGAGTTACTTTTACATTTATAATATTAGTTTCGATAGCTTCGCATTGGTGAATATTGTAGCAAATTCAATAAATTTTCATTACTGCACTTTCAGGTTATTTTTCTACAGTTTACTATGGCACATGCACAAGGCATTTTCATTTTTCCCCTATCCAATCTGATGTAATTTAGTTACACCAATCCTTTACCACAAAGCTTACCTCTTTTCTTATGTTACCTTTATAATTTTTACTACCCAGAGCATATAATTAGTAATTTATTATGAGAGTAATCATGGAGTTTCTTGTTCGTTTTTCTCCATCGGAATCTACACTTTGGAACGAGCAAATAGCTTCACTAAGAGGACTGACCGACAGACTGACACTTTATATGTTTAAAATTTTATTTGATGTTCAAGTACCTGTATGGGTCTAATTGAAATTTATTTTTAAAGATAGAAGATAATAAGAAGATTTTTTTAAAGTTGACAAATTGCAAATGCAAATAAATGACTTTGAATACATTGTAGTATAATGTTAACTAGCAGAATCAGCATCATATTGCCATTTGGATTGAAGGCTGTACAGAGCCTAATAAATCTGTGAAAATAACAATAAACCTACTAAAGATCACAACAACAGCTGTCTACTGTTGACTGCTGGACTACAAACTTCTTGCACATAAATAGGAGATACAGTTTCTTATATTCTTCACACTTGACAAGCAAATATATAAGAATTCTTATTTTATCTTATGAGAATCCAGTTGGAAAGTAGTGTTATTATAGCATTGTCACTGACAATAGATTTGTTGATTTTATTGTAATAACATTACTGATAATTTGAATCTACTGTCCACATCATCAGGGGTAAACTATGACGACTAACGTATGAACAGACCTTTCACTAGGCAAGTTATAACTTGCAATATTTATGTTTTCTAACAGAAACTGACCATCTTTGGAGTAATATTTACAGTCACAGTACTCGGGAATATGCTACTGAGGTTAGGAACACCTAAAAATCAACAGTTTACCAAAAATTTACAGTGAAATAGGGTAATACTCACTTGGTATCTGTTCTCGCCAACACGGGCAGCGGTCAAAGGTTTTCCCTCGACTTCAGCGTACAGTGCGTAGTTTTCAGGCAGAGGGTTGTCGCATTTAAGCGTAAATTCAGTAATATAGGCTATTTGTGTCACTACTGTTGCATCTAAACTTGTGAAGGATGTAGCTTCGACTTGCGGGTTCGTGCAGCCCTGTGCAAACGCTACTGTCGCGATGGCGAACAAACAAATCGCGTATTTTGTGACCATTTTGCTTGATTACTAACAAATTGTGAGTTTAAAATCTAATTTACTATTTTAAAGTTACGATTTTACTCTTGACTTGCCTCCACGTATTTCGAATGTGGAAAGAAACGTTCTGAAATGTTACCAGGCAATTTAAAAGTGAAAGGTATATTAGGTTTCTGCACATCATTCAATTATTATTTTAAATGGTACAATATTAAATGATCATAATATCGAAATTGTTTTTTGCCGTTACTAAATTATTTAAGCTAATTAGTAGTCACAGTATTATAGTAAATTAAGTAACAAACAAAATTGTTGGTGTCTTATACTCAATTTTAAACATGTGTTCTGAACGCACTTACCAAACGTCAGCGATGACGTGTGACGAAAACGCCAAGCTGAATGTTTTTGGCCTTTCAGCTGCGTTCACTATTTGTAAAATTAACACAAAGTATAATTTTTTATATAAAATTTTTATCAATTTCATCTATGATTGTGGTAATAAAATATTGAAAATACTTTTCGAATAACTTTGTCCCATATGTCACAAAAAAATTAAAAAGATGTCCACTTTTTACAAGACTGCGTGACATGAAGGAGGGAAAATGTAATTTGAACCAACAATTTAAACGGGTACAGCTCGCGTGCTGCCCACCAGTTTGAAAATCATTGAAGGAGGCATATGTTAAAACATGGCTGCTATGATGATGATAATGAAATCCGCAACACTCCGACATCCGCAACCCACGAGTTATCATACCTGGTTATCAAACCAAAAGCTCTAATATCTGAGTAAGGAGGAGGACTAAATGACTCTTAATGACAAAAAATCTCCGTTTCAACTCCTACTTTAACCCTGCGTTGCGCCGAAACCCTGTCTGGTTGTGCTGAACAGTTAAAGTAATTGTAAACATACTTATGGCAATTGCAAAAACCGCGTTTGAATAACAACACTGTTTTGAAAAACAGATTAATGAATTTCCTTTTCTTACAATTGACTTACGACAACATTGGAGCATCTCTAGCCTATGTAGCGCTGACCGTAAAGCGCGAGGCGCGCCGCGCGCGCGTCTATCTTTTTTCTTACTTACTAGCTACTCTCGCGCGGTTTCACCCGCTGCTCGGCTCCTTTTAATCGTAGCGTGATGTTTTATAGCACTCAGGAACATTGTAGCTATCTATCAGTGAAAAAATTTTGGCAATCCGACCAGCGGTTCCAAAGATTACCCCCTACATACAAACTTACAAATTTTACCTCTTTATAATATTAGTATAGATTATCTAACTAAACTTTATATACCTAACACAACTCTTCACAACCTCTCTCTCAGCATTTGCGAGTGTGGCAGAGCCAAGCTTCAGCGCGAATGGGTCAGCTCGACCTCACAGAAAACAACGCAGTCGTGTCTGTTTCACCTTGTGAGTCAGGTCACCAGAGGCACCATCCTCATTCCTAATCCCCAAAAAGCTGCTTACCATCAGGTAATCGATTAGCTTAGTGGCTCCCATAACATAAAACTCAAAGAAAGTTCGCATTTTCACCAGACCAAAAACACACAGGATAAAATATGATAAAAAAACACACCATTATCTTCCATATTATAATTTATTTAACAATTTAATATTTACAAATAATGTACAATATATAATAAATGAAATTATAAATAAATTAAATAAAATAATATTTTTATAAATCACATGTCATTTGTTTTGTTACATAAAATAAACTATTAAAAGAAAAGAACAGTTTATTCAATGTAAATCCGCATGCATCACAGGAAACATACAAATTACAACATGGTATAAAACAAAGTCGCTTTCTCTGTCCGTGTGTAAGCTCAAATCTTTAAAACTACGCAACTGATTTTGATGCAAAACATAAGTATAGAAGATTATTTATTATTTTTATAAGTACTTCAGGTAATTACAGAAAAATATTACTTAATACTTTTTTTTATAAATCTTATAAGCTTAGATCTACGTCAAAATAAACCGCCAAATTAAAAAAAAACGGTTAAGGGCTGATTTTTCTATAGTCAGATAGACAGGCCTCCAAAGGAGTTTACACAGATTGGGCCCAACGGTATACGGGCCCCCTATTTCAAGTATCTATATGGGTACTATGACGCTGTAGTTAATAATTTATATTGTAAATCCAACACACCATAATACAGACGGGGCCCTATAAGGCTGACGTTCAGTCGGGGTTTGGGGGGCAAGCGCAATGAGGCACCGCGGCCTCGGCCCAAAGCAAGAGAAGGAACGGGGGATTCTTAGTCAGTAGGAGTCTGACTCTTCCTCTCACCCGACCCAGGGCGGAAGAAGTCATTTGATGATTTTCCCCTGACAAAAACACTCCACCATGGCTATAACTCTTATTGATCTAAGCTTATAAGATGTTTTACGCATCCATTTCTAATTTTCAATCTAAAGTTTTTGTCTACCTAATCTGTGCATGTGATAATTAAACTAGCTATTTTTGGAACTAACTATTTTACTATATTTAAAACTTATATTTTTTATTTAAATTTCATTTATACAAAAGAAAACCATAAAAATAAATTAAGTATGTATCAAAATGCATACAATTATAATTTTATTGAAGGAATGCATTTTTAAGTTGACAAAAATAAATTACTCTACATCTTGAACCGCCGTTTACATGTCAACATTAGCTCATGACGATACCAGCGTACGTGTGTCACTGGACAGTGAACCTCGCTACCATCAGTTGACTGGACAATCTCTACACTACATGAGTCGCTGTTTACATGTCAACATTAGCTCATGACGATACCAGCGTACGTGTGTCACTGGACAGTGAACCTCGCTACCATCAGTTGACTGGACAATCTCTACACTACATGAGTCGCTGTTTACATGTCAACATTAGTTCATAACTATACCAGCATACGTGTGTCACTGGACAGTGAACCTCGCTACCATCAGTTGACTGGACAATCTCTACACTACATGAGTCGCTGTTTACATGTCAACATTAGCTCACGACGATACCAGCGTACGTGTGTCACTGGACAGTGAACCTCGCTACCATCAGTTGACTGGACAATCTCTAGACTACATGAGTCGCCGTTTACATGTCAACATTAGCTCATGACGATTCTAATGTCGGTCACGTAATATACATATTTAATTTAGGAAGACTTGTTATAAACGAAAATGCCTAAATCTATTCACAAAATTATTAAATTCTAAACAATCAGTACAGTTTATTTTAGACCCCACTATACTTAAAATTAATTCGGAAACATAATATTGAAATGAGACTCGATCGAACAAAATTACATTCTGTATTTTCGTCTATGAAGAAAATTTTAGGGCAGAAAATGAGCCGACTGATTCTCTAACGGTGAGCGATCGGCGCCAATCATGGATAACACTATCAAGAAGTTTGAGAGAGCTATGCTTCGGCACGAATGGGTCGGCTTGACCGGATTAATACCACGGCCTCACAGAAAACCGGCGCGAAACTACCACAGCGTTGTGTTTCGCCGTGTGAGTGAGGTTACCGAAGGCCCAATCCCTACCCCTCCTCATCTTTTCCCAATCCTTAAATATCCGAAACCCTTACGGGTGACCATGAGCGGCGCTGATTGCTTACCATCGAAAAGTCGGATGCTCGTTTGCTGATCTAAACCATAAAAAAACAGAGGAGTTGGAGATGTCTTTTGGGGATAAGGGTTTTGCGCCGCTGATGGATAACACCGGAGGAGTTGCACGCATATTGCTGGTATTTAGGGATAATTGACTTAAGAGTTTTTGGGACTGGGAAGGCATTATGGTGGTAATAAAAATCCGAAATAATTCAATAGTACTATGCTCAACTAGGGAGATAACTTTAAATAATTCAATTTATCATTATTTTAGAGTGATGTCCTTCAAACGGAACAGGGCGCCGAGTCACATGTTTCAATATTATATTTCCATCAATATACGCTAAGTAATTTTTATTAAATTCTTTTCTAAGCTTGCGAATTGACATGTCTGTAAAAAACTCAAAAGACAGAAAAACATATCCCATTGATTTTGACCTAAGTATAAATATTACAAAATTATTGACTGATATTCTATACAAAACACTATTGTATCAAAGACAATTTTGCTACCAAATTCAGTGCAAGTAATGAAACGTTGAATTGTTTTTTTTTTTTGTAGAAATCTACTCAATTGTATGGTTTGTAATGGTCCGGAGGTTAAGAAGCCCGCTTCTCATGCATAAGGGAAGCAAGTACCAATGTGACTTTTTCCGAGTTATATGTACTTTCTATGATTTATTTACACACCACTGACATACGGTGAAGGTAAACATCGTGAGGAAACCTGGACTTATAATTTCTAATTATAAGTTTGAAATCGCCAACCCGCATTGAGCAAGCGTGGTGATTAATGCTCTTACCTTCACTGTATGAGAAGAGACCTTTGCTCAGCAGTGGGCACTTATAGGCTGATGATGATGATGATGATGGTTTTTAGTGTAGCCATTGGTCGGTTTTAACCAACCAATTGTAACATCTGTACTCAATCAATATTTATACAAGCTAACAAAATAAGGTCGTTGATCGTCTGTACTAATTAATTTGAGCTTTTTTTATGTAATTAGGTCGGCGTCGGCAAACGATCAGACGTATTTATTATCTGATGGTAAGCAATCATCGCCGCCCATAAACACCCGCAACAACAGAGGTGGTTGTTTCACGCCGGTTTTCTATGAGGCCGTGGTATCATTCTAGTAATCCGGCTTAATGGTGGAAAATATAATTTATAGTAACTTTAAGCTCGACTTTTAAAAGAGTCAGTGATAGCGTGACGGGTGACAGGACAGAATGGAAGAAAAAAACATATTGCGGCGACCCCAAATAAAAAGGGGCAAGGGCAGGAAGATGATGATGATGATGAGTAACTTTTAGCTCGACCTAGGTGTTCGCAAATAAGGTATTTTAGTATCAGCCTTAGAACTTATGACCTACAGTCAGCCTCTAGCCGAACCAGTACCGTTTTTCTATAATTTTAAAAAACTAATTTAGTACTAGAATTTTTGTTCTAACTAGTCCAATTCAACTATAGTATTAAACATTTTGAAAACCGTAATTTCGGGTTACTTTGATCCTAGGGAGTAACTTTGATCCAAAGTCCTTAACCAATAGTAAACCAGAACCAAACGTATATTCGTTTTTCATTGGTTTGGATCAAAGTTACCCCCATTGTCGAAGTGACTCGAAATTACGGAACATTTTTGTGTTAATTTTGCACGATAATACTGGACATCGTTTATCAAGTCATTTCAAAAGGTATTTTACATAAATTAGCTATAAAAACAATGAAAAAAGACCTAAATATTTAAATTCGAAACGAATAATTTTTATCTGATAATAACATCTCAATTTAAAAACTTTCCCTTGCTGATTTTTACATATGAATTACATTAAAAAGAAAAGAAATTAAATATAAATTAATATTTGTGTAAATAAAAAACTTTTCAATACATTTACACATTGACAACCTCTAAAAACAGTCGTAAATTATTTGTGAACCGTCGGGCCCTTATATAAGTTTAGAGGGGCCTTTACATTGAAATGAAATATGATCAATAAGTGTAAATAAAAAATTCTGTAAATAAACTTTTCAATACATATACACATTGCCAACCTCTAAAACAGTCGAAAATTAATTGTGAATTGTCGGGCCCCTGCACAAACTAAGAGGGGCCCATAAATTGAAATGAAATGTAATTAATTTGTGTAAAATAAAAAAAACTTTTCAATACATATATACATTGCAAACTTCGAAAATCAGTCATAAATTAATTGTGAATCGTCGGGCCCCTATGTAAGTCTCCAGGAGCCCAACAACAACCTTAATGGGGCCCTGTCCTTTATTGTTTATATGAATGTTTTAGTACTCATCTGCCATTATAAGGACGACCAGAGCTGTCCAGCCATTGAAGGGCTTGCATCCTGATCCCTTGCCGTCTTCCGCTGAATACTGCTCGAACAAATATCCTGTTTTCTTATATTGATTTAAAATATTACCTGAAAAAAAAATATGTTGTTAATACATTTTTTTTTGTGAGGGGAAAATCATCAAATGACTTCTCCCGCCTAGGGCCGGGCGGAAGGGAGTGTCAGACTCTTACTGACTAAAAACCCCCCTGTTCCTTCTCCTGCTCAGGGCCGAGGCCCGCCCCACCTCAAATACCGGCGTGAAATAATGTTGTGTTTCGCCGTGTGATTGAGGTTACCAGAGGCCGAATTCTCTCATCCTCAATCCCCTCATAACCCACAAAGCCCCCCCGGCAACACATTTGTAGTAATTCATTCGGTATTACGAGTGCCTATGGGCGGCGCTGATTGCTTACCATCAGGAAATCATTTCGCTCGTTTGCCGAGCTTTCATATAAAGAAAATGGTTTTCAACTTTTAATAATAACTAGCTTCCGTCCGCAGCTTCGCCCGCGTGGTATGTTAATAAAAAGTAGCCTATGTTCAATTCCGGAGTGTATCCTAAGCTTGTGCCAAATTTCATCCAGATCCGTCCAGCCGTTTTGGCGTGATTGAGTAACAAACATCCAAACATCGTAACTTTCGCATTTATAATATTAGTAAGGCCAGCTTTTGCCCGCGACGCCATTCGCGTGGAATAGTGACGTTCCGGATGACATGGGATTTTTGATAAGTTCCCGCTCCTGCGGGATTTTCTGGAAAAAAACTATCCTATGTCCTTACTCGAGTTCCAAACTATGTCTATACTGTACAAAATTACACAGAAATCGGGTGATTCGTGGTGTGAAGAAAAGACAGACAGAGTTACTTTCGCATTTATCTTATATATAAAAATGGATCGCAAAATGTGTTGGTAAGCGCATAACTCAACAACGCCTGAACCAATTTGGGCAATTCTTTTTTTGTTGTGTTTGTTATTGTGAGGAGAAGGTTCTTATCAAAGAAAATATTA
Source organism: Spodoptera exigua (assembly GCA_902829305.4). NCBI lineage: Eukaryota > Metazoa > Arthropoda > Insecta > Lepidoptera > Noctuidae > Spodoptera > Spodoptera exigua. Next base: position 2,567,826 of record LR824630.2, on the reverse strand, counting down.
GAAAAGTAGAGGGGAAGATTAGGAAAAAGTGACCCTTTGATAGCGAGATAGTTGGACCCGTGCGAAGCGGGGGCGGGCCGCTAGTAATATTATAATAAGATAAAGATAAGTGTGGAAGCGCCATGCTTCGGCACGAATGGGTCGGTTCGACCGGAGTGATACCACGGCCTCACAGAATACCGGCATGAAACAACCACAGCATTGTGTTTCGCAGTGTGAGTGAGGTTACCGGAGGCCCAATCTTTCCCTTTCCCAAAATCTAAAAATCCCTTATTAGGGATAAGGGATTTTTAGATTTAAAGGTCGACAACGCACTCGCACTCAACTCAACTCCTCCGTCGTTGCGGTTGTCCATGGGCGACGCTTATTGCTTACCATCAGGTAATCCGTTTGCTCGTTTGCCGACCTATCACATAAAAAAAAAAGATAATATAATATACTTACGAACAACATTATCTCTTAATCTCCTATTTAGTTCGGCAGCCCTCGCAGCGTGCGGGCCCCCGGCGTTAGAGTAGTGCTTCAGGGAGGACAGGGCCAGATAATTTATTGGGACCCAAATCTGGCCCCGCCAGTATGGCGGATCGTGTTCTGTGTTCCTCTTCATGTATAGAGGGGCGGATTTTGATAGGGACCTGTGAGTATGTAAATATATAATAAGTATTTTTTTTTATTTAAGAAAATGTGATGATAAGTTTTTCAAAAATAAAGTAAATTGTTTGTCTTTAAGTGTGGGAGAGCCATGCTTCGGCACGAATAGGTCGGCTCGACTGGATTTATACCTCGGCCTCACAGAGAAAATCTGTGCAAAACAACCAACGGCCCAATCCCTCAATCTATCTAGGAGGGAAACCTACGCCGTCCGTCCACAATCCTAAAATCTCCAAAAGGCCTTTTGGGAATATGGGGATATCCCCAAAAGGCCGGCAACGCCATCAAGTAATCCGCCTACTGGTAAAAATCTTGCTCCACATTAGGATTTTCGCGTCGGACCAATTCAAGTTCGATTTTTTTTACATTTATAATTTTATTTCGATTCAGTTCTTCAGGAGTAGTTTAGGAAATTAATCACAAATTTCGTGAACCCATTTTTATTTGCGTACACCTTACCTTAATCCATAAGGTGACCACAGGAGTTCAGGTTTGTCCAAATCTTCAAGGATTTTGCCTAATTTGTCACTGTCCGGCTTTAGGACCTTCATCAGCATTGGGAATAGGGAAACATAACCTGGAAAAGAGAAACAGTTTTATAAGAAGTGTGGGAGAGCCATGCTTCGGCACGAATGGGTCGGCTCGACCGGAGTGATGCCACGGCCTCACAGAAAACCGGCGTGAAACAACTACAGCGTTGTGTTTCGCCGTGTGAGGGAGTTTACTGGTCCAATCCTTGATTTTTGATCCTAGAAGCTCGGCAGTCGCCACTTATAGGCTGATGATGAATCTATACTAATATTATAAAGAGGTAAAATTTGTAAGTTTGTATGTAGGGGGTAAACTTTAGAAAAAACCACAGTGTTGTGGTGCCCCACTTCCCCCTAATCTCTAAATCTCGTTACTCTTGTTGCGGGTGTCCATGGGCGGCGCTGATTGCTTACCATCAGGTTATCCGTCTGATAGTTTGTCGACCTATCACATAAAAAAAAACAGTTTCATATAAAGATTCTTACGTACATTATTTCATCATCATCATCATCAGCCTATAAGTGCCCACTGCTGAGCAAAGGCCTCTTCTGACATGGAGAAGGTTTCAGCATTAATCACCACGCTTGCTCAATGCGGGTTGGCGATTTCAAACTATAAGTTTGAATTAGAAATTATAAGTCCAGGTTTCCTCGAGGTGTTTTCCTTCACCGGTCCACGGTTCACTGGTACATTATTTAGTTGGATTGATTATGTGAGAACAGCGTCCTAGAATACGTCCCTCTTTCAATATACTGCCCTGTATATTTCTATGGCTATCACAATACGGTAGTTTCCAACTAGTCAAATTCAATACTTTTATCCAAATGTCTAAAACGATACTTTTCTATGAATTTTTTATGAAAAACTGAGCTATGACGTCATAGTATTTTTGCGCCAAATAGCTTACTTTTTCTTAATAATTCGTTGAAAAATATCTAAAATTCAGTTTATCGATCGATCGATGAATAAAAGTATAGTTATTTTTCAATATTTTATTGTATTGAAACGTCGAATTAATTTATTTTTGACCTAGGAAACTAGCTAATTCTTACCAAATGCCGACGTCACCAGTCTGGGTTGTGGAGGGACGGTGACACTCCTCACGACCTTCGCTTGCTCCGACGGATTCTTCGGTTGTTGACGAACCAATTTCACTCCGTCGGTGTGAAGACCTGGAAGACCGGAATTTCTTATGAATAAGAGTCCCGCTGTGACTTAAAACTTGTAAAGCTATTCTAAGTTAATTCACGTGAGGAAGTCGATATTATGAAGTTTATTATAAAGCTGAATAGTTTGTTTGTTTGTTTGAACGCGCTAACCTCCGGAACTTCTAGTTTAAATTGGACAATTCTTTTTGTGTTTATTAGCTCATTTATCGACGAAGGCTATACATATATAGGATAGGCTATAAAATATCAACGCTATGACCTGTAGGAGCTGAGCAGCTTTTCAATAGGCTTAGAACGTCTCGATAGTTACTATAATTGTAACAAAACTCGTGCCATCCGTTACCCAGCTAATATTAAGTCATAGCGTAATGTTTTATATAATATAGCCTTTTTCGATAAATTGACTATCCAACACGAAATGAATTGTTTAAATCAATGCAGTAGTTACAGAGATTAGCGCGTCCAAGGAAACAATTAAACTCACCAGCTTTATTAGTATAGATTTGGGGTATATTAAGTGGTTATTTGAGGCGCGTTATATCGTTAGCTATTCGATCAGCAAACGGCTCCACGCACGGAGTGATTGGCTTTCAGTAGTCTAGAGATTGTCCAGTCAACTGATGGTAGCGAGGTTCACTGTCCAGTGACACACGTACGCTGGTATCGCCATGAGCTAATGTTGACATGTAAACAGCGACTCATGTAGTGTAGAGATTGTCCAGTCAACTGATGGTAGCGAGGTTCACTGTCCAGTGACACACGTACGCTGGTATCGTCATGAGCTAATGTTGACATGTAAACAGCGACTCATGTAGTGTAGAGATTGTCCAGTCAACTGATGGTAGCGAGGTTCACTGTCCAGTGACACACGTACGCTAGTATCGTCATGAGCTAATGTTGACATGTAAACAGCGACTCATGTAGTGTAGAGATTGTCCAGTCAACTGATGGTAGCGAGGTTCACTGTCCAGTGACACACGTACGCTGGTATCTTCATGAGCTAATGTTGACATGTAAACAGCGACTCATGTAGTGTAGAGATTGTCCAGTCAACTGATGGTAGCGAGGTTCACAAGTACTTACCATAGTCTGCGTATGTTTGTGTGTGGGTAGACCAGTGGAGCTCATTGAGTAGGTCTTCATCGCCTAGCTGGTCTTTTGTGGCTTCATACCTGTTTAGAAATAAGGGATGTTATAATAGATTAAGTAGATCAAGAATGAAACCATAAAATAATTAATTAATTTTTGGATTTTAGGATTTTAACAGCAGCGTTTGAAGCGATAGCTCGACTGAAATACGCAAATCAAGTATAATTTATAGCCTATAGCACTCAGGAACATTGTAGCTATCTAACAGTAAAAGAATTGATACATAGAGTGATTGAAGAGGAAGGTTTATATGTATAATGATATCAGTTAAATAGTGGAAAAATCTAGTTTATTATTTATGGTGATCTCTAGTAATATAAGTTCCTTACTTGCTGGAGTCCCGCTGCAGTAAGTCGGCGATGGTCATCATAGCGTCTGCGGCGGCGTACATCCAGCATCGAAGGTCCACGTGGCGCTCTATGTCCGATGGATGAGAAGCCCTAAAACGGGAAGCCATGAGAATATCATAAGTAAGGCACTATTAAAACGCAAACAAAACATTCAAAAACTTCTGCCAGCGATTTCGGTCGATGACCAGGGTAAAAAGTAGTCCATGTGTCATTCCCCTTGAGTGCTCAAAGGGACTCAAAAAAGGGACAAACCCTTTTTTGTTTTTACCGTTGAGTGCTACAAGTGACTATTGTCCCTTTTTCCGTTCCAGTGCGATACGACATCATAATATATTTCTTTCTATCACACGGTGTTTTAATACTTTTTCTCTTTTCTACTCGAATCTTAATACATTTCTTCATGCTAAAAATACGACAGTAGTACAACACTGGTTCATTCGGAATAAAAAAAATACTGTCAAAGTCAGTTGTTGGTTCTCGCGCGTTTGGCGGGTGTTATCTCGGGCTAATTTTATTACAAATCAATTGTGTTTAAGTAGGTTCTTATTATTTATTCGTGTGTAGATAGAATCCTTCCACCATTACAAGTCATAAATATATATGTTACCGCTTAGCTTTTAAAAATAATCTTTTTTAAAGTTCAAACAATCATTTTCAACTATAGTCATTGTTTACTTAATGTCAACAAATACTTGAACGACTTGAAAGAGTCATTCATTAGCTTGAATAAAAACATTACTTGAGGCGACTTATATTACCGACACGTCACAAAACAATAAACATCTTGTGACCTCGGCCATCTGGCGCGGCGCGGCGCCATTTTTTTTGCACCGGTAGCACTCGACGGTTTTTTTTATGAAATTGGGAAATCACTCAAACGGTTCTATCTCTGTGCCAAATTTAATTCAGTTTTTCACAGTAGTTTTACGTGAAAGAGTTACAAATACGTATCCATACTTAAAATGTTTGCGGGTATTATATAGGTATTTGTAGGGGTAAAATTAGTGTCAGTCTGTCGGTCAGTCCTCTAGTGAAGCTATTTGCTCGTTCCGTGTAGATTCCTATAGAGAAGAACGAGAAAGAAACTCCATGGTTACTCTTCTTCAGCCGGTTATACATCGGAGATATCATCAGCGTATAAGTGTCCACTGAAAAATTATCAGATGAAAATATACTTCCTCTGGTGTTGTGGGCGTTCCGTACCCGATCCCATAGAAAGGAATCATTTCCAGATGTAGGCGATCTTGGGCTGTTATTATGTTTTTTTATGGAATACTTTGGCAAACGAGCTTACGGATTACCTGATGGTAAGCTATTGTCGCCGCCCAAGGATATCCGCAACACCAGAGGAGTTACAGTTGCATTGCAAAATCCTCTATAACCTAATCACCAAAAACTGGACTGGTAGAGGGGATGAAAGATTTAGGCCTCCGGTAACCCCACTCACACGGTCACAACAATGTTATTCTTTCACGCCGGATTTTTCTTAGCTGGTGATGATGATGAAGCTTACCTTTTTTTGTCAGAGGAAAATCATCAAATGACTTCTCCCGCCTAGGGTAAGGCGAGAGAGAGTGTCAGACTCTTACAGACTAAAAACCTGCCGTTCCTTCTCCTGCTCTGGGCCGAGGCCGCGGTGAATCATTGCTCTTACCCCGCAACTCCGGCTGAACATCAGCTCTATAGGGTCTGTGGTGGTCTATTGGGTCTTTGAGGCGCGCGCAGAACGCTACGCGCCGTACGCTCGGGATGAAAACTTACCTGGGATAGTCATCAAGTCCAGAAGTTAATGTTTTGGGGTTAAGCTGCAGCCCATCATCTTCACGACCTCTCCATCTGTAGGAGGTGGGCTCGTCTCCCTTTTGGGTCGTCTGGAACCATTGGTACCAGGCCTGAGAACAAAGGGCAAAGTTAACTAAATATGTGATATGGTGATCGTAGTAGAACACAATTTTAACTCAAACCTCCTCTTCCGGCGGGTGCAGTGTACCCAGACTAAAGACCCAGATGTGGTGTACTCGGAGGGAAAGTAGCGCAGCAACTTCACCAATTTTTTCGTTGCTCTTAATCAAAAGTACTAGGCGCCCATGTGACAGCAAGAGCTCAACATTGAGTTACAACCGACATAATTAACATTCAATTATAAAGAACTCCGGCTGTCTCTTCAAGAAGTGGTCGAGTGGGATCAACAATATTGGTGAGTTGCTTTGTACTACTCTCCCAGCGGGTATCGCATACCCAAAACCACACTTAAAACTTTTGTTCATTACGCAGTTAAAAGTACCAGGCGCGCGTCAAACAATAGGAGGTCATAATACTCCTTTTGTACCCAAAACCGACTGAACATACTATTTATACAACGCGAACGTTGGGCGATGCATGCTTGGAACTCATGAAGTGGGTGAGAGAGATCAACAATTGGTGAGTTCCTTTGACCTTCTCTTCCCACGGGTGTTTAACACCCAGACTATTGGCACCTATTGGACTACAATGACATGTAGACAGACTGGGTGGGGAAACCTAGTAACTCTATGATAAAGCAAAAAGCTCGATCATTTCCTTCACTACACTTAATCAGAAGTACCAGGGGCACATTAAACAGTAGAAAGTCACAATACATAATGGACTGAACATTCTTTCAATCCAGCGTTGGGCGATGCCGTAATATCAGTATTCTTTATCAGAAGTACTAGGCGCGCATAACACTATAGGAGGTTTCATCACAATTCAACCGACTAACAAAGCATCCAACGTCGGGGAAGAAAGAAGTATGAAGAGTCGTCCAGAATATTTTGCGGGTTGATTGTACTTTTTGTCACTTGTCGCTAACCCTGTCCTTCTTATGCCTCCCTCTACACGTAGGCGGACGCGTCCGCCGATACCATCGGCGGACGCGTCCGCCTACGTGTAGAGGGAGTGATTTGCTCGTCTGTGGTAGGTATTTGACGTCGGCAGACGCGTCCGGCACTTATCCGTTTGTTGTCGGTTTTTGTTGCACGGATCAAAGGGATCTGGCGCGGGCGCCCGGCGCGAGCGTGCGGTGTGTCCACACGTCTGACGACGCATCAGTGTTCAGCGGGAAGCGAGTGAGAGTGCACGCGTGATTTTCGCCGTTCTTTTTTACCTACCGCCGTTTTTTTCTTGCTTGTTGAAATGGCAAACATGAGCACAGAGGAAACATTTAAATTTCTGGAGCTGTATCAAGCAGAAAACTGCCTGTGGAATCCCAAAAATAAATACCACAAAAATAAAAATGTTGTAAGTACACAATTCATTCATTTTATTTAACTATCTACTTACAAATTCAGTTGAGTTTACTGTAAATTGGTTATTAGATATTAACAATGTGGTATTTTGATCGTGTTAACGCGACACACGACAACTTATTTTGACCACCTGTTATTATGCCCATTGATATAACCACAATGATTATACTTACTTATTTTATTTTTTCAGATTAATGATTCATGGAAACGTATTGCTGATACGATGGGCATTCCAGTGCATGAGTTAAAAAAGAAAAAAGATAATCTTCTTAGTACATTTAGAACGAATTTAAAAAAAAGAAATGCATCCATTCGGTCAGGGGCGGGAACAGAGGATGTGTATCAGCCCATATGGATATTTTACGATGTGATGGCTGCGTTTTTAACAGATGTTTACGAATCCACAAGTATTCTAAATACAGAGGAAAAAGTAAGTAAAAATAAAACATTCTTTATTTTTGGATTATTTATTTATTTGAGTAGCCAACACAACATACATTTCTATATACTTATCTTAAATTTATAGGTATTTAGATACTACTAGATTACTAGGTACTTTTGAATTAATGGTTATTCTCGTTAATATATCTGGTAAATTTTAATCGCGTTTCAACTGCACATGCAGGCGCTCTTCGAGGTATAGGTTGCAGTGGATCGAATGTTCCCGTGTAATTTTGTCTCCAAGACCCTGGTTGGATTAATTCTCCATTGAGATACTTATCTTCTGAATTTGGGGGACTGTACAAATGTTGAGATGTTTTACTTTTTCTTAAGAAATTGTGTAACAAGACACATGTCATTGTAATTAAAGATGCTTTAGTGATATTCAAGGGTATAGGCTTTTTGAAAATTCTGAATACGCTAGACATTATACCAAAAGTATTTTCGACTGCTACACGCGAACTAGAGAGCTTTTGATTGAATAATCTCTCTGGAGTACCAAGAGCGTGATGCCCTGGAAATGGTTTCATAATATGTGTACTCAATGCAAATGCGGCATCAGCTAAAAATACGTAGGGTAAGCTTGTATTACTATTGGGTAAGCAACTAGGAGAAGGCAAGTTGATCACATTTGTGTCAATTTTTTGCTTTAAAACACTTTGATTATAGACTCCACCATCGCTAATTCGCCCTGGGCAACCTATATCTACAAACATAAAGCAGTAGTCACTATCAACTAGTGCTAAGAGTACAATACTGAAATGCCCTTTATAATTGAAGTACTCCGTTGCGGTATTGGGTGGCGGTAGAATCATGACATGTTTCCCATCTAAAGCGCCAATACAATGAGGAAAATTAAATCCTTTTGCCTTTGCAAGCCATTCATCCGTAGTGTTAGGTATCTGAAAATAAAAATATATAGTCAATTTAAAAAAAAAAAACGCTGGTTTGCTCTTTAATGTAATATTATTATTTAAATATATTTTTATTGAATTTTTTCTTTCCCAGACACAACCTGATTTGTATGAAGAGGGTAGCGCTTCTAACGTGCAGGTTAGTGATAATATTCCGGATGCTAAAAACGAAGACCATAATGATGCCAACATCCCTACTACATCTCAAAACAAACCAATTATTCAGTCACAAAAACGTCGTGCTAAAGATCCACCCGAAATGCAAGAAGCCAATAAAAAAATGAGTACTGCTTTTACAGCATTAAATAAAGCATTGGCTAACAAAGAAAACATAAAAGAAGAAGACGAATGCAATTTATTTTGTAAAATGTTGGCAAAACAAATAAGGGAGTATCCAAAACTTGAAAGGGAAGAAATAATGTACGAGCTTCATGGTGTTATGATGAACAGACGTCGTCGTTACAACACGATGCAGGGTAGATCATATGCTGTTTCTTCTCCTTCACAAATAATCCTCAGTCGACCTAGCACGAGCAACAGCATGTATCCATCAACACCGTCACCTATATACGTAGTAGACTCCCCCCATTCAGTTCAGTCACCACCACAAAATATGGCCAATCAACAAACCGAAATGGTTAACATTATTTCACAAGAAGTACTTGTACCACAAACAAGTAAAATGTATTACGAAAGCTGTTTAAATATGACGGACGATAATAACACCGATCACCCTTAATTTGTCAAAGCAAACTGAAAGTACCTACTTACCTATTTGTCAAAGCAAAGTTTTTTGTAAACTGTTGATTATTCATTACAATACAATTAATAATAAAGATTTTGGATTAAATTATGTGGTTTACCTTCACTAAATCCTTTAACACGTTATTGAGCGCTAAACATACTTCAGGAACAATAATGGATATAACTTGGCTTGAAATTTTAAACAGGTAATGCAAGCTTCTATAGCTATCACCAGTAGCTAAATATCTTAATGTTACTGCCAAACGCACTTTCACTGGAATGGCATCCCTCCAATCTGTATCTTTTTTAGCAATCGTTGGAGATATCTTTTGTAGTAAATATTCAAAATCGCTGCTAGACATTCGAACAAAATTATTAAATTCTCCAGAGGGCTCTGCATATAGTTCTGCAAACTGGTTTTCCATGCTATTCCTGCGAAGAAACAGAGTAATGTAAGAAGTCGTTACCTACGTTAAAAAAAACTTTTTAGAAAAGAGAACCGACTTCAAAAACACTAACCCGTAAGAATATCCAAGTATATTGCCGAAGGTCATCATTAAACTAAGAAGTATTATATACTATAACCTCTACCTAAATGTAACAAATTTATGAAAACCGCAAACATACATACAAACATACAGGTCAAACTGAGAACCTTCTTTTTTTTGAAGTCGATTAAAAAGCGTACAAGTTATATTATGAATAAAAAAATCCCACTTACTTTGTTCGGTTTCTATGTATAGTCAGCATCCACCACCTTCTTCTTCTCCATTTTTTTTTAATAACCCTATTGCGATAGACGCTTAAATAATACTTGTAAGTACAAAATAAATTAATAGCTGCGGCAGCAACGGTCTCGATATCCATTCTGCGTGCGTACGTGTTGCATCTGACGAGAACCAACATAGACTGAACGACCTGGCGACGTGTGGACGGCTCGTAGAGATTCATCTGCGGATGCGTCTGCGGACGTCTGCAGACAAATCTGTCTACGTGTAGAGGAGGCATTACTGGGATCGTATATCCAGTCTAACGGACCAGACTAGGTTGGCTGGTAAAGTAAGTGCTCATTGTTAATGAACCTTTCTTCATAACAATTGATCGGAAGTACCAGGCGCGTATAACACGGTAAGAGTTTAACCTGCAACCTACTGAAGATTCTGTCCAAAGTCGTTTGATGTTTGAACCAGTTACGAAGAACCCCGGACGTATAATCAATAATAAAATTGGTAGCTTGATATGTACTCATCGATCACTAATAAAGAACTTTATTAGTGATCGATGTATGTACTACATAAAACTTTTTATTTGTAACCATCTCAACTCTTCTCGCGGGTATCCCGTACCCAAATAAACAAAAACGTTGAAGCAATATCTTTACATATCTTGATGGGAAGTACTAGGCGCGCATAACACAGTAGGAGCTCACCTGTAACCTACTGGACATTCTGTCCAAAGTCGTCTGATGTTTGTACCAGTTGCTGCGAAGAGCTCAGGCTGAATCAGAATTAATAACAAAATTGGTAGCTTGACTTGTACTACTAGTTACTAGCTCTTTACTTGTCACCATCTCAAATTTTCTAGCGGGTATCCCATACTAATATGCCATAAAATATACCAAACTAGCTACTCTTGCGCGGCATCACCCGCTGCTCGGCTCTATTTAATCTTAGCGTGATGTTTTATAGCCTATAGCACTCAGGAACATTGTAGCTATCTATCAGTGAAAGAATTTTAGCAATCCGAACAGCGGTTCCAAAGATTACCCCCTACATACAAACTTACAAATTTTACCTCTTTATATTATTAGTAATAGATAAACAAAAACATTGCAGCAATATTTCATAGCTCTTGAGGGAAAGTACTAGGCGCGCATAGCACAGTAAGAGCTCACCTGTAACCGACTGAACATTCTGTCCAACGTCGCTCGATGTTTAGAACCAGTCACGAAGAGCTCCGGTCGTATCTTGACGAAGTGGGCGAGCTGGATCAACAACATTGGTGGGTTGGCGGCCGCGTTGCTTTGTACTACGAATTCTTTGGGTACTCTTGCTAACGCCTCCGCTCCTGGTAGGTGAGAGGTAAATGTTTGATAAGTTTCTGCTAATAATTAACTGATAGATATAACCTAATTTGCGCGGAGGTTAAGGCGCCCGCTTCTCATGCATGAGGGGTTCAAAACCTGGCAGGTACCAATGTGACTTTTTCCGAGTTATATGTACTTTCTATGATTATTTAGACACCACTGACATACGGTGAAGGAAAACATCGTGAGGAAACCTCGACTACCTGGTTCGAAATCGCCAATCTGCCTTGAGCAAGGGTGGTGGTTAATGCTCAAACCGTCTCCGTGTGAGAAGAGGCTTTTGCTGAGCAGTGGACACTTATAGGCTGATGATGATGATGGATGGAACATCAGCTATGGAATATCAGCATTTCCCCCTCCTCCAAAAACCCGAAAACGCACTTATGTCCTCTGGTGTTGCATATGCCGATAGCTTACCTTCAGGTAATACGAAGAAAAAACTCACCCAAAATTTGTTCTCTAGGAATCCATCCTTCAACGTTGATGAGGTCCATCCAGTGGGCAGCGATGTCCATCTGTATGTCCGGAGACCAGCGCCCAATCAGGAGACCGTGGAAACCTTCGTCCCAGAGGAAACCACGAGGGAAGAAAGACCTGCATTGCGTAAAATGGTAAAAAAGTCACTTGTCTGACACTTGTATGTGATTGGACGGCAAACGGGCAGACGTATTACCTGATGGTAAGCAATCAGCGTCACCCATGGATACCCGCCGACCTTATGGGATTTGGGTTTTGGAGATTTAGATATGGGAGGAGGGGAAAGATTGGGATTCCGGTAAATGTGACTTTTTTCAAATTCTGTATTTCTAATCCGTACATTGTTTGCAGACCTATCTCTTAAAAAAAATTCATTGTATTAAGAAAAAGTTAAAACAATTTATTTTCGACTTAGTAAACTGCACAAAATTTTGAAATCACCAATTCACCTTGACCAAGCGTGGTGATCAATGCTTAAAACTTCTTCAGTACGAAGAGGCCTTTTCTCAGAAGTTGTTTTAGCTGGAAAGAGGGATCATGATAATACTAATAAATACCTGCTAGGTACTCCAGTGTACAACGGCGCCCTCCAATAAGGCACTGGTTCCCTGGTATATTGAGATTGGACTCGACCAGCTCCGAAGAAATATCCAATCCCACCGACCATATTGGCGAGCGCTGCTCTGGCTATCGCCACGTCCTCTGGCGGGTAACTAGGGAAAAATGTCAAATTATATATTTTTCGAGCAATTATAAAAAAAAATATACGAATTTCATTCAAAATTGTATGTTGAGTAATGTCACTTTTGGCACAGACATTGGAGGCACTTCGGAATCGGACATAAGCTACTTTTTATCAACATATCACGCGGGCGAAGCCGCGGGCGGAAGCTAGTATATACAACATAATTTCAGTTTTATCAATGTTAAATTTAAATAAATTTATGGCTTGATAGCTGGGAAACTGGCTGTCGCGCAACGTGCCGCGGGTTCGATCCCCACACGGAACAACTCTTTGTGTGATCCACAAATTGTTGTTCCGTGTCTGGGTGTGCTGTGTATGTGAAATTGTATGTTTGTAAACGCACCCACGACACAGGAGAAAGTCCTAGGTGGGGCAACGTTAACAAATTTAGATTTTATAAAAACTTACCCTTTTTCATCAAGTTTGAATTTCGATTCAAATTCTGAATCGAATACATTTTTCTTCTCTTCTAGAACCTTAGCGTATTTCTCCCCCTTGAGAGGTGGGGTTGAAAGGTCTTCTGTGGTATACACAATATCTACGCAAAATGGCGTCTCTACAAGCATCTGTATTGGAACGAAATTGATGTCTTTTTCCTGAAAAGAAGAAATGTATTTTGTTGTAATTAAATTCTGCAATCCTCAGAGAACCGATATCACATCCTCAAATCGATCTAAAATACCGGGATCGCATCCACAAATCCCCCTAAAATACCGGGATCGCGTTCTCAAATCCCCATAAAAGACTGGGATAGCATCTACAAATCCCGGTAAAAGACCGAGATCACATCCTCAAATCGAACTAAAAGACCCGGATCGCATCCCTAGATCCCCTTAAAAGACCGGGATCGCGTTCTCGAATCGTCGTAAAAGACCGGAATCTTCCTAAAATCCACCTAAAAGGCCGGGATCACATCCACGAATTCCCGTAAAAGACCGGTATCGCATTCTAAAATCCCCCTAATAGATCGGGATCACATCTTCAGATCCCTCTTAAAGACATGGATCACACTCTCAAGTCTTCGTAAAAGACCCGTATCGCATCCTCAGATCCCCCTAAAAGACCGGGATCGCAGTTAGGTATATATTTTTCTGGTGTCCATGGAAGGCATCGATTGCTTACCATCAGGTAATACTAGACCTCGTTCACCTATACTATCTACTATCCACTAAAAATATAGGTACCAACCTTGATATGCAGTTCATCATCAGCTCCTAACACAGCCAGTTTACCGAAGAGGGAATGCCTTTCAATCTTGAGTAGGGAATAAAGCTTCTCCTTAAGAAGATGAAGCCCTGGTGCATTCGCCTCAGAGTATGAAGTATGGAGGAGTTTACCTGGTAATTATAAAAATATAAGTTCTAGTAGGTTAATAGCAGACATATTTTATTTTATAAAACGTTGCCCTACACTCAATCGTAGTGGCCCGAAGGTTAAGGAGCCTGCTTTTCATGCATGTGGGTTCGAAACCTGGCAAGTACCAATGTGACTTTTTCCGAGTTATATGTACTTTCTATGATTATTTAGACACCACTGATATACGGTGAACGTAAACATCGTAAGGAAACCTGGACTTATAATTTTTAATTATAAATTTGAAATCGCCAACCCGCATTAAGCAAACGTGGTGATGAATGCTCTAATCTTCTCCGTATGAGAAGAGGCCTTTGCTCAGCAATGGGCACTTATAGGCTGATGATGATGATGCCCTACACTAGGATTTGCTCCTGCAAATTGCAAGGGCGGTGACAAATACTATTTAGACTCAAATCAATTCAAATCAATCAAATCAAAATCTTTTATTCCAACAAAACCATAAATAGGTACTTTTGAAACGTCAAAATAGAATAGTAGTCTGTCAGTCTGTTCGTCAGGGAAGCTATGTGCTCATTCCAAATTGCAGATTCGAATGGAGAAGGACGAACAAGAAACTCCATCGTTACTCTTTTTAAAAAATAAGGACTATCCTTACCGCACCATATTTTAATAATTATATGTATATAACTGCACGGTTGGTGCTATGGCTGACACAGGAGCAAATATTATAGTGGGGCAACGTTTAAAAAAAAAGAAAAATAAAGGAGGTGGAGCAACATTTAAAAAAAAGAAAAAGAAAGAATGAATTTGTAGGATTATTAGCTTTGGTAGGATAGTAGGATTAGTAGGATGGTAGAATAGTAGGATTTGTAGGATTGGTAGGATTGATAGGATCGGTAGGATTGGTAGGATTAGTAGGATTCAAATAAGGATTAAATTATAAATCTGACTAGTTGAACTTCATCGTTATTTAAACATACCTTGTTGAGGAATCAGGTTTATTCTGAAGTTGTGCAGCTGTGGTGTATGGCCTAAAATGGAGCCATCTTCGTACCACAGCCTCGAATGGGGGGCGGCAGGGCCCAAGGACTCGTCTAGCGCTGCGTACCAAACCAACACGAATGGTACTTTTGCATGACCCTGGAAAATAAAGTAAGAATAAGAAGAAAGAATGTGGGAGAGCCATGCTTCAGCACGAATGGATCAGTTCGACTGGGATACCAGAGCCTCGCAGAAAACCGGCGTGAAACAATCACAGCGTCGTGTTTCGCCGTGTGAATGAGGTAACGGAGGCCCAATTCCTTCCCCTCCTCTAAACCCACCCTAATCCTTAAATCTCCAAAATCTCCTCTTTTAGTGTTGCGGGTATATATGGGCAGAGCCGCTTGCTTTCCATCAAGTTATCAGTCTGTTTTTTTGTCAGGGGAAAATCATCAAATGACTTCTCCCGCGGGCGAAAGAGAGTGTCAGACTCATGCTGACTAAAAACGCCCCGTTCTGGGCCGAGGTCGCGGTGCCTCATTGCGCTTACCCCGCAACCCCGGCTAAACATCAGCCTTATAAGGCCATCTGTGGTGATTTATTGGCTCTTTGAGGCACGCGCTTATGCTCGGGTCTGGATCTGGTTCGGCGGCGAGCTACCCTTGCTCACCGTCCGCAGACCCGCGCTTACGGTGGCCGGAGATTTTGGCGATTCCAAACACTATAAGTCCAGGTTTCCTCGCGATTTTTCCCTTTACCATAATGCCAGTGATGTCACAATAATCTTAGAAAATAAAATATTAAAAAAGTATTCCAATACTTCCTTACCTTAGTGGTAACATTAATTCTAGCTGTCCAATGACCCCCGTGCTCTCCGCCCGGGATCTTAATGAAGGATGTGGTGATATTATGGGGTTTATCAACTATCAATTGCTCCCCAAACGAGACCCCATCGTGTCGGAGCCAACCGTAAGTATCTAAGTTATCATTTTGATCGCACCAGTGGCTGAAAAAATATTTTATTTACTTATTTTAAAACTTTAATTGTATAAGAGCCGAGATTCGAATAGGTCGACTCGACTGGAGTAACTTTTTTTAGGCCTAAACTACTGAACCCATTTGTATGAAATTTGGGGCAGACACAGTTTGGAACTCGAGAAAGGACATCGGATAGTTTATAAACAGCAAAAATCTGCAGAAGTCACTATTCCACACGAACAAAGTCGCGGGCAAATGCTAATTGAAAAATAAATCATTAAAACTCACCGAATCCCCTTATGCGTGGCTGCGGCTAGTTCATACCACATAATACCGAAGACAGGAGACCGTGGCTCCCTGCTCTTCAGACCAAGGTAGACCCCTGGCCTGTACGTCCCCCAGTAGCGGTCTGCCACTTGTAGCCCGGTATCTTTCACAACCTGAAAAAAATAGAATATAGGTAGGTAAGTTTTATCATCATCAGCCTATAAGTGACCACTGCTGAGCAAAGGCCTCATTTCACACGGAAAAGGTTTGAGTATTAATCACCACGCTAGCTCACGGCGGATTGGCGATTTCGATTCAGCCAGAGTTGCAGGGTTGGCGCAATAAGTTAGGTAAGGTTGCGGCTTAATGCCTAAACCTGGAGAAGAAACGGAGGAGTTTTTACTCAGTAGGAGCCTGACACTCCCTCCGGCCTCACCCCGGGCGGGAGAAGTAATTCGATGATTTGCCCGCTACGTGAAAAAGGTTTCCTCTTGATGTTTTCCTTCACCGTATGTCAGTGGTGTCTAAATAATCATAGAAAGTACATATTACTCGGCAAAAGTCACATTACTACACAGTACTAACCAGGTTC
This sequence comes from Spodoptera exigua, assembly GCA_902829305.4. Classification (NCBI taxonomy): domain Eukaryota; kingdom Metazoa; phylum Arthropoda; class Insecta; order Lepidoptera; family Noctuidae; genus Spodoptera; species Spodoptera exigua. The sequence goes on along the minus strand of LR824630.2, from coordinate 2,551,168 downwards.
CGAACCCTCATGCATGAGAAGCGGGCACCTAAATCTCAGGCCACCACGACATTTTACATGAATATAGGTTTAGTATGATTAAATGATGTTCGGGAGATGTGGAGATGTCCAGATGAGACTGTTATAATGGTATAACTAAAGAGTGTACAGATAACTCTGCCATTCTGAGAAACCGCACTGAATTTAGCGTTTTCTTTACAAAGATTACGAGGATACTATATTTTGAGATTGTTGCGCGATCTCCGACGCCTGAAGCGTCCTCTACGATGTCTGGGGCATGACAAGATTAATTTCCTCACGGGTTCCGCCTCCCTCGGTAATGGTTAACCTTACATACAATCTGCCTGTCTGTCTTTTCTTCATGCCTAAACTACTGAACCGAATTCTGTGAAATTTGGTACAGACATAGTTTGGAACTCGAGAAAGGACATAGGATAGTTTTCATACCAAAAATCTGCAGGAAGTCACTATTCCACGCGAACGGAATCGCGGGCAAAAGCAGTAATACTCACTTTTATGAGTACCATACCAAACCGAGACCATAGGTATCAATTCGATACTAGTAAAAATATTTATCTTAACAAACATTCCACTTTGCAGTTGATCAAACATCCCGTAGACAAAGCTAGCTAGCTAGCTATAATGGTGAATATCAGCAATAATATCAATTAAGAATAATGCAGATATCATCATCATCTTCCTGCCCTTGTCCCGTTATAATTAGGGTCGGCACAATATGGTTTTTTCTTCCATTCTGTCCTGTCACCCGTCACGCTATCACTGACTCCTCTGTCTTCCATATCACTTCTCACACAATCCATCCATATTTTCTTTAGTCTCCCTCTCCCTCTCCATCCATCCACATTTATACTCATGGCTTTTCTTGTAAGAATATTGCAGATACTGATGACAAATAAAAAAAAAACCGAGTGTGTTGTCGAAGTTGATGATTAGGGTTTCAGAGATTGAAGGATGGCGGTAGGAAAGGGAGGCCTCTGTTAATCTCACTCACATGACTCACTCACATGACAATGCTATAGTTTTATCACCCCAGTTTTCTGTAAGACCATGGTAGTATTCTGGTGAAGTTGACCCATTATATTTAATTATTAAGGTAGTTACAACAAAAAATATTGCATTATTTTACAATGTAGTTAGTAGTTAGTTTAGCAGTGATTGGTACCCTGACATTTACACAACACGATAGTTTCCAACTAGTCAAATTCAATACTTTCATCCAAATGTAAAAAATTATACTATTTAAGAAAATTTTATGAAATGCTGAGTCATGACGTCATTGCATTTTTGCGGCTAATAACTTACTTATTTCTCTCAGAATACAGAACAAACCAGAAGGCGTTATCGCGCTTAAAACAGAAGCAACTAAAACCACTCTTTACTATAGTAGTATGAAATTTCTACGATTAGTCAATTTTGGCTCGTGGCATGTCGTGACGTATTTACGAGTATCAATTTTAATTTCATTATGCCGTCTTGTGTTATTACTACGAGTAAAAATGCGGCTGGAAATACGAAAAAAGTGGATAAGATTACATTTCATCTGCAAGCATCGACTGCAATAGTATATTTAATTAATTATTGAATTTTTTTAATCGATTTATTTTTCTATGAAAATTATTTGGCCATTTTGTGAGTGTTGTCATTTTTGGTGAAAATTTTACCCACTTATTTATTTTTTGTGGGTTATATTTCTGTCCATTATCTAACAAAAAAATTAAAAATCATACAAAAGGCACGGCTAGATTCATTTTGGAAACCATCTAGCCAGAGCATAGTTTGCTCAATTTACTTTGAAGAGATATATGTATTTATGACAAAGGTGGTTTGAACAGCATTTCCTACTAAGATATATCTATAGGTATACTAATTATAATGCTGAAGAGTTTGTTTGCTTGAATTCGCTAATCTCAGGAACTAAGTAAAGTAAGTAGACTTCTAATCTTTAGTTCCGAGTCTAAAGACAATACATATTATAAAAAACTAAACCAGCAAAAGCTAAACCTTCGCACTTATTGAAGCTTTGTTTTATTTGTTGTGTATAGTAGGTGTAACTAAAATTAACATTAACATTTATAGTAAGTTTACGTATTTTTTTGGGTTTACCCAACAAAATATATCTTACCCTCCTGTTGTAAAATTACCCCGAACCAAGGGAATTGTTCCTCTGTCGGCAACACTACGCGGGTGGGAAGTGCGGCTGGCGGGGGGATTGACGTATTGTTTTTGGACACATTTGACGACATGTAATTATGAGTAAACGCGACTTCTGGTTTGTTCTGATTTCTGAGTTATTTCTTAAAAATTTGTTAAATAATATCTAAAATTTAGTGTGTCGATCGATGGATGAATAAAAGTGTAGTTATTTCTCAATATTTTATTGTATTGAAACATCAAATTAATTTATTTTTAACCTAGGAAACTAGCCAATTACAGAAAATTATTAAAGTTACAAAATTTGTGCTGAAGCTTGGCTCTTCCACTTTCTCTTGCATGATGATAATGCACATAAAGATAGCTGGGACAGTTATATCATTGTAAATGAGATTACAGTTAATCTTGTTGAAGATTAACAGACACATAACTAAAGAATTATCTTAAGTAAACTGTGTTATGCTTTATTTTATGGCATAGATCATCAAACGAGCAGACAGATTACCTGATGATAAGTAATTGGCGCCGCCTATTGACACTTCCAATACCATGGGATGGCCTCTTGTAAATTATATGTAATTGTAAATTTTACCGGAGGCCCAATCCTTCCCCTTCCCCAATCCCTCCTCAATCCCTAAATCTCCAAATCCCTAATCCCTAAAAGGTCGGCAACGCACTCGTAACTCCGCCGTTGCGAGTGTCCATGGGCGGCGCTGATTGCTTACCATCAGGTAATCCGTCTGCTCGTTTGCCGACCTATTACATAGAAAAAAAAAAAAAAAAAAAATTATTTGGGATTTGAGGCCAAAGAATTTTACCCCAGATTGGGGATTTCACTCACACATTTAGAAACATACTGTGGTACAGTGCGGCCGACGTATCTTGGCAAGTCTGAAGTTAGCCGATTAGCTGCGCAATAGACAATTTTGTTCCTAAAAGATCCATTGCCCAGACAAACGGCTAACTTCAGACTCGCCAAGATACGTCGGCCGCACTGTACCACTCCGGATAAGCCAGTGCATTATAACATACATAATACTAATTTATTATGAAGAAACAAACATAATAAATGTACTAAAACTGGTTAAACTAAAATTTCAGCAGAACTGAATTATGTTACAATAATTCCCGCTAGTGGCTTTGCCTTCATTACAATACAATATTTTTCTTTGCAATTCTAGAATAGGCATAGTATTTTTTAGTATATTAACTACTTGTTAAAACACTGGACTTAATACTACAGTTCTTGTGTTGGAAAGTGGTTGTGATGAGGAAGAGAAGCCAAAATGCGAGTTGTTATTAAATTATAAATGTCTTGCGACTCATTTTAAGTTTGTCTGCAGGGATATAATGAAATTTGAATTAAAACTAACCAGAAAAATTGAGAAAAAAAATAATTTTCAAGAAAAGAATTTATTGAACGTAAATTATAAAAACTCCGGCCGTGTTGATATAGGAAATTCGAAATTAAATGTATGTAAATTGATTAAGATTTTCTTACCTTATCATCGTCGAATGGCGTATTGACTCGTGTTTCTAGGTAGCCTAAAGTGCTGATGTACACAGCAATAAGAAAACAAACACATCCAACGCCGGTTTTCCACACAGAAAGGAATTTAAATGTTTTACTACCAATGGAGGATTCGCTACAACCAGAACTGCTACTTGCGTCCTTATCTGTCTTAAGCGAAACTACTTTTCTATGCCTCACCATCTTCATAACAACTAATTAACAATATGTATTTGTAATTGACACTATTTGTTTTTTAATTTATTTCTAATTTCATTTATTTTAGTTGATCGGCGTTCGCGATTGCCGATTTTCGACCGTCAGTACGCGAACGGTTTTGACGTTTCGTTTTGGATTTAGTGTTGTACGACGTTCAGGATGTGAGATCGTTTGTTAGTCGACTATTGAAATCCTATGTAAAAGAATCATAAAACTTATAGTCTTGTAGCTAAGGATAAAAGTTGCCGTTTCAAGATTTATGATTTGTAGAGTTATTTCCCAATAAAACTAGCTGAATGAATATGGTGGTGAAACAAAAAAAACCTACAATAATACGCCTCAAAATTCAGATTGCCTCAATCTAGCAAAGCTTAACGTATTGTACTTAATATAGTAATCATCATATGATGATGATGATTACTATATTAAGTACAATACGTCATCATCATCAGCCTATTAGTACCAACTACTGAGAAAAGACCTCTTCTCACCCGGAGAAAGTTTTGAGCATTAATAACCACGCTTGCTCAAGGCGGATTGGAGATTTCAGACTATTAATTAGGAATTAAAGTCCAAGTAAGGCGTTTATCACGTTATTTTCCTTCACCATTTGTCAGTGGTGTCTAAATAATCTTAGAAAGTACATATGGCTTGGGTAATCACATTGGTACCAATGTGCAGGTTTCGAATCTGCACCCTCATGTATGAAAAGCAGGCGCCTTGACCTCCGGGCCACCACGATGATTAGTAATATTAATAATGACTCAGTAATTTTAAGTTATAATTAATTAAAAAGCTTGTGTAAGAGTATTTAACTGTGTCAGCCACTTCAGTGGTCTGTCAGTGTGCTTCTAAAATAAAACTTTTTTAAGGTTTGTAATACTTGCAGCAGCTTCAAACCTCAGTATTTCATTGTTTTGCATTATTTATTAACACAACCTTCTGTGTGCGTCGCCACAGATCAGATCGGATGACTTTGATTCATCAAAGATTCGGACTGTCACGGTAATTATTTGTTTTTAACTACTTCATTGATGCAGTAGTATCATAATGTAGTATTATAAAAAGTTCCTATTTTAATCCAGAAGGTAATAACTATCAACGTTTTTATATTAAACATTAATATGAACCTCTTACTATGTAATATAGGTACTATACTCGGAATTTTAATTCCATTCCAGATTTGACAATTTCAGTGTTGCAACGTTATGACACGTAATAAATAGTGACGTTGCGAAATTATTCGATATGGATATCGAATATTTCTGAATCGATTTCTCTCGTTTATAAATTTACTCTTATAAACTAAGTTTATCAGGAAATAAAATATTTCTGAACCGATAATTTAGTTTTGACAATTAATTAACGATCTGAGACTTTTCTTTTGTAATTGTGTGTGAAATTAATAAAAAATGTGATCATGAAGGAACGTGACAAATAAAACAGACATTTTATAAATTGTCGCCGTCATCGCTATCGCTATCGCCGTTACTCTATGTAACATTTATTATGAATTGTGTCTTTGATATTTATTGTCAATTAACATATCTAGCTTACTCATTTTTTCCTCTTCTTTGAAAACATGGGATACACATTTAGACCATTCGGTAGCCGTAATTTTTTGAATGCCGTCCTGAAACTGATTCACTGATTGTTTATCGATTTTACTGTCCATCACTACACTGTTATATGTGGTATCATTATTTCACAAAATGACAGTGGTCAATGTCAAATCAGGAATCGAATTAAAAGTCTGACTATAGTTTACAATTTAAAATGATTGGGGTTTTAGGCGAATCGTAATTTTTTCCAAATCGATTCTTTTAGTAATATTGATACATCACTCAACATCAATACGTGTGGCAAATATGACATTTCATTTGATACGTTTCAGTTCGTTCAGAAACGTGTAGAAAACAAATATTTATATTATTGTGAATCATTTACATGAAACATAAAATATCTTATCACTCATTACTCAGCCTAGTTGAAAAACCCATCAGTAACACTCCAACTTCCGAGCTAAAGATACCTTTATCTTTTTGAAATATAATACAAAATACATATCATATTTTGCGCATTGGATTATTTAACAAGCTACCTAAAACTGTAAGGGAACTACCACTGTTTAAATTTAAGAATGTGCTCAAGAAATGGCTTTTAGAGAAATGTTTCTATTCTATGGCCGAGTATATGGCTCATAAGGAAAAAAACTGTTTAGGCTAGGTACCATAAATTCTTAATATTGTAATTAGTTTTTAAGATTTTAAATTGTTATTTGTTTTTAATTTTTTCTAGTTGATAAATACCGATATGCCGATGCTACGGCGAAACATGCAGAACTTATAACAAATGTTACATCTATGTACCCCGTGTTTCATACAAATAAAGATTTCTTATTCTTATTCAACTATGGTTGACGCTTGGTCAAGGCGGGGTAGTTGTACCTTATTGTTATTATTCCAGGTTTCTCCCCGATATTTTACTTTGCCACTTAAGCCACATGTGATATCTAAGTAAACGGAAACTGACCTTGTAAAATATAGAACTTTCCGTGCATTTAGGCGTTATTGCAATACCTATTACTGGAAACAACTATAGCAGCTCACATATAGGTCCCATTACAAAAACAATACAATATTTTCCGTGGTGTTTGGTGACTGGGCTTCTCCCAGTTGTATAGTCTCTTCTGTGCCTTTAAGGCCTAAGTCATTCTGTCTCCCGCATTAAATTTACCGAGGGAAGTGGAAACTATTTCGTTTTCTCTTCTCCTCAAATAATATCTTCTGATTTATTTCGTTGCGGGATCCAAGACAGTCATTCATGCCGTTGGGACGCGCCGGACTTCGGTTCGCCGGTGTTTTCATGGTTGTATCTACTGTAGATCCTGGCTTACAGGAGTTGCAACGTTTGGAGAGGTTGCGGCGGGCCTTCCCATCTAAATAAACATAGACAATATTTCGGTAATTAGGTGATATAACATGTGGAAGAGCTGGTTCGGTATGGGTGGGCTATCTCGATCGGAATACCACGGTCTAATACAAAATTCCCCTATCTCCAAAAGTGTTTATCTTTTGGATGGGTTGATGTGTGTGTGTTGACGGTGTCGGGTATTCCGTGGTGTAAATAAAAGTTCGACTCACGTATCACCAGGTTTATTTGGCCGATCCGGCACACACGGTTTACAGAAGGCACAGTAGGGCAGTTCAAGCACATACACAAGCACAGCACAGAGATAGTGGTAGCAATAGTCAATATTAGTAATAAGAAAGAAGTAGAAAATAGAAATAGCGTAATTAACACAGCGTTAGGATAGCGGAAGAATTACAATAAATGCGCGTCGTAGCAATGTCTCGGAAAGACTGGTTCCACAGGTGCGCGGGCGCATCGGCAAGCGATCAGTTCCAATATCTGTCGGGCAACCAAAACGAGATATCCATATGGACAGCAAAGCTTTGGCCACCGTTTCCGCTGTAATATCTTGTATCGGTACTGCCTCTGGCCACCGTGTAAATCTATCCACGGCCGTTTAACAGTACCGATAACCTTGGGAAACTGGAAGAGGGCCTACCAGATCAATATGGATCTGTTTAAACCGTGCGCGCGGTAAGTTATAAGTGCCTAGAGGAGCAGTCACGTGACGGTTGACTTTGGTCCTCTGGCATGGTATACAAGCGCGTGCCCAGTTCCTACAGCCTTTCCGCACGCCTAGCCATACAAATCTCTCAGCTATTAACTTGGCCGAGGAGTGCAAACCATTAAATATTTTAGACACATGCTAGAAGCTCGCCATTTTATAGTCTATACTGACCATAAGCCTATTAGCTTTGCCTTCCATGAACGGAAGAATAGCTGTTCGCCCAGGCAGTATAGACAATTAGATTTTATTTCGCAATTTCACATTTTCGCAACCATAATCTCAAAAACTCCTCTGGTGTTCCATGGACTATGGGCATCGATTGCTTATAATCCGGTAATAAGTGCGCTTATTTTCCACCATATCAGATAAAAAAACTAACCTAAGAAAAACGAACATTGATAATTACCAAGTAACGACCCCCATCCCTTGACTTGAGCATCTCTGTTGATTACACACATGAAAGCTTAAATTTTCTATGAAGTATCACGCCTATAGAACCATTCGGACCATTCTTTCCAACGCATACCTAACTCTTCCACATAGAAATAAATATTTTATTTGAACCACAAACCCAAGTCTATTTGCTGGGCGACCATTCGAGAAAAAAAGCAAACTAATTAAAGTACCTAGGTACATTTTTTCCAAGTCAAATCTTAGTAAATAATTATTTTGATATTTTTACTCAAAGCACTGCAGAAAACAGCACGGAGTGTCAAACTAGGTTATATAATCTCTTAATAAGTTAGATTTCATCTAGGTAAATATATTCAGTAGGTTTTCAATAATAGCCCAAAAAAGTATCTAAAATATTTTTCTTAATGAATTTTAGTATTGGACAAATTAACAGAATAACACCATCTATACGAAATAACGAGAACTAACATGATTCCGTACGCTTGCAAAATAAACTTTTGTATTTTATATTTTTGCAGCGAAAACTTAACAGGATATAAGTAATTTAAATTCTTAAGCTTCAAAACAAGTGAACTCAGGTGTTTTAGTTAGTATGAAAAAAGTTATCATTTTTTATTTATCTCTTTATGACAACCGCATCGTTGGTGTTTGACCTTCACGTTGGTAAAGCGCTTTATTTTTAGCCGACTGTGGGTAAAATGTGTTTTGTTGTTTACGACTGTCTTGTGTTTTTTGTTGGTTATGTGTAAAATTTAAATTGAAAATGGCGTTTATAATACTTCTTGTTGTCTATTTTATATATATTTTAATTTGACGGCCGTGTTTGTAGTGTTATGCATAAAGGAAATACTGTTGTAAATATGATTAGGCGGATCGTTCACTACCTATGTCAGTTTACCTTATGAGATTAAGTACCTACCTACATCTTATTATTTTTACGCAATTTGGATGAAAAGTCAGAAATTATTAAACTTTTAGGGAACCGAATCATATTGAATAATAATGGCATACCAATTTGTTATTAGGTCGTTTAAAAATTTCATTAGTACGAAACACAGCGCAGACGTTTACTATATATTTTTTTAAGTTAATTACGACAACCAGCAGCCAAGCTAACTTGTTTCTGTGAGTTTTATGTAGGAAGATATTGTAAGATAGGTCTTTAGGTACCTATTTAATGTAAATAAGAATAAGTTTTAGGTCTTATAAGTAAAATAAGTTTCAGCTGTAATAATAGGTAAGTACATCTCTTGTAAACTATATAGTTTCACTAAAACAGATTTCATGAACTGCGCGAATAACATAAAAAAATATATTTAAAAAGTTAAATAATAAGTAAGCAGAACAGCTTCAGTAACAAAACTTCAATCGCTTGAAGCGCTGAATCTACATCGAACCACAAACCGCGCCACCTGTCCGTTCTAAATGTAGATAAAACAGTCCAGAAATACTCCGCGTCGGTAAAACAGGCGTTCCCCCCGCGGCGGCGTACCGACCCCTCCGAGGGCGAACGAAAAACCAGTGCGATCGAGCGACACATACAGCGCGTACCTGCTAGAAACACATAAACGCGCCACGCTTCGCGATTATGATGAACCGAACACAACATTACACGCAATTATTCAGTGAAATAATGTAAATAATAACGTTAATTAACATTTAGTATAGTTTTAGTGCAGTGTGAAACCGTGAGCATTGTTTACCGGCCGGCGAAAGCACGCGACAACGCTCCCGAAAAAAAAAAAACTCAAATGTCCGTGCAAGTGAGGATGCTTGTGTCAGTCAGTGTAGTGTATTAAAATAGGTAAATGTATAAACGGCGTGCTATGATCGTATGAGGAAGAAAAGCACAAGGAACATTGTAAGTGAAGAGCGTGTGGCTCTAGTGTTATTACTGTTGTTTGAGAGGAGAAATGCGGGGTAGCTCGCCCCAATCCAAGAAGGTTTTATCCGAGTGGGGCGGCCGCCGCTGATCAAAAACGGAGGTACGGAGGTCTATCCCTCGTGTACTCAGTGTTTTTTTATACCGAAGCAGGTCCCACGTAACCCCTTTTTTGTTCGACGCGTTTTTTTGGAGGGAATGTTTATAAATCGATACTCTTATAGGTTATAAGCGCCTAGTACTCGCCTCAGAGTTCCTACACGCGTTTTTGATAAATAAACACAAAAAATCGATTCGTTCGATTCGAGTTGTTGTTTTTTTTTTCGAAAACAAACTTTGTTTTTTCCGTTGTCGGCTAACTTCGGGTTTTATCGTTCAAAAGTTTAAGATAACTTGTATGCGTTCGTATGTATTTAGTAGTTTTCTATTGGATTCCATTCCAAATAATTCTTCACTCTCTCATTCGAGTAAAATGGTCTCTTCGTGTAATGAAAACAAACAAAATTTACCAGATTTTAAACAGAATTAGTTACGGGACAGAATTCGAACGGTAACTTTATGGTAGGCTTCGTGTAACGCACTATTTCTTTTAATATCAATGGTGTAGGCAGTGATAGCGTTTCGTCTGTCTTTATAATAGACAATTCGTTACATTTCTAAAAGATTCGACTTATTTTCTCATAAGAAATTGATGTACATAATATTTACTTGACGAAAACATCTTAACGCGTATCGCTTAGGCAACAAATTCAAATATAGAATTTATAGAGATAGCAAGTTAGGTATTGCAATTTGAACCTCCTTAAGTATTATAGCAGCCTAGTACTTTAAAATCTTTGACATTGTATTTATAACCTTATTGTAAGTCCCTGGTAATCTTAACTGGTGGATGATTTGACGTATTTCCTAGCCCCTAGCCTTAGTTTCAAAATTATATTAATTAATTGTGGAGTCTCCAATGATATGTTGACTAGTCCAACTGACGGACAATGTAACTTTATACGTTTCATACGAAATAGTTATGTATTAGTTAAAAAGCTAACGACAAGTTAATCAGATATTTTGTGGCACAAAGTCTAAGACGACTTAACACACAAAAAATCTATAAAGAATGCCTTTCCAATCTTGAAGATATAGGATTAAATCTATAGTAGAATACAAATCCTAATTTTCCCTAGTTACTTTACGAATCCCATGTAAAAAATATCGTGTGAGAGAGCCATGCTTCGGCACGAATGGGTCGGCTCGACTGGATTCATACCACGACCTCACTGAAAACCGGCGTGAAACAACCACAGCGTTGTGTTTCGTCGTGTGAGTGAGGTTACCGGAGTCTTAATCCTTTGAACTCTGATACCCTAATCCCCAAAAAGACGGAGATCCACTCGTAACTGTGATGTTATTGGTGTCCATGGGCGGAGTCCATAGCATACCATCAGGTAATCCGCCTACTCGTTTACCGTCTTAAAACACAGCAAAATCGATTATAACGTATCTAAAATAATTTCAATGATTTCTTAATCTAAAATTAACTGTTAATAACGAAGTTGCATTAATTACTTTAAAATAATTTTACTTATGGATTTGGCGTGACAGTCCCCTTACTTGTACCGCCTCTACATAACAGTTGAATAGCCATAACCTCTATATTTCGCACGGAGATTGGAGACAGTTTCTAAGGGTCAGGTTTATAAAATAAATGAGCTGGGTCAAGTCTGTAACAAATGTGTAGTCAAAGAGAAGAATGAGATAGAATTATTCATTAAATCTCTCTCTATCTCTATACATAATTCTCTTCAACAGCACTCCACTGACCTCGATCAGCAAAAAATCAACCTCTTTACTATTTTAGCAGAGACCCCTCGCCCGGCTAAGCTGAGTGTGGGGGACCATGCTTCGGCACGAATGGGTCGGCTCGACCGAAGTGATACCACGGCCTCAAAGAAAACCGGCGTGAAACAACCACAGCTTTGTGTGTTGCCGTCAGTTCAGTGGGGTTACCGGAGGCCCAATCCTTCCTCTCCAAATCCCTAATCCCAAAAAGGTCGGCAACGCACTCGTAACTCCTCTGTTGCGGGTGTCAATGGGCGGCGTGATTGCTTACCATCGGGTAATCCGTCTGCTCGTCATAAAAAGGGGATTTTTCTATCCTATTACAAAAAGACGCGATAGTGTAATACTAGTGTCAGCCTGCGCCTTCGCCCTCAGGAACTGGGGTAAAAAGTAGACTAAAGGCTATTCTAGACTTTAATCTATCTCTGTGACAAATATCATTCAGATCCTATAAGTTTTTACGTGAAATAGTAACAAATAAATATAGTTGAAGTTTCGTGTCTATAACGTTAGTCTATACTTCTACACTAATATTATCATCATCATCTTCCTGCCCTTGTCCCGTTTTATTTGGGGTCGGCGCAATATGTTTTTTTCTTCCATTGTGTCCTGTCACCCGTCATGCTATCGCTAACTCCTCTGTCTTCCATATCACTTCTCACACAATCCATCCATATTTTCTTTCATGACTTATCATTTCTACACTAATATTATAAAAAGGTAAAATTTGTAAGTTTGTATGTAGGGGGTAATCGTTCGAACCCCTGGTCGGATTGCGAAAATTCTTTCACTGATGAGCTACAATGTTTCTGAGTGCTATAGGCTATAAAACATCACGCTACGATCAAATGGAGCAAGCAGCGGGTGAAACCGCGCGAGAGTAGCTAGTAGGATTATAAATAGGATGATGTTAACATTGTCATTTTTTTGAGTTGAGTTGAGTTTGAGTTGTCCCAAGTTCAAATGCCTACAAGGAGTCCCAGGTTGGGCAGTGCTAGTAAGAATCTTATGATATTTACTATAGGACTTAATTGTTTTTATATATAATAACTATCGCGAGATGTCTCGCGAAAGGTATACTAAATTAACTAAAAATCTCGGTTTACTCACGTGTATAAATTGAGAAAAGCTCTACTAGTTTCGAACCACATAGGAGTTCTTCCTCATGAGCAGAGTGCGCGGACGCGGCGATGTCGCGCAGCCTGGTTCAAAACTAGTAGAGCTTTTCTCAATTACACACGTGAGTAACCCGAGATTTTTAGTTAATATAAAACTTGATTCTTGATTTTGTCTAACATAAATCATTTCCAATTTTCTATGCAATAAAATACTCGTAGTCATATTTACAAAAATAAACACACTTTTAACAAATTGATTTTTCGACAATCTTAATAATCGAATCCACTTAAAAAACATAGTAAGTAGGTGAAATTTGGATGTTATAAATACTATATTAAAATTCTACGTGCAATATTTATAATTAATCCAATGTAACTATTGCATCATATGTACTGTAGATTGTTGACCTACACTTGGAATGCGTAAATAAGCGAACTTAGCAGATATGTTATATTAAAAGACGCTACGATGTTAATTCTGAGCTGGGGATAGGCAGAACCATAGTATAAGTAGCTAATTTTCCTTAATTTGATGCTCCACATAATCAATGATAAATTATTTCAATCTTCAATACAATAAAACATTGTTAAGGACGCCAATATGTACAAGCTCCTTCCACAATGTTATTTCAGGCCATAATCTATCTCTGTGCCGCATTTCATTCAGATCTGCTCAGTAGTTCTTGCGATCACCCAAACTTTCGTTTGATTCATAAAATAAATAAAAAAGGCGGCAACGCTTTTGCTCCTATTCCTTTAATAAAACGTAATAAATAAGCGTTGTGTTTCGCCGAGTGAGTGAGGTTACCGAAGGCCCAATCCTTCCCCACCCCCAATAACTTAATCCCCAAACCCTGATCCCCAAAAGGTCGCCAACGCTCTCGTAACTCTTCCGTTGTTGCGGGTATCCATGGGCGGCGTTGATTGCTTACTTTCAGGTAGTCCAGTCAGCTTGATGGCCGTAACATAAAAAAAATCTATATGCCACGCTCAGTTCAATGGGTGTTAAAAACCTCAATAAAAAAACGTTGATCTAAGGAAAACGCTACTACCTGTATCTTTCCCATCATTGTTTCATTCATTTATTGTATAGTAAGGGTATTCGCCTAACTAGGTTGAGGTCGGTTAGGCCCTGCAGCTAGTTACCAACTGAATTGCCAAGATGGTAGAGAAGCTCACTGCCTAGTATTGTTATGAGCTAATGTTGACAAATGTAAACAACGACTCATGTAGTGTAGAGATTGTCCAGTCAACTGATGGTAGCGAGGTTCACTGTCCAGTGACACACGTACGCTGGTATCGTCATGAGCTAATGTTGACATGTAAACAGCGACTCATGTAGTGTAGAGATTGTCCAGTCAACTGATGGTAGCGAGGTTCACTGTCCAGTGACACACGTACGCTGGTATCGTCATGAGCTAATGTTGACATGTAAACAGCGACTCATGTAGTGTAGAGATTGTCCAGTCAACTGATGGTAGCGAGGTTCACTGTCCAGTGACACACGTACGCTGGTATCGTCATGAGCTAATGTTGACATGTAAACAGCGACTCATGTAGTGTAGAGATTGTCCAGTCAACTGATGGTAGCGAGGTTCACTGTCCAGTGACACAGGTACGCTAGTATCGTCTATTATTGTTTCTCTAATTGTAATGTTACCATTTAGATAGTAATTACTCTCACTGCTACATCAAAATGTTTGTAAACTTTCATTGTATTACTGTCTTCTTGTTACTACTCAATTGAAATAAGTAAATCCAATGTCGATTCCTACGTGTTAGTTCCTCAGGCTTCAGCCTCTGCAGTAGGTCGTATATAGTATCTGAGCGTCGGGGATTCCCAAAGAGCCAATTGACTACCACAGACGGGGCCCGATACGGCTGATGTTCAGCCGGGGTTGCGGGTAAGCGCAATGAGGCACCGCTGCCACGGCCAAGAGCAGGAGAAGGAACGGGGGTTTTTAGTCAGTAAGAGACTAATGCTAGGGTAGAAGTCATTAGATGATTTTCCCTTCGCACAAAAAAAAACAGCAAGAATAATTGAAGAATTGCCAAATGTATTTCACTCTACTGCACTGAATTTAGCTTAAAACACAAAATGGCCTACGTAGAATTGAATTCAAATAAATAATTCGTTTAGTCAGTAAAAAAACTAGAACGTCTACGTAGCTTTAGGTAACACAGAAACTGGATTTTACTGAGTTCGCATTGCTATTACGAAAACTACATTGCTTTACGATGTAACACTTCAATGATTAAGTATTCTATAAAATCAATTTTAAACGTGGCAGACCCATGGTTTACCACGGCCTGAGTGATACCACGGCCTCACAGAAAACCGGCGTGAAGCAATACTTAGTTGACTTACACGGTTGGTGCTGTGGCTGGGCAACTGGCTGCCGTACAACGTGGCGCGGGTTCGATTCCCGCACCGGAACAACTCTTTGTGTGATCCATCAATTGTTGTTCCGGGTCTGGGTGTCATGTACATGTGAAATTGTATGTTTGTAACCACGACACAGGAGAAAAACAAAATGTAGGGGACGTTTTTTTAAAAAATAAATATAAAAAACTTACGTGGTTTTTCTAACACACGATCAGACTAGGAAGACCATTTATAAAAGGATCATATTCCCTTGACCTTAGTTACCTTTGCTTTGCTGTCCACAAGCCTATACTCCGTTTAGCCAGGGTTGCTCACTTAGTATTACTCCGGTCGAGCCGGCCCATTCGAACCAAAGCATTGCTCTCCCACACTTAGTGGTTTTCAAGGCCAATAAGGTACCGCGGCCTCGACTTGAAGTAGGAGAAGGAACGGTGGTTTTTAGTCAGTAAGAGTCAAACTCTCCGACTCGAGAGAACTCATTTCATACATATATATATGATTTACCCATTAAAATAATTTAAAATAAAAAAAACACCCGATAAAAAATCACTATCAAATTAAAAAAAAAACGTGGCGGTGGGGGACCTATCCAAATATTTTATTATCTACTACTTACATATTTCTATTTTGTCGGGGGTCTAATATATTTTTTTATTTCATACTTTTTATAGGTATTTTATTATATAATTTTCTCTCGATTAAGTCATCGACATTCCCTTTCAGTGCGCTTTCATTTGAGACCCCACTCGAGTATATTTGCAGACCTTCGGTTACCCTTCCCCATTTACCCCCCATAACTTCTAAACGGCTCAACCGATTTTCGTCAAACATGTCTTAGAACACTCGCACACAAGTCACCTTTGATTCAAAAAAACTAAATTGAAATAGTTTCATCCGTTCAGGCTCCAGGTTGCCACAGACAGACAGACAGACAGGCACGTTAAAGTTATAACACCCCTTTTTTCCCGTCGAGGGTTAAAAAGACTCCGTACTAGGAATTGTCGACCGAAATCTCTCAATAATCTCTTACTATGATCGTCTAATAGAATTTTAGGTTCAAAACAGTACCTACTTAATAACAAGAAGTAATTTTCAAAATGTTAGGTTCCAGTTTTTTTTGTGTCTGTAAATTGCTTTCGACCTCGGTCAACGTTCGTTCTTCTTACTTAGCAACAGATGAGATAATGCTTTGTGTGTCTGTCTTGCACTAATTATAATATACCCCTTTTTAACTCTTAAATGGATAGGCAGGGATGGTACATAACCATAGAACCATAGAGTTTCTGATTAACTCGCGAGGTTTCATCCGCTGCAAGGCTCCTACAGATCGTAGCGTGATGTTGTATTGCCTTCCTCGATAAATGGACTAAAAAAAACAAAATTGTCAAATTCGAACCAGTAGTTTCGGAGATAAGCGCGTTCAAACAAACTTTACAGCTTTATAATATAAGTACGATGATTTCCACGCAACAACGATTGTTTTTGCCGTGTGATTGAGGTTACCGAAGGCCCAATACCTCCCCTCCCCTATCCCTTCCCAATCCTTAAATATCCGAAAACCTTGTTCCTAAATAGTCGGCAACGCACTCGTAACTCCTTTGGTGTTGCGAATGTCCATGGGCGACGCTGATTGCTTACCATAAGGTAATCCGTCTGCTCATTTTAAGACCTATACCATAAAAAACACAATATCGTCAACCTATAGCCAGAAACTAGTCACAAGTTCTATGCTATAAAAATTCCAATACTTCTTTGCTTGACCCTTAACTAACCGGCGGCGATGCGCCTGCAAACACAATAATGTTAAAGAACGAGCTGGTTTTTAAGCTGTAAGAGTCTGAAACTCCTTCTCGCCCCGTCCAGGACGGGACAAGACTTATGATGATTTTCCCCCATTAAATAAAGGCCAGACGGCAATACGGAACTCAAAAATCCTATTCATATATTAAGTGTGGGAGAGCCATGCTTCGGCACGAATGGGTGGGCTTGATCAGAGTGATACTAGGGCCTCACAGAAAACCGGCGTTAAATAACCACATTGTATTGTATTTCGCTGTGTGAGTGAGATTACCAGAGGTCGAAGCCTTCCCCTATTCCAATCCCTCCCCAATCCTAAAATCTCTATTTCCCTAATCCCCAAAAGGTAGGCAACGCGCTCGTAATTCCTCCGTTGTTGCATAGGTAATCCGTCTGCTCTTTTTCCGTCCTATCACATAAAAAAAAACTAAGTATTAAAACTTTTTTGCCTACTATAAAAAAATGTGATATCATTCGATAATCTATTTTTATAAATCCCAATCGGATCAATTAATAATTATATACTTACGGCAAAAATTTCTTTTTACTCGACCGCCATTTAATTAATTTAATCAAAATACTTGGTTTGATAATATTTTTTTTAATTGATTTATCATTTAATAGGTAGTTTCGGATCGGGATACGAATTTGATTATTTAATGTATAGCAGTATTATAAATCTTAAGAATGTGTTTGTTTATTCAAACTTTCTAATCTCAAGAACAACTGGATCGAATTTAAGAATTGTTTTTACGTTGGATAGGCCATTCATCAGTATATTTAGGCTATGAAACATCTCGCTTCAACAGAAGACGGGCAGCTGGTGAAATCAGACAGGAGTTTATAGTTATCTATCAGCCTATAAGTGTCCACTGCTGAGCAAAGGCCTCTTTCTCACACGGAGAAGGTTGAGCATTAACCACCACGTTTGCTCAAGGTGGATTGTCGATTACAAACTTTTTATTAGAAATTATAGGTCCAGGTTGCCTCTCGATGTTTTCCTTTACCGTATGTCAGTGGTGTCTAAATAATGGAAAGTACTTATAACTCGGAAAAAGTCATTTTAGTACTACCTACTCAGGTTTCGAACGCGCATTTTCATGCCCGAAGAGTTTGAAAAAAAATCTTGTGCTCGTTATCAAACGACTGGAATAAAATTATCTATACTAATATTATAAAGAGGTAAAATTTGTAAGTTTGTATGTAGGGGGTAATCTTTGGAACCGTTGGTCGGATTTCCAAAATTATTTCACTGATAGATAGCTACAATGTTCCTGAGAGCTATATGCTATAAAACATCACGCTACGATAGAATGGAGCCGAGCAGTGGGTGAAACCGCGCCAGAGTAGCTAGTTATTTATATAATATTACTAAGTATGTAATATCACTGGTAACAATAATTCCTTATCGTGCCCTTTTCAATGTTCCCCCTAAATAAGGAAATATGGTGCAAATACAATACTTGTTACTTATCTGCTTATATTGTTGTATTGCGCAGTTTTAATCCACGTATTTGGGCTCAATATTACATAATTACTAAATTAATTAAATGTTACATCTACTGTTACCTTTTATTATAGGCGTGGATCGCAGTGATACCATGGTTTTGCAGAAAATCGGCGTCCAACGCTTGCATCTTATTTCGACTTGTGAGTGAGGTTACCAAAGCCAAAGACCCAATTCTCTTGTTCTTAAATCACTTACACCCCAAAAAGCTGGAAATGCACTTGTTGTGGTATTCTCTTACCCAAGGTGGGCCGAAAGGGAGTGTCGGACTCTTACTGAATAAAAACCGATCCGTTCCTTCTCCGGCTCGAGGTCGAGGACGCGATACCGTATTGCGCCTGCCTCGCGATGTAATACATGGATTATGTTTACATATGCAACTTCCCCATTTTTTTTGCATGCAACAAGCATAATTCGGACGAAGTTAGTCTTTAACACATTCAGTGCCCCCGACGCGTATGTGCGTTTCCTCGCACGCACATACGCGTCGGGGGCACTGAATGTGTTAACTGTACTTGACTACCTTTTCTGAGGGAAAATTACCACCTTTTTTTGAAAGAAATAGGACTACAGATTTGACAAAGAATAGTAGTGTTCTCACATAAATCTGAACTATTTAAACTAAGATCTCTCAAGCATGGATCTTCGAAATAACACATTTGTACACAGCGCCATCTGTTAACTCGATGTTTAAAATTATTAACCGATTTCCAATCGATCGATACCCAAAAATAACTTCCACATTTAGTGTCTAAATTCAGTTTTTTTTTTTCGTTTCAAACTTAACCCAACGCAATTCTGCGTTCAAATGATAAATATCTGAGCACGGGACACAGCTGTTTTTTTAAGAGCAGGTAGCCGCATGACTCAATATGCGACCTTCAACTTGGTACAGTTCTTATTGTCTTATGATGTCCTGGTACTTTAGTATAAATGCATTTAGCTTTTGAGAAGATCTTTTCCTTGATTATTTTTAAAATACGCCCATTTTTAACCGACGTTTTTATATGTTTTATAATCACCAACACTGGCTTATAGGCGATTTCTACATGAGATCATTTGCAATAATCTTCACGGGTTGAAAATCGTAGTTTAAAGGTAGTTTTTGACTATTATTTTGGACTGGAGCAGGAGAAAAAACGGGGTGTTATTTGGTGTCAGTAAGAGTCTGCCACTGCCTAGGTCGAGAGAAATTATAATGATGATTTTCCTTATTATTTTTTAACAAATCAAACAAATTTAGTACTACCTACTTAGAAGTTGATATTATTATGTCGAACAAAACGCACCTGTAAACGCGTTGAATGTTCGCGTGTAATTATAGCATAGCGCTCAATCATTTGGCACTGCTCTGATCCTCTGTGCGATCGCCTACTGTGTTATGCACTCCTGGTATTTTAATTGCACAGTCCTGGTTTCTTGTGCCTGACAGGTACTTTGTTTGCCAAGTATTTTGGCGATATTAGCCGTAGAAAAGGCTGTAGTAGGTATATCTGGGGAGTTACGAGTACGTTGCTGACCTTTTGGGTTTTAGGGTTTTGGAGATTTAGGGATTGGGGGAGGGGAAAGATTTGGTATCCGGTAATCTCACTCGCACAACAAAAAGCAAGATCCAACGGAATCAAGGAGTAAAATAAAAACGAAATAAAATCGATTGAAGTCCATCACATCGGAAAGAAATAACAAATACAAACTTTTTGATAAATTTTGGTGAAAAACTTCATTCAAACTTGATTTCTGATAATAAAATTGTTATAAAATGCATGTTATCTTATCGCACTTAACAATTACCGTGATCAGTATCTCAATATTCAACAAAGTTTTCAATTGACGCTACGTTTAGGTAGGTACCTACACATATTTTAGGAAATCGTCACGACGGACTATTTATATTAAGTGGGAGAGCCATGCTTCGGCACGATTGGACTGACTCGACAGGAGTAACACCACGGCCTCACAGAAAACTGGAACAAGAGACTGGAGAAAGAGGCCCAATTCTCCCCCCTACCCCCCCTTCTGTCCTCAATCCCTGAATCCCTAAATCCTCAAATCCAGGGAGGGTAAGCCCTCAAAAGGTAGGCAACGTAGGTACTGGCCCGACCTCCCGAGCGGCGTCAGCATTGTCTGTTATGCTGACGACACGCTGGTGCTGGCGAACGGGAGGTCGCATCAGGCGGCGGCCGACCTGATGTCACAAGCGGTTGCGACAGTCGTTGCAAGGATCCGGCAGTTGGGACTCGAGGTGGCGCTCCACAAGTCCGAGGCCATGTGCTTCTATGGCCGTCGGAGCGCGCCACCTCCAGGTGGGTCCCAAGTAACGGCAGGAGGAGTTACCATCGGCGTCGAGTCGGCGATGAAGTACCTGGGTCTCGTCCTCGACAGCCGATGGAACTTCACGGAGCATTTTCGTCGTTTGGCCCCTAAGTTGGAACGGTCTGGGGCCTCGCTCAAGCGGCTCCTTCCCAACCTCGGGGGGCCAAACGCCTCCTGCCGGAGGTTGTATATGGGGATTGTGCGATCCATGGCCCTCTACGGTGCCCCTGTGTGGGCGCCGGACTTGAAGCGGCGGCCGGCTCGTACGCTGGTCGCGTCCCAGAGGGTCATGGCTATACGAGTAATCCGCGGGTATCGCACGATCTCCGGGGAGGCGGCGAACCTCCTTGCCGGATCACCGCCGTGGGATCTAGAAGCGAAGGCGCTCGCGCGCGTCTACAGTTTGCGCGCAGACGCGCGTCGCCGGGGCGAAGATCCTCTGCCGCGCCAAATAAGTGCGTGGCGGAATGAGCTCCGGCGAGATCTCACGGCAGAGTGGAGACAACGACTGTCGCAACCGAGGGCCGGGCACGCTACCATAGCAGCGGTAAGACCCCTCTTTGAGGAGTGGCTTGAGAGACGCCACGGCGCCCTCACCTTCCGTCTGACGCAGGTGCTTACCGGGCACGGCAGCTTCGGTAGGTTCCTGTTTCGGATTCAGCGGGAGGAAACGCCCGAGTGTCGTCATTGTGAGGACCACCTAGAGGATACGGTGGAGCATACGGTAGCGGTATGCCCTGCCTGGGCTGAGCACCGCCGTATCCTCAGGGAAGTGATCGGCGGCGGCGACCTCTCGCGCCCGGCCTTAGTCGAGGCCATGGTGCGGAGTGAGAGGAACTGGGACGCCGTCTCCTCCTTTTGTGAAGCAGTCATGCTCGCAAAGAGAGAGGCGGCCCGCGTGAGGGAGCAATCCTCCTCCTCACGCCCCAGCAGCCGCAACTGGCGACACTACGGGCGTCGGGGATCGAGGGACGATCTCCGGCCACCGTAAGTACGGGCCTGCGGTCGGCGAGTAAGGGCAGCTCGCCGCCCGACCAGAACCAGGCCCGAGCGTACGGCGCGTAGCGTTCCGCGCGCACCTCAAAGAGCCAATAGACCACCACAGACGGGGCCCTAAAGGGCTGATGTTCAGCCGGGGTTGCGGGGTAAGCGCAATAAGGTACCGCGACCTCGGCACAGAGCAGGAGAAGGAACAGGGGGGTTTTTAGTCAGTAAGAGTCTGACACTCCCTCCTGCCCGGCCCTGGGCGGGAGAAGTCATTTGATGATTTTCCCCTCACAAAAAAAAAAAAAAAAAAACGTAGGTACTGGTACTGCAGTTCCTTTATGTTGGCTTATCTATCCCTCAAAAATTTAAGTGTGGGAGAGCCAAGCTTCGGCACGAATGGGTCGGCTCGACAGACCACGGCCTCACAGAATACCGGCGTGAAACAACCCACAGTGTTGTGTTTCGCCGTGTGAGTGAGGTTACCGGAGGCCCAATCCCCCCTTATCTTCCCCTATCTCTTCCCGATCCTTGTATCCGCAATCCCTATCCCCAAAAGGCCGGCAACGCACTCGTAACTCCTTTGGTGTTGCGGGTGTCCAAGGGTGACGCCGATTGCTTTCCATCAGGTAATCCGTCTGCTCGTTTGCCGACTTATACCATAAACAAAAGAAAAGAAAAAACAATGTGGATGTTTAATTTCTTGGCTACTATATGCTGATTGATGTTAGAGTAGATTCTATAACAACTCCATCTCCTCCATCTTATTTCGTAAGAGATTAGGGCAGTAGTGTTCTCTGTTAAACCTGAACCTTTTACGTTGCGATCTCCAACCAGTGACATTATGAAACCTCTTTTGTAGACCGATCCCATTTCGTTTTTTAAATAATATCTTCTGACTAGCTTTTGCCCGCGACTCTTTTCGCGTGGAATAGTGAAGTCCTGCAGATTTTTGGTATAAAATGCCTATCCCATGTCCTTTCTCGAATTCCAAACTATGTCAGTACCAAATTTCACAGAAATCGGTTTAGTAGTTTAGGCGTGAAGAAAAGACAGACAGATCTACTTTCCCACATTTATTTATTTATTTATTTAGGCTTACCAACTAAGACACATACAGACAATCTTAAAAATAAATAAAACAACAGTTAGTGTATGCTCTTAAATTAAAGGTAGGCTCAACATTATTTTTAGGTTGTTCAAGTAAAAGAGTTAAAAATTAAAAGTAATTAAAAATAAAAGAAATTAAGAAATTGGGTAAAACATAAGAAAACTGTAAAAAATAAAAATTAAAAATTAGGCAAACTCTTAATGTCTCTTTTAAATACACTTATTTTACTTGCAAATATATCAAGTATATTATAACATTAGTTTGGATCTATTTCGTTTCGAGATCCAAGACATTTATTTCCCTGGGTCTCATCGGACTTCCAGTGTTTCGGTGTTATTACGGTTGTATCTACTGTAGATCCTGGTGGAAGTTGCACTGGTTTTGGGAGGATGTGTGACCCAATAAAAAAGACCGACCCCACAGTCCAACAGTGGACTGACAAGGAATATTGTAGCGTATTGGATTCATTATAATTATCCCCTGATCAATTAGAAAACCAGTTTATAGCAAATAATGCATTCTTCAATGATTAAAAGATTATGGTATAATCAAGATAAGATAACATACATTACAGCTCATTGGCGCCATTTCTTGATCATAATAAAACAAAAAAGTAATTATTAAATTGAGTTACTGTAGTAAGGTTTAATTATTTACGCGTTGTAAAAATCGACAGTATCTTAAAAAAAAATTACAGGTTATTATGCTGTGACGATTTGTTTTTATTTGATTGATATAGCATATATCCTTTTATATCTTAAAATTGGCTAGGAAATGTCGAATAATATGAATAATCTATTATGATAAAATTTAAACTGTGATTTAGTTTTAAGTGAAGGAGAGCCATGCATCGGCGCGGGCCAGCTCGACCTTAGGGATACCACCGTCTTACAGAATACCGGCGTGAAAACAACACTCAGGTTGTGTTTCGCCCTGTGAGTGAGGTTACCTGAGGCCCAATTCGGGAAGGATTCAATCCCCAAATACCCTTTCCTTAAATCTCTAATAACCTACAAAATGCTAGTAAAGTAGGCACTCCTTTAGTATTACGAGTATCAATGGGCGGCGTCGATTGTTTACCACCAGGTAATTAATCTGCTCTCGTAGTAATATTTTAGCGCATAGAAGTGTCGTAATAATATCCACATTATTTATCAAGTACTTTTATTTTATTTTATTCAGAAAATACCTTTAAGCTCTTTAAACAAATTAAGATCAGGCGTCCAAACGTAAGCAACAAAGGGATGATCCAAACAATTGTCTGTGCGGGAATAGAACCCGCGATACGTTGCTCAGCTCAGCAGCTTATCTTCAAACCACTACGCCTATCTACTGTAGACGAAAAGGTCACTTAAGGTCATTTCCCTCTGACCTTGTTTCGGACTAGCACTTTTACAAATTCTTTGTATTGGAAAAAAGTACTAGGCTACCAGAATGTATTAGGGGATAGAAGTTTACACATACCGCATGTAACTATCCTTGCTTTTGAGGAGGGAAAATCATCAAATGCTTTCTCTCGCCCAGGGTATGACAATTGGGAGTGTTAGACTATTTCTGATTAAATACTCCCCGTCCCTTCTCCTGCTCCAAATCGAAGCCTTGGTACCTTATTGCGCTTGACTGTTGTGTGTTGACCACATCTGTGGTGGTCTATTGACACTTTGAGGCGTGCACTGAACGCTAGGCACCGTAAACTTGTGTTTGGTTCTGATCGGACGGCGAGCTACCCTTCTCGCCGACCGCAGACCCGCGCTTTCGGTAGGACCGGAGCTCGTCGCTCGATCCTTGACGTCCGCAGTTTTGCCTACTGCGGTGGTTGGGTCCTGAGGACACTTAATGTAACTACCTGCCACCCACAACATGGATAGATGACCTAGAAAAAGTTCAAGGGAGCTGCTGGTTGCAGGCTTGGAAATTAATTGTGGTTGCCTATACTTAGTCGGGTCATAAGTTCTGTCACAAACTTTTGATGTAATAACTTATACGCCTTTTGACAATTATTTAAAAATTATATATGAAATGAAAGGTCATTAAATGTACAATATAATTTTATTTACATTATTCGAAATGCCCTCCCCCATTTTGAACACATGCCCTTAATCTACGCGGCCAGTCATCGATCGCTGCACGCACCACATTCATATCTATGTCTGCCGCTGCTTTAACCAGAGATGCTCGGAGAGACTCCAAATTCGGGTGAGGTTTAGCACAGACTTTTTCCTCCAAATATTGCCATATCTTGTAGTCCAGTGGGTTTAAATCTGGACTAGAAGAGGGCCAGTCTTCATGCCGGATGAAGTCAATTCCACGAGCGATCAACCAGTCTTGCGTACTTCGTGCCTTATGAGCCGGTGCAGAGTCCTGTTGGAATATCCAATGCCTGTTCCTGAACATTGTCTGAGAAAGAGGTTCCACTATGTTTGTTAGGACAGTATTTTGATAAACTTCGGCACTAGTTCTCACACCTTTTTCACAGAAAAACACCTCAGTTACGCCTGAATATGAGACTCCAAGCCAAACCATGAATGAGGAAGGGTAATGCCCACGCTGGACCCTCGCAATACGCGCGCTTGCTTCTTCACTGCTGTGGGCATACACCTTATCATTTTGTTTGTTAAAACTTTCTTCAATAGTAAAAATTTTTTCATCCGAAAAAAGAATTTCGCGGTATTTTTTTCCCGCGTACCGTCGTAGCAAAGCGCGGGATCTGTCTAGCCTAATTTTTTTTAAACGCTCGTTCAAAAAATGTCCTGTCTTTTTACGATAAGCTCGTAGTCCCAGGTCTTCATTTAGTACTCTTTTAACAGTGGTTCTGCTTAGCCCCATCTGCAGAGCTAGGATTTTTTGTTTACGTACGGGATTTCGTTCGATTCGCGCCTTCACTGCTTTGATGACCTTATGTGTCCGAACTGTGCGAGGTCGGCCGCTTCTCTTACGATCTTCGAAGCTTGACTCTTCGGTGTATCGTTTGATAGTACGATAAACAAACCGTAACGTTATTTTCAAATTTTGAAGAAT
The DNA here is from genome assembly GCA_902829305.4 of Spodoptera exigua. Classification (NCBI taxonomy): domain Eukaryota; kingdom Metazoa; phylum Arthropoda; class Insecta; order Lepidoptera; family Noctuidae; genus Spodoptera; species Spodoptera exigua. The sequence goes on along the minus strand of LR824630.2, from coordinate 2,525,264 downwards.
ATTGAAAATGTCTTTTGGCGCGTAACCACAGCGGTGCAACGCGATAACCGCGATTCTGTCTTCTTTATTCGACCACTCCATATTTAAAAATGAATAAAAAATAATTTCTTTTTTATTTTCTACAAGCGCGAAAGTTCTATTTTTAAAATAAGTCGAAGAATTTCTGGCCAGTAATCGAAAATTAAAAATATAAGGTTTTGACAGAACTTATGACCCGACTAAGTACATATTAGACAATGGATCTCTTTTGGATGGTATTATGATAATCAACTCAAAAATAACTTAGGTTAGGTATGGTTAGGTATCCGCTTACACTCATTCCCGTTTACTGGAAAAGTACTAGGCTACCAGATATGTTGGGAAGTAGAAATTAAGATAGAAGATCCATAAAAATGGGTTAACTTCTTATTATGCGACACTTGTAAAAAAGAAACATCGCTTTTGTTGTGTTTCGTCGCGTGAGTGATTTTACCTGAGGCCTTATTCTCAATCAACCCAATCTAGTTTTTTTTTATGTAATAGGTCGTCAAACGAGCAGCCCGACTACCTAATGGTAAGCAATCAGCGCCGCCCATGGACACCCGCAACGGATGAGTTACGAGTGCGTTGCCGACCTTTTAAGGATTAGGGATTTGGGGATTGAGGAAGGATTGGGGGAGGGAAAGGATTGGGCCTCCGGTAACCTCACTCACACGGCGAAACACAACGCTGTGGTTGTTTCACGTCGGTTTTCTGTGAGGCCGTGGTAACACACCGGTCGAGCCGACCCATTCGTGCCGAAGCATGGCTCTCCCACACTTGCGTGTATCCCCAATCCCCAATTATGTCGTCTTCAAAAGGCAGACAATTCATTTGTAATTATAGTGTTACGTGCATGGACGACAAAATTGCTTACCATCAGGTTAAAAAAATACATGTGCATCCCTGCAAAAATTAAAACCAGATGCATCTTTACTAGACATAGTACCAGGCTACCAGAATACTATAAGGGATAGAACTAAAGATAATCAACAGAAAACAGGTAGCGACAGGTTGTATGTACATCCAAACCTGTTTTAAACGACACGGAAATAAGATCGGACTCTATATGTACAGTCGGATACAAAAGTTTTTAGTCCTAGGGAGTAAGCATAAGTGTTTAGGTTGGATTTTATTATTTCTCTAGTCGTAAAATTTAGGATCGTTTAATGATTTAAAACGTCGTGGTGGCCTAGAGATTAAAGCGACTTCTCATGCATGAGGGTGCGGGTTCGAAACATGGCTAGTACGAATGTGAATTTATACAACTTATATTTCCTTTCTATGATTAATTAGACACGCGGTGAAGGAAAACATCGTGAGGAAACCTGAACCTGAATTTCTAATTATACGTTGTTTTTTTGAACCCGCGACACGTTGCACGGCAGCCAGTTGCCCAGCCACCGCACCAACTGTGCAGTGAAATCGCCAATCAGCCTTGGGCAAGCCTGGTGATTAATGCTCAAACCTTCTTGTGGGAAAAGGCCTTTGCTCAGCTGCGTGCACATATAGGCTGATGATATGTGATGTGTGTGAGCCAACGTTCGACACGAATGCGTCGGCTCGACCGGAGTGATACCACGACCTCACAGAAAACCGGCGTGAAACAACCAGTGTTGGTGTTTCGCCATGTGAGTGAGGTTACCAGAGGCCCAATCCTTTCCCATAATACCAACATCTCTGGAATCCTAATCCCAAAAGGACGGCAGCACTCCATTGCAGACCTATGACATGACATAAAAGTTTTGAAAATTCGAAACAATATTTTTTTGACCTGAGTAATATTGTATGCCCATTGCGCAGACTTACAGTGATGCAATTTATAACATGTTAAGTATACTAACTTTTTTTCAGTTATGTTAAACTAGCTACTCTCACGCGGTTTCACCCGCTGCTCGACTCTATTTGATCATAGCTAAAGGTTATAAAAGCTTATATAGCCTATAGCACTTAAGAACATTGTAGCTATTTATCAGTGAAAGACTTTTGGCAATCCGACCAGCGGTTCCAAAGATTACCCTCTACATACAAACTTACAAATTTTACGTCTTTATATAAATGGGTAGAAGGCTTCCCTATTGTTATTTTGTTTTTACATAAAAATATACATATAAGCAAAATAGTCGCGTAAAATTGCAAAGGCCAAAACAATTGCACAACTAACTCGAATGATTAATATCCTCCAACACCAAGATATGTAAGACCTAGAAAAAAACTGGTTGAATCCAGTTCTTTTATAGCTAGGACCTTTAATTAGAACATGTCGATTAGCTTTAGAATGTGACCAATAGCAAAAAGGTTTCTTTCTTGCGAGGGGATGGTCATCAAATGACTTGTCCCGCCCAGGTGAGGCGAGAGGGAGTGTCAGACTCTTACTGAATAAAAACCTCCGTTCCTACTCCTGCTCAAAGCCGAGGCCGCCGTGCCTCATTGTGCTTATCAGCAACTCCGGCTGAACATCAGCCCTATAAGGCCCTGTCCGTGGTGGTCTATTGCTTCGTCAAGGCGCGTGCGAAACGGAACGCGCCGTACACTCGGATCTGGTTCTGGCCGGGCGGCTTACTCACCTTCTCAGACCCCTGCATACGGTGGCCGGAGATCGTCTCTCAATCTCCATCTCTGAAAACCCCGTCTATCTACAACCCCAGAGCAATTTAAATCGCGTTGCCTACTTCTTGGAGTTTGCTATAACCCTTATAGGGTACTTAGCCGGGGGTGCAGGGTAAGTGCAATAAGACATGGCGGCCTCGGCCTAAAACAGGAGATCCCTATCGCCTCACCCTAAGGGAAAAGTCATTTGATGATTTTCCAATCACAAAAAAACACAAATTAATTATGTAGCGAAACTGCCGACATGTCGATGCTTATATACAAAAATAAAGTCAAAAGTCAAAATCATTTATTTCAATTAGACCACAGTAGGCATTTTTGAACGTCAAGCAGAAAAGGAAAAAAGTATATCAAGAGCTTTAAAATTAAGCATGTCAGTCTGTCCGTCTGTCCTCTAGTGAAGCTATTTGCTCGCAATAAAGGCTTGATATCGGCTCGATCGGAGTGATACCACGGCCTCAAAGAAATCTGGTGTGACACAACCACAGTGTTGTGTTTTCCGTGTGAGTGATGTTACCATGGCCATATCCTTCCCCTCCCCCAATCCCAAAATTTCCAAATCCCTAAAGGTCGGCAATACACTTGTCACTTCTTCGCCGTTGCGGAGTGTCCATGGGCGGCGCTGATTGCTTACCATGAAGTAGTCCGTCTGCTCGTTTGACGACCTATCACACATAAAAATTATAAATAGAAAAATAATACAATTTATTAGACTGTATACTTTCTATATTTAGCAATAATATACAATTTACTGAGCATATGACGTAAGTTGCGCGTGCGCCGCTGCATACAAGTTGTGTAACGAACGTCTGTATAGAAATAGTTCATTAAACTCAACACGAGCCGTCGATTGTATCGCCTTGTCAGTAATGTGCTGAGTTTACGAAAAAAAAAAAAACATTTTTTTTTTGAACAATTTGCCAGTTAGCATCTACTTCAGTCGGGACCAAGGCCAGTAGCCCTCTCTGATAGCATTTTTTAAGTCAAACATCATCCAATAACTTCTTAGCCGGGGTTGCGGGGTAAGCGCAATGAGGCACCGCGACCTCGGCCCAGAGCAGGAAAGTCTGACACTTCCTCTCGTCTCACCTCACCTTGGGCGGGAGAAATGATTTGATGATTTTCCCCTGCCAAAAATGCCTTTAACCTCTACGTTTTCCCTTGTTCGTTTCGTATTTATGCTTACGGAAATAATCATTTTCATTATCTATTTGTCTCATCATCATCATCAGCCTATAAGTTCCCACTGCTGAGCAAAGTCCAGGTTTACTCACGATGTTTTCCTTCACCGTCCTATACACTTGATTTGTCACTTATTATTCACTTCATTTGTCTAGAATAAGATAAAGTATTGTGATATTAATTGTGTACTTAATTTATTAATTCAACATTTACTGCGTAGCGTTGCGCGTCGCCGTCTCGCAATTATGAGCTCCGTCGTGGCTTGTAACTCTTCGAGGTTGTGCGTGGAATTCGTCGACGTAAAATATAAATTTCTAGGTCCTGAATATCCAGACTAAATTAAAAAATACTAAGCATTCCCTCATAATAGGAGTAGTCTAGGAGTGTAGGAAAGTCCTGCTAAAGATCACATTGTAAATAGACTTATTTTGTAGGTATCTTATAAGATCTGTTATAAGTACTTTTGGTTATAACATTTAGAACTTCTGTAATATCGAATTTGCGGCAGCGGCCGCCTGCAAAACCTATCTGTGTTATGGGATTCACAGAATTTGGATTGATTGTTTATCTTCTAAAATAACAATGAACCGTGCCACCTCCTTAGGTAACATGTTGTCCTGGTACTCAGATGTCGGTGGGGCTGCAGCGGCGCGTGCCGGCGCTGGACGAGACCGGCGGCGGCGTGCCAGCGGCGTGGAAGAGCGGCAACAGCGAGCCGCCATTCGCGTCGTTCGCGCCGCCAGCCGGCTCCCCAGCCGGGCCGGCGTTCGCCGCCTCGCCGGCACCATCGACGCCCGGCCCGGGGTTTGCGGGCCCGCCGTATGCGGCGCCCGGCCCCTTCGGCTCGCCCTCAGCGCGGCCGGGCTCCGGCGGCGGGTTTCCACCGGGGCCCCCGCAACAGCCACATTTCCCTGGGCCGGGGTTTGCGCCCCCGGGCTCTCCCTTCCACCCGCACCCCCCACATCCGCCTATGCCGCCACACCCGCATATGATGGCACCCTTGCCGCCGCCTGTTGACAGGTCAGTTCATCTTATTAATCTTAAGTATTTTTAACCTATATTTTAAGATGTCGTCATAATAATGACGTGTATTTATTTGTACTTCCATTCCAATATAGTATTTGTATATTTCTTTTTTAGACTCAAATGCGATAAAACAAGAGCTTTAGTGATTATCATTATTTAGATTTATTGCTATTCAGAAGGATTAGGATTAATTGAATATTGCTAAGGTAGGTAGTACCTATTAGGTAAGGGTCATCCTAAGAAACGCTTAATGGCTGCAGTGAGCCTTTGAATGTCGAAACGGCAAGGTATGGAGTATTTTTGACGTGCCATATTTGTATGATCTGATGAATAGATGCGATGGAAGATAAAAATGTAAGGATCGTAGTCAGAACTCTGTATTTTCTGTCTACTGACATGGCAAATATTTTTGCTTAAATGGATGTTAGCAGTGGTATTCCCGAACATTCAAGAAACGAATATTACTCATCTGATCATCAGCCCATAAGTGGGGCACTTATAGGCTGATGATGACTGCCGAGCAAAGGCCTCTTCTCACACGGAGAAGGTTTCACGAACATTACTACTTAGTACAAAACAAAGTCGCTTTCTCTGTCCCTATAATCCTATGTATGCTTAAAGATTTAAAACTACGTTACGGATTTTGATGCGGTTTTTTAATAGAGTGATTGAAGACAAAGATTTATATGAATGTATAATTAATGATATCCATTAAACAGTAGAGCATTTTATATCCAAACCGTCTAGTAACTCCTCTGGTGTTGCTGGTGTCCATGGGCGGCGCTGATTGCTTACCATCAGGTAATCTAGTCTGCATGTTTGCCGTCCTATCAAATAAAATTAAAACAATAGGCCACGTCCCGCAAAGTCTAGGAACAGTCTGAAGTATCTGTTATCAGTCGCCTTATCGGTAGCACAAAGTTCATACGTAATCGTTCATATTTTCCGATCTTATGCGAAAAGATTGCGTTGTATTGCTAACTTTGATTTTGTTGGTAATATTGTTATAATTTATTTTTGTATTTTTTTTTTGATGGAAGCGAGAGGGACGGTGGTTTTCGCTGTACGACTAGGGTAGGGTAGTGTTGGTTATTTTTCGAATTTACGACAGTTGGGTAGTTTCCTAAGTCGAAAATAAATTAATTCGACGTTTGAATACAATAAAATATTGAATAATAATTATACTTTTATACATCGATCGATCGATACACTGAATTTTGGATATTTTTAAGCCAATTTTTAAGAAATGAGTAAACTATTTGACGCAAAAAAACTGACGTCATAACTCGGTTTTTCATACAAATTTCATAGAAAAGTATCGTTTTAGACATTTGGATAAAAGTATTGAATTTGACTAGTTGGAAACTACCGTATTCTCTGTTAGTCTAAAATTTTTATCGATGTATCGTAATAGATCACAAATATAAAAATAAATTTAACACGAACATACAGATTACCTGATGATAAGCAATCAGCGCCGCCCATGGACACCCGCAACAACAGAGGAGCTACGCGTGCGTTGCTGACCTTTTGGGAATTCGGTATTTGGAGATTGATTAGTGGAAGGATTGGGCCTCCGGTAACCTCACTCACACGACGAAGTTCAACACTGGTTGTTTGACGCCGGTTTTCTGTTAGGCCGTGGTATCACTCCGGTCGAGCCGACCCATTCGTGTCCAAGCATATCTCTCCCATACTTGAATACGAATATTATAAAGAGGTAAAATTTGTGAGTTTATATGTAGGGGGTAATCTTTGGAACCGCTGGTCGGGTTTCCAAAATTCTTTCACTGATAGATAGCTACAATGTTCCTGACTGCTATAGGCTATATGTATAATTATACTTGATTTGCGTATATTAGTCGAGCTATCGCTTTAAACACAGCTGTTTTTAAAATCCCTAGATGTATTACTTTTTACGCGTGTGAAGCCACGGGCAGAAGCCAGTGTTTTATAATTTATTTTGGTCGTGTTGTCGCATGTTGACTGCGATGGGATCTCAGCTTCGAGCCCTGGGTTAAGCAAAGTTTTATTGGCTGAAATTTGAATTTCGTTAACTAGGTTTTTTCACATAATATGGTGTAATTTAGTAGTCGAACTACTCTGTCTACCCCATTCGCGGAATAAAGTCGTGATGTTAACCTGTCCGTATTTTTATCAATTTATACCTACCTACATACATATGTATTATAAAAATCACAAAAAATACCTTCTTCATAAGAATAAAATAAATGCTCTGTTTGTGTGTGTTGCCCTCGTCGTGTATTTGTGTCGGTGTGTCCGTGTATGTGTTAGTGCGCCTCGACTCGACTCGAGCTATAAAACTGCGTCTGTGTGCGCTCGAATAAATGTAGGTGAATGTAGCGCGTACTTATATCTCGCTGTACGGTCGGCATAATAATTTGTAATTAATTAAATATTGTTTTTTTATTTTTTTGTTTTTCTTTGTTGTTTTCGTAGTTTAAAAATGGAATATTGTGTTTTTAAATTTAGTGTTATTTAATATTAATTAATTTAATTTAATAAAATAAAATTAATTATGTGTCAAAGAGCTACTACACCAGTTGCTAGTATGACAATTAATATGTGATAGTATTAAAGTTTTTTTTTATTACGTAATTTTTAGAAAGCGATGTAGTTATTAAAAAGAAGGAATGCATTTCACAATCATTTATTTATTTATTTGGATTCCCAACAAACAACACAACGTACATAACTAAGATAAATAACCTGCAAATTATGCTTAGGTACAAGTCTTGTGTTCCTTCAGTTATTCGGAACAATATTATTTAATTATAATAATTGAGATACCACTGAAATTAACTTTGTAACGATACTTAAATCAAGTATGTAATAAAAATGTAAGAAACAAAAAGGGATCAAAGTCGTGAGTTGGCTTTTTGTCGCGTTTAGACTTCGTGCGTCTGTAACAACTGTTGTTACCGTTAGCGTTGCTGAGTCTGAAAAACCAAATGAAGTGCTTTTTTACCAAAAAATATGATGATTTAATTTATCGTTAAAAATGTTACTTACTACTAAGTCAACACTATAGCATGCCATATACCTAATTAATATTAAAATACTAATTTGTTAACGAATATAAAACAATTAATTGAGAAAATAATAATGAAAACCGAATTTTCTATCCGTACTCGCCCACCCCGTACTTACATACCTAAGTATAACAGCGGTACCGCTGCGCCCAACACATCTTGATCCTTGGTCTTACCGTAACTAGTACTGTCACGGGGATCAACGAAAACTGGTCGCTGGTACATAGCTAGATTGAAACTCCACTTGGTTGGAGTGTCGTCTGCCGCGCTCCACGATCAAAATGATTCCAAATTCGAATGAATATTTTTTTCTGTTGTATTTTTTTTATTATTTCTGTATTTTTTTTTTCGTGTATCGAGTTTAATTGTTGCTTGAGGTGGGGTGGTTTTTTTGGTGTAAAAAATATTTTTGTTTTTTTTTTTTTTTTGTAAAGTTTATTATTTTGTGTGGTGTAACAAGTAACTGTCTGGATTTTTTTTCTGGTATGTCTGTATTCTGTTGAAATATCCAGAAAACTATATATTTTAACAGGATGGACGTCTACTTCTAGGTAATTTCTTAATTTGCTCCACTAATAAAAAAAACAAACAAATACATATTCTCCCTTTATAAAAAACAATGCACCCAAATAAAAAACTCTCCTTAAAAAAACTATTTAAATAACTAAAAATAAACCGGTAATAATATTTTTCGTACAGACACCAAGGCAATGTCTCTATGCGTCTTAAATTGGCATCCATTTTCTAGGTTACCCATAGATTGTTTATAAAAAGTTATAAATACGAGTCGTACCAACTCGAAGACGTGATACTTCGAAATTTCGACCTGTTATTTTTTTGTTTTATAAAAAAAATGTGAGATAGAGTAAGCTAGTAGGAATTGTTGACAGGTGAGTCATACGCTTTACTAAAAAGTCTATGAAGAGGTAGGTTGGGATGTAGATAGAATAATGTAAGAATCGTATTGAGTTTTTCAGTTTCAGACACTCTGTGAAAAACCTATCGCTATGTGTTATATATTATAACCCCCGGTTTCCGAAAGGCCGATCAATGTTAAAATCAATTTAATCTCTTGTCAAATCATCTGATTGGTTGACTGAATTATCAACAACCAATCAGATGACTTGACAAGAGATTTAACAGGAGATAAGTTAATTTAAGCGTTGACAAGCCTTTCAGAAACCGGGTGTAAGTGTGGGCAAGCCAAGCTTTGGCATGAATGTCGCTTCGACCGTAGTGATACCACGGCCTCACAGAAAAACCACGTGAAACAACCACAGCGTTGTTTCGCCGTGTGAGTGAGGTTACCGGAGGCCTTTTCGGATTCTCACACCTTGCCGATCCTCAATCCTAATAACCTACAAAAGGCCAGCAATGCACTTGCAGTAATCCTTTTGTATTACTAGTGTCCATGGGTAGCGCTGATTGCTTACCATCAGGTAATCCGTCTGTTCGTTTGCCGAACTATGACATGAAAGAAAGACTTCGCGTTATGATTAAAATCGTAAAAAGCTCAAGACCTTTTATGAAGAAACTAAAATTAAATCAATGCTGCGCGTTATTTTTGTTTTTTTTTTATTACTATTCCTAAATAGTATAAAACGAAGTCGGTGTCTCTGTCCCTATATCCCTATGTATGCTTAAATCTTTAAAACTTCGGAACGGATTTCGATGCGGTTTTTTAATAGATAGAGTGATTGAAGAGGAAGATTTCTATGTACATATAATGACATCCATTAAATAGAGGAGAAATTTAGCATTCAAGCAACACTCGTATGAAGCCGGGTCGGGTCGCTAGATATTAATAAATTTAAAAATCCAAAAGTATACTGTCAGTCGGAGTTCATTCTCTATACATAAAACTGTGAAAAAACCGGACTGAGAATCAAATGCAAAGCCAAGGAGGTAATGAGTCATTTTTTGAAAATGGTAGATATCTTTAGTCCGCTACGCAACGATGAATCCTGGCAGTGCAGGTGTTTTAAGGTTGGGGTAGCCAATTGTCAGGTGTGCCATTCGCCCACACGTATTAAAAAGTTAACTCTGATCAAATATAATGTCTCATATCTTTGTCTGGCACTAACATAGTATAGAGAATCGACGATATTGGTTGGAAAACTTTCGACTTAAAGAATTTTCGACTAAAAAAGAACTGTTTACCAAACTAGATTATTTTATCTATATTATAGACTAGCTACTCTCGCACTGTTTCACCCGCTGCTCGGCTCCTACAGATCGTAGCGTGATGTTTTTTAGCCTATAGCACTCAGGAACATTGTAGCTATCAGTGAGAGATTTTTTTCAATCCCACCATCCCGCTGGTGGGATTGAAAAAAATCCAGAGATTACCCTCTACATACGAACTTTCTTTTACCTCTATAATGTTAGTATAAATAACATCCATGGCCTGGGCGGGTCACTCACTAGAACTTATTAAAGGTGTACTGTACAACCTCTCCCCCCCATTCACAGACAAGTCTAGGACTTGCCACTCATTCCATTCGCCAGTTCAAGGGCTCACTCTGACCTTGGTCACGTTGTTTGACCATCAATCAACTGACTCCAACCCTTAGGGTTCAGCTCCGTAATTACACTGCATTGGCTTGAAACATGCATCGCCAGAAACTTGATCTCTAAAAGACTGATTGAGTTAAGGTAATGTAAATTGCTTTTTTTAATTTTCTGAGTTATATGTACTCTCTATGATTATTTAGACACTACTGACATACGAGGAAGGGAAATAACGTGAGGAAACCTGGACTTATATATAATTTCTAATAATAAAGTTTGAAATCGCCATTCCGCCTTGAGCACGCGTGGTGGTTAATGCTCAAACCTTCTCAGTGTGAGAAGAGGCCTTTGCTCAGCAGTGGGTACTTATAAGCTGATGATGTTATGTGTTATCCTTCTTAATTATGCTATATAAGTCTTTAATATGTTTTAACAATAGTCTATCGGTTTAGGTGGTCAACTAAAGGTAAACAATTGTGGTATGTCTTTTTATATTAAAGAGGTCGTAGGTATACAATACACACAAAAATTGTTTTAATATAGTTTATTAGTTAACATCGATTTAGGTAAATAGCTGATTGTTAATATTTTTACATACACAATTTTTGTTTTGTTACATTTAGTTATTTTACTTATTAAACTGATAGATTATAGACGATTATTACCCTTATCCTGATTATTCGGAAAAGAAAGTAACTCAGAGCTTACGATCTCTTTTATTATGGAGTTACATAGTGCAATCATGCATTAAATTTCAAGGTACCAATGTTTTAGAATGTAAAAAATTACACACGTGTACATAATATTGCTTTTAAGTCAAATTAACAAAAACTAAAGCCTATAAAACATTATTAGACCAAGATTCGCCAAGCAACTTGCGAAACCCCATGGGATTTGTACATACATACACCAAACGCCAAGACGATGGTTCTGCCCGACTCCGAAGTAGAACAACAGAGTTATACCTATAGCAACTTCAAAAACGTGGTTACCAACTCCACACAGTGACAGACAAGCTAACCTATATTTAAATATACAGCTGTATATAGGTGTAGGTATGTATACAGGGGTGGCAAGCACGTGGCGAGCGGAGGGTGGTTGCAACCCCCTAGCTTTGCTGTGGTCTTGGTACTTTTGAATGTTTGAGGTGTAATTTTTTTTTTGTTTCACATGTATAATGTATTTTGTGAATGAATGCATTTTGTTTGTTGTTTTTTTTTTTTATATTGTCAAGGATTAGCTTAAAATTACATTCTTTAATTCAACATTGAGTTCGGTTATATGCCATTGTTATCATATTTTTTTTCGATGATGCTCAAAAACTTTTTTTACTGAAATAATAGTTTTTAAGGTGTGACATTGTTTACATATTCCGTGTGAACTCAGTCATCTTCTCATTGTCACGGCCGTCGAGTGAATCTGCTCTACATAAATGCATTAATTTAAAAAGAAAAACATTAAAACAAATGTATGCAAAGCCCCCACATCGTTATAGCCGACAACATCTATTTTGACATAAACTGTCATCATTTAAAGTTTTTAAACGAATTCAAAATCGTTCTCAATTCAAATCACGCTGTGATTCCTGTCAATTTACATTCATTTTTGACGGTTTTATCATTTTTTCATTAATATTATGACGTTTTTATTGCTATTATGAATTTATTGCATAGGTTTTTTTATAGCTGATAATGTATGTTCAACGCCTATCTAGCGGTGTGTCTTGCTTTGCAAGATAAGATCTTGAAATCGATCCCTTGAATCGACGAAAGGTTTTCGATCTATCGATTCCTTCGTTCGTAGTGATTTCATGACAATGACTTACAGCAGAGCTGCATTGTCAAGGAGGTTTTACTTAGTCCTTAGTTATGAGAAGCTTAGCTAAGTTTCTTTCCCCAAACATATAGGCAAAGGAGAAAAGAGTCTTCATGTCACCCTTAAGTGGATAAACTTATAGCAATAGCGAAAAATCCGTATAAAAATATCCAAACAGACATAAAAACGAAAATTTTTCTTTAGTACGGCTTTAATTACTCAAAGATCAAGATGATTTAGTCGTCGTATACGGGATCCCCTCGATCGCGTGCCCCCAGCGAGTACGGTGTGCGCAAAAATGCTTAGTTACACAAAAAATATTATCATCAGTAGCTTCGAGTCAGCATCACCTGGGTAACTGCTTGTGTGGCTATGCTATCCTGGTACTTCATATGAACAATTACTTGAAATTAATATTAGTAATGAAAGGAAATTTATTGATTTTTGATGATAATTCATGTTTCACTTGAATGGTCTGGTTCGCGGTCTTCTTAATAGGATTAAACTAGCAGACGGATTGCCTGATGGTAAGCAATTGGCGCTGCCCATGAACACTCGCAGCCTTAGAGGGGTTGCAAGTGCGTTGCCGGCCTTTTTGGAATAAGGGGTTTCGGGAATTTAAGGATTGACCCTCCGGTGACCTCACTCAATAGCGAAACCCCACGCTGTGCTCGTTCCACGCCGGTTTTGTGTGTCACTCCGAAGCACGGTTCTGTTAGTGTAGAAAAGGTCCAAAATCTTGCAAAAAAAACCTATAGGTACTTATTTATAACAATTATAAAATCGACCTTTAGCTTCAACCTGTAGCAGGAAAACGAATGGGGTGGTTTTTATTTAGTAATAGCACAATCCAAATATGTTGGTTTTTAATTTCCATAGATTAATAGCCATTATTAGTTATTGTCTGAACTAACACGTTGACTACTATAGATAGTATTTATAATAGACTGGAATCCAGACTGTAATCTATCTCTGTTCCAAATTTCATTCCGATCCGTTCAGTAGTTTTTACGTGAAAGACTAACAAATTTAATGTTCATTCATACTTACAAATTCCGTGTCTATATATTAGTAGGATTTAGCTCAGTTAGATTATGTACATTATGTTGGTAACTGACAATTTTTTGCAATACAGTTTGCACTGCAAGTGGCTATTATATTGTATTGTCATCTGTCAAATCATTTTATGTTCGACCTCTGTCAAGGTTGGTCAATAAAAATGTGACTGTATCCCTCTATACTTATTGTACTATGTAGACTTTATGTTAGTTTTCAACCTTCAACGTTACTCCCGAAGAATTCTCCCGAGTGGAGACCATGTCTAGGCAAACGTAGTGTAGGGCGCCCTCCAGCTAGCTATCCGCAGCGCGGCTGGCAGTGGATGGATGAGAAGAGATGAACATCGAGCTCAGTGGCGTGCAATTGCAGAGGCTTATGCCCAGCAGTGGACGAAATCAGGCTGATGATAATGACGATGAATCCGAAATGAAAAAAAAATACAGTTTATCCATGTACCCTATGAAAAGTAGGATTTACAATAATTTAGAACGTTAAAAGCAATGTACAGTTGACATCATCAGGCTATAAGTGCCCACTGCTGAGCAAAGGCCTCTTCTCACACGGAGGAGGTTTGAGCATTAATCACCTAGCTCAATGTGGATTGGGCGATTTCAAACAGAGAATTGGAAATTATTAGTTATTATAAGTCTACATTTCTTTTGCTGTATGTATCTTGTCTAAATAAAATAAAATCTAACATCCTACCACAAGATAGGTATTTAAAAGGCAACTGATGAAAAATGGGTTTTTACCACTTCAGTAATCAAAAAGGGTCTCACGTTTAGTAATGTTTTCAATACAAAATTGTGTGTTTTGTGGAGTTTTTTTCTTTTCATCCCTTCAAAGCGCGCCAGTGTTTTGACATTCAACGTATCTATGCTACCCTAGTAGTTCACGGTCAACATGACAGGTGGCAGGCGATACCTATCGCGGTTATTGCTGCCTTCTGTAACTTATGAGTGCCTGGTACCTCGGTGGTATCGATCCGTATACTTTACGGGGGGTAGGCAGGAATCTAGGTTATTTGTTAACATATGACCGACTTTTTTAATACTAGGGTTTGCAGGTAGAGAGTAAAAATCGTTTAAAATATTTATTGTTAATGGTTTTGATACTTGACTTGTTCATTGCTTTTATCCGCAAAAGCAATCCAGATTCATTGATTCTTCGAAAAGCTTTAAATATTATTATATTTAAATCAATAGTATAAGGAATATTGATTTCATAAATCGACATCAAGTGTCGGATAGAAGGGTGCGTAAAGTCACCCCCTAGTTAACTATAATATAATCCGTCTCACTCGCACGCGTACAAACCCATATATCCATCTCAATTGGCATTTAAATGAAAAATCAATGCTTGCATCTCGAAAAGGGATTTATTTACATTCAGAAAATGTAGTTTTTTTGTTCACTTGTTTTGCTACGTGTAGCCAGTAATGTGATAAATAGATTTTTTATTAGTGGCAACACGGTTTAAGATCAGCCCGTTAGTGCCGAGGAGAAAACAGTGAAATTTTACTTATATCTGGTGTAATAGTGAGTATTAACTATCAGGTAATCTATACTAATATTATAAAGAAGTAACATTAATTGTAAGTTGGTATGTAGGGGCTAATCTTTGGAACAACTGGTCGGATTTTCAAAATTCTTTCACTGATAAATAGCTGCTATGTTCTTGAGTGCAACTTGATTTTCTGATTTTAGTACAGCTATTGCTTTAAACGATGTTGTTACATGGGTATTTTTTTATTTTATACGCGTATAAAGCTTCGGGTGGAAATTAGTTTAATAATAAATTTATTAGGTTGAGTTTCTCAAAACAACCTTGTTTCTAGGAACTCTTTCCCGATTCGAATTGAAATGTGATGGAAACTAAAGAAGCCGTGTAGTGACCGCAGGGTTGTGACGATCCCTACTTGTTAAATACCTGGTGAAAACGCCTTCTGATTTAAAATGGGACCATTTCAAACTCTTAGCTCTGACATGCTCGTCTAGCGAAGAGATTATAGTGAATCGTGTTATTTTGAAACAGTGGACTGTCAGGAGCTGTCAATGAATTACATCATCAGCCTTCAAGTGCCCACTGCTGAGCCAATGCCTCTTCACATGGAGAAGGTTTGCATTAAAACCTTAAACTTATAGTCATCAAGTTATAAGTCCAGGTTTCCTCACGATGTTTTTCCTTCAGGGTATGTAAGTGGTGTCTTAAATAATCATAGAAAGTATTTATAATTCGGAAAAACACATTTGGGCAACTATAGCAACCAGGACAAAACATAACCTAACTTTCTAAGAAATGAATGTTTGGATGGTCACCCATCCAAACATTCACCTCGACAAACGTAGCTTAACTTGCCGATGTCACTTGCTACGCGAATAAGAACCTTAAAAACAGCATCGTAAACGTGTTGAAGCAACGCCATACAAAATTCTCAAAGTTAGTCTTAAACTAAGACACGCACACACGCGAAGGACAATTTTCAATTTTACGTATGTTTGTTGTTATGTCCCATACTAATTGTGTGTGGTTGTGTTTATATAGCGCGGTGGAATGATTTTGATTGTTTTTTTTTAGTTTATATTTTTTTATTATGAAAATCATGTGGTACTAATATATTTGTTTTTGCTCATGGATCTTATTTACGTGGTAATTAAATAATTCATCTATCAAAAACATCAATTGTTTTTCAGGATCTCATTAGATTCATTTACGATCATCATTCTCATTTCCATATTCGTAAATTGATAAAGCCGGTGGCCCAGAGGTAAAGGCTTTCGCTTCTCATGCATGTAGATTGTAGGTTTGGGTTCGAAACCTGACAAATGCTAATGTGTCTTTACAAATTTGTATGTACTATTTAAGCGTATTATTTAGATACCACTGACAAATGGTGAATGAAAACATCTTGACGAAACCTGAACTTGTTAATTTTAAGTTTGAAATGGCTCAATCCTCCTTTAGCAACCTTCCTTTAACGTTCTCTGCGTAAGAAAGCTAAAAAGCTGACCTGCAGGTCTAGGCTGATGATGATGAGGATGAAATTTCTTAAACCTCCTAGTTGAAAATGGAGCAAAAATGTTGTCGTAACAAATATTTAGTAAATATTAAAATAGTAGTTCTTGTAAGACAGTAGCCAAGCGATGCGCCCCTTTCCAATAAGCTAAAATAATAAGTCATATATCAGTATATCAAAACTAACCTTGGCAAGATAGTCTATTAATTTGAAGTTTTCTTGGACCTAATAGCATAAGCAAATGCATCTGTGACTGGCCAATTTTGTTTATGTAAAGTGGACAATCGGATCCAAAACATTCAATATTTATATTGATTTGGGAAACCATACGATGACGTCACGTTTTAGTACAGTTTACACTGTGTCATGTAAAATTCTTCAAAAATCTGTTGATGATAAGGTGAACAGACTCGAAAGGTCATAGGAAGCCACTGGATGTAGGTAGCTTCCAATCTTCTGGTTAGAAGTTTTTGAAGGAGGTTCATATTCAGCAGTGGATGTGTATGCCGGATATTATAATGATGATGAATTAATTTACTCTCTTACATAAGTATTTTGTGATAGATAAGTGTCGACTGTTTTCTGTGATTGTTAAGTGGTCGAACCAAGTTTTCAAGCTGCAAAGACAGTAAGCATTACAGTACTTGTAGGCTTAAAATTATTAAAAACTTCAATGAATGCTGTTTGGTTTGCTGTCAATGTTTCTCTAATCACTCTAATCAGTTTCTATGACACCCATGGGAAGAAATTGTGACCAATGATCTGCGATCAACACACTGCTATGCCAAAATACAAGCGGTTAACCCCGGTCACAATATAACAATATTAAAATCCCACACGAATTTTGAAACAATAGTAATTTTAGTGCACTCGCACTTAAGTAACCTGCCAATGAAAGTTTACTACGAAAAAAATAGTATACCACCTCCAAGTATCAAAACTCACGGCCGCGGTATACATCTAGACACCGCACGCACACACACGAATTTTATTGTCTTCACGAACACGTTTACACGAGACGAGTGCACCTGTGTGCGTGAGTTCAACCGACCACGACGCATCGTGGTAAGGTGATAAGTGAATTTTTTGATTTTATATTTTTCTTGTTTTATTTTTTTACTTCTGTTGAGTAGAATATTTTTGTCGTTACCGCTACTTTAAGTGTAAGTGTCGTAAGCGTCCAATAAAGACTACAAATTTAACATTAGACGGAGACCTGGAAGCAGCGCTCTCTGATGATAAACCTGAACCTTTTGAACTACGATTGAAATCCCGCTTTCTAGGCCTTAAAATTATGGCGTAGGCATAATCAAAGTTAAGGTCAAAATCATTTATTTCAACTAAACCAGGAACTTTTAAAACGTCAAAATAGAATAGTAGTCTGTCAGTTTTTTCCTCAGTCAAGCTACGTGTACCTTTGGCATGGTGGCTTTCTTCTCTTATGTAGAAGAGAATAAGAAACCTCGTTTATGTAAAGGATAACTACACTGCTTTTTTGTATGAGGAAAATGATACAATGATTCCTTCCGTGCTGGATGGGGCGTAAGAAGTGGTCAGACTCTTACTAAAAACTACCCTGCTCCTTCAACTGCTCTAACCCCGACCCACAGTATTTATGTATTTATTTATTTAACCTTTATGCACAACGTACATAGGTGGGCTTAATGCCAACAAGCATTCTTGCTAGCCAGTATAACATTGCACTTGCATTTATTGGCAAAGCAAAGCTTATCGCCTGATGGCATGCAGACTTTTTCAAAAGCACGTCACTGAGCTGATCTCGATCTTCAGCTCTGCCGTCTGCTATCATCATTTGTGGAAATGAACTATTTCCATCCTCTGCTGTAAGCTAGCCTTTCCAAAAGCTTGACAATGGATATTCAGCTTTTCACATCCAACCACTGCCAGCCATACATCGAATATTGTCACTCTACTCAATTAGATGGCGCTTTTCATAACTTTTAAATGTAATCATTCATAATTCATCTTAATCATTTTTAACCAACATGCACCCACTGCTGACGCTTGGTCAAGGCGTATTAGCGATTTCAAATATACAATAACAAATTTCAATTCTTCTGCTAGGAGCAGGAGAAGAAACGGGAGGTTTTTAGTCCGTAAGAGTCCGACACCCTCTCGCCTCATCATAGGCGAGAGCAGTCATTTGATGATTTCACGTCCACAAAAAAGGTTTACATCATTTTTAATGTCAGCAGTCCAGAGAGTCTACTACTAGGCCAATCTCCTGTACAATAAGAAGGTTCGCCATAATCTCCGCTGGGAAGATGGAGATCGCAGTTCAAAAGGTTCTATAGGCCTACCATGACGTGTTAAAACGTGAATCTTCAAGACGAGAAAGAGAGATGGAGCTATACACCTACAGATTTATCAGAAACCGCTGCTGTCTGGTATCTGTCTAATATAATTTCTTATTTAGGTCCTAAGATACTCGGGGGAAAAAGAGATGTGATGACTACTGGTAATGTATACATATTACTCAGTCGTTACTACAAAACTTAAAGAATATAAAAAATGTATTGAGGTATACAAATAAACTTTGATGATTTGCAATTCAACATTTTTCACTTGTACCATTATCTATCCGTGGCGTCGTGTAATAATAATAATTCGTCTCTGTGTGCGTTCGACGTAACGTGTCTATGTGTGCGTGCAGCTCGTGCCGCGTTTGCATCTTGTCATTGTTGGGCGAGTTGTTAGGCGAGCGGATGGGGCGAGTGGAATGTGTAGATACTGTTTCAAGTTCATGGCGTTTTGACGTCGCACTTGTGGATTTGAGATTGTTATCTGGATTCGAAGCTGTTATTTGACTTTATGGTTTTAGACAAGGTCGTTTATGGATTAAGATAACCAAATACTACGTCGCTTATTTCTCAGAGGTGTAGGCAGAGTCTACACACCCTTTTAGTCAGTAAATTTAGGTATGATTTATTGTCAACGAACACAAACCCAGCCTTTAAATATTTTTTTGTGCTCCAACCGAAAGTCGAAATTGTAAAATGAATGGTTAGTCGTGATCAACGAAAAAGGTTCCAGTAGAAAAACTAACGAAACATAGATGTCCTTAAGTAAACATTTGCATAAAACTCTCGTCCAAACTTTCAATACGCGTCAAATTCGTAACTTGCACGCGACTTGCACTTGCTACAAAAAGCTGTCACAAAAGTATTCGAGTAAAAAAAACTGTTCGAACGCGCACCAAACTCCTGATAGCCCCTTATCTCATCTACTACTACGTCAACAGACTGTTCCTATCTCTTTCTTACTCATTATAGTAACGTAAGTCTGTCTCGCTCGCTCGCCGGTGCCTTTCACTCATTCAGTGTTAAGAGGGTTACACACTGTTAGGTTTTTACGTCCACATTTGACAATGCGTGGAATCGCCGCCAAACGTACCTTTTTTTGTCATTCTTTGCATTTACAGCTGATTCCAATTTTTTTTCTGCGGTGTTGTGTAATTTTGCTGAGTGTTGGATGTATTTGAGTTTATCTTTTTGTGTGCCTTGTTTTTGGGTCAATAAGAAAATGGTTTTAAAATGTACTGCTAGGAATTTTTTGAGATAATTCGGATTTTAAAAGAAGGTGAAAGTTAATTATTGTGAAGTAAATTAATTCATAAAAAATTAAAAGCAGAATATTTTTTCTAGTTTATGAAGTAACTAGTAATAGATTCATTATGAAAATGAATTTTAATACAACATTCAGGGCTTGCTTACTAATAATTGTCAACCCATGACTATTGAATCCATGGGCCATCTTTACAAAAGTTGGCTTTGCTGTAATCTCCAAATTAATGTGGAGTAGGTTGGTGATTTCAGTTTAAAAAGCTAACCTTATAAGTTTTTAAAAAACGCTGATGCTGCCCGATCTCTGTATCTTAGAATAACGTTAAGTACTACAATGTGCATTTCTTAAAAATAAGAAATTTTTGATAAAAAATTTACTTCGTAAAATCAACGACGTAACCGAACAGTGTACAATCCACTTAACGCATCATTATGTGTTCCATCTCACTCACACGCCGCTATCTCCATCTCTCTCCCGCTAATGAATTAAATCAACAACCTCGCTCGCTCCCTCTCGATAGATGATCGTTCCATATTTGAATTTATTTCAAAATTGGAATTCCATTTTTTTTAATACTAGGTTTTGTACCGTATCTACTAGTGTTGTACTATTTTTATTGTGATGTGACGTCACACATCTTTAAATCTTCATTAAAAAAAAGGATTTATCTTTCGTCTAGGTTTAAACCATTGAGTCAGGTTTTGTATTTAGAATCCTATTCTCACCTACCTTCAATTTGAAATAAAAAAACCTGGCTCAATGGTAACCTAAAGAAAACCTTGTTTTTGTAATAAGGTCCTAAGAGTTCGGTTTTACGTGTCAAATAATATCTCTTGATTTATTTCATTGCGGGATCCAAGACAGTCATTCATGTCCGTGACGCGCCGGACTTCAGTGTTTCGATGTTTTCACGGTTGTATCTACTGTAAATCCTGGTGCATTGGAGTTGCAGCGGTTTTGGAAGGTTGAGGCCAATAAAGAAAAGTCCTTAAGAGAAGTGGACAGTTATACATATTACAAAGTCACACCCAGTTTTGATTTCCATGGTATAAATAAGATCCTCTTGACGTCTATAACGCTGAAATTTTATAGCTCTATCTTAGTGATAATTTTGGCAATAACTGCCTTTACCTTTGCCTCGAACTTGAGGCCCCTTGCATAGCAGTCGCACTAAGAACCTTTCCACATTCGACTATTCATCATCATCAGCCTATCAGTGCCCATTGCTGAGCAAACCTCTTTTAACACTGATAAGGTTTGAGCATTAATCACCACGCTTGCTCAATGCGGGTTGGTGATTCCAAACTTACAATTATAAATTACTAGCTACTAATGGGGCCCCATAGAGCTGATGTTCAGCCGGAGTTGCGGGGCGCAATGAGGCAACGTGACGTGTCTGACGCTCCCTCCCGCCCGGCCCCTGGGCGGGAAAAGTCATTGGAAGATTTACCAAAAAAAAAAAAAAAAAAGTATAAGTCCAGGTCCACAATGTTTTCCTTGACCGTATGTCAGTGGTGTCTAAATAAAGAAAGAAACCTACATTGGAAAAGTCACATTGGTATTTCCCAGGTTTCGAACCCCATGCATGAGAAGCTACCGCTTCTTATTTGACTTTAACCTCCGAAACACCATGACGTTTTGACTTAGATTTCCTCCACCCAAGAAAAATATTTAAAGCTAACTACTCGCGCGATTTCACCCGCTGCTCGGCTCTATTTGATCGTAGCGTGATATTTGTAGCCTATAGCACTCAGGAACATTGTAGCTACCTATCAGTGAAAGAAATTCGTCAATCCGACCAAAGATTACCCCCTACATACAAACTTACAAACCTTACTTACCTCATAATAACATTAAGTACAGTAGTACAGTACAGATGTAAAAAACACACCTGTCTGACGATCGCATCAAAATCAAACCATCAGTTTATGAGATTAGTGCTACATGCATGATCGACAAAATATAAATGTCAAGACATTTGACACTATAAGTTGAGTGTCAATAAGTAATCGATAAGTCTGTGATATTTATTATCTATATTTATCATCTATTTGTCTATGGACAGCGTGATAAATGTCATAATAATTATCGAATCTGTTTTCTATTTATCATATTTTTTAAGACGATTATGTATAAAAGATATTTTTATTACCTGTGCAAGGTCGTTGAACTTTGTGTTTAAGTAGCTTCCGCCAGCGACTTCGCTCGCGGATAAAAAGTAGCCTGTATGTTATTCCAGACTATAATCTATGTTTGTGCCTTATTCCATTCAGATCTGTTTTTTTATGGTATAAGTCGGCAAACGAGCAGACGGAATACCTGATGGTAAGCAATCGGCGCCGCCCATGGACACCCGCAACACCAAAGGAGTTACGAGTGCGTTGCCGGCCTTTTGGGGATGGGGGTTGCGGATATAAGGATTGAGAAGGGATAGGGGAAGGGGAGGGATTGGGCCTCGGGTAAACTCACTCACACGGCGAAACACAACGCTGTGGGTTGTTTGACGCCGGTATTCCATGAGGCCGTGGTATCACTCCGGTCGAGCCGACCCATTCGTGCCGAAACTTGGCTCTCCCACGTTATAAAAGTGTTCTGTTCAGTTTTTCGTTAAAGTGTAACAAACATCCCCCTTCATATATTATGTCCTGTCAAGCTAAAATATCGCTTGCAGTATGTTCCGCTGTTTGAGTGACGTTACTTGATACCAAATCCTCTTCCATCCTCTTTCCTCAATTCCCTTACAACCCTCTAAAGGTAGGCTACACATTTGTGACTTCTAGTATAGTAGGTGTGCATGATTGCTTACCATCAGTTGATCCGTCAGGTCGTTTTCCGCTATCCCTTCCTTAAAAAGTTTCTCACTAACAAGGTCGTGACTTCCCTTGGCAAGCCACCGACCTTTAGCTCTTTGGGGATTACCATTTCGGAGATTGAAAGTTTGGGGAGGGAAAGGTTTGGCCTCTAGTTGCTCACCACAGCGCGAAATACAACGCTGTGATTTTATCACGTCGGTTTTTTTGAGGCCTATGGTATCACTCCGGTCGAAAACCCATTCGTGCTCGAAGCTTGGCCCTTAAGAGTGTGAGTTTGGGAGCAAAAGCAATAAGGAACCGCGGCCTCGGCCTAGACCAGGAAAAGGAACAAGGAGGTTTTAGTCAGTAAGAGTGTGACACAATAAGTGTGGGAGAGCCATGCTTCGGCACGAATGGGTCGGCTCGACCGGAGTGATACCACCGCTTCACAGAAAACCGACGTGAAACAACCACAGCGTTGTGTTTCGCCGTGTGAGTGAGGTTACCGGAGGCCCAATCTTTCTCCTCCCCAATCCCTAAATGTCCCAAATCCCGAAACATTAAAAAGGTTGGCAACGCACTCGTAACTCTTCTGTTGTTGCGGGTGTCCATGGAAAAACACTCTTTCTCGCCATACCCTGGGCGGGAGATGATGATGTA
Organism: Spodoptera exigua; assembly: GCA_902829305.4. Lineage (NCBI taxonomy): Eukaryota > Metazoa > Arthropoda > Insecta > Lepidoptera > Noctuidae > Spodoptera > Spodoptera exigua. The sequence continues at coordinate 2,501,937 of LR824630.2, read as the reverse complement.
ATAAATGGTTTCTGCTGTACCGTGCCGTTGGATGTGTGTATGTAGAGTTGGCGAAACGATTGGATCAACTCAACAAGACGACAATGGTGGGAAAGTTAGAAAGTACGTCTTTATGACGCTTGACTGACTGTGTGCTAACGTTGACTTGATTTCCAGACAGACTGATTTATTTCTAGACTTATTTAAGGCTTTAATGCAGTTTAAATGTATTTTGTGTCGTGGTGGTTTAGGATTATAGTGTTTTTAGCCTTCCTTCAGCTTGAGAAACTTGTCAAGTACCAAATTGTAGGTTTTAGGCTTATTTATCCGCTTACTGAGACTGTTTTTGAGGTATGTGGCCATGTAGGTCTCTCGGCGGATGCCTAAAAACCTCTCCTGCGGTAGTATGAAGGCTTTTTTGTCAGGGGATATAATCAAATGACTTCTCCTGCCCAGGGTAAGGCGAGAGAGTCAGATTCTTACTGACTAAGAAACCCACCGTTTTTTTCTCCTGCTCTGGGCCGAGGCCGCTTTGACTCATTGCGCTTGCCCCCCAGCCCCCGGCATTAGTATGAAGGCTGGTATGCATTTTAGGCTTGCTTGGACTTTCTTTCTTATCCCAATGTTCACTGTCCACTACTGGACATGCCGATTACTGCTATCTTACAGATTTGAACATACATAGGAATAAAGGGACAGAGAAAGCAACTTTGATTTATATGATGTAGTGACAATTATTTATCCGTAAAGAGCATATTAGAAAAACTCCACTAAAATAACTGAATTACTCTACAAAATTATCGTCGTACAATAAAAATAATCAAATTACAACAAAATAAATTATTTATTTACTATTTACACAACAAATAAACACGGCGGCGGTCGCTAATCAAAATAGCGAAATAGATTTATCAATCGACCTTACACGGAACTACCTTGATACCGCCAAAACTGGTCAACCATTGTGAATTTAAACAGCCAATGTGATTGACCTAACTATAACCAGTTTAAATTAATCATTTTGACATAATCTAATAGTGTATCCGAAACATGGCGACGGGAGCCGAACGCGCCCGACCGACCGCGGAAACGCCCGATCGTTGACAGTCCGTCACCCGTCACGACCGGCACACTTCTGCTATGTATTTTACATAGGTGCACTACTCCGCCGCGCCGATAACCAGCCAGTGTGCATTCAAATATCGAATACTATTTCTATTTTTTCAAATCGATAACGTTGCTTTATGTTTACGCGTAAAACGGAATCGTAATGTTTATTAGAGTTGACGCTTCGGCGTGGAACGCTCGTCTCGGGTCGCGATGTGTGATCGTTTAGTTTTTCCACCCCGATTTTCTTTACAACACACGTGTATGAGTTTACGTACACTAAAGTGAAGTCATTGACTCTTCGTGACACAGATTCTGTTTGACGGAATTGCACGTCGCGTCGCCTACTCCATAGACTATCATATTTTTTGTAAAATTTTATTGTTTTACAAGCGTATCTTGTGTTGTGTGTGTGAGGCGTTGTTTGGTGTTGTTATCACTGTATCTAGATAAGGCGTCAAGGCAACATCCTTGGGTTCGCGATTCGACAATTGTGTGAATTGTTTTTTTCATAATTCCGCTTTTACAATGATACTTTTTGTTCGTATTCGTCAGACAGATGTCCTTGCTTTTCGGACGATGATTGTTATAGTACAATGTAAATAATGGACTGTTTATTTTGTACTACCGGTTTGAAGACAATTTACACTGAATCTCTACATATATGTGTCACTCAGACTCAGATCTAATCTAAATGTAAATATGACCTAGATTCTATCGACCACAGACGAGAAACTGAAAAAAAAAACGAATCGAGAAATTCAAATCTTTTTGAATATAGATTTTCCAAATTCGAATCATAAAACTTTCTCAAGCGTTCAAACTAGGTTAAACAGCGTCATGGCTGCAAATACAAAAAAAAAAAAAACGCTACACGTCACAAAACCAATTGACGTTTGACGCGCCATATTCGAAATGAATAATTTTCCCGAAACAATCGAAGGAAGATGCGCGCGTTTCACGGACACGTCTGCATTTTATTTATAGACGCGAATGTTTGATTTGTACAGCAACGTAGTTTACCTACATATCTACCGTCGCGGAATGTACATTATATACCATCTTGCACTATGTACTGCGGATACAACAATATAAGCGGTGTCTGTGTGCGTGCCAGCGTAATGAACGTTTCTATGTGCTAAGAAACAGTAAAAAGTATGGCGCGAACCGTACGAGCGGCAACGTCGCGTGCGTTCCGAGGCCTTGCCGCGGTGAAAACAATACTCTTGTATTATTTAATTTTACTTGAATATATTATTTTAAATAATCATTCTACGCTACCGATTCATATATTTCGATATTTTAACGTGATTCGCATTCGGAAACTGGTTTTTTCGTCGCGTAAACAATACGTCGAAATCGACGCCGGTATGCAGCGTGTTATGAAATTCAATACATACTTTCTTGCTCAAAGATCGATATTAAACGCGTCATCGGGAACTCTTTACCGATATTTTCAAACGTAAAATTTACATTCCACATCGGGAATTTGAAAGAAATCAATATATCAATGATAAAAAAACAAACAAAGCCAACGAAAATAGCCGGTGGGATGAAAAAAAAAATAGTAACCGATGTTGACCTTTTCGAACGCGTCTCGCTAGTAGCGCGGCCAGCTGACGCGACGTTGCCGCACTTCCTGCCGTGCCCTGAACCGTTCACGCTTATCGCCTTTACGGCCACACGATTAGGCCCATATTCGCATAGCAACGTTAAGTATATAAAGGATTTAGGACGTTTCACGGTACTGACACTTCCCGCGCGAAAAATTTGAAATGCTTTTATCAGTCGTACTCGGCGATGCGCGCCGTGTAGTAACTTGAATATTTTCTCTGTTTTTTTTTAAAGTTTATTTATTCCGTTTTTAGATTTTATGTGCAATATTTTGTGAGAAGTGTTTCGTATACGAATACATAATTTTATAAATACTTATAAGTTTACAAAAACCAAAGTGCCCAAAGTTATAATAATTATTATAGACTATTAGTGTTTACAAAATATTTATTAAAATAGTTATTTATATTCATTGAACAACATTAACTTTAAAGTACTTTTGATAAAAGTGTAAATAAATAGTGTGAAAACAAAAAAAAAGTGAGGGAAATCCGAAGAAAATTCAACTCCGAGTACCAGGAGCGCATAGTTGTGAAAGAGTTCACTGCGCCGCGGCCGTACAAGTGACGCTGTGACGCGATGATGGCGCGGTGACAAAGTGGCCTACATGCCGGTGGCGCTGGGCTCGCTCGGCGGCGAGGGCGAGTACCGCGAGTACGGCCACCATCTCTCGCCGCACCACCCCTCACACATACAGTACCATGAGTACGCGCCGCCGCCGCCGCCGCCGCCGATATACCACCCCATCCCGGACCCCTACTTTAGGTAAACCTCTTCGCAAATTATGGCCGCCTAGTACTTCGGTAGAATAGAGAAATCTCTGCCAATACTACTTGGATTAAGTTTATTAGCTAGTAAGTTACAATAGCGGTTGGTTTTAGTTCGGTTCCCAAATTAGGTAAAGTAATGATTTTCGAAAATATTAGACGGTAGACCTAGGTCCAAATGTTTTTGTTAGTACACTTTTAAGAAGAATTATTTCTTGTTAGTATAAGTGGTCGCGCTTCGGAGGTTTAAATAGTATTTTTATGTAGGTAATCGTTTTCAGCTTGTCACATAAATTTTCCAAAATGACGAAAATAGTAAATTTTCCTGTAATCCAAATCCAAACTAATATTATAAATGCGAAAGTAACTCTGTCTGTCTTTCTTTTCTTCACGCCTAGAAACTACAGAACCGATTTCTGAGAAATTTGGTACAGACATAGTTTGGAACTCGAGAAAGGACATAGTATAGATTTTTATACCAAAAATCTACAGGAAGTCACTATTCCACGCGAACGGGAAAAAGCTAGTATATGTATAAAGTAGCACGTTGTGACGTCATAATTATGTTATGTACGTCACAAAGCAGACATATTTCTCTTGAATTGTCTAAAAATAGGTTTTTGAAGAATACCGTACTTATTTTTGTGTATGTATTTTCTATGGTTTTGTGAGTTGAAATGATTTCTTTTTGGCCTAGGAAACTACCCCATTAGACTAGAAAAACACCCTTCGTTTTACTAACTCAAATTCTGTATCAAAATCGTCAGTTTACTAATGAATTTTGTGAGACAGGTTTCGTTGCGTCAAAAAACATAATTAAAAAAAAAATGCTAGAAAAAAGAATATTATGTACACACAGTGTATAGTAAAATCGATGAATTATGTTTTAAATATTTCATATTGCACTAGCTTCTCTCACGCGGTTTTACCCACTGCTCGGCTCCATTTGATCGTAGCGTGATGTTTGCACACAGGAACATTGTAGCTATATCAGTGAAAGAATTTTGGCAATCCGACCAGCGGTTCCAAAGATTACTCCCTACATTCAAACTTAAAAATTTAACCTCTTTATAATATTAGTATAGATTGAAAAGACAAAATATGTTAATGACTGAAAGATGCTAATTAAATAAAGTAAGCACTCTCTTATCGATGTAATTTGCCCCATTACAAGTTTAGTGCAAGTGCAGTTTTAAGATCTATTTAAACAATTTACTAATGTCGAGTCATTATCCAATCAACTAGCGACAGCCAAGCGCACCAGACTCAATAGAACCAAATGCTTCACTAGCGCCATCTAGCAATCGTAAAATTGGAAACTCTAATGAAAAAAAGAAACTGACTGCTTTGAGAAGGAGCGCGTGATGGCTCTAATGTTTAAGTGGACGTTATAGTGTTTGCTGACATTTGATTAGTTCTGATCTTAAACTGTTTTTATAATAACGACAACAACCGTTTTCCCAAGAAGACATCCAAGAAATTGAGTGTACGAGGTGAATCGGTTGCTTTTGGGTAGACGTGCTCCCTCGTAGGTCGCTTTATCATTTACCACCAGGCGTGATAGCGGTCAAATTCCTGCCCATTTGGAAATAAAAAAAGTCATAGTCCAAAATTATTTGGTAAAACGAAATTCGTGGGCACCCCGCATAGTTGATTCTTGCTTATTCATACAAGCGAGACAATATTCTACTAAGATTCTCTGCTAGCGGCTTTGCCCAAAAATCTGCTAGCGGATTTGAATGTGGTAGGTCCATGTTTCGCCACGAATGAGCTGGGTCGACCGGAGTGATATAACGGCCTCACAAAAATTCGGGAAGTACGCTCTTGTTTTATTTCACCGTGTGAATGGGGTTATTAGATGTCTAGTCCTCCCGTCTTTACCCTCAATCAGTCTTCAGTCTCCAAAAACTTGGCAATGCACTTGCGTAACTATAATCCTGCGGTTTGCTTAACACCAGGTGGTCCGTCACCTTGTTTGATTTTAGTTAAAGTTTGGACGATTGAGCCTCCGAAATTCACAATCACAGCGCGAAAGTTGTGTATCTTCGGTTTTCTGTAAGGCCGTGGTTTCACTCCGGTCGAGCCGAACACGGGTCAATAATAAGGTCGGCAAAGGAGCATACGGACTGTAGGGCCGTGGTATCACTCCGGTTGAGCCGACCCATTCGTGTCGAAGCTTGGCTCCCTCACTTATGTATACACGAAACTAAAACTAATTAAACAGAAAAATCTTAGAAATGCGATTGCTTTTCTCATTCCGGAGACTAAGGCTTCATGATGACGTAAGAGTTACATCAGATCATTTGTTTGTTTGTCGAACAAAATATGTATATCTATAGGAAAATATTTGTAGGTCAATCCGTCTGGGTTTTAAGATTGGTACAATTTTTTTTTGTACTAGGACGTCAGCATTTTGTAGTTGGTAGTCCATCAACCTAAGAATTGGGTAGTTTCCTAGGTCAAAAATAAATTAATTCGATGTCTCAATACAATAAAGTATTGAAAAATAACTAAACTTTTATTCATCGATCGATCGATACACTGAATTTTTAGATATTTTTACCGTATTGTTGACGATTGGATTGAATTTGACATGAGGATTTTCCAACCCGACACCGAAAAAAAAACTTCCAACGTCAAAAACGATACTACGAATTTTTTATGAAACTCCAAATTATTATGTCATATTATTTTGGCGTCAAATAGCTTACTTATTTCTTCAAAATTAGCTAGAAAATATCGAAAATTTAGTGCATAGACAAATCGATGAATAAAAGTATAGTTATTTTTCAATACTTTATCTTATTGAACTATCGAATTAATTTCTTTCTTACCACGGAAAATACCCAAATTTTAGTTTAAATGGTTCAGGTTTATCAGAGAGCGCTGATGCCCGGTCTCTGTCTATTTGAGTCCCTTAGTCGGCTCCTGCGACCCGCGAAATGAGAAGTGACCATTACAAATATATTATTTTACCCAGTTGTATAATTCTTGATATTTTACATGGCTGTAAACGAAACTTACACTGTCATGGTGGCCCGGAGGTTAAGTCGTCTCCTTCTCATGCATGAGGGTCCGAAACCTAACAAGTACCAATATGACTTTCTCTGAGTAATGTTTATCTAGCGTCTACACCCCACTGATATACGGCGAAGGAGAGCCAAGCAAGTGTGGGAGAGCCAAGCTTCGGCACGAATGGGTCGGCTCGACCGGAGTGATACCACGGCCTCACAGAATACCGACGTGAAACAACCATAGCGTTGTGTTTCGCCGTGTGAGTGAGGTTACCGGAGACCTAATCCTTCCCCTCCCCCGATCCCTCCCAATCCCTAAATCTCCAAAATACTAATCCCTAAAAGGTCGGCAACGCACTCGTTTCTCCTCCGTTACGGGTGTCCATGGGCGGCGCTGATTACTTACCATCACTTAATCCGTCTGTTAGTTTGACGACCTATTCAATAAAAAAAAATATCTTTAGAAAACCTGGACTTCTAACATAATTTCAAATTATAAGTTTAAAATCGGCATTGAGCAAGCGCAGTGGTTAACTCAAACCTTCTCCGTGTGAGAAGAGGCCTTTGCTCAGCTGTAAGCATTTATAGGCTGATGATGATGATGAATGCTAATTCTATGTTTTTCTTTGATTTCAGGCGGCACGCTCCTTATTTTGGACAACCAGACTACAGAGTTTATGAACTGAATAAGCGGTTACAACAGAGGACAGAGGTACGTCCGTATTCCTTTATCTGTTTTGTCTTTGAGGATATTTTTTTATATGACAACAATAGAAAACACATTGTGTCTCGCGTGGAACCGGGCTCCACGCGCCACGGGTTAATAATTTGTGTATACTATACATATTCAACCAATAATTTATGTTTTTTGACGCGGAATTTTATAATAATGACGATTTATTAAATAATGTAATTTTCGCACCAGTAAGAGTTAAAGAAAATTGAACTGGTCTATCGTGTCAATTAAGTCTCTACCTATATCAGTTATCAACTAGCGCGATTACCTGATGGTAAGCAATCAGCGCCGCCCATGGACACCTTTAGCACTAGAGGAGTTGCACTTGCGTTGCTGGCCTTTTGGTAATAACCGCTTTTGGGAATAAATATTGGGGATTTAGGGATTGGGTAAGGATGGAAGAAGGGCATCGACAGTAGGATAGTCTTGTGTATTCATACGACATATTTATGTAAATAATATACATCAGACCCAGAACAGAGATTTGTTGATCACGCAGAGTTGTTCTGTGTGAAGATTGAACCCCTTAATCGTTGTGCAGAAGCACCCGCTGCCACTATGTCAACCGTGCTCTCAAAAATACCCAGTCTAAAATGCCATCGCATCTTCAAATCGAGGGTTTTAGCGACGCAAGAATCGCTAGATCTAGATCTCTTGTCTAGAGCTTTAGGACCGTCTAAACCGTGCACTCTAAAACACCCAGTATAAAACGTCACCGAATCTTTAAATTAATGGCTTTGGCGCCACAAGACGATAGAGCAGTAAAGGCAGAGTCTGTAGATCATCAGGAATGTCTAATATAATATTTGCTTAAGGAAATTCATTCAACTTATGACAGTAAAGTATGGACTTGCCGTTTCACTAACGCCATCTCTTAGCCGCAACCAAAAAACTCGCTTCTTGATATACATATATTTTTTTTTCACTCGCGCGGTTTCTCCTGCTGTTTGGCTCCTAAAGATCGTAGCGTGTTGTTTTATAGCCTATAGCATTCCTCGATAATCGGACTAATAAACACAAAAAGAATTGTTCAATAACAATGAGAAGTTCCGGAGATTAACGCGTTCAAATAAATAAACAAACTCTACAGCTTTATAATGTTAATACGAAAATGTTTCCGTTGCGGCCACGAGATGGCGTTAGTTTAAAAGAGGTATGCGTATAACACGGATTTATCGAATACCTCTCTCCTCTTAGACTAACACGGCTTTGTATCAACGCTTGCTTTCTATTCAGCCAGGAAGTTACCGGAGGCCCAATACCCTACCCCTTATAAGGCTTTTATTGAGACGGGAAAGTCATCAAATGGCTTCTTCTGCCCTGAGTTGGGTGGGAGAGTATCAGACTCTTACTGGCTAAATACCACCCCGTTCTTTTACCTGCTCCTGGCCGGGGTATAATAATGCGCTTACCCCGCAACCCAAGCTGAAAATCTGCCCTGTAAGGCCCCGTCTGTGGTGGTCTAATGGCTCTTTGAGGCGCGCGCGGAACGCTGGTTCTGGTCGGGCGGCGAGCCAGCCTTACTCGACGTCCGAAGACCAGCGCTTACGGCGGCTCCCTTATCAAACTGGGCAACATATTACGTGATCCGTTTTCATCAACTGCCCATGACAGTCCACTGTTGAATTATAAGCTTCCTCTTTATAAGAAAGGCTTGCCTTAATCTCCACACTTGGCAGGCAAGTTGGAGTTAGAGCTGTTTAAGAGATTCAGTTTTATCATGTAACCCTGGCTTTTAATATATGTCTCATGTGGGTATAGTTTCATAGTCTGACCCGTGGTCTGACCTTACAAAACCCTCGGAAAGAAAAGTGATGGTGACTTCAATTCTCAACAAAATATGTACCAGGCAAACATAAATTCTAAAGAGTTATTCTTAACGTTTCAGGACTCAGATAACCTGTGGTGGGACGCGTTCGCGACAGAGTTCTTCGAGGACGACGCGACGCTCACACTCACCTTCTGTTTAGAAGATGGACCTAAGAGATACAGTAAGTTTCTTGCGTTTTATGAATGCCTGGTACTCGGGCCACGTAGGTATCATAAGAGTGTTTACATTGAAATGGGACTTTTTAAATTGTACTAGTTTCAAATTTCAGTAATAATAAATAAGATATTATTTTTTTATATTACATAGGAATTTTAACGTCTTGGATTTTTATAAACGCCTGGTACTTAGGCCATGTATCTCTGCTCTTAACTCACCTATCATTTGCTTTGGAAAAGATCGAACTAACCATAAATCTATAATCTCCTCTGCAGTCCTATTGATGTTAGATTCAGTAAATAAAATTAAAAAGGGGCGGGGCCAGGGATGTTATCTTGGCGGGAAAGGGCTATCACTGTTTTCCTCACGCGTTGATGTACATTCGGGTCTTTCTGTCCAATAAAGAATTACATATATATATAAATTAAACATAAATTTTTTGATAGATAGTAAGTAATATTAACTGACAAGCGGATATTAGTTACATTAAATTAACGCCATCTTACCAGAAAGCGATGGATCTCATTCTTGACACGTAGAGTTCTTCGTATATGATTTGCTTTAAAAACATTTCCAATTATTTTTTTGGCTTTTAAAGAATAACTGCAAGACTTATTAGTATATTAGTGTAACAAATTCTAGTAAAATGTCTTTTCGGCCCGAAGACTATATCGCTTCTCATGCACGAGTTTTCTAAACCTGGGTGACTTTCGCAATTTATATGTACCTACTTTCAATAATTATTTAGATTCGCCACTGGCAAACGGTTAAGGAAAACATCTTGAAGAAACATGGACTAATATAATGTCTAATTTGGTACCTATCAGTTTCAATATCACTAGATTGATGCTTAAACCTTCTCTGTATGAGAAGAAACCTTTGGTCCGCAGTAAGTATTTATAAGATGATGCATGCGGGTGCGGGTTCGAAACCTGGCAGCCAATGTGACTTTTCCCGAATTTTATGTACTTTCTATGATTGTTTAGACACCACTGACATACGGTGAAGGAAAATTTCGTGTTAATAATAAGTTTAAAATCGTCAATCCGTCTTGAGCACGCATGGTGATTGGTGATTTATGCTCAAACCTTCTTTCTTTTTTTTTTATACGTTTTCCCACACTAGGATTTTCTCCTGTGTCGTGGGTGCGTTTACAAACATAACATTTCACATAAACATCACGCCCAGACCCGGAACAACAATTTGTGGATCACACAAAGAGTTGTTCCGTGCGGGAATCGAACCCGCGACACGTTGCGCCGTAGCCAGTTGCCCAGCCACCGCGCCAACCGTGCAGTCAAACTACTTCAACTTCTGCTTCTGAGAAGGGACCTTAACTCCGAAATGGGAATTTATAAGCTGATGATAATTATTATAATATCTAATGTCTTTTTTTCTATTTTTTCAGCGATAGGCAGGACATTGATACCTCGATACTTTCGCAGTATATACGAGGGTGGAGTTTCAGAGTTATACTACACGATGCGGCAGCCGAAGGAATCGTTTCACAACACAAGCATCACCCTCGACTGTGATCACTGTACCATGGTCACGCACCACGGGAAACCTATGTTCACTAAAGTGAGTATTCTATTGTAATAAATACGGGATTTTGTAGTGATTACGGGATTTTTTGTAGTAAAAATCTTGTAGTGGTTGCGGGGTTTTGTTATGATAAATGAAAATATTTTTTTATGTAATAGGTCGGCAATCGATCAGCGCCGCCCATTGACACTCGCAACGGAGAAGTTACGAGTGCGTTGCCGACCTTTTAGGGATTAGGGATTTGGAGTTTAGGGATTGAGGAGGGATTGGGGAAGGGGAAGGATTGGGCCTCCGGTAACCTCACTCACACGGCGAAACACAACGCAGTGGTTATTTTACGCCGGTTTTCTGTGAGGCCGTGGTATCACTCCGGTAGAGGCGACCCATTCGTGCCGAAGCATGGCTCTCCCACACTTAAATTTGTAGTGATTGCGGGATTTTGTAGCAGCGAAAGGATTGTAGTAAACATATTAAAGAGAATCTCCGTCTTTCTCAAATATATGATAACTTAAACTTTCTGAAAATCATGAAAGTATAAATCATGCATTGTATTCCATGTTTTTGATGTTTTATTAATGTTTAATTAAACTTTAATTATTAATAAAATCTTATACAGATATACTACTACTCATATTGTAAGTGACAACAAAGGATGCATGATGTCATTGAGTGATGCCCAAAGACTAAAGTAATATATATAATGGGTGATGCCGTAGTATTATTCTTGTTGAACCGACCCATTGACTTTAAAAGTTGTTTAATAAGTATTATGAATAAATGTTATCACCCCCCCAGGTATGCACGGAGGGTCGCCTGATCCTGGAGTTCACGTTCGACGACCTGATGCGCATCAAGACGTGGCACCTGGCGGTCCGCGCGCACCGCGAGCTCATCCCGCGCGCCGCCGTGCATCCGCCCGACCACGCCGCGCTCGACGCGCTCGCCAAGAACATTACGCGCCAGGGGATCACCAACTCCACACTTAATTATTTACGGGTACCTATCCTGTCTGTCATCGAACTAGCACACGGATTACCTGATGGTAAGCAATCAGCGCCGCCCATGGACGCCAATCCGGGGTTGCGGGGTAAGCGCAATGAGTCACCGCGACCTCGGCCCAGAGCAGGAGAAGGAACAGGGTATTTTTAGTCAGTAAGAGTCTGACACTCTCTCTCGCCTTACCCTGGGCGGGAGAAGCCATAAGATGATTTCCCCTGACAAAAAAATGGACACCTACAACAATGGAGCAGTTACGAGTGCGTTGCCTTTTGGGTTTTGAGATTTGGAGATTTAGAGATTGGGGGAGGGGAAGAATTGGGCTCCCGATAAACTCACTCACACGACGAAACTCAACGACGCTGTGCTGTTTCACGCCGGTTTTCTGTGAGCTTGTAGTATCTCTTTAGTCGAACCGAAGCTCTCCCACACTTTTTCATTTACGCTGTTAGAAGAAATACCGATATTATGTTATACATAAATAAAATAAAATAGGTTTCATTGCTGTTCAATGTTTTCAACTACGTAATATTCTTAAGAGTAATATACAAAAATTTGCTATGTTAGACATAGTACTAACATTATACCATCTGTTCTTTCTCTACCTAGTTATGCGTGATCTTGGAGCCCATGCAAGAGTTGATGTCTCGACATAAAGCGTACGCGCTGTCTCCCCGCGACTGCCTCAAGACGACGCTCTTCCAGAAGTGGCAGCGGATGGTGGCGCCACCTGGTCAGTGAATCTAACAACTTTACTTTTTTGTTATTATTTTTTTATAAGTACGGCAAATGAGCCGAACGAGAGAAGTCGTGGTGGCCCGGAGGTTACGGATCCCGCTTCTCATGCATGAGGGTTCGAAACCTGGCAAGTACCAATGTGACTTTTTCCGAGTCATATGTACTTTCTATGATTATTTAGACACCACTGACATACGGTGAAGGTAAACATCGTAAGGAAACTTGGACTTATAATTATGAAATTATGATTATAAGTTTGAAATCGCCAACCTGCATTGAGTTAGCGTGGTGATTAATGCTCAAACCTTCTCCGTATGAGAAGAGGCCTTTGCTCAGCAGTGGACACTTATAGGCTAATGATGAAACGAGCCGACGGATTACCTGATGGTGAGCAATCAGTGTCGCTCATGGACATCACCCGCAACAACAGATGAGTTATGAGTGCGTTGCCGTTGCCGACCTTTTGGGGATTAGGGATTTGGAGATTGGGGGAAAGGAAGGATTGCAGGAGAAGGGCATACAATTTTACGTGTGTCAAAAATACTATATTAACTAAAAATCGCGGGTTACTCACGTGTATATATTGAGAAAAGCTCTACTAGTTTCGAACCACAGAGGGGTTCTTCCTCATGAGCAGAGTGCGCGGACGCGGCGATGTCGCGCAGCCTACTCCGCGCACACGGATAGTATTTCTCACGATAGTTATTATAAAAACAAATACTATATTGTTTCAAAACTTTTTTTTATGGTCGGCAATAGACAATCGCAGAGTGCGTTGCCGGCTTTTTGGGTTTAGGATTACGGAGATGTAAGAATTCTGGGGAAGGATTGGGCCTCCGGTAACCTCATTCACACGGCGAAACACAACACTATGGTTGTTTCACGCCGACTGTCTTTGCGGCAGTGGTATCACTCCGGTCGTGCCGTAGCATGGCCCTCCCGCACTTGTTTATGTGTGTGAATTGAAAGTACTTAAAGTTTGACGAATAAATAACAGTATAATGTATACATTTCAGAGTCCCAGCGGCCGGCGAGCAAGCGTCGCAAGCGTAAGGGAAGCGGCGGACCCAACGCCGCGCCCCCCGCGCCCGCCAAGAAACGATCGCCCGGACCTAACTTTAGTCTCGCCTCGCAGGTACGTCGTATTCAAAATCCTAAAACTCTACACATTTACAGATGACACTAAAATACAAACTAAAATTTATATCTTTATTGTTTAGTTTTAAATAATTGTTAATACATTTTAACTATGTATAATATTCTACATATAAATAAGGTTAATATAACAATTTCTTATAGGTTAGCACTGCATGCCCTATAAATCTATACTTCTATACTAATATTATAAAGAGGTAAAATTTGTAAGTTTGTATGTAGGGGGTAATCTTTAGAACCGTTGCTCGGATTGCCAAAATTCTTTCACTGATAGATAGCTTCAATGTTCCTGAGTGCTATAGGTTATAAAGCATCACGCTAGGATTAAATGGAGCCGAGCAACGGGTGAAACCGCGCGAGAGTAGCTAGTTAACAAATAAAATAAAAAAGTGCTACAATACACATTTTTTTGCCATTCGTCTATCGTTCTCAATTATTTCTTATTGCTGTTCAATTTTCTGTACGTTCGCGTCACCCTGATCTTGTAACTATAGACTACTCTTTTTATAAATATAACTAGTAACTTTCGCGCGGTTTTACCCGCTGCTCGTCTCCTACATATCGTTGCGTGTTGTTTTATAGCCTATAGCCTTCCTCGATAAATTGACTAACGAATACAAAAAGAATTGTACTCAATTCGAACCAGTATTTCCTGAGATTAGCGCGTTTAAACAAACAAACTCTCTCCTTACTACAAACGATTTATCTTTAGTCTAGGTTTAAACCATTGAGTCAGATTTTGTATTTTGAACCCTATTCTCACCTACCTTCAATTTGGGTCTGCGGTCGGCGAGTAAGGGTAGCTCGCCGCCCGACCAGAACCAGGCCCGAGCGTACGGCGCGTAGCGTTCCGTTCCTGAAAGAGCCAATAGACCACCACAGACGGGGCCCTATAGGGCTGATGTTCAGCCGGGGTTGCGGGGTAAGCGCAATGAGGCACCGCGACCTCGGCCCAGAGCAGGAGAAGGAACAGGGGGGTTTTTAGTCAGTAAGACTCTGACACCCTGAGAAGTCATTTGATGATTTTCCCCTCTCAAAAAAAAACCTATCTTCAATTTGAAGTACAAAAACTGGCTCAATTGTTTAGGCCTATACTAAATAATACTCTAGGCCGTTTAGTTTTATAATATTAGTATACTTAGATTATGTTTATTTGTCCCCAGGATGTAATGGTGGTAGGGGAACCATCTCTAATGGGCGGAGAGTTCGGAGATGAGGATGAGCGTCTCATAACGAGACTGGAGAACACCCAGTACGAGGGAGCTGACGACTGGAGCGCCCCTCCCCCTGCCTCGCCAGCCAAGACTCCGCCCAATCACTGACATCCTCACCTGCCACCCTGCCATCTTACACCCTGACCGTACACCACTCTGTAACCTAGGATAGGTTTTTTATATGTCTAGATCTCTAGAACTTCCTTTTTTGCAACATTCCCATACAAAACTAGCTAATATCTATACAAAATTTGCCTATAAATCTAATATATAAAAAAATTGGACTCATACTTTCAAAGATTTAAGCGTTAAAACTCTCAGTTTATTGTATTTATATTAATTTTATTTACAGTAGGATTTTCTAATTATGGGTTTTAAATATTTTAAAATTATGGATCTCAAACAAAAGTTCTTCCATATATTCTGCTCAAATTGCATGGATTTGGTGAGTTCCACTGCATGCAACATAATATTATTGTCTTAAGTTTTTTGACTATAGACAGAATCTTAAAAGTCTATTCTCTACTAGTGCTGGTCGCCTGTAAGAGTCTTCACAGCCCGGATTCCCATATAAACTGAAGTCAAGAACTACTAAACAGAATTTATAATCAACCAGCGATCCGACCCAGCTTCGCACGGGTGCAATTCTGATACTGGATTTCTCCCCTATTCAATGGATGTTATTATACATATAAACCTTCCTCTTCAATCACTCTATCTATTAAAAACTTTATCAAAATCCGTTGCGGACTACACTAGGATTTTCTCCTGTGTCGTGGGTGCGGTTACAAACATACAATTTCATATACACATTACACCCAGACCCGGAACCACAATTTGTGGATCACACAAAGAGTTGTTCCGTGCGGGAATCGAGCCCAGCCACCGCACCAACCGTGCAGTCCTAATATGGCAGATTTACAATAAGAATTATAGGGACAGAGAAAGCGACTTTGTTTTATACTATACTTTAAAGTGACTAGACATATAAAAAATCTAGTCCTACCCTTGTTCTAGACTTTGATTCAGTCAGGCAAGGTTATTAAAAGGTTATAGTTTGTATGTGATTTGTTAGTTGGTGTTACACCACTGTCTTTACCCAACAGGCGTTGGCGTGATGATATAAGCTATTATAGTCCGATAAAACTGTTCCAATGAAAGAGATGGAAGTATGTGAGAAAGGGATGCAGAGATTGTTCGACAATTTTGAATGTCAGCGGTAGAAAATGTTCTCAATAACTTTAAAAGATGTTTTTCAATAGTCAGATAAATCTTGTCTGAGGAATAAAATTGTTGCTGTCACTGTCTTATACAAACATTTTGACGCGACAGCATCATAATTATTCCCCAGCTAACTTTTATCTAACCATTGAAAAATCAGCCTTAAAAACATGTGCATACAATTGTAAAAAGTTATTGTTGTACTATTAAATATTAATTTTAAAAGCAACTAGCTGGTCCAGCAAACATTGTTTTGCAAAATTATTTCGAAAAAAATGTAAAGGGTGAATACTTATCAAGGGTATGAAAAATAGTCAGTAGCCATATCTTAGATCTACTGAATATACATTTAAAATTTGGTGTAAATCAGTAAAGCTGTTCTCGAGGTATAAGGTAACTGACATTGTGACACGAGAAATTTAATCTAAGATAGAAAAATCTAATGAAAATGATTTTCTGAGTTCATAATTCTGTTGATGTTAGGTTTGATAGAAGAGGCAATATTCTTCAGGAGCCCTAGGGCTATGTCAATCAAAATAACTAAAAAAAAAAATACTTGTATAAACCTGTCATAGTCAATATGACAGGTTTATACAAGTATTTTTTTTAATAAATCCATGTTAATATCGATGGAAATACTCTAGAAGCCTTTTTTTGTCTGGGGAAAATCATCAAATTACTTCTCCCGCCCAGGGTTAGGCGAGGGAGAATGTCAGACTTTACTAAAAACACCCCCCGTTTCTTCTCCTGCTCTGGGCAGAGGCCGCGGTGACTCATTGCGCTTAACACGCATCCCCGGCTGAACATCAGCCCTATAGGGCCCGTCTAATAATGTAGAAGTCTTAGAAGTATTATTGGTACCTTTAAGCAAAATTGCTTAACTTCAGTCCAAAACCCTAGGCGTTTTTTATACAAAACGCTTTAAAATCACTGTGCTGAGTTCAAACGAGGTCGCGCGGGGCCTCGCCGCTAACAGCTGATCGGGCGACGCGGCGGGGGCGCCAAGTTTGTTATAAGTACTTAGTAATGAGAATAGAAAAAAAGTTCATCATCATCATCATCATCATCATCATCATCATCATCATCATCATCAGCCTATAAGTGCCCACTGCTGAGCAAAGGCCTCTTCTCATACGGAGAAGGTTAGAGCACGACGTGTTTAAATATCAGTCAAAAAATACTTGTCTATATATTTATTCTTTAAATAACTGACGGGATGAATAGATTTTTTAATTCACTTACAAGGAAATTATTTTTTACCGCTGACATTCATATTGTAATGTATATTGTAGATAAATATGTCTTTCAAATAAGAAATATCATACGAGTGTAGGTCCAAATAGTTAAAAAAACGAAATTTACTATTTATAGAATTAAAATAATCTGTTTCACTTCATACAACCACTTTTGACCAGATACATTTAAGAGAGATGTTATTTCTATGAACTTGAGTTTGTCTGGTATTTCTATGGTGGTAGTGAATCAGCCAGAATTAACTTGTATGGCTATTCTAATACTCAAAAGCTACTCAATTTTAACACTCACCCAATAGTTCTGTTTCAAGCATAATTTTATATGTTCCATTCCACGATATCTATAGTAAACTTAAAATTGAGTAGTATTTCAGTATTCGTGAGTTATTTACGTAACTGTTTGACGTTACATTGTCTTCTAGCGTGATTTTTCGCGTATTTACGGACCCCGGTCCCAGCTCGAAATCGTTCGAGTAATCCCCAAACAGTTTCGTGACTAAACCCGTGCAAGTTGATTAATGAAAGAGAAAAGTTCACTTTTATTTGTTTATTATTACAATATTGTTAATTATTTATTTTAACAAAAATCTTTTCCGAGTATAATGAAATGCAGTACTTTGAATTTTTTAAATTAAGCGTTTTATATATCGCATGTTTAATAGAAAACAGAACTAACTCACAAAAAAGGCAATCAAAATTGAACCTTATTGATGAGACATTGTTTTTAAGATTCCAATTTTCGTTTATTGAATTTGAATTTTTTCTATTAAGCATGCGATATATAATGTTTTAAGAAAATTAATATTGATTGAGTACGAAAACAGAGAAAAAATTATCATACCCATTATATAGATGGATGACAGTCGACTTAACGTGTGATTTTCGCGAAACTTTCTGAAACTGGAATTATTTTTCGCCGATACGACCTTAAAACCTTCAAGAAACGAGCGTACTCCGTCTTAATAGACCGGCAACGCGCCTGTGACTCCTCTGGTTTTTCAGGTGTCCATGGGCCGCGCTGATTACTTACCATCAGGAAATCCGCCTGTTCGATGGCATACAAAAACAGAGCGACCTCACTCACACGGCGAAACAACGCTGTGGTTGTTTCACGCCGGTTTTCTGTGAGGCCGTGGTATCACTCCGGTCGTCCGGTCATTCGTGCCGAAGCATGATTCTCCCAAACTGTACTAAATCAATGTTTATTTTCTTACTGAGGTTTCTAATAATTTCGTTCATAAAGAAAAAATAATTTGTTACCTTTTCTGGGTATTAATTAAATACGGTAGTTTCCAACTAGTCAGATTCAATACTTTTATCCAAATGTCAAAAACGATACTTTTCTAGGAAATTTGTATGAAACTCCAAATTATGTCATAGTATTTTTGCGCCAAATAGCTTAATTATTTCTTAAAGATAAGCTAAAAAATATCGAAAATTTTGTGTATAAACAGATCGATGATGATGAAAAGTAACTATAGTTATTTTTCAATATTTTATTGTATTGAAACGTCGAATTAATTTATTTTTGACCTAGGAAACTACCCAATTTTCATTAAATTGTTTTTTTTTTCAATTTTATTGTGAAAATTTGACATTTTATTTCTGTTTATATTAATTTCTTCTTATTTTCCAATAGTCAGATAATTATCTGAGGAATAAAATTGTTGCTGTCACTGTCATAAACAAACATTCTGACGCGACAACATCATAATTATTCCGCAGGTAAATTTTATATAACCATTGAAAAATCAGCACTTAGGGATATAAATTGTATGTTACTTCTGAGAAATCTTTCTTTCCTTTTGAGAAAGAATTTTTCAAATCTGTCATAGAATCATACTTTTTTATCTATACTTATATTAAAAAAAGGAAAAATTTAACTGTTTTGTTTGTTAGTTTGTATCGAATTGACTACGAAACTGCTTGACAGATTTGAATAATTCCTTTACTTAGGGAAGCTACAATATCCCCTGTGATTAGGCTATATATTTCGCGAGTGACGCCGCGGTAAACAGCTAGTTTATATAATTGTATTGTTGTTTAAAAAGGCTATTAATCAATTAATTAATTAAAATTACATTTTGAAAATGTCAAATTTTCACATTAATTTAAATCAATGAATGTATTCAAAGTACCAGGACCGCATACATATTGAGGAGATTGTAATAATGTTGTTAAAAGCGTTCAAGACTCAGAAATGAACGTGTTTTTAGAAAAATCAACCTTAAAACCTAGACATTAAGACTTGTTTCACATTTTGTTACTATTTATGTTATTCCAAAAGTGAACTTTATACAATTAAATATAGAATTGATATTTCTTCAGCGTGAATGCATTGGAACAAATGATTTTGGACTGTAATTTATGTATAATAAAGTTGAGAGTGGCTTGCGGAGCGGTTGTCAGGAGGTTAAGCGATGACACACGGAATAATGAACGGGCACACACGGAAAAATGTCAACAAAGTATAAATAAATCAATAAATATAGGCCTTTATGGATAAATTATCATTATGGCTTTTATTTTTTTTTATTCCTTTCCCTTAAAAATCCTGTCTTGGGTGTCTTTTATCTAGCCTACTTGGTCGATGGAGGTTGCGCCAAATATTTTTCTATCGGCTATTTAAGAGTTCTAGATCGCTCTCTAGCCGCCTGGGCAACGCCTGGTAATGTAGGGAGAATAGGGTCAGTGCGATAAAGCAAAATTAATAGAAGGAAACAGACAAATTATCAATGATCCGCTGGTTTTCGATTGCACGCCACTGAGCTCGATGTTCAGCTCTTCTCATCCAACCACTGCCAGCCTTACGGATATCGTCAGTCCACCTATCTGGAGGGCCGCCCTACACTACGTTTGCCTAGACGTGTTCTCCACTCAGAACACGTCTACCCCAACGGTCATCGGCATAGAGAAAAATTTTGCATAAAAAGAATACATATACATATACTACTCAAATTATTAAAAAACTAGCTACTCTCGCGCGGTTTCACCCGCTGCTCTGCTCCATTTGATCGTAGTTCAGCCCATAGCACTCAGGATCATTGTAGCTACCTATCAGTGAAAGAATTTTTGGCAATCCGACCAGCGGTTCCAAGGATTAGCCCCTACATACAAAATTACAATTTTTAGCTCTTTATAATATTAGTATAGATAAAATAAATACACATATTCTATAGAAAAATATAAAGCGATAACTTTTACACAACTGCACACATACGCATGAGTCATCATCATCAGCCGGAAGACGTCCTCTACAGAACAAAGGCTTCCCCCATAGTCCTCCTCGTTGAACGACAACTCGCCACCTGCATCCATTGGCTCCCCGATGACGTCGGTCCACCTAGCGGGAGACCTGCCCACACTACGTTTTCCGGTCCTTGGTCGCCACTCAAGTACTTTCCGGGCCCATCGGTGGTCAGTCCTACGAGTGATTTTACGAGCTACCTATATCGGTAACTTTGGTTTTTTGGCGAATTTTTACATTTAGTATTTTGTCGTGTAAAGAGTACCCGAGCATAGTTCGCTCCATCGCTCATAAATACATACTATACACGTATGCAAAGATAGCTTATAAAGAAGATTATTCTACCAAAGTTTCCTGCGAACTCCAGGTTTGAAAGTGGACTTCCTGGTTTCCATGGCAGTCCATGTGTGGTCAGTGAAAAAGATGTGTAGAGCAGAGGTTTTTAGTACTCCAAATAGCGATACTGAAAATAAGAAGTTACGAAGGGGTTGTTAATATACGAAAAGTGAAAGCCAAATCAGTTGTTTCAATTAGACCATTACAGGCACTTTTGAACGCCAAACTAAGATTTTAAATAACAACTGACAATCTGTCGGTCAGTCCTATAACACTAATATTCAGTCAAAGTATCTGCCTAACGCAAAAAGAGGTTTGACGCTGGACTGTCAGCATCAAACCTCTTTTTCAATCAATTGTTAACGAACATGACACGTAGACTCATGCCACCTGTACCGCCCAACTCAACCATATGTACGTATTATAGGGAATCGAGATATCCAATGAGACCTTTAAGAGAGCATGACAACATAAACAGGGGGGTTTTTATCCAGTAAGAATCTGACACTCCCTCCAGCCCGGCCCTGGGCGGGAGAAGACATTTGGTGATTTTCCCCTCACAAAAAAAAACATGAGCATGTAACTCCTCCGTCGTTGCGGGTGTGCATGGGCGATTACCATCAGGTAATCCGTGTGCTCCTATCACATAAAAAAACAACTTTTAAGGTGTTAAATGGGCGCAAGTCTGCGGACGGCTAAGGGTAGCCCGTCGTCCAATTAGAACCAGAGCCAAGCATACGGCCCATGACCGCCTCAGAGCATGCGGCTCATGACCGACTCGCCTCCACCGAGTCAATCGGTCCTCGATCAGGAGAAGGAACGGGGTGGCTTTTACTCAGTAAGACTCTTCCTCTCGCCCCACCCAGTTCGGGAAAAGATTTTTGATGATTTCGCTCCTCAAAACAAGAAGTTTAACGTGACGTGTTAGTCTTAATCTAATCTATGCTTGAAAACTTTTAATTATTGACACAATCTTTAAAAAGTGTACATCTATATAGTAGGTTAGATAGAGTAGGATAGGTAGAGTAGGGTAGGTAGAGTAGGATAGGTAGAGTAGGGTAGGTAGAGTAGGGTAGGTAGAGTAGGGTAGGTTGAGTAGGGTAGGTAGAGTAGGGTAGGTAGAGTAGGGTAGGTAATAAAATTACGGGAGCGACGCCGCGGGTAAGAGCTAGTTTATTATAATAACGACCTGCAACGACGAGTAAGAGTAGTTCGCCTGGCGTACCTACGGAGCGTAGTGCTCCGTGCACGTCTCAAACTGCCAACAGAACAGACCATCACAGATGGGCCCAATAGGGCTGATATTTAGCTGCTGATGTGTATCGCAGCCCGACCTCAAGCAGAGGAAAGACCGGGTGCTTTTTTTGAGAAGTAAGAATCTGACAGGAAATATACCCATGAATACTTCAAGATTACAATGAGCGATCTCGGTCCAGAGTAACGAACAGCAAAAAATCTAAACGTGAAAATCAGTCCTAGGCTAACCTATGCTTGGAAATTATAAGTTTTCATTACAATCTTTAAAAAATGGGCTTTCATTTCAAGTCAAGTTTATACTCACCCCATTCATCTTTCTTTCTTTCTTTTTTTTTTGAATTAAAAAAACGTTGCCCCACATTAGTATTTTCTCCTGTGTCGTGGGTGCTGTTACAAACATACAATTTCACATACACATGACACCCAGACCCGGAACAACAATTTGTGGATCACACAAAGAGATGTTCCGTGCGGGAATCGAACCCGCGACACGTTGCACGGCAGCCAGTTGCCCAGCCACCGCACCAACCGTGCAGTCATAATTCGTGAATACATCTCTAAAATTGGGTCTCTTTAGAGGGCGAGAGATAATGTTTCATACATCACAAAAGCAATAAAACTACAAAAACCTTACTAAAACATTTATTACACTAAAAACTACTAACTAGGTATAAAAATACAATCACTCTGCCGTTTTCAATTCTTCATTTTTACCCAATTTCTGTGCTTCGAACATCAACCTAAGTTGTTCAGTCGCTGTCATGGGTAATCTATCATTGGCACCGAAAGTCTGACTAGGTAACTGGGCAGTATTGAGCGCTGGATTCTTGAAGGTGAACGGAGTCCAAGGGCCTTGGATGGAAGGATGATCAGTATACTGGTATTTCCTGAGCCTCGTGGACGAATTGTCTCCTTGTTGAGTCCGGAGTACATCAATCCATTTGATGATTTCTGAGTGAGTTTTATTGTGCATGTTCATCCATACTCTGTCTCCGTTTACTGTGAAGTAAGAAATATATTAAAGATAAACTTCCGCCTGCATATTCGCACGTGTATAAAACTAATGTAAAAACAGCTCCGTATAAAGCCATAGGTCGCCTAAAATATTGGGCATCAAGAATCAAGAATCAAGAATCAGATTGAGCATCCGGAAATCTCACTCACAAGTCAACAACAATGTGAGTCTTGTTTCACGACGGTATTCTGCGAGGCCGTGGTCTAGCCGGCCCATTTGTGCCGAAGCATAGCTCTCTCACATTTAAAATGATTATGACTTACAATATTCCGCAACAACGACGGGTCCACGATGTCTGCGAGGCTTCAAGTACACAACTACTCCGGGATTCTCTTTAGCAAAATCCACTAGATCTTGTTCTATGTAATCTCTGGAATATAACAAGAACATATTTAAGTTAGTAGTGTCAATGATAACGCCAGTGCAGTGGCTAAATACCCTTACTAAATAAACAATGTCCGGACCAAAGCGAGGATTGAATAAGGGGTTGACAAGTTAGGCAAGGATGTGCAAAATTTAGTATCAATTCTAAACTATTAACTTTATCAGTAGTAGAGACTTTTATATGTACCATATAGTATCTGGATTTTGTAAGTTGATAGAATGCACATCTTAACTAGTGGATGTTTTGTGGCTGGCATGGTCATAGCTACTGTTGTATTGTCTATGATTAGTAATACTAATCAGTGTCACACTATTTTTTTTTTTTTTTTTTTTTTTGTGAGGGGAAAATCATCAAATGACTTCTCCCGCCCAGGGCCGGGCAGGAGGGAGTGTCAGACTCTTACTGACTAAAAACCCCCCTGTTCCTTCTCCTGCTCTGTGCCGAGGTCGCGGTACCTTATTGCGCTTACCCCGCAACCCCGGCAGTGTCACACTATAATACGGTAGTTTTCAACTAGTCAAATTCAATACTTTTATCCAAACGTCAAAAACGCTACTTTTCTATGAAATTTGTATGAAAAACTGAGGTATGACGTTATATCTTTTTTGCGTCAAATAGCTTACTTATTTCTTAATAATTAGCTGAAAAAAATCTAAAAATTTGTGTATCGATCGATTGATGAATAAAAGTATAGTTATTTTTCAATATTTTATTGTATTGAAACGTCGAAATAATTTATTTTTGACCTAGGAAACTACCCAATTGTCAATGTCGTCATATCACTATAAAGAGCGAGTGTCGGCCATTGACAATGTAACTCTGGTGCAGTGAGCTGCAGGACTGTGTACTGTATAATTAAAGTCAAGTATCCAAGTCTTTCAATCATATTACATCTACCATAATAAAATTAACATTTCAAAACTAACATGATGTGGAAACAGAAATAACATTTCTTTTTTTTCGTATCCTCAGTTCAACAAATGTTTTTTTAAACCTTCATTTTTGAGGCACAAGATAAAGATTAAAAAATATCGCACATTGATAAGAAGACCGTCACTATACGAAAAATGATGCTTTTCTGTTAGGAGTGCCATCTCTTAGCGCGCAAAGATACTATTTTTTTGCAAAAACACCTGTCATTGTAACTATAATATTCATCGGTAGATGGCGTTAGTGTCGAACTGCTTTATCGACAATGTTGAGTCGATCTGTTATGACAGACCGCCATTTTTTCATTCGTGACTGTGAAGTTAACAAAAACGGTTTCATCTAGTGTATTCCATAGTGACATTTTCTGGTTAAAGGCGATTTGGATTGACCATATTTTGTAAGTATGAATTAACTTTAATACGAATACCGTCACATTTTGATAAGTGTCGTGTATTATGCTATATTATTTTGTAAAAATTGCTATGTTGGGACGACATACTGTCATTTTTATTTTAGTGTCGATGTTCGTGTTACGGAATTTGAAGTATTTGTGTCGGTTATTAATTCAGGATGTCATTATTCGTTTTGTGTCATTCTTCCCTTAAGCCAAACAGAGAGTTTGTATTCAATTGGAACAACATACTGACATTTTTTATTTAGTGTCGCTCTTCGTGTTACGGAATTTAAAGTATTTGAGTCGATTATTGATTCAGGATGTCATTATTCGTTTAGTGTCATTCTTCCCTTAAGCCAAACAGAGGGTTTGTATTCAATTGGAACAACATACTGACATTTTTTATTTAGTGTCGCTCTTCGTGTTACGGAATTTAAAGTATTTGAGTCGATTATTGATTCAGGATGTCATTATTCGTTTAGTGTCATTCTTCCCTTAAGCCAAACAGAGGGTTTGTATTCAATTGGAACAACATACTGACATTTTTTATTTAGTGTCACTCTTCGCGTTACAGAATTTGAAACATTTGAGTTGATGATTAATTCAGGATGTCATATTTTTTTTTTTGTGTCATTCTTCCTTTTAAGCCAAATAGCAAGCACGGAAAATAAAACTGAAATCAACAAAGAATTTTGTTTAGAGTCGTTATTAATTGGGATATTTTAATGTTGGTTTTGGTTATTCAAATAATTGAATGCTTCTAAAGTCAATTAATTAAATGATCATAGTAAAAACGTACATCTATATTAGTAATTACTAGTGTTCGTTTTAGTAATTTTGACCATAATTTTTCAGACTTAAAATGCCTTTACAAAATGCGAGAATAAACAAACTCAAGAATATTTCTAAAAGACTGCTTGAAGACACACAAGATGATAAAGAAGAATTCAAAAAAAGACCGTGTCATGGTATCCAGAATGAACCTGTTCATTTAGAAAGCGCAAATACACCAACGACACACCAGACCTCCAAAAATCATTGTGAATCAACTCGCAATGAAGACGACGTTAACCAGAATGCAAATGAAGATATTTCTAGCCACAATCTTGGATTTAATATTGTGCCTTCCCAAGAAATCACATCTAAAGATCACCAGAAAGCTGAACAGGTTTCTTATTACCTTACCTAAAACAGTAGGAGATTCTTACCTTATAATATCAAACTAAGAATACTATTCAGAATACACTACTTACCTTACCACTATTTGAAACAATAAGCGGTTAATAACTAAAAAAGCTTATTGTCTTTTCCTTGTTCTTCTCCTAGTCACCCAGCTAAGAATATCACTGCATGAGTTATGAGATGCGTTTCTTTTACTTATTGTGTTATTTAAAATAATTACTTATTTTAGGAGGAACCCCTGCATGTGGATGAAAACTTGCCTCCAAATGAACAACTTCATGTAGAAAGAAGAAATTCCAGGTCATCTACCTCCAGTCGTGCATCTCCACGTGATTTTTCACCTGCTTCAGACGATGACCCAAGTTACTTACCATTAAAACCATCCACTGCAAACCGTCGACGATCAGACTCTTCTTCTTCTTCAGACTCATCATCGAGCAATTCTTCGTCTAGTTCCTCTTCCTCGTCAAGTTCTTCGTCTTCGTCGAGTTCTTCTTCTGAATGTTCTTCGACGAGAAATCACCAGTGTCCATCGTTGGCGACATTGGCTTCTGCCGCTGTAGACAAAATCTCTACAATCCAACCTACTACTATCAGAAATGACTGCAATGAAGATGGGCAAGGTACTGTCACGCATTCCTTAGAATCTAATAATCTAACGTCAGTTCCTGGGCTAGCCAGTGTTAACATATTGAACCCTGTTGTAGAAGAAGGCAATAGGAATAGTCGAAAAAAAATCAGACGAATTAATAAAAAAAGGGCAGCTCAGATTCGAAGAAATCGAGGACAATCATACGTATCTACATCATCAAAAATTGTTGCAGAAAGGGTGATGAGAGGACCCTGTAATGAAAAGTGTCGGCTTAAATGTCGTGATATTATTGCTGAAGATGACCGCAGAAGATTATTTGACTCGTTTTGGAATCTGGGCTCACTAACACGTCAAAGAGATTATATAGCGAATAATTTAGTTAACGTATTTCCTAAGTATCAGTACAAAAGACTTAATAGCAGCAGAAAACCAAAGAATGCATTTCATTTCGAGATAAATGGTAAAAAAAACAGAGTGTGCAAAATATTTTTTAAAAATACTCTTGGAATTGGTGATCGACCTATTAGAACAGTGATAGACAAGAAGAACGAGCAAGGTATAGTGGACCCTGAACAAAGGGGCAAACACAGTAATAAAAAAACCATTCCTGAAGATAATTTAATTGAAGTGCGACGTCACATCAATAGTATACCTCGTATAGAAAGTCACTATCTACGAAGACAAACTTCGAGAGAATTTATCGACGGAGGAAAGACGCTTGCTGATTTATACAGAGATTATAAAGCTGATTGCATTGAAAAAAATATCGAATTTGTAAAAATACATATTTATAGAAAAGTTTTTAATACTGAGTTTAACATTAGTTTTTTTATACCTAAAAAAGATCAGTGTGATCTTTGCACAGCTTACAGGATTGCCGATGTAAAAGAAAATTTGGAAGATAAATATCAAGATCATTTAAAAGAAAAGGATGAAAGTAGAATAGAGAAGGAAAATGATAAGAAAATGAGTAATTGCATTGTGTCTTGTTATGACTTGCAGGCAGTTATGACTTTGCCTAAAGGAGAAATATCAATCTTTTACTATAAAAGTAAATTGAATTGTTTGAATTTCACTATTTCTGAACTGGGAAAAGATCACACTGAATGCTTTTTTTGGACAGAAGTAGAAGGTCAAAGAGGTGTTAATGAAATTGGGACGTGTGTGTTTAAATATTTAGAGAAAATGTCCTTATTACATCCAGATTTCGATTTTATTTTCTATTCTGATAATTGTTGTGGGCAACAAAAAAATCAATTCATGTTATCTCTTTATTTGTATGCAGTAAAAACTTTGCCAATAAAATCTATAACCCACAAATTCCTAATCAAAGGTCACACACAAAATGAGGGTGATGCAGTGCATTCAACAATTGAGAGAGAAGTAAAAAAAATGTTAAGATCTGGCCCTATTTATGTTCCTGACCAGTACATTGCAGCAATAAAAAACGCACGAAAAAAAGGAAACGCATACAATGTTAATCTGATGAGCCATAGTGATTTTTACGATATTAAATGTTTATGTGAGAATATTTTTTCCAAGAATACGGAAGGAGAAAAAGTTAAGATAGGTGATATTAAAATCATTAAAATGATGAAAGATTTAAATGAGTCTGCTACAGTCAAAATATTTTATAAGAAATCTTACTTAGAACAGAACTTTAAAGAGATTAGACTAGAAGCTAATAGGGTAGCTACTCGTAGGCAACAGGCAGGTAATAGGTACGAAGTTCCTAATGCCAACAATCTATTGAAACCTCTTTATGCAGCTAAGCTTCCTTTGGCTGAAAGAAAGAAAAACGACATCAAATCGTTGATTGATCAAAATCTCATTCCTAATTATTACGTTTCTTCTTATTTTGATAGAATCCTTTAAGAATAAGTTAATAAATCTGATACGGTAATTTTCTTGATCTCAATTATTACTAAGTGCAAGTTAATTAAACATGATTGTGATATTACGTTATTTTCAGAGCTATTTGATTAAAAAAAGCCTTAATAAACAAAACAAGAGCCTTAATTTGAGTTTTTATCTTTAGAATGTCTAATATTTTGGATTATAATATAATTTTTATATTATCATTTTTAACACCTAAGTGTTTTGAGTCTGAAAATATTAATAAAAATGTGATTTATTTAGCTGTTGTCATCGCAAACAACTTAATGTTTGAGTAGTTTGTATTAAACTTTGCAATAAAATATTATTTCTAAATAAAAACTGATTTTTCTTTGTGTAATGTATTTTTTTCTATTGTTATTGTGTCGGTAAGTTGTCACGAAGTAGGAAATACTGAACGTTTTGATTAATGTTATAACGTCACTAAAAAAGTTTTTTTGGGAAAATCTTATTTAAAAATACTTTTTCATAAAAATAAACAATACATTCCAGTCGTGTTTAATGCTCTCTACAATAAAAACCATAACATGATATTATATTTTTTTTCTTTCTGGTGCAAAACTAGTCATTACGGTTTGGTAAAACTTAAAACGCTTCTACCGAAAAAACAGCTTTTTTGGTTAGTGTCACTCTTCTTATCAATGTGCGATATGTTAAGACATAATATATGTATACGGTAGAATAGAGTCATTACTTTTGCCTAAGCATTCAATGTTAAAGACGAAAACATTAAGTGTCAAAGTCACTTGAAGTTGAAAATCAAAAATATTTACGCTTGAGATTGTAATTGAATTTGCAATATTATGTAATTCCTATCAACTTGATACATTTCTTACTGTTATTATTCACAACTGTTGATAGAAATTATGTGCATATTAAAATATGAAACTAAAATGCATATTTTGGCTAGAAAATAGTGTATAGTGAAGTAGTAAATGCATATTTTCTAGCCAAAATATGCATTTTAGTTCTGCAGTTTGCTGGACCCACACACTCTCAAGAGACTGTTGAATATAAGCTAACCTAACTTAGCTAGACATGTATCCAATTATCTCGTTAAACACTTAAACAGTTACATATTATTCTAATGTCCACGGCTTGATAGAAAACTGGTGAGAAATAACCACAGCGTTGTGTTTCGCCGTGTGAGTGAGGTTACTGGAAGCCCAATCCTTCCCCTCCCCCAATCCCTGAATCTCCAAATCCCTTATCCCTAAAAAGTCGCCAACACACTCGTAACTCCTCTGTTGCGAGTGTCCATGGGCGGCTCTGATTGCTTACCATCAGGTAATCAGTCTGCTCGTTTGCCGACCTTTTACATAAAAAAAAATGTACATTATATAATTGTAGGTAGTTGTGATATATTTGAAATGACTCTAAACAAAAGATGAAGCTGGATTATTAAGCCAAAATTAGACCAAGTAAAAATTTTGTAAAACTCATTTCATAATTTTTTTGACTTGCTATTTTCTCCTATGGGATAAGCATGTGAGGCTGTAGTAATTTTTAGTTAAGTCGAAAATACACAGTATTGCTGTCACAAGCTCCAACACACTTAACGGTACGCATATTGAGATGGAATTATTCCAGATGAGCGGACCCATTCATGTTAAAGCATTGCTCTCACACAACTTAAAAACAAAAGTTTTATAAAGTTTTGTAAAATCTCTTTTACGAACCAAGTTCGTTACAGAGGTTTTAAGTTAAGATAGGTTATTCATATTCCTTTAGAAAGCTAACGTCATGCAGTTTAATTAGAACAAGAATGAATTGGTTCAATGGGACATTTTACAATTAAAAATAAATAAAGGTTCTGCATGTAAAGTAAAGTTTATCGCTTCACCAGACGTAATTTTATGATAAATTGCATGTAAATCTGATTATTATGAAACTGTAATCAAAGTATAATATCAAATTACCTTAGTCCTCGGCTCGATCCATGGGATTTACAGAATTTTAACACAATTCTTTGTAATTGACACACATAGCGTCCCACACCGTTCTGCAATGGAGCCCGGACGAAGCCAGGTTTCAGAAACATGTTTTTGGCCGACATTTTCAGGAATTTCCCTTAAATATTTGCTGATTTTCGTAATATTGTTTGCTCAGTTTTAAGGTTATATGGAGCAAATGTTGTGACATTAGACATTGACAGCTGTCTAGTGTCTACTAATAAAAACGTTTCGTTTCACATGGGAGCAGTAAAAATGCTCAACTTTATTTTGTTTTTAGAATTATTTTAACTATTCCATTAAAATTTGTTAAATAATATCTGTGATTGAGTTTTTTAACTTGATCTGGTTCGAGCTCTAGTGATAAGTGGTTAGCTAATTCTTATAGTATAATGGAAGTTACATTTCCTTAGTGCTTTTTTTAAAGATCAAATGGCTTACTCTCCCCAGGATGAGGCGAGAAGAAGTGTCACTGTTATTACTGAATAAACCCCCATTCCTTCTTGTTATTCTTCTGCTTCAGGCCGAGGTCGCACATCCGAATAATCCGCGGATATCGCACGATCTCCGGGGAGGCGGCGAACCTCCTTGCCGGATCACCGCCATGGGATCTGGAAGCGAAGGCGCTCGCGCGCGTCTACAGTTTGCGCACAGACGCGCGTCGCCGGGGCGAGGATCCTCTGCCGCGCCAAATTAGTGCGTGGCGGAATGAGCTCCGGCGAGATCTCATGGCTGAGTGGAAGCAGCGACTGTCGCAACCGAGGGCCGGGCACGCTACTATAGCAGCGGTAAGACCCCTCTTTGAGGAGTGGCTTGAGAGACGCCACGGCGTCCTCACCTTCCGCCTGACGCAGGTGCTTACCGGGCACGGCAGCTTTGGTAGGTTCCTGTTTCGGATCCAGCGGGAGGAAACGCCCGAGTGTCGTCATTGTGCAGATCACCTGGAGGACACGGTGGAGCATACGGTGGCGGAGTGCCCTGCTTGGGCTGAGCACCGCCGTGTTCTCAGGGAAGTGATCGGCGGCGGCGACCTCTCGCGCCCGGCCTTAATCGAGGCCATGGTGCAGCGTGAGAGGAACTGGGAAGCTATCTCCTCCTTCTGCGAAGCAGGTTTGCTCGCAAAGGAGGAGGCGGAGCGCGTGAGGGAACTATCCTCCTCGCGCCCCAGCCGCCGCAGAAGGCGACATTCCGGACGTCGGGGACCAAGTTATGATCTCCGGCCACCGTAAGCGCGGGTCTGCGGACGGCGAGTAAGGGTAGCTCGCCGCCCGACCAGAACCGGACCCAAGCGTACGGCGCGTAGCGTTCCGCGCGCGCCTCAAAGAGCCAATAGACCACCACAGTCGGGGCCCTAAAGGGCTGATGTTTAGCCGGGGCTGCGGGGTAAGCGCAATGAGGCACCGTGACCTCGGCCCAGAGCAGGAGAAGGAACGGGGGGGTTTTTAGTCAGTAAGAGTCTGACACTCTCTCTCGCCTTACCCTGGGCGGGAGAAGTCATTGGATGAAAAAAAAAAAAAAAAAAAAAAGGTTGAGGTCGCACGCCCGGTACCTCATTGCGCTTAATTCGCAACCCCGACTGAACAAAGGTGGTCTACTGACCCCACAGACTAGCGTGAGGTATCCTTGCTCGCCGTCCGCAGACTAGCGTGAGGTGGTTAGTTCCCTCCCGCATTCTTCTTTGCAAGCATTACTGCTTCGCCAAATGAGAAGACGGCTTCCCCGTTCCCGGCCTTAGTCGAGACTTAGGCCGGATGCGAGAAGATCGGGGCTGATGACGTCGATATTCGCCGCCGCTGATAACGCCCCTGAGGACACAGTGGTGCTCAGCAAAAGCAAGACACACTGCGACCATAATTATGCCATTGTATCCGCCGGATGGTCCTCACAATGAACGTTTCTTCAGTGCTTGTATCACAAATGTCTGTCTGTATTACTAGTGATCTTTAGTGATGACAAAGTAGGTAATAAAAAACGCAAAACAATATTTTCAAAATATTTATTACAAAAAATCATATATGTACACAGTCAACGATTAAATACAGCTTTTATATAAATGTTAAGATAATGCATTTTCATTGCACATAACCATTCATCTTAAATATCGATTTATTACGAAGTAAAGATTCCTATACACTCGACGACATTAATTTTTTATAGTAGGCAGAATCTAGAATAGCCTTTTCTAAAAAAAAGTACCTATATGGTGGCTCATTGTAAATTCCTCCTTTTTTTCTTACACACAGTCATTTATTTCTATATCTATAAAATATTGTTTCAAAATATTTATTTAAGTTTCTTTTACTTTCAGTAACGAATAATTTGACACATTTTTCATATGAAAAATGATACCTAAATACGTAATATAAAGATTGTGAAACAAATACTGAGGGACAAATATTTTGGACCTTATTTATTTAGAGTCGGTATCCTTAAAATCTGAGTTTGTTTTGAGTATTGAATTTATTATTTTAATTAGTTGTTAAGATAGGCGATACTTTATCAAATGTATCGTATGATTTTTCTGCAGGAAAATGTGAAAAAAAGCTATTTCTTTGGACTTAAATATAAAATTATTGTAATCGCCATTGAAATGGACGACAGACAACAGTTAATATTTTTTCATAACAAAAATGGCAAATTATAAATATTGACGTTTCACTGTCAATACTTTTTTTTTTGTTTTGTTTCAGTGAGACATTAATGTAAAGTATTTTTTATTTAGATGTTATGTTTTACATTAAAAATAATATTAATAAAGAGTATTATTAAAATCTACATACATATTGAATATTATTATTGCACTTATATTATTAAATTAAATTAATTTAATAGTATACATTTAATACCCTTTCTCTTCGGTATTAGAGGCGAATTAACAAAAGAGTATAAAGTATTAAAAACATCTTTTAGTCAGTCGAGTCGAGTAAACTTGAATATTTCAGTTTTATTTTTTGTTTTTTCTGTGTATTAAGTGTTATCGTCGTGGAGGCCCGGAGGTTACGGCGCCCGCTTCTCATGCATGAGGGTGTTCGAAACCTGGGAACACACCTATGTGACTTTTTCCGAGTTATATGTACTTTATATGATTATTTAGACACCACTGACATACGGTGAAGGTAAACATCGTGAGGAAACCTGGACTTGTAATTTCTAATTATAAGTTTCTAATCGCCAACCCACATTGAGCAAGCTTGGTAATTAATGCGCAAAACTTCTCCGAGTGAGAAGAGGCCTGTGCTCAGCAGTGGTCACTTATAGGCTGATGATGATGATGATGAAGCGTTAAAAATCACTCCAAATCAAGCTATTCCCTTTTTCCTTCTCACTTATGGATTAGACGCAGGTAAAATGCAAAGAAGCATAGCCATTTGGTGGCTTTATATCAAGAGTAATCATTTCTTGATATTTGTAAAATTTCTGAACATAAATGTCGACTGACTGTCAAGAAATTATAATTGAGAATCATTTTCTAGTACTAATAAGTTTTAAATAATACATTGGCTAAGATGTCTGGTCATTTTTAGATATGGCGACACGATTTTGGTTAAAGAGAAAATGTCATATTTCAGTTTTAAGTCTGTAAATAAGAAACTTAGTCAAGGTCGTTGGTAGCCACTGGATGCAGGCTACTTCTAACCAGTTGATATGAAAGCCACTGGGAAGCCTTCTATGATGTTGTGTACTACATAGTATAAAACAGAGTAACAGAGCCCACTGTCTGTCCCTATGTATGCTTAGATCTTTGAAACTACGCGGCAGATTTTGATGCGGTTTTTTTAAAAAGATAGAATAAGTTATTACGTTTGGATCTAGTGATGAATAAATTCGCCATCTAAGCTTTGGATTACATTGAATCAAATTTTACTGAATAAGAATAAGGGCAGTTTTATTGTTGTATCGTAAAACCTGAAGAAAACATTATAGATTTTTCTCTTAAAATGAAATCATACCTTAACAAACAAAAAATAAGATTTAAAATCACCATGTACACTTGAAAACATTAATTTTATTAATCTTTATTCCTCTCTTCCAATTGTTTTATTCTAACTGGTACTTGGACCGCTGGTAGGTCCACGCTTTTGGCCCTTGGACGACCTCCTTGAAGTTCTACGGGAGTGAGACGAGCTCGACTGAAGTCGGGTAACATCGAGTTCTTCCGCACAGCTTCGGAGGTCCGAAGAGTCCCACCTGTTGATTGGTAAAAGAATAAAAAATATAATAAGATTTTCTTGTTTTGATTTCGAAAACAAATAGCGGTGTTTTAAAAATACAGATACACAACCGGCACAAAGTCAATTTTAGAATCGAGTGAGATCGAATTTAGACTGGAATGAAGATAAAATAACTATAATGTAATAATAAAAAAAAAAAAAAACAGTGATACAAAAAAAAAGTTTAATGAATAGCAAGTTTTAGGTACTATTTTAAAACAAACCGCTATTTGACTCAAAAGGCAGGTTATTAGAATTCTATTAAGTATTATTTTTCAAATTTTATTTTTTCTACAATTTCATTCCATTTATTTATTTATTTATTTAATTATAAATAATTTATGTGCTGATTTTTCAATGGTTAGATAAAAGTTACCTGGGGAAATAATTATGATGCTGTCGCGTCAGAATGTTTGTATAAGACAGTGACAGCAACAATTTTATTCCTCAGATAACATTTATGTGACTATTGAAAAATCAGTCCTATTTTAACTTTCGTTTGTTTTTAAAAGTAATTGGAAAATAGATCAGAGAAGCATAGAATTGAATTAAGGCTAGAAAATTTTGTAATTCATTTGGAAATATGTTCTAAAACAACTATAATACA
The DNA here is from genome assembly GCA_902829305.4 of Spodoptera exigua. Taxonomy (NCBI): domain Eukaryota; kingdom Metazoa; phylum Arthropoda; class Insecta; order Lepidoptera; family Noctuidae; genus Spodoptera; species Spodoptera exigua. The sequence continues at coordinate 2,466,607 of LR824630.2, read as the reverse complement.
GTATTGCTATCATCAAAGCTATCAAAAATAAACTCTATTTATAGAAACAGGGCACACAGGAAATCTGTTTAAAACACTATAAATACAATCGCGCAAAATTATGCTTTTGAATGACCAGTATAATTTGAACGTTGAATGTGGTGAATTGTCAAATTAAACGAGGTTTTAATAAACTGGTTAGTGTAACTTTTTTGGCTGTGGTACAATATTATTCCGCTTGTTCCACAAGCCCACAACCCCGGCTATGGTCATTACTCATCATCACTATTCTAGTCACTAGTTTACAATAAACAAAAGAAAAGAATTCCCATGTGCCTTACTTCTAAAAAAAAACATTAATCACTAAAATGTTTAATGACAACATATATTTATGTACGCTGGTATTAACGCGGCAAATTATAGGTAGCGGTAGTTTTGACCACGTCTGCTTGTGACCACGACCTGTGCAACCGGGTCGAAACGTCAAGCCAATCCGGCTTGACTTTTCGACTGCGGGGTAAGCGCAATGAGGCACCGCGACCTCGGCCCAGAGCAGTAGAAGGAACAGGGGGGTTTTAGTCAGCAAGAGTCTGACACTCCCTCCCGCCCGGACCTGGGCGGGAGAAGTAATTTGATGATTTTCCCTTCACAAAAAAAACCTACCAAGGTATTCAAATAATAATTTTCCGCGTTAATACCCGCGTAGATAAATATATATTGTTAATATGGAACGCGAAAGTTTAGAAGTTATTGTTGGACACACATATTAACATCCCTGTTTACCAAGGAGTGTCAATAGTTACAGAGACTGTAAGAGTGAGTTAACGAGCAGACCAATTGCCTGATGGTAAGCAATCATCGTCGTCAACACTCGCAACCCAGAGAAGTTACGTTTGAGTTGCGAGTATTAGGGTGTTGGAGATTTAGGGATGGTAGAGGGAAGAAAGGGAAGAATTAAGCCACTGGTTGAAAATAAATCCGAAGACGGAGAATATAGCAATTGTTCTAAGGCCTTTTTTTTGGCGAGAGAAAAATTATAAAATGATTTCTCTTGCCCAGGGTTGGGCGGGAGAGGTAATTGTGAGCATAGCTCCCTCAAGCGGTCCGCAGTTCTAAGGCTATGGATCGGACGTAAAGCAGACGCGGTCTAATAATTTCTTGGCCACTGACTTTACTGACTCTGAGCCCACCAACGGTTACAGAAGACATGGCTTCGTTACAAAACTAAGGTTAAAAATGGGGGGAGAAAAGGGGTAGTAAACATATATACATACAATACATACATACACATATACATAAAACAAAAACACACATAGAAACAGACACAAAATGGGACCGGTAGAAAATAAGAAAAGCATAAATTTTTGTGGTTTGCCTAAAGCAAGACATTCGGTGATGGCAGATTTTGTCACCAGTCCTACCCTTGCAGCAGATGACATAAAGGCCAGACTAACGGTCAACACTAAAAGTTGAGTGAGGTTACCAGAGGCCCTGATCTTCCACTTCCTTCCCGAAACCCCAAAAGGGCGGCCACGTACTTTTAAGGAGTTACGAGTGCGTCGCCGGCCTTTTAGGGATAAGGGTTTCGAATGTTTAAGGATTGGAAAGGGATTTGGCCTCCGGTAACTTCACCCACACAGCAAAACACAGCGCAAGATCCTCTACGAGGGGTTTTCTATAATTTCCTTTCCTTTGGCAGGTTGGAAATCGCAGTTTAAAGGATCAGGTTTCAGAGAACGCTGCTATTTGATCTCTGTGTAGTCCCTTAGTCGGTTTAAATCTCCCGCAAGAAGAGTAGGCGAAAATGTGGCCAATTCTCTACTCTCATTCACCACATTAAAAAAAAACTCATGCTTTGCAATTAAGGTTCATAAGGAATACTCAATTTGAACTAAAATTATCACATAAAGGGTCCAATACCTTTGTTAACCACTGTTCTCAGTATAATGGATAGCGTTGGGCAAATATTGGCTAGTTTTAATTCTCTCGCGTTCGAATTTGTACGCAGATGGCGTTAGAGGCGAGTTTAGTCTGTTAGATCTATTTGAAGTCTGATTTGGAGCAGAGATTAGGTTGTTGTTTGCTATATATCTTTTAATGTGTTCAATTCGTGTGATCCATAAATTGCGTTTCTAGGTTTGAGTGTGATCTACCAGGGTTTATAGTGTACGATGTACCATGGCCCCGGGCTGGAGTAGTAGAAGCAACAGGGTCGTTTTTAGTCAGTAAGAGTCTGACACACCATTTCAATTGGAGAAGTGTCCAACAGTCGAAGGAAACAGGGTGATGATGATGTAGATGATGATAATACTCTCTTTTGCCAAAAGAGGTGGGTGATCCCTCCTCAAAAAAAGGTCTGACTGAGCTGTGTTTGTGTAATTGGAATTTCAAAGATACAGGAGAAAAACTAAGCATCGTTATTGGTAGGTTGTGTGAATAATGTGAAATAACAATCGACAAGTCTACTGAAATATTAAGTTAGGCGTGTGAAGCCAGAGACAATCGCTGTTATAATCGCTTAAATTAACTTATTATTAGACTAACAAGACTAAACTCAAAAGTGGCTCCATCTACTAAAAGCAAAAAAAAACAGTTTCAAATTGACGAAACACAAAACAAATGCCCAACGCGAACCATTAACAGGGTGTTCAGTTCAGCCATTCCACACACTATAGCGACAAGTGCTCACCTATATACAGGGTGACATACCCTTGCGCCGGGGCTCCGCTGGCGTCTCCTCGGGGGGCGCAGTCTCGCAACCATCAGCCCTTGTGCGTGCACCTAGTTTTGGAGTGCTAAGAGAAAAAACTAGGCGTGAGTTTGTGCCAAAACAGGCTCATGCGTTAGAAATTAGCAGAAAATGAAAGTATTTTGTCACTTGTCACATACTGTAAGCCCAGACACCAGTGCAGTTAGAATTAGGCTTAAAATTATTTGAGGTGTAGTGTTGACAATGTCCAGTCAACTGATGGTAGCGAGGTTCACTGTCCAGTGACACACGTACGCTGGTATCGTTATGAGCTAATGTTGACATGTAAACAGCGACTCATGTAGTGTAGAGATTGTCCAGTCAACTGATGGTAGCGAGGTTCACTGTCCAGTGACACACGTACGCTGGTATCGTCATGAGCTAATATTGACATGTAAACAGCGACTCATGTAGTGTAGAGATTGTCCAGTCAACTGATGGTAGCGAGGTTCACTGTCCAGTGACACACGTACGCTGGTATCGTCGTGAGCTAATGTTGACATGTAAACAGCGACTCATGTAGTGTAGAGATTGTCCAGTCAACTGATGGTAGCGAGGTTCACTGTCCAGTGACACACGTACGCTGGTATCGTCATGAGCTAATGTTGACATGTAAACAGCGACTCATGTAGTGTAGAGATTGTCCAGTCAACTGATGGTAGCGAGGTTCACTGTCCAGTGACACACGTACGCTGGTATCGTCATGAGCTAATGTTGACATGTAAACAGCGACTCATGTAGTGTAGAGATTGTCCAGTCAACTGATGGTAGCGAGGTTCACTGTCCAGTGACACACGTACGCTGGTATCGTCATGAGCTAATGTTGACATGTAAACAGCGACTCATGTAGTGTAGAGATTGTCCAGTCAACTGATGGTAGCGAGGTTCACTGTCCAGTGACACACGTACGCTGGTATCGTCATGAGCTAATGTTGACATGTAAACAGCGACTCATGTAGTGTAGAGATTGTCCAGTCAACTGATGGTAGCGAGGTTCACTGTCCAGTGACACACGTACGCTGGTATCGTCATGAGCTAATGTTGACATGTAAACAGCGACTCATGTAGTGTAGAGATTGTCCAGTCAACTGATGGTAGCGAGGTTCACTGTCCAGTGACACACGTACGCTGGTATCGTCATGAGCTAATGTTGACATGTAAACAGCGACTCATGTAGTGTAGAGATTGTGCAGTAAAGAGGTAATACTTACTTTTGTTCGAACAGAATTTTGGTAAGCCTGGCGACTTCGCCCCTCAACTGATGGAGCTCCTTATCCTTTGCTTTGGATTCTTGTTCTGCAGCTCGCTCTCGAGCTGTGAGTTTTGCTCGGATGTCGTCGAAACTGTGGAAATAAATTCAAGTCATTAATAAACCGACTTTTTTAATACCTTATGTCTTTCTGAAATGATCTGTAGAGTAGATAATAAAATGGCTGCTTTTTATTCATGATCATAGAGTGTACTATTTATTCTGTGATAAATATTTAAAATATTCATGGTTATTTTGATTGGCAAATATATTTTGCGAGTAGTTGTTGTACTTTTCACTGAAACCTTAAGAACTATTGTAGTCGATAGCTTGCGAAATTATATGATTTTATCCATCGTATAGCAAAGAACTATACTTTCTATGTGACGCTTTTTTATTCGCTGCTCAGCTCCATTAGATCATAGCGTGATGTTTTATAGTATATAGCACTCAGGAACATTGTAGCTATCTATCAGTGAAAGAATTTTGGTAATCCGACCAACGGTTCCAAAGATTACCCCCTACATACAAACTTACAAATTTTACCTCTTTATACATACTAATAGTATAGACTAACTTATGGTGCCATCATATTATACGTCACACAGAATATTCAATTTAAATACCTACTTAAACATACTACATCATAAGGGATATGAAGGGACAAAGAAAGCGACTTTGTTTTATACTATGTAGTGATTTAAAAAACACTTACAGTTTTCTCAAACAGGCGCATTTTCTTGTCAAATGTTCTATTTGTTCCCTCGAAGCATTTTCCACTTGTTTTATCTTCGTAGCATCTTCTGATCTTTTCTCTCGTAGCTCTTTCTCTCTCGCCAATGCCTCTCTATCGGTTAGTCGGTTAAGGAGAGACGGTTAATGTGTGTCAATAAAATTTTTATGCTTGGCCGATAATTGGTGACTTTACCCTGCGTTTTTGATGTCGGCGACAGATGCTTTTACCCTACTGTGCTGCCATTTTATTTTAAAGGAATATTACTGGGTCAAAAAAAGGGGAAACATCTAAATGTTTATTCTATTAGATAAACTAGAAAAACTGGTTTATTAATAAGGTTATAGAAAATAGAAAGATTAATATTTTATTTGTGTTTGTGTAGTAGTATTTTTTTTTGAAATGGCAACACTATTACACCAATTGTCAATGTCATATGTGTGTTTAAAAAAGTTTAAAAGTTTCAATATTTTTTTTGGTCTTGAACCTTAGCCTGTTCTTAAAGAACGAACAATTAAAATTTATCAATAAATTCTTTTCAAAATTTTATTTCGATTTCACACAAAATATAGGTTACCTAAAATAACTTTTTCAAAATTGTATAAAAATACAAAAAAGAAACAAACATGAGTTAGGACATTAAAATGAATGATTTTATGAACAAATGATTAAGTATAATATTTGAGCGAAGATGAAATTACGAATGAAAATATGTTTTTTTTAAATGACAATTTATAATATAAAAAAGAAACTACATATTCTATATGATAACAAAGATAATTTCTCACGGAACACGTCGAATTCTAGGAGAAAAATTTAATATATGGAAACCAGAGTTGAAAATAATACAGCAGTTATGTCAACATTTCTATATGACATAGTGCAAAAAGCCAAGATTCCGTGATCAAATTAATAAAAAAAAAGTAACTAAAAATGAGATGAATTTTAAACGAATGTGTTGTGTGTTTTATGTCATATACATATAATATCAGTCCACATTGGCAGTGATTTTAATAAAATTATTACATATGTATTGTAATACAATCAAAATGTTAGTATATAATTTTTCTAACTGACAACAGCGCCTCTGCCTTAGGGGCAATACGGTAGTTTTCAACTACTCAAATTCAATACTTTTATGCAAATGTCAAAAACGATACTTTTCTATGAAATTTTTATGAATAACTGACGTTATAGCTTTTCTTTGGTTAAATGGCTTGCATATTTCTTAATAAGCTAAAAAATACCTAAAGTTCAGTGTATCGATCGATCGATTAATAAAGGTATATTTATTTTTCAATATTTTATTATCGTATTAAAACGTCGAATTAATTTATTTTTGACATAGGATAGAAACTACCCAATTGAAATAATTTGTTTCTCAAAATATTTTGACATAGGCAATGTGACATTAGCTACATTCTCCCTCGACAGGGAAATCGAAATCGATGTATCCGATAAACTTATCTGGCACATAGGTCATGTAAGTTACGTTCCATATAATTATATTTCTTGTATATAGCATCCGTTCAAACAATGTAAGACATGCCCTAAGGTGCACTAAGCATTAAAGGCATTGCATGATTTGAAAAAAATAGCTCTGTAGTTCCATTTATCACCAGTAGAGGCGCTGCTGTTGTTTAAAGTCATATTAAGTTTACATTTTGTTTGATTATTTTCTAAAATGCAAACAATATTACTACTTAAATCTATATTTAAGCTATATCTAGTTTAAATATTATTTTTTTTATACAGAAGATCATATTTCGTACCAATTATAATAAAAAAAGTAATTATGTATATCATTTTATTACAAAGACTTAGTTCGACCATTGACCTAGAAATGAACCAACTGAATTCGTTTCATACTCTTTTATAACGGGATTCATCAAAGTATGACCAAATTGATTTTAATATCTGAATGTTTACTTTGGACAACCCTGGGTCGGTAGTCCGGACATTAGTTTGGACTGCAAGATAAACGCGTTGGGTAGGCAACCGGCTGCCTTGCAACGTGTCGCTGTTTCGCTTCCCGAACGAAACGAGTCCTTGTGTAATAAAAAAAAACTAGAAAATAGCTTAAACCTAGATTTGAATTGAGCAAAAAGTTTCTAAATCTTGTTGTTTAAGTATGAAGTAGACGTAGCTATGCAAAAGTATTTTAATCTACAACCATGTATTTGATCGTAGCGTGACGTTTTATAGCCTATAGCAGTCAGGAACATTGTAGCTATCTATCAGTAAAAGAATTTTTGCAATCCGACCAGCGGTTCCAAAGATTACCCCCTACATACAAACACTACATACCTACAGTTTCATTGGTAACAATAAAACTGAACATTGGATCTGTCTTTTAAAATTTAGGTAGGTCACTACAGTGAATTTCTTAAAAGTAAAACAACTTTAACAAGATCTCGTTAAATAGTTGATAACGTATCCATTATATTTTCTGACTTCGAGAATGATTCTGTGACTTTCGCATTACTTTTTGACAGTTTAAATTATTCCTTATTTTTTGAGGGGGGAAAATTCATCTATAACAACTTCTTTCGCCGACAGTAAGGCGAGAGGGAGTGTCAGACTCTTACTGACTAAAAGCCATCCCGTTCCTTCTCCTGTTCTTGGCTGAGGCCGCAGTGCCTTATTGCGCTTACCCCGCAACCCCGGCTGAACATCAGCTCCAACTGTGATAGTCTACTGATTCTTTGAGGCATGTTTAATTAATTAAAGATATCGAATTATTAGTGTGTTTTAAAGTTAGAACAAATTTAAAAAGCTTTTTTATTTAAGATTATAATAAGGATGATCTAAGCTGAAATAATTTTGCATAGCTACATCTCTCTTCTTTCTTTAATGATAATAAGTTTAAGTGTTAGTATGTCGTCTGTTTCTACGAAACAGCTTGGTTGCTATGGCGACGGTGATAGCCAGAAAAGAAATGATGATGGATGCTCTCAGCGTACATCCACACCAAGCACACAGAAGTACCACGAAGGCGCCGACACTGTATCACAATGAAGCCATTCTTAGCTCTAAGCTGGGTTGCTAATACAAAAATTATTTTTTTACATGCAATTTTTTTGGCAACCCTAATTGGATATAGTAGAAAAAATACTAACTATACTTAATCTTATATTTGAAAAATACATTAGTAAAAGTGCCTACAAAAGAAGTAAAAAATTTAAATCATTAATTTCAGTAACCCCTTTTGGTGGGGCAAATCATCAAATGACTTGAGTGTCAGACTCTTAATGACTAAAAACTCCCCCGTTCCTTCTCCTGCTTTAGGCCGAGGCTGCGGTGACCCATTGCGCTTGCCCCGCAACCCCGGCTAACATTCATTAAACCCTTATAGGCACTTTTAAATATGAAACACATCTTAAAGATAATAAAAAGTGTCAGTCTTTCGGTCAGTCCTCTTAGTGAAGCTAAGAAAACTATGCCTAATGAAATCAACTAAACCATAAATAGGTACTTTTGAAACGTCAAAATAGAATAGTAGTCTGTCAGTCTGTTCGTCAGTGAAGCTAGGTGCTCGTTCCAAATTGTAGTTTCGAATGGAGAAGAACGAGCAAGAAACTCCATTGTTAATTCGTTACTGTTTTTAAACATTATTATTTGTCTAATTTTTATTTTTATTCATAAGTACATCCGACAATCATGCCTGAACAACATTCAAAATCGATCGACATAAGTTTTAACAGTAATTGTATAGAAGTTATGTCCATAATCAATCTTCAACTCAAAACTTAGGTTTCTCGCGAAATAATTTAATGTACTATACCTAATTAACATTCTGAACACTGTACTTAGAATCATTTAATGATTAGCGACCCGACCCGGCTTAACACGGGTGCAACGCTGATACTAAATTACTCCATTATTCAATGGATGTTATTATACATATAAACCTTCCTCTTCAATCACTCTATCTATTAAAAAACACACCAAAATCCGTTGCGTAGTTTAAAAGATTTAAGCATACATAGGGATATAGGGACAGAGAAAGCGACTTTGTTTTATACTATGTAGTGATTTCATTCAGTCAAAAGACGTTGATAAAGTTCGAGTAATCATTAAATGTCTCTAAGTACAGCAGTTAAATATTAAGTGAGGCTGATTTTTCAATGGTTAGATAAAAGTTAGTTGGGGAATAATTATGATGCTGTCGCGTCAGAATGTTTGTATAAGACAGTGACAGCAACAATTTTATTCCACAGATAAAATTTATCTGACTATTGAAAAATCAGCCCTTATAATTATTTTTAGCTAAGGTACATGTAAGTAACAATTTTTATTAAAATATTGCCTTTTGGACCTTGGTTTTTTTATATTCATGATTCTGCAGATTGATTGATGAAAAATGTAAAAGTGTATGAGTGACTATCGAATTTCGGAAAATATCTTTTATTTAAATATAATTTTTTTTTTGTTATGATGACATAATTTATAGACAAGGTATCAACTTTCAATAAAAGTAAGTATTATAATCAATTTACGGTTGCCATTGAAGAAAGAAAAAAAATATATTTTTATTTTTAACGACTTTAACTGTCAAATATGACAGTTGTAATAGATGTGTCAATTAAATCAATAAATACTTCGTAATCAAATCAAAATATGAAATGTCTGAACAATATTTCTATTACGATCTCTGATACATATTTTGAGACTATTTAAATAGAATATAATAATGATCTGTAAGTTGAATTCCAACCCAAAACTACGACAAATATTGTTAAACAGATTCTTAATTAAGTAATTTATAATTTTAGACGTTCTTAAAGATATTTTCCTATATTCTCTTGGTGGTGTATGTTTTTAAATTAAACTTAATTACGTTATAAATTAAAAGATTATGATATTTAATGAAAATTACCACTCTTGGGTGAATTTTGACATGCAAAACATGGTAGCCAAATTTGTCCAAAAGACCATATTTTAATAAAAATAACTATAGGGTTAAATATTATTAGTTTTAAAAATAAAAAATCTGGTATTCTCAATACAAATTTCGCTACCAATTTCATTTGGTTTATTAGTTAAAACGATTTCATTTATATATGTACATATTTAAAGATTTTGTTTGATATAAAATAAGTTAAAAAAAAACAACGTTTCCGCACACTAGGATTTTTTCCTGTGTCGTGCGTGCGTTTACAAACATACAGAACAACAATTTTTACATAACAATTTTTGGATCACACAAAGAGTAGTTCCGTGCGGGATTGAAACCCGCGACAGTTGCCCAGCCACCGCGCCAACCGTGCGATCAATTTTAAATTTTAAATGTCATAAAAATAGGTTATGAAATTTCAAATTATTTAGACCTGTAATTTCTGATTTAGCGATTTATGCCGTTATCGCTGGATTTTCAGTTTCTACTAAGACATTTAAAAATAATAATTAACTTACTTTTATTAACAAAATCTTTAAATACGTAGGTACTTATTAGGTTATATTATAATCAGTTTTACAAAATTTCTGATGCATTTTTAATTATAATAAGTACTGTAAAATAAATAAATATATAGACCAAGCATTACTAGCAAAAAATTGTGAAACTGATAATAAAACCTTCTTTTTTGAAGTCGGTTAAATAGGTCGTGAGTTCCACACAAATGAATAAGGCTGTTCCAATATTAATAACAAACTATAAAGATATATGGGGATTAACAATAATTATTTATTATTATTTTAATAATTGGAACTTTGACTCCTCGTAAAGTCAAGTAGCAAAAAACCTTGGTCTAGCAGTTCTTAAAAAAAATACGTTTGACAAGCGTCCAATATGGCGGCTACGTCAAAGTTTCCCGCCTTTTTTGTTCTATTTAGTAATGGGCAGGTATATTTTGGCCTCTATCTCGCCTGGTGATAAACGATGATGCGACCTACGATGGAGCACGTCTACCCATAAGCAACCTATTCACTCGGGCCTTGAAGACACCCAGGTTGTACCCTTCGGGGAACACAGACTCCGGCAAAGAATTCTACTCCTTAGCGGTTTTGATTATAAAGGGCAATTAAAAAGGCTTACCATGTTAAAAAAAATGCAAAAATATTTAATTTTTTTTTTTTTTTTTTTATATATTGTCGAAAAGACGTTTTTTAATCAAAGTCAAAGTCAAAGTCAAAATCAAAACTGAAATAACGTATTTCAATCTGACCCTTACAGGCATCATTTATTTCAATTACAGACACTTTTGAACGCCTAAAAAGCTTAAACATAAAAAGTGTCAGTCTGTCGGTAAGTCCTCTAGTGAAGCTATTTGCTCGTTCCAAAGTGTAGATTCCTATGGAGAAGAACGAGCAAGAAACTCCATGGTTACTCTTTTTCAATCAATTGCACAAACAGATTCTTATAATCCCCATATATCCTAAAATTGGAGGGTTTAAAAAGCAAAATGATTATGATAAATGTATGTTTTACTATGTATTACCTAAGTTCTTGCTCAGTAACGGCTAGAGTTCTTCCACAAGCTGCAGCCTTCACTGCTAGATGGTCATACTCGCTCGATTGATTTTGTAGCTGAGATTTCAATTCTGAAATATATTTTTTAAGTTTTATAACCTTATGGCGGCCCGGAGATTAAGACTCGCTTTACATGCATGAGGTTTCGAAACCTGGCAAGTAACAATGTAACTTTTTCCAAGTTATATGTACTTCCTATGATTATTTAGACACCACTGACATACGATGAAGGTAAACATTGTGAGGAAACCTAGACTTACAATTTCTAATAATAGGTAAGTTTGAAATCGCCAATCCGCCTTGAGCAAGCGTTGTGATTAATGCTCAACCCTTCTCCGTGTGAGAAGATATAAGTATATTGTATGTTATTTGACGTAAAATCCTAATCTTAATCCTAACTAATATTAAAAATGCGAAAGTAACTCTGTCTGTCTTTTCTTCACGCCTAAAGTACTGAACCGATTTCTGTAAAATTTGGTAGGACATAGTTTGGAACTTGAGGGAGTACATAGGATAGTTTTCATGCCAAGAATCTACTTGAAGTCTCTATTCCACGCGAGTCGTGGGCAAAACCTAGTCATCTATCATAAGCTAGGATAAGTGTCAGCCTTTGAGTCAATTTGGACAACAAATAATGGAAAAAGTATAATATGTTTCATCCCTATTCTTAATAAGTATGTCAGTGACACTTACCGGCTATTTCTTCTATTAACTCTTTCTCCCTCTTAACTCTCTCTTCCTCTCCCTCTTGTCGGCACTCTGTCTTCATTCGCGCCAGACAATTCTCTTTGTCCTCCATAAATTGTTCCCATTGGTCATCTGTGGGTCAGAAATGAAATAAGTCAAGTAAGAGAGCCATGCTTCGGCATGACTGGGTCGGCTCGACCGGAGTGATACCACGGCCTCACAGAAAACCGGCGTGAAATACAGATTACGGTGTTTTTGCCGTTTGAGGGAGATTATCGGAGGAACATTCCTTCCTACCTTCCCCATGGTCAAATCAAATCCCCGGCTATCAAAGCACTTCTCTGGATGGAGGCGCTGATTGCTTACCATCAGGTATTCGGTCTGATCGGTCAGCCGCTATTCCTATAGTAAAGAATTTTTGAAGAAAACGTTTCTCCTGTGTCGTGGGTGTGTTTACAAACATACAATTTCACATACACATCACACCCAGACCCGGCTAAAAGTATTTGTGGATGACACTAAGACTCGTGGCGTGCGAAAATTAAACTTGCTACAATACGCAATTGTGCAGTCATTCTTAAAAATAAATTTTAAGGGGAACACCCAAGACATTAGCCAAATATGGGGATTATGTAAAATCTTCTCTTAAGTCGCAGTTACATATTTCTGCCCTTTTATTGATGTAACTGCGATTACCAAGCCTTTTGCCAAGTATGGGGATTATTGTAAACTATCTCTTAAGATGTAGAGCTTTGATCAACAACGTATTCTTAAATTTTCGAAGGCTTTAATGCGATCCCCAAGTCATCTGCCAAGTGTGGCGATTAAGGGAAAACCTCTTTAAAAATGTTTGATTAAATACTGGCCTTATTTTTGCTAATGATTATAAAAGGTAATGATGTCGATGACTCACCCATCTCCTGTCGATGTTGTTCCTTAAGCTTGTTGACTTGTTCCATCCTCTCGGCAATGAGCTTCAGTCTAGTAGATTCTAGAAGATTCTTCGCTTCGTCAGCCGCCGTGGCTGCTTGTTCTTCTACTTCTCTTAATTTCTCTGTCCATTCTTCTATTAAACTTTCTGTTTATAGACAAAAAACAAACATTCGCAAGGTAAGTAAGATTATTATCGCAATTTCTTCCATAAATCCCCAATACAAGGGGTATTGTCCCACTTGCAACACTTTTGGTGTTACGTTGATTGCTTACCATCAGAATATAATTCTGTTCGTTTGCCTACTTATCACATAAAAATTTGAAAGGATAGGATGCAGCCTCAGTGGTTACTGCTGAGCAAAAGCCTCGTCTCACATGGAGAAGGTCCTTGCATTAACCACCACGCTTGCTCAAGGCGGATTGACTTATAATTAGGAATTATAAGTCCAGGTTTCCTTACGATGTTTTCCTTCACCGTATGTCAGTGGTGTCTAAATATTTTTAATAACGTACATACCTATAACTCGTAAAAAGTCACATTGGTACTTGTCAGATTACGAACTACTTTCAAGTGTGGGAGAGCCAAGCTTCGGCACGAATGTGTCAGCTCGACCGGAGTGATACCTAGGCCTTATAGAAAAATCCCGAATCCTCAAAAGTTTGGCAACGCACTCGTAACTCTTCCATTGTTGCGGATGTCCATTTGCGGCGCTGATTGCTTACCATCAGGTTATCCGTTTGCTCGTTTGCCGACCTATCACATCCAAACTATATTATAAATGCGAAATAACTCTGGCTGTCTGTCTGTCTTTTCTTTACGCCTAAACTACTGAACCTATTACTGTGAAATTTGGTACAGACATAGTTTCAAACTCGATGAAGGACATAGGATAGTTTTTGTTACCAAAAATCTGCAGGAAGTCACTATTCCACGCGAAAAAAGTCGCGGGCAAAAATAAGAAAAAATAAATACCTTTTTCCTTTTCAAATTTTTCGCTCATCTCTTCGATTTTATTGGCATAGGTGATGTCGGCCTTGTCCAGCATATGCCGTAGTTGCATGATGTCCCAGTCCGCTTTGCTATGGGCCTCAGCAATGGCCCTCTCATACTGGGTCTCTTTATTAGCTAGAACTTCTTTCAAACTCTCCAACTGAAAAAGAAGACGGTAGTTTCCAACTAGTCAAATTCAATACTTTCATCCAAATGTCCGAAAACGATGCTTTTCTATGAAATTTGTATGAAACGCCAAATTATGACGGCATCGGAGTAAGCGCAATGAGGCACCGCGACCTCGGCTCAGAGCAGGAGAAGGAACGGGGGGGTTTTTAGTCAGTAAGAGTCTGACACTCCCTCCCGCCCGGCCCTGGGCGAGAGAAGACATTCGATGATATTCCCATCACAAAAAAAAAATGGATATGAAATGGCGGCATAGTATTTTATGCGTCAAATAGCTTACTTATTTCTTAAGAATTATCGTAGATTTTGTGTATCGACAGATCAATGAATAAAAGTATAGCTATTTTTCAAAATTTAATTGTATTGAAACGTCGAATTAATTTATTTTTGATCTAGGATACTAGCCAATTGTTAAATTCAATTAGGTGTAGGGTTCTTCACGAATTGGTCGGTTTGACCGGAGTGATACCACGGCCTCACAGAATATCGGCGTAAAGCAACACTTATATTGTGTTTCGCCGTGTGAGTGAGGTTACCGGAAGCCCAATCGCTTCCCGATCCCTAAATCTTCCAGACCGTTATCCCCAAAAGGTCGGTAAAGCACTTCTAGTAACTCGTTCGTATTTTTTTTATGAAACCTTGCTCCACATTAGGATTTTCTCCTGTGTTTAATATACACATCACACTCAGACTTACGGAACAACAATCTGTGGATCACACAAAGAGTTGTCCTGTCCGGAATTCGGATCCAACACCACAATTCGGATCCACCGAACACCAACCGTGCAGTCGTTCTTACGAGTATACATGGGCGGCCAATTGCTTAACATCAGGTAATCCGTCTGCTCATTTGCGTTCCTATCATTTAAAACAAGGTACATACCCTAGCAGTGACTTCTCTGAGCTTCCTGTCAGCATTTTTGGCATCCTGCTGGGCTTCAGCGCGGAGCTGGGCGAGGGCGGCTCGCGTACGTTCAGCATGATTGCGCTCCAGCGCTGCGCGCGAACTCGCGGCCGCTGACTGCATCTCGCTACGAAGACTTTCCAAAGATTTCGAGTGTTCTTCTTTGAGATTTTGTATATCCTGATGATGTCAAAAGTCAAAAATCATTTATTTCCTAAAAGCACTTTTGATCGTGAAACAGGGGTAAAAAAGATGTCAGTCTGTCGGTCAGTTATTAGGTCGTTTCAAAGTGTAGATTTCTATGTAGAAGGATCCAAGAAGCACTATCAGGTAATCCGTCAGCTCGTTTGTCATTCCTCTTCAGCCTAAAACTGCCTACTGCTGAGCAAAGGCCTTTTCTCACATGGAGAAGGTTGGATTCCTAATTACCATTACCACGCTTGCTCAAGGCGGATTAGCGATTTCACATTTTAATGCGATATTAGTCTTAGCCCCGGTTTCTGAAAGGTCGATCAATGTTAAAATCAATTTAATCTCTTGTCAAGTCATCTGATTGGTTGACTGAATTATCAACAACCAATCAGAAGATTTAACAGGAGATTAGTTAATTTTAGCGTTGACAAACCTTTCAGAAAACTGGTGTTACAAAAAGTCCAGGTTTCGTCACGATGTTTTTCTTCACATTTCACGTCTATGGTGTCTTAATGAACTTTAAGTTAATTTCAAGTGCAAGTAAGAAAACTCGTAAGAAGTCACATTGGTACTTGCCAAGTTTCGGACCCGAACCCTCATGCATGAGAAGCGGGCACCTTAACTTTAGGGCCACCACGACTTAATATATGACATTTGACGTAAGCCATTGCATCAAAAAGAAACATTCTTTTCATGTTTAAAATAAAACTCACCTTCCGATATCTCTCATCCTTCTCCTTCCCACTAGAAGTCTCTCTCTCCAGTAACTCCTTCAATCTGTGCACTTCCAACTTCAGGGCTTCCTCCCTGGTTTCCACTCTCTGCAGCTGCAGCGTCAGGGATTGCACTGAGCGCTGCTGTTCAGTCACTAAGCCTCTTAACTGTTGGAGCTCTGCCACTTGAGCTGGTGATGGCTTTGGATCCGATTTTAATTCTTCTACTGTTGCTGTTAGCTGGAGAAAAATATTGGAGTAAAGCAATGTTTTGATAGCAATTTTTTATGTGAAATTGTAGGGTTTTTAAAGACCTATCAGACCAGGTCATAGCCAGGATACAAGTGTAACTAGCACGGATCAGAGCAGGAGAAGGAGCGAGCGGTTTTTTGTCAGTAAAAGTCTGACACTCAATCCAAGGTGGAAGGAAGTCAGTTAATGATTATCACTCTCAACAACAACAACAACTTCAATTGATGAACGAAACAAAATTACTTAATAAGCCAATGGATAATGACACTAATATTATCGAAATTTTAAATATCAGGATTTTTAACCAGATCTTTGATTATTCGCAGTTTAAATCATTATTTTTGAATCAATACTCTCCGGATTGTGCTATCAGAAAAGAGTGCAGAAAAGAAAGCAATGCTTCTGGACGATTGGGCTGTCTCGACCGAAGCATTTGCTTTTTTTTCACCGAACGAATCATTCTTGCACCATGGAGTCCCAAACTAATCCATCCAACCCTCATATTTCTAACGCCCAAAACTCACTGCACATGCAGTTTCCTTAGTGTTGCGAGTATCCATGGGCGGCGCCAACTGCTTACCATCAGCTAATCCGTCTACTCGTTTACCTCTTTATTATGTTTCTCAGCATCTCGGGCCCGTTTCTCCAGCTCCCTCATCTTCCACTCGCAGTCTGCCAGCATCCGCTCGGCTCTCGCAGCTGCCTGCGATCTCGCCGCCTCGTGGGCCGCGCGCCATTTTGTCGTGCAAGCTTCCGCTGCTGATAATGCCTGAAAAAGGATTTGCAAGTCCTGTTTAAAAGCTAAGGGAGATCTAAGTACATTTTTTATTCAATTACTCTGAAAGAAACATAAGAAAGACATGTCCAAATTGGCCCCGTGCAATAAAGATCAGCCGAGATGGCGATTACTAATGTGGCTGGTTTCATAGGTAGGAACACTGTTCACAAGTCACATTGGTGCTTTTTTACTTTGGGACCTCCCAAAACAGCTGCAACTCCTGTGCACCAGGATCTACAGTAGATACAACCATGAAAACACCGGAATACTGAAGTCCGGTGCGTCCCAGGGACATAGATTCCAAGACAGTCGTCTTGGAACCCGCAACGAAATAATCATAAGATCTTATTTGAGAAAATATAGTTTCCACTTCCTCCTCGATAGATTTAATGCAGGAGACAGAATGACTTAAGCCTTAAAGGCGCAAAAGAGACTGTACAGCTGAGAAAACCTCAGTCACTATGCAAACGCCACGGATTTTACTGTAGTGTGGGAGAGCCATGCTTCGGCACGAATGGGTCGGCTCGACCGGAGTGATACCACGGCTTCACAGTAAACTGGCGTGAAACAACCACAGCGTTGTGTTTCGCCGTGTGAGTGAGGTGACCGGAGGCCCGATCCTTCCCCTGCCTTGACCCTTCCCCAATCCCTAAATCTCCAAATCCCTAATCCCTTAAAAGGTCTGCAACGCACTCGTAACTCCTCCGTTGCGGGTGTCCATGGGCTGCGCTGATTGCTTACCATCAGGTAATACGTCTGCTCGTTTACTGACATATCACATAAAAAAAAACTTTAGCGTTTGCCAGGTTTCGAATTCTCTGAGCCACTGTAACATACTTTTACTATTACACTGTTCTGCCATTAACTAACGCCTTATTATAAGCTAATTAGTCCTGACCTCTTGAGCTTTCTGCTCTTGTATTATCTTCTCCTGCTCCAGCCGTTCCTTGTCCCGCTCGAGTGCGAGCACTCTAGACTCCAGCTCTGCTCGCTGTCCGAGCACATCCTCTAGTTCTGCTCGAATCTGACGAAGGGATTCATCTGGAAGATTGAAAAGTTGGATTGCATTATTATTAATATTAATCTAGATTATTTAGACACCACTGACAAGAGGTGAAGGAAAACATCGTGATGAAACCTGGACTTATAATTTCTTATTATAAGTTTGAAATCGCATGTGTGATAAGAGGCCTTTGCACAGCAGTGGGCACTTAATGCATAGGCTGATAATGTGATGTGATTATTGAGTGTTTGGCGTGCTGTTAGTTCAGGTGTTTCAGTTTTCAGTTTCAGGTTCGTCTGAGTCGCGAGGAGCCAATGGAGCCCTCGTCTGAGCCAAAGTATGCAAGTGGTGACTAGTCGTTCAGCGTGGAGAATTAAGAGAAGGCCTTTGTCCATCAGTGGACGTCTTTCGATTGATGATGATGATGATGATGTTAGTTTAACTCAAGAGTCTCCAGAGTCTCATAAAAAACAGGCGTAAAGGAATACAATTGTTGTGTTTTACCGTGTGAATGTTGAGTAAGGTTACCGAAGACCCAATCCTCCAGCTTTTCAAAGGCATTTGGAAATCGTCTGGTGCTGCGAATGTCTAAGGGCGGCGTCGATTGCTTATCATCAGGTGATTTGTTTTTCCTAAGACTACTTTTTAGTGTGGTTGAGCCATGTTTGGGCATGAGTGGGTCGGCTCAAATTATATGACGGTCTCACAGAAAACCGTGTTTCGCCGTGTGAGTGTGGTACTGGAAGCCCAAACCTTCCTCTCACCAAAAAAAGAAAAGACTAGAGAGACTGAATTTTTTATATAGACATTTTTTATATTTTAAATGTTTTTTACTAATTTATAGAATCAGACTTACCTTTGCGGAAATCTATGACATTAAATGTAAGGAAAAATATTTAGTGTAATATTTAGTTAAGCGACAAAAATCCAGGCTTGTTGCAGGATGCAATCCCACTCCTATGCAATAATGTACATGCTAACATTTAATGTTTTTTACTATTTTTTTAAAGAAATATTTAAAAAAAATATTTATGTTTAATAAAGATATGTTCATAAGATATTACCATTCCGCCTATGCAGTTGGTCAGCGAGGTTCGAAGAGCAGGTCCTGGCTGCTGTTAGCTCTTCCTCCAAAGATCTGCTCCTTTGGCGGACCAGCTCCGACTCCTTGTAAGCTGCTGCCAGCTCGCATTTTAGCTCTGAAAAGAAAGAAATATTATAAGCATGGTCTATTTAAGGCTTAAGTCTTTCTGTCTCCTGCATTCAATCTATCAAAGGAAGTGGAAACTATTTAGTTTTTTTTTCTCCAAAATTAATATCTTCTGATTTATTTCGTTGCGGGATCCAAGACAGTCATTCATGTCCCTGGGACGCAGCGGACTTCAGTGTTCCGGTGTTTTCATGGTTGTATCTACTGTAGATCCTGGTGCACAGGAGTTGCGTTAGGGAGGTAGTGGGGGGCTTGTACCAAGAAAAAAGTGTAGTTCATATTTTTGTTACTTTCGCTAACACAGTACAGGAGATGATTGGAATTAAAAAGTTTGTGGCAGTCCTGACATATGGCTCTGATGTGAGAGGGTGAAATAATCTCTACAAATAATCTAGAAGGGTTTGAGATTACAGTTTAAAAGGTTCAGGTTTAACAGAGAGTGCTGCAGCCCGGTCTCTTGTAAGCAATCGGCGCCGCCCAAGGACATCCGCAACACCAAAAAAGTTACGAGTACATTGCCGGCCTTTTGGGGATAAAGGTTTCGGAAATTTTAGTAATTGGGAAGGCATTTTGGTAGCTCGGGGAATTGAGCTTCCGGTAACCTCACTCACACGGCGAAACACAACGCTGTGGTTGTTTCACACCGGTTTCTGTGAGGCCGTGGTATCACTCCAGTCGAGCCGACCCATTCGTGCCGAAGCAAGACTCTCCCACACTTAGCTCTCTGTGTAATATGTGATACCTAAATGTATTTTCTCCCGTATCGTCATCAAATTCTAAACATATCATCAAATTAATTACACAAGACACAAGGATGTTTTTCAAGCCAAAAATCCGCACTAAATGACTTCCCGTAATTAAATTTTCCAGTAGTTTCGATCCGAGCTATATTTACAATCCGATGCAATGTCTCTACACTGCGCCCACGCCAAGAAATAACTTCTCAAATTACAAACACGAAGACGCTGGATCCGTTAAAGGATTCTGGGAAAAGTTATCAGAATATTCTCCAGAGAGAGAGAGAGAGAGAGAGAGAGAGAGAGAACTGAGATCTCTTGGCTGCCTGCTAGGTTTTTATGAGGTCCTATACCATGGGCAATCTAGCAGACGGATAAACTAAGGGGGCGTCCATAAATTACGTGAGGTGTTTAAAGGGAGGTCGGGTGAAATCTTATCTAATCTTACGTTGGAGACAGAGTCTTGGTAAACATCACGTATTTTTTTTTCTGATTTAAACAAAAAAAAAATTTTTTTTATAATGTGACGGAAAACTCTTTGACATCATGACGTCAAGGGATGGTTGTCAAACGTTGCCTACAGATTGTAAATTTCGTCGTGAATTGTCAACACGAGTTGGTGTAATCGGTAAGGCGTGTGGATTACACCACAGAGACCCCGAGTTCGAGTCCCGCCGTAAACATGAAGTTTTTTAGTTGATGGAAGTTTTGTCGAACTTTCTGGAATTATTTGAGTGAAAGAAATGAAAAATTAAGGAGCGAGAAGGAGAATAAATAAAAATGAATAACGAAATTATTGGAAGGTTCTGGAGGCATGACGATCAAAAAGAATAACGAAATTGAATGTTCTAGAACCTGACCGGGGGTATATAAGCGGAACTGCGGCTCACCGCTGGCAGTTGAGTTCTAAGTCTAAAGCGATTCGGAAGAAAAGGAAGAAGTGGAAAAGAAGAAAAGTGAGTGAAATAGTGAAGTGCAGTGAAATAGTGAAGTGCAGTCAGTTAAGTGAGTTAAGTCAGCGTGAACGGCAAAGTTGTGTCAGTCGGCCGGACTCTGCTGGAGAGGAACGCCGATAACTTAACTCCGTGGACGCTGTAACTTAAGTGCAATAGAAAGTCTGAAAACCGGTATTAGTGTTTCATTTCATCCAATCCCGTAACCCAAGCCCGCATAGTCAGGAACGTGACGTCAGGCACGTAACATTTGGTGTCAGAAGTGGGATTGGAGAAAAATGCCGCTAGTGCCGCAGGACGTAAGAGGAGTGAGTACCCGTGCAATGTCAGAAGCGCAGCGTGTGAGGGAAGAGGGTGCTGCAGCTCAAACCAGCGATGCAGAAGCCAAGCCTGTGCAGGTGGATCTTCTGCTACAGCTGCAGCAAATGATGGCAGAGCAAGCGCGCCGCCAAGAAGAGCAAGCGCGCCGCCAAGAAGAGCAAGCGCGCTGTCAGGCAGAACAGCTGCGGGAGCTGAAAGAAGAGCAAGCGCGCCGCCAAGAAGAGCAAGCGCGCCGCCAAGAAGAGCAAGCACGCTGTCAGGCGGAACAGCTACGGGAGCTGAAAGAAGATCAAGCTCGCGCCAAGAGGATCAAGCTCGCCGCCAAGAGGAGCAAGCGCGTCGCTTGGAAGAGATGCATAAGGATTTCACGAAGGGACTGCAAAAGGCTGTCGAACGGGTACAAGAAGTGGAGGAAGGGTTAGGCAAGTTGGAACATCGCGTCATGGCGATAGAGGAGAGAGGAAGAAGAGATCTCCAAAATCAAGCAGGAAGTGACAAGCCCAAGCCCTTTGAAGAGCCGAAGCCGTCTTGCAGCCGTTTTTGACGCCCCAAATGTGGCCTCAAGCGCAACGAAAGGGCTCAAGATTCCCCATTACGACGGAACAACATCCTGGACGCGTTCAAGCTACAGTTTGAGACACTTATGGAGGCTTATGGTTGGACTCAGAAGGAAGCACAGTCAGCCCTCACCCTGGCCCTCCGTGATCAAGCGCTCTCAGTGCTGGAAGCTATCGGCGCAAGTGGGGATCTCAGCTTAGTGCCCTCCTCGACGCACTTGAGGCACGTTTTGGAGACAGCCACCTCGAGCACGTGTACAGAGCGCAATTAAAAGAGCGTACTCAGCGTGCTAATGAGAGCCTACAGCAATGGTCCGTGGAAATCGAGAAACTTGTGCGTCGAGCTTTCCGGTCGACTCCGTCAATGATTGAAGGCACGCTTCTCCAAGCGTTCATTGACGGTATTCGGGACCCCGAAGTACGAGCTGCTGTTCATCTGGGCCATCACAAGAACATGAAAGAAGCTCTGGCCCATGCATTGGAAGTGGAAGCCGTGCGTGGTAACTCCCGTACCTTACGTCTGCGGGAAATGACGACAACGGAGCAGGTACCTCCACGCCGTCGGAACTTCATGTGCTATGGATGCGGAGAGCGTGGGCACATGCGGAGCGACTGCCCGAAGAAGGTGAACCGCCAGGACGCGGCGGTCTCAACTTCTGACCAGCAGGGAAACTAATCCAGCCAGGGCTGCGGGGTGGGCGCTGGCCGGTAGTGGAATAACCCCAACAATCTACATCAAGCAAACTAACGATGGAAATACTCTGGTGATAGACGGTCAAGTAAATGGGAAAAACAGTCAGCTAACATTAGATACTGGAGCTTCAAGGACGGTGATAAATGTTCGGCTGCTCGGGCAAAACATCAGGAAACACGTTAAACCAATTGTTGGCCTACGAATGAAATCAGCTACCGGCCAGTGCATACCGATAAGTGGAAAACTGCATGTAACAATCAAAATTGGGGAACGTGTTTATCGACATGAGGTTATTGTGGCCAAAATTCTGGATGACTGCATCCTGGGACTTGACTTCCTGCAAGGGCACCAGTGTAACATCGACTTAAAATCTGGAGTATTACTATGTGGAACTGAGGAAATTCCGATGAAGGGTGGAACCCTGGGAAAAGTTTGCTGTTTAAGAAGAACTGTTCTTGAACCAAAATCACAGACTCTCGTACCAATCGCATTACCTAGGAGGAGGAAGGAAGTTTACCTCGAAGGTGCGCTGTGATTGATAAATCGGAACACGTAAACTCATGGCTACCGGCAAGGAACTGTCGTGGGGTCATCTGATGTCAACCGCATTCCGGTATTCAACTTCAGTGATTCAAAAATTACGATTGAAGAAGGAGAGCCTGTGGGCGTTTGGAAGAAGTGGCCTGGATAAGAAAATGCTCGGAGAATCTTGTGAAGAAGGACAGTACGGGAATAGACTTTGTAACGAAAATCTTAGACGAAAACAAAAGTCTGACAAAAGTGGAGACTATGAAAGCTAGAAATTTACTCTTCGATTCTCTGATGTGTTTTCAAGAAGCGATGGTGATATTGGCCGAACTGGTTTGGTGAAGCATAAAATAAACACAGGTGATACAATGCCAATTCGTCAAAGGCCCAGACGTATACCATTCGCTCGTGAGAAAGAGGTTGAACAAATGATTGACGATATGAGGAAAAATGACGTGATAGAGCCCTCTTCTAGCCCTTGGTGTTCACCTGTCGTGCTTGTCAAGAAGAAAGATGGTTCAACGAGGTTTTGCGTAGACTATCGACGATTGAATGATGTAACCAAGAAGGATAGCTACCCGTTACCAAGAATCGATGACACACTTGACACACTGAGTGGCATGAAATGGTTTTCAACGCTCGATCTGAAAAGCGGCTATTGGCAGGTGGATTTGGATCCCAAGGACAAGGAAAAGACCGCATTCTCAACTGGGAAGGGACTCTGGCAATTTAAGGTGATGCCATTTGGATTATGCAATGCACCGGCAACCTTTGAGCGTTTGATGGAACAGGTGCTGGCGGGACTGCTGGGCGAAACCTGCCTAGTTTACCTCGATGACATCATCGTTGGACGGGATTTTGACGATCATCTAAGAAATTGGAAAGGTACTCGAAAGCTGCGTGGAGCAAATTTAAAGTTGAGTCCAAAGAAATGCTCTTTCTTCAAGCGCGAAGTGAATTATCTAGGACATGTTATTTCTGAGAGAGGAATTGAGACTGATCCAGCCAAGACTGCCGCTGTTAAGGAATGGCCAACACCTAAAGACAAAACGCAAGTTCGGGCATTTCTTGGATTGCTCGTATTATCGGCGGTTTGTGAAAGGATTCTCGGACATTGCCAAGCCATTGCATCGATTGACAGAGGAGAAACGTGCCTTTATCTGGGACGAGGATTGTGAGCAAGCCTTTCGCGAGAACTAAAAGAACGGCTTTGTAAACACCAATTCTCGGATACCCCAGCGCGAAAGGAATATTCGTAGTTGATACGGATGCCAGCAATATGGAATAGGAGGTGTCCTTTCACAACGCGATGGTGAGCAGGAGAAGGTTATTGCTTACTTCAGCAAGTCACTATCCAAGCCGGAGAGGAATTATTGCGTGACCAGGAGGGAATTGCTGGCCGTAGTCAAAACTCTGCACCATTTCAAGAAGTATTTACTGGGACGGAAATTTTTGATCAGAACTGATCACGCTGCTTTGAAATGGCTGCTTCAGTTTAAGGATCCGAAGGCCAAGTAGCCAGATGGTTGGAACAACTTCAGGAATTTGACTTTGAAATCGAACATCGCGGCGGAAGAATTCATGGCAACGCAGATGCATTATCGAGACGCCCATGCGTGGAAGATTGCAAGCATTGTGCCAAGAAGGAAACTGCTTTTCTTAAGGTGATAAGGACTGATACTGTTGACGAGGCATGGGGAGATGATGCGATGAAATTAGAACAGGAAAGAGATGCAGATATCAAACCAATACTGGAGTGGCTACGAAGTGGTAACAAGCCAAGTTGGAGTGACGTCGCCCAATATAGCGCGGTAACGAAAGGTTTATGGGCACAGTGGAAAAGCCTTACGCTGCATAACGGACTTCTGTGCAGGAAATGGGAATCAACAAACGGCAAGGACGAGCATTTGCAATTGGTGGTGCCTCGTTCAAAAATAAGGGATGTATTAAAAGCGTTCCATGATGGATCTTCTGGAGGACATTTGGGAATTAGGAGGACTTTGGTGAAGATCAAGGAGAGGTTTTATTGGTTGCATTGCAAATATGACGTCGAAGATTGGTGCCGGAAATGCACTAGTTGTGCAGCTGTCAAGGGTCCACAAACAAGAAGCAGAGGGGCGATGAAAATCTACAATGTTGGTATGCCTTGGGAGAGAATAGCCTTAGACATCGCTGGACCATTTCCAATCACTGATTCGGGCAATCGCTACGTTTTAGTGGTTATGGATTATTTTACAAAATGGCCGGAGGTCTTTGCCATACCGAATCAAGAGGCAGTAACTGTAGCCACGAAGTTGGTAAACGAGGTATTCACCCGATTCGGAGTGCCCTTGGAGATGCACAGTGATCAAGGACGGAACTTTGAATCCCAAGTTTTTCAGGAAACTTGTAAACTTTTGGGAATCCATAAGACTCGAACGACCCCTTATCATCCACAGTCAGATGGAATGGTCGAACGTTTCAACCAAACATTGGAGCGACACTTAGCAAAGGTGGTTGACAGCCATCAGAGAGATTGGGACACTTACATACCTCTCTTCTTGCTTGCCTATCGGACTGCTGTACATGAAAGTACCGCAAAGACGCCTGCATTTGCAAATTTTGGAAGGGAATTGAGATTACCGGCAGATCTTGTATCGGGCTGTCCACCTGGCGACTCTCGCACCGATTTAGCGATTACATAAGCGAGTTAAGGGCAAAAATGTTGGACATTTATGAGCAGATCAGGGAGGCCGGTCTTCAAGCTAGTGATCGCGCAAAGACGCGCTATGATCGACGAGCCAATTCTGTTGGGTTTGAAGAGGGTCATTGGTCTGGCTTCATAATCCAGTCAGAAGGAAGGGAAAATCTCCGAAGCTGCAACCGAGTTGGGAAGGTCCTTATGAGATAGTCACGAAGATCAATGACATTACTTACAGAATTCGGAAGTCTTCAAGGAGCCCTTTGAAAGTTGTCCATATAGACAGGTTGGCGAGGTATTACGGCAGCAACGATGCTCGGGACGAGCGAATCTAAGAGGGGGGCAGTGTGACGGAAAACTCTTTGACATCATGACGTCAATGGATGGTTGTCAAACGTTGCCTAGAGATTGTAAATTTCGTCGTGAATTGTCAACACGAGTTGGTGTAATCGGTAAGGCGTGTGGATTACACCACAGAGACCCCGAGTTCGAGTCCCGCCGTAAACATGAAGTTTTTTAGTTGATGGAAGTTTTGTCGAACTTTCTGGAATTATTTGAGTGAAAGAAATGAAAAATTAAGGAGCGAGAAGGAGAATAAATAAAAATGAATAACGAAATTATTGGAAGGTTCTGGAGGCATGACGATCAAAAAGAATAACGAAATTGAATGTTCTAGAACCTGACCGGGGGTATATAAGCGGAACTGCGGCTCACCGCTGGCAGTTGAGTTCTAAGTCTAAAGCGATTCGGAAGAAAAGGAAGAAGTGGAAAAGAAGAAAAGTGAGTGAAATAGTGAAGTGCAGTGAAATAGTGAAGTGCAGTCAGTTAAGTGAGTTAAGTCAGCGTGAACGGCAAAGTTGTGTCAGTCGGCCGGACTCTGCTGGAGAAGAACGCCGATAACTTAACTCCGTGGACGCTGTAACTTAAGTGCAATAGAAAGTCTGAAAACCGGTATTAGTGTTTCATTTCATCCAATCCCGTAACCCAAGCCCGCATAGTCAGGAACGTGACGTCAGGCACGTAACAATAATAACTATCGTGAGACATACTAAATTAACTAAAAATCGCGGGTTACGAGATTACGAGAGTAGGCTGCGCGACGTCGCCGCGTCCGCGCACGCTGCTCATAAAGAAGAACCCCTCTGTGTTTGAACCGCTTATGGACAAAGGAGTTACTACAAGGGCATTGTCGGCCTCTTGTGGGTTGTGAGGGGTTTATCGTGGTGTGGAGAGTAGGAGAGCCATGCTTCGGCACGAATGGGTCGGCTCGACCGGAGTGATACCACGGCCTCACAGAATACCGACGTAAAACAACCACAGCGTTGTGTTTCGCCTTTCATTGTGGTTACCGGAGGCCCAATCCTTCCCCTCCCCCGATCCCTCTCAATCTCTAAATCTCCAAAACCCTAATCCCTAAAAGGTCGGCAACGCACTGGTTACTCCTCCGTTACGGGTGTCCATGGGCCACGCTGATTACTTACCATCAGGTAATACGTCTGCTCCTTTGCCGACATATTCAATAAAAAAAAAATCGATAGGAGTTTTGAGTAGTAGTAGTAAGTAGTATTTGGTCTCCAGTAATCTCACTCACACGGCGAAACACAATGAAAGTATTTCTTCAAAAAGGTTTTTCTGTGAGGCCGTGTTTTCCGTGCGACGCGGCCCATTCGTGTTGAAGCAGAGGAGAGGCAAAAGAGAGGCAGAAGTTGAAGAGACTTGAATTCCAGTGAACTATTCGGAGCTGATGGTAAGCATGAACTATAAAAGAGACGGACCTCCGTATTTGTTTCGGGTATTCTTCTCATTAAAAGTGCTTCTTTGTCTATACTAATATTATAAAGAGGTAAAGTTTGTAAGTTTTTATGTAGGGGAATCCGATCCTGTTGGTTCCAAAGATTTCCCCCTACATACAAACATACAAACTTACAAATTTTACTTCTTTAAAACATTAGTATAGACTAGCTATTATTAGATTACTACAAACATTGTTGAAAAATTTGTAAAATATCTTGCGAAATTTCGTCAGAGAGAACTAATGACTCTTTGTGCCAAATTTAATGACGGTAATTCATTGTTTACT
This sequence comes from Spodoptera exigua, assembly GCA_902829305.4. Lineage (NCBI taxonomy): Eukaryota > Metazoa > Arthropoda > Insecta > Lepidoptera > Noctuidae > Spodoptera > Spodoptera exigua. The sequence continues at coordinate 2,439,026 of LR824630.2, read as the reverse complement.
TACAAAACAATGGGGGAACAAGAGTGCTTTATTTCTTGTAGTTATTTCGAGAACTATGACGTGCTTGGATGTTCAAACAAATGTACCTACGTATACTTGAGTGCATACGTCCATTTGTTCTTCTAAGTGTGGGAGAGCCATGCTTCGGCACGAATGGGTCGGCTCGACCGGAGTGATACCACGGCCTCACAGAAAACCAGCGTCAAACAACTCCAGCGTTGTGTTTCGCCGTGTGAGTGAGGTTACCGGAGGCCCAATATTCCCCCAATCCCTCCTAATTCCCAAAATCTCCAAATCCCTAATCCCCAAAAGGTTGGCAACGCACATTACTTCTCCGTCGTTGCAGGTGTCCATGGGCGGCGCTGATTGCTTACCATCAGGGAATCCGTTTGCTCGTTTGCCGACCGTGGCATCACTCCGGTCGATTCCGACCCATTCGTGCCGAAACATGGCTCTCCCACACTTAGCATGTATGATCTCATCGCATATTCAACGACCATTATAGGCCCTCAGTTTAAATCGGTTTTTAAACCAACTTAACAGGACATGTTTATGTATCAAGGCTTTCTTAAATAAAATAAATTTACATAATAACAATAATATCCTTCATTCAGAACGTAAAATTCACAGTAAATGCATTTATCTTTCAAAATGGCGTCATTGTCGATTGAAACTTTCAAAATACGCCGTTAAACATTCAAGTGGCGGCCATGATTCTTTTTTCGGTCGTCAAATGTCAAATTAAGATCACTCGGTTGAATGAATGGATTGAGTTAGTTCATTAGATTGGGTTGTTTATTTATTTATATAATCAACAATAATAAATGATGTCGACTTTGTAAAAAGATAAACAAAAAACTAATTACACTTTCACTTGTTTTACGCTACACTTAATTCGTATTATTCTAGCAATATACATTTGTTATTTTAGCTAACTTATAGAACACTAGCTACTCTCGCACGGTTTCACTCGCTGCTCGGCTCCACTTGATTGTAGCGTGATGTTTTACAGCCTATATCACTCAGGAACATTGTAGCTATCTATCAGTGAAACTGCGCGGAGGTAGCTAGTTAAGAATATAGTTACGTTAAAGTCAGTAATTAACTGACTGACAATTAACATGAGCAGGAGAAGGAACGGGGGAGTTTTTAGTCAGTAAGAGTCTGACACTCTCTCTCGCTCCATCCAGAACGGGAGAGGAAGAAGACAAAGAATGCAGACACATTTGACACAACCAAAACTCAAATTATATGATACTAGCTACTCTCGTACGGTTTCACCCGCTGCTCGACTCCATTTGATCGCAGCGTGATGTTTCATAGCTTATAGCACTCAGGAACATTGTAGCTATCTGTTAGTGAAATAATTTTGGCAATTCGACCAGCGGTTCTGAAGATAACTCCCTTCGTACAAACTTACAAATTTTACCTCTTTATAATATTACTTTAGAAGTATAGATTAATAAGCTTCCACCAGCATGGTATGTTGATAAAAAGTAGCCTATGTCCTATTCCGGAGTGTATCCTATGCCTGTGCCTAATTTCATCCAGATCCGTCCAGTGGTTTTAGAGTGATTGAGTAACAAACATCCAAACATCGTAACTTTCGCATTTATAATATAATTAAAAATTATTTGACAACTACAGTGATAGTAGTTTTATTTGTGGGAGAGCCATGCTTCGGCACGAATGGGTCAGTCCTCCACGGCCTCACAGAAAAACTGGTGTGAAGCAACACTCACGTTGTAATTCGCCATGTGAGTGAGGTTACCGGAGGCCCAATCCTTCCCTATCCACAAATCCCCTACCCTTAAATCCCTAATAACCCACTAGACGCCGTCAACGCACTTGTAGTAACTCCTTTGGTATTACAAGTGTCCATTAGCGGCGCTAATTGCTTACCATCAGGTAATCCGTTTGCTTTTTCCTGACATAAGACATAAAATAAAGGTAAAAAAGTCCTTATGCTATGTTAGCGCCATCTATTGACCAGGAAACGAAAGTTTTCATAGTTGACGATGCTAAGCTATCACTCAGCGGTACAAAGAGAAAATTCTAATGAAAAGTAGATCTTGGTTTGTTTATCATTCAAAGGGAAATATAACAAAAGACGAACGGGGAGCCAAATGGATTAATAACCTATTGAAAACAAAGAAAATGATATTTGAATGTTCTTAGTGCTAGCGTCATTGGACGCAGCCGGGAATTTGTGAGCGAGTGCTACAATTTAAGTGTGGGAGAGCCATACCACGGCCTCACAGAATACCAGCGTGAAACCACCACAGCGTTGTGTTTCGCCATATGAGTGAGGTTATCGGAGGCCAATGCACAGTTTCACCCCTCCCACCCCATCCCATTAATGTCAAAACAATATTAAAACATTGTATGGTAGTATGGTGGAGTGTTTTTGTTCCGCCAATCCGTCTTGAGCAAGAGAGATCAAACCTTCTTCATGATGAGAAGAAGCCTTTGATTAGCAGTAGACATCTTATAAGCTGTAGATTTTTTACCCGACCACGGCAAAGTAAAAGGAGGGTTATGATTTTGACAGGCTATGTATGTATGTGTGTTCATCTGTTCCCTCGTAACTTCTAAACTACTTATCAGAATTTGACAAATGACATATCATTAGAAACGTCTTAATTGTCCGCTGGTTATGGACTATATGGGGTATTACAAAATGTAATGTGGCGTCTTCTAGCGGACAAAGCATTTTTCTTTTTGGATTTTTTTGAAATAAACTTTGCCCCACATTAGGATTTTCTCCTGGGTCATATTATAAACATACACATGACACCCAGACCCGGAACAACAATTTGTGGATCACACAAAGAGTTGTTCCGTGCGGGAATCGAACCCGCGACACGTTGCACGGCAGCCAGTTGCCCAGCCACCGCACCAACCGTGCAGTCAATTTCAAATTCTATTTCAAAACGTTGTCAAAGTGCAGGTATGGTAAGTAAATAAATGTAACGTGTGACTACGCCTTTCAGTATTCTGAAAGTCTTGTTTTATACTTTTTCACCGTCGCATTTTGTCGTAGTTGGCTTTTAGTTTTTATACTTTATATATTTTTTTTTGTTTTTAAACAAAACGTTGCCCCACATTAGGATTTTCTCCTGTGTCGTGGGTGTGTTTACAAACATCCAATTTTACATACACATCACACATAGACCTGGAACAACAATTTGTGGATGACACTGTTGTACGCCAACCCAGCCACCGCACCAACCGTGCAGTCAAAAGTATTTTATTAAAGACTTACGTTGAATCTCCTGTTCTTTTTCCTCGATTTCTTTTCTGTATGCAGCAATGAGCTCCCTCGTTCTCTCAGCTTCAGAACATCTTGTGTCTTCTAGCTCTGTCAGGGAGGCCACTTGGGATTGGTATTTCGAATCTTGAGAGACCAAGGTTTTCCTGTAAAAATGAGAAGTTAATTTTTAGTCTTATATTTCTTACTAGCTCTTACCCGCGGCGTCGCTCCCATCAATTGACTACCTACCCCTACTCTATCTACTCTACCTACCCTACCCTACTCTACCCTACTCTACGTCGATCTGTTACGAACTCTGAAATAAAATCTAAGAATCTGAATTTTACACATTTCTTTTTGTTATTTCAGGAACAAAGAGTTAAGTTCCTTAATATTGGTAAAGGGGGATCCTCCGAGCAGGAGAGGCGATCATGCCTGGCGGGCTATTGCCCGACGGTTGTTCCCGGGATTTTTGTATCAGTTCTAACCGAGTCGAGAACTCTTATACCGCGATGTAGGACCTTGAACGTGATTGGTGCTGTTCAGAGGGGGGACAGTGCCCTTCATCCACCAAGATCGCAAAGATAGAGGTGCCATCTTATATTTGTAACTTAAAAATACTCAATGTCTTCTTAAGTGACTAGTATCACAATAGATGTCACTGTCCTGGTGTTGCAGATCTAAAGAACTGCTTCAATAATGGGTATAAATAACCAGTCATGTGAATTTAAATAAGGCTTATAAATATATTTAAAGTGTATCAATTAACTAATAACTTTTATTTTTATTTTATTTTTTTAGCGGCTGTTACTATATTTTTGGATGACAGCCGTTACTTCATGTAACGCATTAGGGAATTCATTATATTAGAGCATGGCAACACCAGTCTTTTAAATTTTGACGTTGACAGATCACACGCACGATGTTTGTTAATTTGAATTAGTTTGGTCTGTTTTTTAATTCCGGAGCCCTTCCTGGCAATTAAACCCAATCTATACAACTGTAAAATATTTTGACTGTATGGGTCAGTTCAATGGCTGGAATTAAAAACAGGTTAAATCAAAATCTATGTATAAATATGGTGATGCATATATTATAGATAGGTATGAATATAGCATGCATTCGTTTCTGGTTACAAAATCCAGAGGGCGCTTGAATTTGTATGCCAAAAAAATACGCAAGAGTTCTCCCCCTTTATTACTTTACTCTTTGGTGCTGTTGCTGCATGCTGTGCGATAGATGACGCTACAGCTGTATCACCATGAAACTTGACAATTGTGTTAGATTTTTTTTTTATTTGCCCATTTATTTCAGGCGTCGAAGGCCCATATAAACATATACAATACTATATTTTCTACAACTTAACAATACTATAAATATTTATTACATAATTAACTTATTGATTTGTATATATTTCAACATATATATATATATATATATATATATATATATATATATACTAGCGGCCCGCCCCCGCTTCGCACGGGTCCAACTATCTCGCTATCTAAGGGTCACTTTTTCCCAATTTTCCCCTCATCTGTTTTTCTAATATTTTCTTTGATAAGAACCCTCTCCTGACAATAACAAACATGACAAAAAAAGAATTGGCCAAATTGGTCCAGGCGTTATTGAGTTATGCGCTTACAACACATTTTGCGATCCATTTTTATATATAAGATTACATAATATTAAACTATAACACTAGGGCACATGAAGTGACGGCGTCATGTTTCGCTGACTAGTGTCATGTAGGCGGCCACGAAACCGGCGATACACGACACCCTTCGGCCAAAACTCTTCCTTGAGGAACTTCTCGAGATGGTGTGTCGGAACTCGCACCACGAATAACGACTTGAAGTTCGTGTTGTGTCGCGGCTCCAACCTCTCGACCCTCAAGGTCCAGTTGGTCTTGACGCGCATATTAGATGACAATACAATATTATTGGTTTGATGATGGAATGGATGCTGATGACGCTAACGTTGTAGTGGCCAACGTTAAAGCATCTCATGCATGAGGGTGCAGGCTCGAAATCTGGCAAGTAGGTACATATATGTCTTTTTCTGAGTTATATGTGCTTCCTATTTCTATAATTATTTAGCCTCCGCTGACATACGGTGAAGGAAAGCATCGCTAGGAAACCTGGATTTATATTGGATAATTTGTAAGAATAAGTTTGAAATTGCTATTAACCCGATTACGCGAAACACAATGTTTTCTACTGTGTCAACTGGCTGTCGTGCAACGTGTTGCGGGATCCATTCCCGCACGGAACAACTCTTTGTGTGATCCACAAATTGTTGTTCCGATGTCTAGGTGTGATGTGTATGTGACATTGTATGTTTGTAAACGCACCCACGACACAGGAGAAATCTTTGTGTGGGCGCCATATAAAAAGAAAGAAAGAAAGAATAACTTACGAGAATCAACTGAGAAAAGCTCGACTAGTTTCGAGTTACAACGGGACTCTTATTCATGAGGAGCGTGCGCGTCGCGGTGACGTCGCGCAGCCGACTGAGTTGGCTTAGTTCACATAAGTAAGTAATTATTTCTAATAACTTTCTATATCTCACTATATCTCAATATTTGTTTTCTATACTAATATTATAAAGAGGTAAAATTTGTAAATTTGTATGTAGGGGGTAATCTTTGGAACCGCTGGTCGGATTGCCAAAATTCTTTCACTGATAGATAGCTACAATGTTCCTGACTGCTATAGGCTATAAAACATCACGCTACGATCGAAAAGAGCCGAGCAGGCGGGTAAAACAGCGTGAGAGTAGCTAGTTAGTAATACTCAACGAATGGAAATATTGCATTACAGTTTTATGATATCTGAAAGCAAGTTCCAGAGATAATAGCGTCTTAAACTGAACGTACATAAATTCTATCTGCAGTTTTATTAATCTTATATATAAAAATGGATAGCAAAATGTGTTGGTAAGCGCATAACTCAACAATGCCTGGACCAATTTTGCTAATTCTTTTTTTGTTGCGTTTGTTATTTTCAGGAGAAGGTTCTTATCCAAAGAAAATATCAGAAAAGTAGAGGGGAAGATTAGGAAAAAGTGACACTTTGGTAGCATGATAGATGGGCCCTTGCGAAGCGGGGGCGGGCCGCTAGTGTATTATACATATGTATTTATAGAAATCTACATGGTTTACTAATATTATAATAGCGAAAGTGCTGTTTGTCTGTCTTGGACGACGACGGATCTCATGATATAATAAGCGATCGGCGATTTAAGTGTGGCAGAGCCATGGGTCGGTTCGACCGGAGTGATACCACGGCCTCACAGAATACCGACGTAAAACAACCACAGCGTTGTGTTTCGCCGTGTGAGTGAGGTTACCGGAAGCCCAATCCTTCCCCTCCCCCAATCCCTAAATCTCCAAATCCCTAATCCCTAAAAGGTCGACAACGCACTCGTAACTCCTCCGTTGCGGGTGTCCATGGGGGGCGCTGATTGCTTACCATCCGGTAATCCGTCTGCTCGTTTGCCGACCTATTAAATAAAGAAAAAAAAAGTTAAAAACCTCACTCACACAACGAAACACAACGCTGTGGTTATTTCACGCCGGTGTTCTGTGAGGCCGTGGTATCACTCCGGTCGAGCCGACCCATTCGTGCCGAAGCATGGCTCTCTCACACTTCAATAACTAACTAACTTCGTGATTAATGTTATTTTATTTGTATCCTTATCTTGTTTCACATTATTCAAATCAAATCAAATCAAAATCATTTATGCCCGGTTTCTGAAGGCGTCGGTTATGTTTAAAATAGTTGTTGGTTCAATAAAGTTATCAATAAGATAAACGTCGGTTAACTGTCACTGCGTTTCTGAATACGCAACGAGCCGTTTAATAACTATGTTAAGGATAGCGGGTTCCTTAATTTGCCAATAGATGGGTCTTTTAAGGATAACAACTAAATTTTGATTTTATTTATTCTATTTCAGCTTTATTACATGTTTAATAGGTAAATATTTTTTTTCAAAGTTAAGTTTTAAGTTATCAAAAACTGTTTCATTTAAAATATAATGATAATTTGTTATTTAGCATTGGCTGTATTGAACACCGTCTCAGTGTCAATTAGAAAAAAAGAAACGTCAAACAGACATTGTTGACGGTTGCTTTGGTCGGTTGTAGGTACTGGAGAGCTAACTTTGCTATTTCCTTACTAACTTTATAAACCACTCTTGACACTTTACTTTTATGAACGTTCATGTCATCACCGATCAGAACTTGGAATGTGCCTGTCGCGTAAAATCGTAATGCGATGAAGATTTGTTCCAACACAGATAAACTGTATTTGCGATGCGTGGAAGGAACTAGAGCAGGGCTGATGATATCACTGATATGTATCACAGTATTCTTGTTATAACGATATCTTAAAGTAAACTCTTCATCAGTAAACATTTCTAAAGGATTTCTCCTTTGTCTTAAGTTTCTAGGTACAGAAATACTAGAAATAAACTCTAGTACTTCCATATCGGACTCAGATGAACTGCTTGTATTTAATATGCTCCTCGAACCAATAGCGCTATCGAATCGATAAACTGTCGTTAACTGTACCTCAGAAACCGGGCATTACTCCAACTAAACCATAAATAGGTACTTTTGAAACGTCAAAATAGAATAGTAGTCTGTCAGTCTGTTCGTCAGTGAAGCTAGGTTCGTAGCTAAGCTCGTTCCAAATTGGAATTTCGAATGGTGAAGAACGAGCAAGAAACCCCATCGTTACTCTTTAAAAAAAAAAATGGTTTATAAATTGTTGATATTTTTATTTAAATGTTAATGTATTCGTATTCGCTTAACTTCGTCAATTTTGTTCCTATTGTAATTTTCCTTAGTTTAATGTTTATGTTTACATATGGTGAGTGATGTGTACATCTGTTAAAGATATAGGTACCTACATACAAGAACTCTGTCTCAGTCATAAAATTACAAAAATGTATTTTATGTATGAAACAATGAAACAATGAATTTATTTTTGCAAATAGGCCATAAAACGGCACTTTTATAAGTGTGGGAGAGCCAAGCTTCGGCACGAATGGGTCGGCTCGACCGGAGTGATAGCACGGCCTCACAGAATACTAGCGTGAAACAACCCACAGCGTTGTGTTTCGCCGTGTGAATGAGGTTACCGGAGGCCCAATCCCTCCCCTTCCCCTATCCCTTCCCAATCCTTATATCCGCAACCCCCATCCCCAAAAGGCCGGCAACGCACTCGAACTCCTTTGGTGTTGCGGGTGTCCAAGGGCAGCGCCGATTGCTTACCATCAGGTAATCCATCTGCTCGTTTGCCGACTTATACCATAAAAAAAAAACTTTTACACATCAATTTATATGTGAAAAACTAGATGAAGCCGGCATTTCCTATCTGACTACTCTGAGAACAAATGCCGAAACAAACTCAGAGGTTCTCTTTTCAAGTCACTGTATGTATATTGTTGATATACCTTATTGAATAAAAACAAAGATGTGATTGAAACGCTAATAATAGTGAACTTAATTGAATATATTCACAGACGAAACCGCAGTAAATAACTAGTTAACACAAAGCCAGATGTAACTAAATTAAGACCATTTATCCCCACTTGAAAGATTGGCCTGCCTAGATGTGTTTACGCCTGGGTTTCGGCCTGGATTTCTTTATCTAAATATCCAGTCCATCTGGTATTCAGATACGGTTTTAGTTCAGTGTATCGTTTTGATTTTGTTATGGTATTTTAAACTATACGAATATTATAAAAAGGTAAAATTTTTAAGTTTGTATGTAGAGGGCAATCTTTGAATCTGCTGGTCGGATTGCTAAAGTTTTTTCTCTGATAGATAGCTACAACGTTCCGGAGTGCTATAGGCTATAAATTACACTTGACTAGCTAGCTAGCTAGACTAGCACTCTCGCGCTTTTTCACCCGCTGCTAGGCTCCATTTCATCGTAGCGTTACGTTTTATAGCCTATAGCACCCAGGAACATTGTAGCTGTGGAAGAATTTCATTATCAATCCGACAAGTGGTTCCAAAGATTACCCCCTACATACAAACTTAAAAACTTTACCTCTTTATAATATTTGTATAGATTTGCGTATTTTAGTTGGAGAGCCAAGCTTCGACACGAATGGGTCGCCTTGACCGGAGTGATACCACGGCCTCACCGAAAACCGGCGTGAAGCAACACTTAGGTACGTTATGTTTGACCGTGTGAGTGAGGTTACTGGAGGCCCAATCCTTCCCTATCCACCTCAATCTTCAAATCCTCTATCCTTAAATCCGTAATAACCCACAAGGGATCGGCAACGCACTTGTAGTAACTCCTTCGGTATTGCGAGTGTCCATGGGCGGCGCTGACTGCTTACCAGCAGGTTAAACGCCTGCTTGATGGCCGACCTATGACATAAAAACAACTATGCCCCACTGCATTCTCCGGGATAATACGGTAGTTTCCAATCCTAGTCAAATACAATACTTTTATCCAAATGTCAAAAACTATACTTTTCTATGAAATTTGTATGAAAAACTGAGTTATGACGTCATAGTATTTTTGCGTCAAACAGCTTACTTATTTCTTAATAATTAGCTACAAAGTTATGTAAAGCTTAGTGTGTAGATCGATCGATGAATGAAATTATAAGTAGATATTTTTAAATATTTTATTGTAATGAAACGTCGAATTAATTAATTTTTGATCTAGGAAACTACTCAATTGAAGGCTTAAAGGCATTTCGGCACGCTTCCAAACTCTACACTTATAACGAAAACCTTGTAATATCCTCGATACATTCAGTTTATAGTGGTTTGTTTTTAAACAAATAGTAAAATGTTGTATTGAAAACTAAATAAACATGTTTTTGTAAAACTATTTGAATTTGTTATGTGTTTAACTTTGAGAAGTCACGCGCTTAGCAGGAAACTACAATTCGTAGTTAAGAGCGTTTATGGGGCACGAGTTTTCTTGCTTAATTTCAATTTGTTTTTCATGTGATAGGTCGTCAAACGAGTAAACGGATTACCTGATGGTAAGCAATCAACGCCGCCCCTAGACAGCCACAACAATGGAGGCGTTACGAGAGCGTTGTCGACTTTTTGAGGATTAGGAATTTGGAAATTTTCGGATTAACACTAATATTTGTGGATCATACAAAGAGTTGTTTCGTAGGCGAATGGAACCCGAGACACGTTGCACAGCAGCCAGTTGCCCGCCACCGCGCCAACCGTGCAGTCATTTCGTAGGTAATATATCAAGGTCTAATTTAAGTAAAGTTATTTAGAAACCTTTTTAGCTAAATAGATTTTATAAAATATCACAAATTAACGTAATTTGTTTACAGTTTCGCTGTTCGTTAGTTATTAATAATAAGGGCCATGCCGAGCCCATTGCCATTCGGTCGGGCACTATTCCAAATTCTTTGTAAAAATTATGAGTTTTCGTTATTCGGAAAAAACACAATTCAATGTTTGAGAGGAAAATCGAATTTGTGAAATTATTTGACGATAAAATGATCGTTTTTACTCAAGGAAAAATTAAAAGGGATTCTCCCAAAGAGAATCCTTTTTAATTTTTAATTAGTATAGATAATATTATAAAGAGGTAAACTTTGTATGTTTGTAAGTTTGTATGTAGGGGGTAATCTTTGGAACCGCTGGTCGGATTGCGAAAATTCTTTCACTGATACGTAGCTACAATGTTCCTGAGTGCTATAAACTATAAAACATCACGCTACGATCAAATGGAACAGAGCAGCGCGTGAAATCGCGCGAGAGTAGCGAGGTTAATATATAAGTGTTGGAATATATGCTTTGGCATAAATGGCCCGAGTGACACCTATTTACTCAAAAAACTTTCGTGAAATAAAGTTCGCGTTGTGTTTCGCCATCTAAGTGAGGTTATTGAAGGCCAAATCCTCTCTTTGCTCCATATCCTATCCATAAATCTCCAATCTACAATTAGCGGAGCCCATTTTTACCGTCAGGTGACAATTATGTTAGTTTGCCCTGCCACACTAAAAAAAGAATGTGGGCTTATTGGAATAATCTATGAAGGCTGAAAAAATCTAACCTACCTATGAAGATTTTAGCCTAAATAATTAGAAGTCTCACTAGCATGTTGCAGAAATGTAGAAAACTAAAAAGAAGGTTTTATTACTCAACTAGTTACTCTCGCGCGATTTCACTCGCTGCTCGGCTCCATTTAATTGTAGCATGATGTTTTATAGCCTATAGCATTCAGGAATATTGTAGCTATCTATCAGTGAAAGAATTTTGGAAATCCGACTAGCGGTTCCAAAGATTACCCCCTACATACAAACTTACAAATTTTACCTCTTTATAATATTAGTATAGATAATATAGACAATTAGGTAATCTTTATCAACATTTTTAAAGTTACTGTTTATGAAATAACTTTATAAATCATTCAATAATGATTGTAAAAACAAATTGACAGCAAATATAAGAGTGCACATACAAAACTTCGCACAGTAAATTTATTTTGCCGCGTATTTTTGACATTTCAAGGCCGCCATATTGGCGTTTGACGCACGTAGCGTTGCGTTGACTCATGCGTTCTATATTTGAAACAAAGAAAGTCCGTTTGACACGGAGTATGGACGTTAGGAGGGACAGGCTCGTTGGTCGATTGTTAGCGAGTGCAACTGTCTAACAAAACACATTTTAGGTCCCAAGTCCCATGTTTAATAAAAAACGGAACTAACTCATAAAAAAGGGAATTTTAGAAAATAGAATTTATTAAATGCTAATCCCTTTGTTTTTGATTAAGGCTTCTTTTATATTAAGGTTATGAGGTGCGTTAATTATGCTCAGTATTTTTTCTTCACTTTGAAACGATCACCTATGTAGCTTTCCTGTCGAAAATACCGTGGGACTGTTAATGTATTTTAACGTTTTAAAAGTCCCTGTTTATGATTAAGAGGGAATAAATGAATTTGCCTTGATTTCTTGCTGTTTTTTTCTTTTCGTAAAGGGGTAAATCATTATATAATTTCTCCCGCTCTAAGTGGGACAAGACGGACGATATTATTAGACTTAACATGTTTTTTAATAATTCAAATTATAAAATGATTTAACGTAAGAAAATATGACGTCAAGACTTGCTAATTCTTTCAAAATTCAAAAAGCATAGTCGATTTTGAAATTTATTAAAAAATAATAATAGTTAAATCATTGGATAGTACCTACCTTAATACAACTACATCACAAATATTACTATTTTTATCGGACAATTTTAAATATCTACATATAATCACTTAGCACTCCACAACTTTATAATCTTTTATCACATATTTGTAAAGCACAGAGTAAAATATATTTTTTTAAACGTAATTATAGGTTAATGGTACTTAGGTTTTAGGTCGTAGAAAATAGTCATTAGGTCACCTTCCGAATACTAGAATTTTGTTTTTTTTTTTCTGTCTGTCATTGATCTTGGTAATTATAGAAACTTTGTTGATTCGTCTCTTTCGAAGTAATTATTAGATACTCGAAGAAGTACATATTCTTGTACTACTAGCGTTCCCCGCGGCTACGCCCGCGTGGTATATCCGTGGTATATGTTCTGTGGGTATGTTGATAAAAATAGCCTATATCCTATTCCGGAGTGTATCCTATGCCTGTGATAAATTTCATTCAGATCCGCCCAGACGTTTTGCTGAGCCGTTTTGGCGTGATTGAGTAACAAACATACAAACATTATAACGTTCGCATTTATAATATTAAGTACTAGCTTTCGCGTGGAATAGTGACTTCCTGAAGATTTTTGGTATAAAAACTATCTTATGTCCTTTTCGAGTTCCAAACTATGTCTATACTGTACCAAATTTCACAGAAATCGGTTCTGTAGTTTAGGCGTGAAGAAAAGACAGACAGACAGACAGAGCTACTATCGCATTTATAATATTTGTTTGGATATAAGCGATCTTGTTTGGCATAAACTTCATAGCGTGGGATTAAAATATTGTTTATTTTCATTTTAAGTCTTATGTTGAGCACTATTCTTTTATGCACATGTAGACGTTTAAATATTGCTCCATCTGTAAGCTTGTTTGTGTACTTTATCTTCGCACAAAACAGTCTGAATGGCGGACTTAATCCTTTAAGTTTTGGATATTAACTGAGAATCCTTTATACCCTAAAAAAGATCGAGAGACGATATCCGGCCACCGTAAGCGCGGGTCTGCGGACGGCGAGTAAGGGTAGCTCGCTAACCGATCAGAACCAGACTTGAGCGTACGGCGCGTAACGTTCCGCGCGCGCCTCTAAGAGCCAATAGACCGCTACAGACGGGGCCCTATAGGGCTGTTGTTCAGCCGGGGTTGCGGGGAAAGCGCAATGAGGCACCGCGACCTCAGCCCAGAGCAGGAGAAGGAACAGGGAGGTTTTTAGTCAGTAGGAGTCTGACACTCCTTCCCGCCTGGCCCTAGGCGGGAGAAGTTATTTGATGATTTTTCCCCTCACAAAAAAAAGAGTGGTTTATGGAAAATATCCATGGAACGCACATAGTCCAACTGCAGTGGACTAGCAGTAACAAACATAAATGATGTTAATCACTATATAGTATAAAACAAAGTCGCTTTCTCTGTTCCTATATCCCTGTACGCTTCAATCTTTAAAACTACGCAACGGATTTTGATGCGGTTTTTTAATAGATAGAATGATTGAAGAGAAAGGTTTATATGTATAATGACATCCATTGAATAGTGGAGAAATTTAGTATCAAAATTAGACCCGTGCGTAGCTGGGACAGATCGCTAGTCGATAAATAAGCGGTTTTGATTTGTTTTCATTCACGTTTCCGAAATTGTGCGCCATATTTTTTTTAAAAGCGTAATAGCATTCGGTTAGTGAACACGCAAACGTTATGTACGCAGTTAAATAACTAGGCATTATTAGTGAACTTGACTTTAAAATACCTATTTTCCTTCATTCATCTTCATCGTCAGCCTATACGTGCCCACTGCTAAGCAAAGGCCTCTTCTCACACGGAGAAGGTTGGAGCATTAACAACCACGCTTGCTCAATGCGGGTTGGCGATTTCAAACTTATAATTAGAAATTATAAGTCTAGGTTTCCTTACGATGTTTTCCTTCACCGTATGTCAGTGGTGTCTAAATAATCATAGAAAGTATATAGGTATAAACCTCGGAAAAAGTCGCATTGGTACTTGTCAGGTTTGCATAAGAAATGGGTACCTACGTTAACGGGCTACCATGACACACGTTTTAAATTCAATTTACACTAATATTATAAAGAAGAATTTGTTTTTCTCTTGAACGCACAATTTTTATTGTATTGCCCTTTTTTTTAAAAAGAAAGATCAATTGACTTCTCCCGCCCAGGGCCGGTCGGGAGTGATCAGACTCTTACTGAAGGTCGGGCGCGATGGGTCGCCGTCGCCGATCACTTCCCTGAGGACACGGCGGTGCTCAGCCCAGGCAGGGCATACCGCCACCGTATGCTCCACCGTATCCTCTAAGTGGTCCTCGCAATGACGACACTCGGGCGAAGTATTGCCCTTGAGATAATTTTCTATTTCCCTATCTTTGACTAATATTAGTGTTACACTGTTCACACACAATATAGGTAGAACCAACTTTATAATGTAACAAAGAAATGAATCGAACATTAACTTCAATCGGGAGGACGGCTTTAAATTGTTATCGACGTGGAATCGTGATTCGGAAAACACAACCTCGCTTTCATTCAAAGTCGGTTAACACATCTGTGGATACGGTCAGTGTAGTATGTAGACGGCCTAATATGGTAGAAAAAGAAAATAAGGGGGTAGATGAAGATTCATGCAGGGAGCTGTGACATCGCACCTTCATTCTGCATGCGACCAATGATATTATAAGTAAAAATGTATAGATAGGTTACAAGCGCTCAGCAAGTGATACATTAAAATGTGGCTAACTAGCCACACTTTTACTTTTACTTTTTCTACTTTCATCAGTGAAAAAATCTTTGGCAATCCGACGAGCGCGAGCGGTTCCAAAGATTACCCGCTACATACAAACTTACAAATTATACGTTTTTATAATATAAGTATAGAAAATACTTGATTAATCATTGATTTAACAATAATTTAATTACTTTATGAGATAAGGCGGCAAATATGGATAACGCAAGTGTGTTGGGCTTTTTGGGGAAATTAGGGATTTGGGGATGTAAGAAAGGGACTGGGTGGTCCTCCGGTAACCTCACTCACACGGCGAAACACAACGTAAACCAATCTTCAATTGAGAGAGGCTTCTCCCAGTTGTACAGCCTCTTTTGTGCTTTTAAGGCTTATGTCATTCTATCTCCTGCACTAAATTTACCGAGGCACAAAGTCACAATAAATTCCAGTAATTAGATTAATTTATTTTAGGTTTCTGTTTGTTGTTGGTTCTATTGAAACACACTTCCTCTCTACTTTTCTAAAATTTTCTTTTAAAAGAACTCCTAAAAATAACAAACACAACTAAAAATAATTGGTCTAGCTTTTAATGAGTTATGCGTTTACCAAACAATACATTTGGCGATTTATTTCTTTATTATAGAGATTGAATTAGGCCACATCATTAAAATGGAGCTTATGTTAGAGGTTCTAAGTGTATATTAATAAAAGAATATGTATAAAAACTTACGTTTCATCAGCATTGCTTCCATTATCAACATCGAAAGGCTCACAGACACTGATTTCTTCAATAATTTCTTCTATAATCTCCTCTTCAGTCTCGCTTCCACTCACTTCTCCCTCATTCTCACTTTCACTCTCACTACTTTCACATTTATCTGTTACTTCACTTCTATCACCTATCTCTATAAATCCACTATCACTATTATCACTCGAAATCCTTTTTAGCGTATCAGGACTTTCGATTTTAATAGTCACTTTTTCATTATCATTTTGATCATCATTTACATTAATAACTGTTGTGTTATCAGCGAAAATAATGTCGTCAGCATCTTCTAGAAATTCCTCGTCTTCAGAAGAGAGGGATTCGAAGGAGGAACATACTTCTTCGTCCGTTTGTTGTTCTCCATCGTCGAAGACTATGTGCTTTCTGAATGTGACTCTTTTCTTCCCACAGTCCGATCTGTCGTCGTCTGAACATCCTTCCGTATCAGATTTTGGAGGTTTCAAATTTGACTTCTTTGATATCCCAGGTGATTCAACTTCTGCGTTTCCATTTTCTTTGTTCTCATTATCAGCTTCCAACAATTTGTTCAATTCATCTTTTAATTCATTTCTATAATTTAAATTTCGTTCGTCGATACTCTCGTACAGAGGTTCACTCTTAACTATTTTGCTATCCGTCCCTCCCATCTGTTTGTTTTCATTTAATTTGTCTACGGTACAGTCTATAGTGCGCGCGATCTCCCGAAGCAATGCCTCCGCATGTTTTTTTTCATCCAAATCAGGATCGTTCACGTACACAAGAGACACGTGTTCTTTATTATCGTTGTTCTTAGAATATTTCTGCAGTACCAAAGCTTTGACGAAGTCCGCATCGTCTGGTGTATTTTTAACTTGTGTGGGAACGGGCACGTCACTCGGCTTCCGATCAGAATTACTCCTTTGCAATACATTCGTCTCTTTCAAGGGGCTGATCCTACACGATTCAGTGCGTACATTTCTTCGCTTCCCCTTCTTCCTTTTCCCGGCCATAATCTGGAGGATAGCGCCAACGCCAGACTTCTGGTTATTGTAGTCAGTTTCAGGTAACAATAGATTCACTACATCTTTCCGTATTGTGTTGAATTTTTCGTTTGGCTCTGTGTCGTTTCGTTGCGCGCGAGTCGTAACTGATGTTAATTTCGTATGGTCCGGGTTCGGGAGTTTTCGGTCGTCGTCGGGCGTAGCCGGCGCGGCCTCGGGTTTCCCGCCTTTCCTCTTGAAGAAATTAAACATGGCACCGGTGTGTTGTCATGTCCGCCTGCCCCGGCGTTGTCCTAGCGACTGGTGCCGATCGAACTGTAAATACGTTCACAAACAAATGTATTTCGCGGCTGATTTAGTGCAGCGAACGTGTTTTCATTTTTTTCCATTCACAGGACGGTATTTTATGAAAACATTAGCATTATTAAATTGTTGAATGTGCGTTCAATATTAAAATAACATTTACATTTTTATGTCAATCTATTTAAATTGAAAATAACGTGTACTTAGAAACTTCAGGTAGGTACATTGCCTTCAAAATTATTTTTCTTACCTAGTTAAATTCCTGTAAACACTCCGACTAATTTATAGGCTCCTGGTATGTCTAACTAAAATGTTTGTCTAAAAGACTAAAATAACTTTTTCTAGGCGAGTACGCTGGGTAAATTCTAGTTAAAATGTAATTTATATTAAACACTAAACCAGGAATTTTTCAAAGTACCATGACGCATTTTGAAAACGGCAACTCATGTAGTGAATTAAACCTCGCTACCATCAGTTGACTGGACAATCTCTACACTACACGAGTCGCTGTTTAAATGTCAACATTAGCTCATGACGATACCAGCGTACGTGTGTCACTGGACAGTGAACCTCGCTACCATCAGTTGACTGGACAATCTCTACACTACATGAGTCGCTGTTTACATGTCAACATTAGCTCATGACGATACCAGCGTACGTGTGTCACTGGACAGTGAACCTCGCTACCATCAGTTGACTGGACAATCTCTACACTACATGAGTCGCTGTTTACATGTCAACATTAGCTCATGACGATACCAGCGAACTTGTGTCACTGGACAGTGAACCTCGCTACCCTCAGTTGACTGGAAAATCTCTACACTATAATATTATTATGATAGTTTGTATGTCAACATTAGCCAATGACGACATCGCGTGAGACCTTGTTTTGTCGTAAATTATCTACTGTCTCACAAATAGATTTATTTTTATTTCACGGATGATTTTTACGTAAACGAATTGGCATTTCCTAAGTAACATTTCATGTAAGAACTACACTACAAACTTTTAATATACCTATTTGTAATGTAAACAAAACATTGTAAGTACGTTTAAGTGTATTTTTAAGATCAAACTCTTTAATAAAATATTCAATTTTTGTTTCTCATTTAAACTTTTTTTTGGCTGTCACCCAAGTAGGTAGGGGCTAGTGTCTTCAGTGGATTCTGTTACAACATATCATATTGATGTCTCAAAGAATTAAACTTCAATTGAAAGACAAGCTTTCGTTCACGGCTTCGCACGCGTCAAAACGAATGCATCCCGTGATTTAAAAACAGCAGCGTTTAAATTAAAGCGATAGCTCGAAATACGATACGATATACGATAAAATACGCAAATCCTATAATTGGGTAGTTTCCTAGGTCAAAAATAAATTAATACGACGTTTCAATACAATAAAATATTGAAAAATAACTATACCTTTATACATCGATACACTAAGTTTTAGATTTTTTTAGCTAATTATTAGGAAATAAATGTAACCTATCATAACTCATAACTCAATTATTCATACAATTTTCGTAGAAAAGTATCGTTTTTGACGTTTGGATAAAAGTATTGAATTTGACTAGTTGGAAACTACCGTATTTAAAGTCTATAGCACTCAGGAACATTGTAGCTATATATCTATCAGTGAAAGAATTTTGGAAATCCGACCAGCGGTTCTGAATATTACCCCCCACATCATGTAAGGTGTAAAATTACAAATTTTACCTCTTTTCCGTCATTCATCCCAACAGTCCTTGGGAATTCAGTGTTCCGGTATTTTTATGGTTTTGGGAGGCTGTAGCGGGCTTGTCCAAAAAACAATCCACAAATCTTTAACACCCAAAATGTCAGAAATAAAGCTTCAAGTTTAACTCATCGGGTGTTGTTAGTAACGACGGACGATAAGTTGCTTACCATCAGGTCAGGAAAGCTCAATTACCGCTCTCTCACAAAAAATAGCTCGTCAATATAAATAGCTTTGTGACTTCATGTCAATAGGCAAGGAAGAGCTAGGTAAACGTGGCAAGGTCGTCAACAAATGGCTACGGTGCGTTGGCAAAACAATTAGCTAATACATTTTAGTTGAACTAGTTTAAAATAGCGTTTTAAGTGTGGGAATGTACCTACGGCAAGAAGAGGCCGGCTCGACCTGAGTTTCTGAGTTTATGCGAATCGCTGCATAAGCTATAAAAGCACGTTGCTTCAACAAGTGCATAATTGCCGAGTAAGGGATAACCCCCATCATCAGATCAGTCAGCGGCGATTCACTTTTCAAAAACCGGCCAAGTGCGAGTCGGACTCGCGCACCGAGGGTTCCGTACAAACCTGCAGAAATGGGTAGTAACTTTAAAATTATTAAAAAAATATATATTATGTGATGTAACTAAAAATTTATGGTTTTCGTAATTTTTCCTTTATCTATGCTATAAGACGTTGCTTCGTACCAAATTTCAAGATTCTAAGGTCACGGGAAGCACCCTGTAGGTTTTGTTTCCTTTGCAAGTGTCGAAAATTTGCGGCATAAACGGCTGTATCTTTTGATTGCGTCGGCTTAGAAGTTTGTTTTTTTCACAGCTTCAAGGGACAGTAGACCTGAGTAATTGATATAAATTTCAGCTTCATACCTCCACGCGTTCCTGAGAAAAAGGGTCTTGACAGACGGACGTACGGACGGACAGACGGACAACAAAGTGATCCTATAAGGGTTTCGTTTTTTCCTTTTGAGGTACGGAACCCTAAAAACGAGTGTTTGACTCTTACTGACTAAAAATCACCATCACTCGGCTTGGAGCAGGAGAACCTACGGGGTGGTTTTTAGTCAGTTTCGAATCTGACAGTCCCTCTCACCTCATCATGGGTGAGAGAACATGTTTTTCTTCCTCACAAAAAAACCTGCAACCGCAGCTGACCTCTCTGTCGTAGAGCAGATCCAGTATTTAAGTGTGGGAGAGCCAAGCTTCGGCACGAATGGGTCGGCTCGACTCGAATACTGGCGTGAAACAACCCACAGCGTTGTGTTTCGCCGCGTGAGTGAGTTTACCGGAGGCCCAATCCCTCCCCTTCCCCTATCCCTTCCCGATCCTTATATCCGCAACCCCTATCCCTAAAAGGCCGGCGACGCACTCGTAACTCCTTTGGTGTTGCGGCGGCGCCGATTGCTTACCATCAGGTAATCTGTCTGCTCGTTTGCCGACTTATACCATAAAAAAAAACAAAAAAATCAAAGACTGATGATGAGGTATCGTATATTGATTCTGTAGTCTGATATATATCCATAAAATAGGAAGGTCAGTGTCTCATCTCAAAATAAATATAAATGAGAAACGAGCTGTTTTCGCGAGACTTTAGTGAAGGGACGCTTGTCGATACATTTGATATCGATATGTCGATGAATTTTGTTTTCACAAGTAGTATTCAAATGTTTCGTTTAGATATGTCAAAATTTACAGTTTTTTTACGCGTCGGCGTCGTGATTTTATTTTACTTTTTTTGGATTTTGGTGTTTTAATATATGGAGGGATTGAAGAGAAAGTTTGATGCGCATAATAACATCCATGAAATAGTGGAGAAATTTAGTATCAGTCGCTAAATTTATTTTGTTATATTATTATAATGCGTCATTTGTACAAGCGCGCAATTTAATTGCTTGATTTCATCATCAGTAATTTAAAAAGATGATGCAAATATTCAAAGGACATGGTATATTTTAGTTAAACAAGACATGATCGTCACTTTTTTGAACCATAGCCAAAGCGGGCTGAATAGGAAATTATAAGTTACTAGCTTTTGCCTACGATTTCGTTCGCGTGGAACAGTGACTTCCTGCAGATTTTTGATATAAAAACTATCCTATGTCTTTTCTGAAGTTCCAAACTATGTCTGTACCAAATACCACAGAAACTGGTTCAGTAGTTTAGGCGTGAAGAAAAGACAGACAGACAGACAGAGTAACTTTAGCATTTTTAATACTTAGTTTGGACTAGCGACCCGCCAAATTTCTCCACTATCTATTGGATGTTATTATACACATAATACATAAATTAATTATACATAATAATACATAAATTAATTATACATATACCTTAATTATTAGTTAAAACAAACAGAGATGAACAAAAGTCTGGAATAACACATACATAGGCAATTTTTTCCGCCTAACTCGCTGACAGAAAGCTTTTTGACCTTAAAAAAGTAGCAACAAATCGAGAAAATCTATAATCTATACTAATATTATAAAGAGGTAAAATTTGTAAGTTTGTATGTAGGGGGTAATCTTGGTCGGATTGCCAAAATTCAAATGGAGCCGAGCAGCTGGTAACCGCGCGAGAGTAACTAGTAATATTATAAAGATGTAAGATTAACCCTGTAATCTTCTTTGGAACTGCTGCCTGGTAGGATTTCCAAAACTCTTTCACTGATGGATAGCTACAATGTTTTTGAGTGCTTTAGGCTTTAAAACATCACGCTACAATCTATAGGAGCCCAATAGTGATTGAAACCGCGCGAGAGTAGCTAGTGTAATAATAATTTCCCAAATTCGTTTTACAGTCTAGAATCTGGATTCTAAGCGAAAGCAAACTTAATGATTAATTTCTTTGTTTAACGTTTTCTTAGTTAAATAAAAACAGAGCCAAGAGAAAGGTCATTGTTTTAATAAAATTAAATGGTCTCAAAATACACATGTTTGGGCCAACCTATTTCTATATCAAGTAAAATAATCATTAGGGATGTGGCATACGACTTGAACTATCGATACTTTTATTTTTGGTGGAATAATGTCGATATGGTATGAAATTTTAGGTGGGTAGTTAATATTGATAATTTTCTGTGTGATTGGCTCGTGTTTGTGTGAATTTCTTCGAAACTAGAAGATGATCGAAAGCCTATATTGTAATTTTCTCAAGAATTAATTTTTTTCATAAGGATTATCAATAAAAATATTCGTTTAATTCCGTGTATCAATATTCTTACCTGCCAAATGGTAATACCATAAACGCAAAATCTCGTATGTATGGATAAAAAGATCAAGGTTAAATTTCAATTAAAATGGACATAGACATAGATGAGAAATTCTCTCAAAAAATCTTTTGGTAGAAGATACTTAATAATAAGACCGAAGTACTTAAGAAGAAGAAACCAAAATCAAGAGCAAATATGAAATAAATCATTTATGCCACATCAAATTCAACCTTATAAATGTCACAGAGGCTTGTAAATACATCAACACTCCAGTATCTAGCTTCACCTGAACATTTGATTACTGATGCCAAGTAAATATTTATTTTGTATACTAGTTCTCGCCGGCGACTTCGTTCGTGTTACTAGGATTAAAAGTAACTTAGTTTTTATGTGTATAGGTTGGCAAACGAGCTTTTGAATTATCTGATGGAAAGCAACCGACGCTGCCTAAAGACATCCACAACACCAAGACCACCAGGCTTTTGGAGATAAAGAGGTTTGGAGCTTTAGGGATTGGGAAGGGATAGGTGAAGGATTTGGTCTCCGTTAATCTCACTCACAAGGAAACACATAACTGTTAGGCGCAAATGGGCCTGTTCGACCGGAGTGATAAAGCGGTTTCACAGAAAACCAGCATATAAAGTTACCGGAGGTCTAATCCTCATCCTCCACCATCTCTCTGCAATCCTTGAATCCCCAAAACCCCTTATCCCCATAATGCCATCAACGCACTTGCAACTGGTGTTGCCCATGGGGGGCGCTGATTGCATACAATCAGGTCATCCGTATGCTCGTTTGAGTGTATCACACAAGAAAAAAACTATGCTATTAGCTCGATCGCCGGCTTTGATAGTATACATAGTAATTGATGCCAAATTAGTTTTTATTTATAACTCAGCACGCTTTCAGACTCATGTTGTAGTACGCACTGCACCAGGCCACGTGGTAACGCATGCCGCAGCTACATATGTTGCAATAATTTTAAATGTAGCTTTTGTTTATTAGACTTTTGATTAAGTGTGTGCAAGTGTGACTCGAAGCATTGGGTTTGATGAAGGATCTTAAATCTTTGATGATATTGAACATAAAACTATTGATCCACAGAATTGGATATCATAAGGTACAATGTCAGACTGTTACTGACAGAAACGACCCCGTTCCATGTCCAGCATGTCGATTCTATAATTTGTTTCATTTTGAATTTTGTTCGAGTGAAATGCGCGTCGAAGTGACGGGGAAATACCGAATGTGTCATCTAATACTTTATCTGTCAAAATGTTTCGGTCAATTTAGTTCAACTCTCAAGTGTAGCGCTAGTGTACTACTACTCACAGCGGATTCAGATTCGAAGTTTAGAATGAAGTCTTACAGAATAACAATGATGCTCCAGACCGACGCCGCGGTGACAAACTTTTAAATTACGGCTTCTAATCTTCCAGGGCTTGCCCCGTTACCTAAATAGATCGTTAATGCGAGTTTCGACTAAGTCCAGTCCAGTTTGCTTTTGATAAAAAGTTGCCCCGTACTATGATTTTTCCTTCTGTGTCGTGAGTGCGTATACAAACATACAATTTCACATGCACATGACACCCAGACCCGGAACAACAACTTTTGGAACACACCAAGAGTTGTTCCGTGCGGGAATCGATCTGCGCGATTGTGCGGCAGTCAGTTACTCAGCCACGGTGGAAACCATGCAGTCAAAATATATATTATGGAAATAACCCCGATAAACCCTTAACCTTTTAACCTCCACGTGCGGACATTATGAGGACCCTTCTTGTGTAACAATAAATATAAAGCAAAACAAAATCTGATAGTCAAACAAAACACGCGCCATGATGTCAACGCCACGCGCAAATCCACGCGTTTAAAAAGTGCGTACAAAATAATTACAAACTTTATAATTAGCTCGATACGTACGGATATATTTATTTATATAACAATGAGATTATTGACGTGCGTCTGTTATGTACTAAGATTGATTGAAGTAGTAAATGTCTGTAGTAAATAAAATGAATCGTAAAATGATCAGTTTGGTTTGCCAATGTAATCGAAGCGCATGTGTCATTTGATTAAGATGCGTAATTATCCGAATGATGGATGCAATGTTACGTCACATTTGTTTTTATGGAATAGGAGGTAAACTATCAGATGGATCACCTGATGGTAAGTGAGCAGAGTCGCCCATGGACACCTTCAACAATGGACGAGATTTCCAAATCCCTAATCCGCAACGTTACGAGTGCGTTGGGATTTGGAGATTTTGGGATTGGATAAGGGAAGGATTGGGCCTCAATTAACCTCATTCACACGGCGAAACAAAGCGCTACGATTGTTTCATGGCGGTTTTCTATGAGGCCGCGGTGTCACTCCGGTCGAGCTATTCATGTTGAAGCACGACTCTAAGTCCGCAAGCCAATTGTATTTCTACAGTAAAATTGTTGTAATCTATTAACTATTGTTTACGAAATCCGTTAAAATCGAAAACAAACATTTATTCAACGAAATAATTTCAAGTATCTAATACTCGACACTAATCACTAGGATATCCTCATACAATCATTTAATAAATACAATAATTGAACGATTATTACATTTTTTAATTTCCAGAAAGCTGATAAATTGAAATATCCATTTCCCTAATCGACTTCAATCACTCGTGATTGTCCACAGGTGAACCAACCTTATCTATTACTAGCTACCGCACGCGGCTTGTCGCTGTGGTGTGTTGATAAAAAACAACCTAAGCGGTAATCCAGGGTATCACCTATCAATAATTTCAACCAAATTGTTAAATTAAATATTATTCATACTAATTAATATTTTACTAATACTAATTAATATTTTACTAATACTAATTAATATTATTCATACTAAATAATATTCATACTGCAAATGTGGGAGAGCCATGCTTCGGCAACCGGAGTGATACCACGGCCTCACAGAAAACCGGTTTGAAACAACCACAGTGTTGTGTTTCGCCGTGTGAGTGAGGTTACCGGAGGCCCAATCCTTCCGTTTCCCAATCCCTTCCCAGTTCCTAAATCTCCAAATTCCTAATCCCTAAAAGGTCGGCAACGCACTCGTAACTCCTCCGTTACGGGTGTCCATGGGCGGCGCTTGCTTACCATCAGGTAATCCGTCTGCTCGTTTGCCTTCCTATTACATAAAAAAAAATACTATCTCCACACTTTCTTGATGAGTAAGAGTTTTAAAAGTTTCGATGTATCAGGGAGTGCTACCGTCTGGTATTTTTCACCCACGGAAAGAGTAGGGTTATTCGTACGTCTATATTATATTTATTACTCTAGTGGCTACTACCAGTCACCAATTCATAAGCTTAAAAATTAATTAAACGATGTGCCGGGAAATAATAAAGAATAAAATATAACAGTTACAAAAAAATAATAATATCGATAAATCATATTCACATCACTACGTTTCTAATAACAGCTGATCTAACGGAAAGACGGCGCGTCCGGCGTCCGGTTCTAAATTTAAATTCGAATAGCGTTCCACGCACACATGTAAAAGGTTTTATTGCTTGTAAATAAACTACGTCTGTGGTTCTGCGTTTCTTTTTGAATGAAAGTTATAAACTCTTTGTGAATTATGAGCGCCTGGTACATTGAGATGAAGATTTTTTTTTTGTTATGCAAATATTTTATATTTTTCTTTGTCTTGGTAGTAATGTTAGCTCAATATTGATATTCAGATTGTTTTTTGATATTTAATTAAAGTATTTTCTTAATAACTCGGTCCTTACATTAATTAAATAAGTTATTTTGATACCATTTTTTCTCCGAAAATTGGCTTATATTTTGAGAAGATTCAATAAGAAAATGGCTCCTATATACTTCTTTTCTTACTGAGTTCATCTAAGTATTTTTTTATCACTACATACTTAGATCCCTACATATGCTTAAATCTTTAAAACTACTATAATAACACGCACAACTACTATAGTATAATAGCATTACCCGTGCGAAGTTGGGTCGAGTGCTAAAAGTCGTCAAATGATTTCTCTCGTCCCGCCTTTGGCCAAAGAGGGAGTGTCAGACTCTTACTGACTAAACCTCCCGTCTCCTTGTCCTGCTCTGGGCCGAGGTCGCGGTGCCTCATTGCGCTTACCCCGCAACCCCGGCTGAACATCAGCCCTTTAGGGCCCCGTCTGTGGTTCCAGGGCGAGGCTGCGGTACTTAATTGCGCTTGCCCCGCAACCAATGACGCCCGCAACCCTGGCTGAATATAATATGTTTAATAATATTGGCATGTACATGTAGGTACAAGTGAAATAGATTTATTGATTATTTGTATGTTTTGTCGATTATAAATAGTAAATTCCTGCTTTAAAATCATTAAAAATGTTAAAACATTTAGTTTTATACACACATTCATAAATCAAAGACTAGAAACATTTTAAAAACGTAATTAATTTGACGTGAAATCAAACAAATCAAATCGCGAGCGCTCTTCAAAATGGCGGTTTGCGTCAACAGTTAACAAGATGGCTGACATTGGAAAAAAATAACCTATAAGTACCTACCTACGTTCCGTTCCTTGAATATTAGTTTCGTAAACAAATAATTGATTCCGTATAATTTATTTTCATGAATTTCTGCTTAACCAGCCTAAGGACGACTCTCTGATGGTAAGTGATGGAGTGCCATGTTAAGGTTACCGAAAGCCCAAACTTCCTCTTCCCCCCGAATGGGGGGATTTGCCAGACTTCGTGGCAAGGTAAATAATGAGACTGTAGATGGTTAAGGTCTGTTTATTACTTTAATTGCTGGTGCTTATATACTAAGAAGATGCGTGAGATTTTCAGATTTAGCTATCCTAACAAACGTGCAACAATTAACATGTGTGTCTTATCTCTATCGTATCTAAGTAATGTAGCGACGTGATCGTGCCGCTACATATACTCCCCCCTTTTAAAAATAATTAACATATAAATTGAAAAAAATTAGTATGTACCTAATTATATAATAACTTAACCTTGCTGATAAATTACATCCTATGCGTAATGTAATGTCATTGTTGCTAATTCGAAGGAAATAAAAACTGCTGCCTTTGTTGTGACGGCGGCGGCAGTCGATGAACTATCCACTGCATTTGTGCTGATTGTTTCTGCTGATTGAAAATTTTAAATTCTTGTTATTACGAAGTCGTAATAATTCTTGGTCATCATGCTGACATCTTGCTAAATCAGCATAATTAATCGGTGCTGGCACATCAATTTGTTCTATCCGTGACAATGCGTCAGCTACAATATTGTCACGTCCTTCTATATGTTGAATGTTGGTACAATATTGTGAAATAAAATCCAGTTGTCGTATTCGCCGTGGCGTATCATTAGATGACGGTTTTTGGGAAAATGCGTAAGTCAAAGGTCGATGATCTGTAAAGATAGTAAATTCTCTTCCTTCGACTAACCTTTGAAAATGTTTGACTGCCATATATATTCCGAGCAACTCTCTGTCGAATGTCGAGTATTTTTGTTGAGTATCACTTAATTTCTTTGAAAAGAATCCTAATGGTTCCCAATTACGTCCTGACTTCTGCTGCAGAACTGCGCCAACACAGGTCGAACTGGCGTCCGTCATAAGTGCCAAAGGGGCGGTGCGAGAGGGGTGAACTGTTAATACTGCGTTCCTTATATTTTCCTTGGTCCTTTAGTGATAATATGATGCTTAATCTTGTGTTTTGGAGTAGTGTGGAGGGAGGCTGGTTTCGTAATATCCTCGTATTCATTTAATAGTTGAGTAATGCGTGGATTCGTCTCAATGTTAATAGTGCGGATTGTTTGCTGCGTCGATTTGATCAGGGTTGCGGGCGTTGTCAGCTCAGTTACCCTATCTATGAGTTTTCGACCAGCTATATCGACTAATAGCTTATAATGCTCTAAAAAAATCTGCTCCAATAATCGGTTGTGTTACATCGGCGATGACAAAGTTCCATACAAAGTTTCTTCGTAGCCCGAAGTTTAAAGAGAGTGTTTTTTCACCATATGTCTTAATTTTTGTACCATTGGCGGCATAAAGTATACATTGTTCATCTTGTATTAGTGAATGTCTCTGTGGCTTGCTAATAACTGAAATATTTGCTCCCGTGTCAATCAAAAATCTCATACCACTTTTTCGGTCGGTAATAGTGAGGCGGTTGGACGGGTGAATAGCACAGAGTTCCGCCGTTGTCCGTGCTTCAATTAGTTTCCCTGTTTCCTTGAGTTGAGATCCTGTTTCCAATCACAAGGTTGAACACACTTTTGTGCATATTTTTTAAATCTTCCATGGTAAAAACAAAAGTGCCTTCTTTCTCTTGAACTTGACTGTGGTAGGGAATGCCGACGATTGGAATAACTTTGAGTGCTGCGTCGTTAGTTTTTTTGACCTTGCTGAATTGCATTTAGTTCCAATTGCATTTCTGCTAACTGTGCTAGTATGCATGACATTGTATCGTCGCCAGATTTGTTTCCGTTTACAGCTGACACCTCTGTACGTGTTGAATTTATTAATATCTTGTCCGCGATCTGGCTCATCTTGTTCACATCTATGTCTTCTGTGACTGCTAGAACCGAAGTCACTGATGGTGGCAGAAGCCTCAACCATAGAAGTTTGATGGTTTCGTCGCTGATATTTCCGTTACTCAGGGTCCGCATCTTGCGCAGAAGATGTGATGGTTTCTGGTCGCCGAGATCCATTTCAGACAATAATTTTTGGAGCTGACGTTGGTCTGATTCCTCATAGCAACTGATTAGGCGTTCTTTGATAGCCTTGTACTTTTCTATTGGCGGTGCGGAGGGATGAATATCCCTAATCCCTAAATCTCCGAAACCGCAATCGCCAAAAGGCCAGCAACGCACTGGTAACTCCTCTAATGATGCGGGTGTCCATGGATGGCGCTGGTAGCTTACCATCAGGTAATCCCGCTGTCCTATCACATTTAAAAAGCAATCAGCGTCGCTTTCCAAAAATTAGGGATTAGGAGATAAAGGATTTGGATAATAGCTTGTTAGTGAGGTATCCTACAACGATATGGTTGTTTCACGCCGGTTGTCTGTTAGGCCGTGGTATCACTCCGGTCAAGTCGTTATTATAAAGTTATAATGATTTGCACAGTAGGCAGAAAATACATATTAATTATATAAACACAACAATACACAAGAGGAGAACCACGTCTGTTTAAAAAAAATGTAATGTAAAAATATAACCCTACTAGCCACTCTCGCGCAGTTTCACTCGCTGCTCAGCTCCATTTGATCAAAGCGTGATGTTTTATAGCATATAGCACTCGGGAACATTGTAGCTATCTATCAGTGAAAGAATTTTGGCAATCCGACCAGCGGTTCCAAAGATTACCCCCTACATACAAACTTACAAATTTTACCTCTTTGTAATATTAGTATAGAAGTATAGATTTCTTAAGGAACTCTATAAAGCGAAATGTAAGCGTGGGATCGTGAACAGAAACATGATTTACGTTATGTATAAATGCGTAGTTTTCAGTTTATTTACATATTTCTATCAACTAAAAGGAAAAACGAATAAATAATAAATTAAACTTAAAAACATCCTACTAATATTACAACGCGAAAGTTCGTAAGTACGGATAGATGTTACATGTTTGTTACACTTTCATGTAAAAACTACTGAACTGAAATGAATTAAATTTGGTATAAAGATAGATTTGTCTTTATTAACCGGAGAAAACCATAAAATGACTTCTCTCACTCAGAATGAGGCAAGAAGGAGTATCAGATTCTTACTGACTCGACAGATGATTTCCGGCCACCGTAAGCGCGGATCTGCGGACGGTGAGTAAGGGTAGCTCGCTGCCTGACCAGAGCGATCGGCGCAGGGCTTTCCGCGCGCGCCTTAAAAAGCCAATAGACCACCACAGACGGGGCCCTATAGGGCTAATGTTCAGCCGGGGTTGCGGGGTAAGCGTAATCAGTCACCGCGGCCTCGACCCAGAGCAGGAGAAGAAACGGAGGGTTTTTAGTCAAGACACTGACACTCTCTCTTGCCTTACCCTGGGCGGGAGAAGTCATTTGATGATTTTCCCGGACAAAAAAGTCTACTACTGACTATAAAAGTGTGGGAGAGCCATGCTTCGGCACGAATGGGTCGGCTCGGCCGGAGTGCTACCACGGCCTCGCAGAAAAACGGCGTGAAACAACCACAACGTTGTGTTTCGCCGTGTGAGTGAGGTTACCGGAGGCCCAATCCTTCCCCTACCCCAATCCCTTCCCAGTCCCAAAATCCCCAAAATCCCAATCCTTAAAAGGTCGGCAACGCACTGGTAACTCCTTCTTTGTTGCGGGTGTCCATGGGCGACGCCGATTGCTTACCATCAGGTAATCCGTCTGATCGTTTGCCGTCCTATCACATAAAAAAAAAACCACCCCGTTCCTTCTGCTCTAGTCGGTATACCATTGCGCTTGCATAAAAACGAACATCGGCCCTCACACCACATAAGGCTATAAGTGCTCACTGCTAAGCAAAGGCTTCTTCTCACGTGGAGGTTTGAGCATTAACCACAACGGTTGCGCAAGGCGAATTGACGATTAAAAACTTAAAAGTAATTATAAGTCCAGGTTTCCTCACGATGTTTTCGTTCACCGTATGTCAGTGGTGTCTAAATAATCATAGAAAGTAGATACACAATATCACTCAGGAAAAGTACCTACTATTGTTATTTGACAGATTTCGAACCCATTCATGCATGAGCCGCCATCGCTCAGTGTAAAATGTACCTATTTAATCATTACGTTTTTTTATGTGATAGGTCGGCAACCGAGCAGATTAATTACATGATGGTAAGCAACCAGCGCCGCCGCAAGAACAGAAGAGATAGGAGTGCGTTGCGTTGAGATAGAAGTTACCGGGGGAATAATTATGATGCTGTCGCGTCAGAATGTTTGTATAAGACAGTGACAACAACAATTTTGTTCCTTAGATAACATTTATCTGTCTACTGAAAAATCAGCCCTAAGACAAGAAGAAGTTGACTGGTAGATAATGCATTGGGGCATTAAGTCCGCCTTTGTATTTTTATGTACATAAAGTGTTAAATAAATTAATGAATAAAAGAAAAAATACGTGCCTTATGTTGTGAATTATTCTAAAGGATGGACATTAACAAAACCAATTATCATCATTATTGTGTGTATAACAGAACAAAGATAAAAAGCCCTGCATCCGACGTCAGAAGCCAACGTCATAAAAAAAGTTATACGCAATAAAAAAATAAATTGCTACCACATTCTACCATTTGCTACGATTGTGGTAGCTTTTATAGGCTGGCAACACTCCAATACTTTGATTAGGGTTCCTTGGTATGTGACGTTAGTGAAGTGATCTCTTTTGGCGAGCAAAGGTAGCGTTCCGCGCACGCTTCTAAAGAGCCAATAGACCACCACAGATGGAGCCCTACAGGGTCGATGTTCTGCCGATTCTGTGGGTCAAGCTTAATAAGGTACCGTGGCTTCGGCCTGAAGGAACGAGGGTGGTTTTATTCAGTAAGAGTCTGACACTTCCTCTCGCCTTACCCTGCATGTCGATTCTATGTTTGATTTTGAATCTTGTTCGAGTGTGAAGTGAGCGTCGAAGTGACGGGGAAATTAAATTTTTGATGCCACTTTTAACGTCATCTCATACTTTATCTATCAAAATGTTGCTGTCAATTTAGTTCAACTCGCAAGTGTAGTGCTAGTGTACTACTACTCACAGCGGATTCAGATTCGAAGTTTAGAGTGAAGTCTTACAGATTCACACTGCAGGACGATAAAGTAATTTGATGATTTTCCCTACTAACAAAAAGCGGAGTGATCTCTTTTTAAGAAAGAAAGAAAAAACATTTATTTAGAGAGATTTAGCGATCCCGGATCCGAATTTCGAATATAAAATTTGAAGTCAATGCTTTTACTTAGCGTAGCCTACTGTCCCAACATCAGACCACTGGCTGTCTACTGCTAGACAATCGCCCTCTTCAACATAAGAAGGTGTCTCACAATCTCCACACTTAGCAGACTTTTAAGAGATTACCTTAAACGTAGCCTATAAGTGCCCACTGCTGAGCAAAGGCCTCTTCTCACACGGACAAGGTTTGAGCATGCACCACGCTTGCTCAAGGTCGTATTCAAGATTCCAAACTTACAATTAGAAATTACTAGCGACCAGTCCCGGCTTTGCACGGGTGTAATGCTGATACTAAATTTCTCCCTATTTAATAGATGTTATTATACATATAAACCTTCCTATTTAATCACTCTATCTAGTACAAAAACAGCATTAAAATACATTGAGTAGTTTTAAAGATTTAAGCGTACATGGGATATAGGGACAGAGAAAGCGACTTTGTTTTATACTACCTATGTAATTATAAGTCCAGGTTTCCTAACGATGTTTTTTCTCTATGTCAGTGGTAACTACATAATCTTAAAAACTTTACTAATATGGGTAAAATTTGTAAGTTTATATGTAGGGTGTAATCTTTGGAACCGCTGGTCGGATTGCCAAAATTCTTTCACTGATAGATAGCTACAATGTTCCTGAGTGCTATAGGCTATAAATTGTATTATTATATTTTAGTCGAGCTATCGCTTTAAACGCTGATGTTTTTAAAATGCCGTGATAGATACATTACTTTATTATACGTGTGTTAATCCAAGGGAAGCTAGTTTTGATTCACATTGGACCAAACAATTTTAATACTACTATTTTGTGTGGGAGAGCCATGCTACGGCTCGAATGGGTCGGCTCGACCGGAGTGATACCACGGCCTCACAGAATACCGGCGTCAAACAACCACAGCGTTGTGTTTCGCCGTGTGAGTGAGGCGACCGGAGGCCCGATCCTTCCCCTCCCCTGACCCTTCCCCAATCCCTAAATCTCCAAATCCCTAATCCCCCAAAACGTCTGCAACGCACTCGTAACTCCACTATTGTTGCGGGTGTCCATGGGCGGCGCTGATTGCTTACCATCAGGTAATCCGTCTGCTCGTTTGCCGACTTATACCATAAAAATAAAATAGGATACCAATTCAAACAAATAAAAATGATTTATTACAACATCTTACGAGCAACTTTACGAACTTCATTTTTAATGATAGCTATCCCACAGCAAAGGTTATATTATCATTTTATTAATTTCATAAAATACTAGATTTTTCTTTTGATCTATTTTACATTTTTTTTTTAATGTCAACAATCTTGTTTATTATGAGGAAATGCTGTTAATTTCTTAATTACGGTTATAATTATAGACTAGCTTTTGTTCGCGTGGAATAGTGACTTCTTGCAGATTTTTGGTATAAAAACTACCCTTTGTCGTTTCTCCAGTTCCAAACTATGTCTGTACCAAATTGAACACAAATAGGTTCAGTAGTTTAGGCGTGAAGAAAAGATAGATAGACTGACAGACAGAGTTACTTTCGCATTTATAATATTAGTTTGGATTTGGATTTGTATAGTTTGGATTACCTAGGTATGTAAATTCTAGTTTAGGAGGCAGGGATAAAATTATCCTGTGTGTTTCAGACTATAACATATCGAGGTTTCCGGAGGCCCAATCCTTCCCCTACCCCAATCCGTTCCCTTTCCCAAAATCTCCAAATCCCTAATCCCCAAAAGGTCAACGGCGCACTCGTGACTCCTCCGTCGTTGCGGGTGTCCATTGGCGGCGCTGATTGCTTACCATCAGGTAATACGTTAGCTCGTTTGCAAACCTATCACATAAAAAAAATCGACTGCACCGTTGGCGCAGTGGCTGGACAACTGGCTATTGTGTAACGAGTCGCGAGTTATATTCCCGCACGGAATAACACTTTGAGTGATCCACAAATTGTTGTTCCGTGAGTCTGGGTGTGATGTGTATGTGACATTGTATGTTTGTAAACGCACCCATGACACAGGAGAAAATCCTAAAGAAGACCTAAAAGAGATATCAGCACTACTGCCTAACCCTTCGACAAAAGCAGGATTGTATATAATAGGTACCTATGAAATTGCCGTTCTGCAGTACTGGCCATTTCAAATCAAAATAGTTTTTGTTAGGCTAAGGCTAATTAATTTTGTTTTAAAAACATGGGATTCTTTTTCCAAAAGTAGTCATTTGTTTATTGATTAGTGCTACATTTTCATCGCATTTCAAATCAAAACATTCGTTTAAATTTTTCCATGCAAAACGGCAATTTCATAGGTAAAGACCTATTATCATATTTAATTACTCAATCAAAGGGTCACGCTCTAACGAACTTTATAATGATATTAATTATCATTATAAACAGGATTTAAGCGTATCCCAAGTTGCCAAATCTAAGAATTATTATTGGTTACTTGTAAATTAGTCAAATTGTATTCCTAAGAGGTTCTGATATGCATTTTATTTATTTGTTTTTTTTTATTTAATAGGTCGGCAAACGAGCAGACGGATTACCTGATGGTAAGCAATCAGCGCCGCCCATGTACATCCGCAACACCAAATCCGAGATTACAAGTGCGTTGCTAGCCTTCTTGTGATTGTAAAATTCTAATCACGTTTGCCGACTTATCACATATTAAAAAGATGACAAATATATTATGCTATACTGCTGTCACCAAAATTCAAACATGAAATGTTGATTTTTGTCTTGGACGGGAAGTTGTTATTTTTGGGCATAGTTCGCTCCTTGATGGATTCCCGGAGACGGCGCTTCCTGTCCTTTTAGTTAATTTTATAATTACTGTAGTGTAGAAGAAGTAATGGGGTATTTTAACTGCCGTTTGAAGACGCTAATTTTAGTTTTATCGCCTAAGAAACTTTGTTTAGGATTTAATAAAAATATTTTATAGCAAAGGCCTCTTCTCACACGAAGTAGGCTTGAGCATTAACCACTTGAGCATTAAGGCGGATTGACGATTTCAAACTTATAATTAAAAATTATGGGCCCAGGTTTCCTCACGATGTTTTCCTTCACCGGATGTCAGTGGTGTCTAAATAATCATAGAAACTCGGAAAAAGCCACATTGGTGCTTGTCCGGTTTCGAACTCGCTTGCATGAGAAGCGGGCGCCTTAACTCCCGGGGCACCACGACACTTTATGTATAGGTAACTAGCTACTCTCTCGCGGTTACACCCGCTGCTCAGCTCCTATAGCACTTAGCAACATTGAGGCTATCTACCAGTGAAAGAATTTTCGTAAACCAACCAGCGGTTCCAAAGATTATCCCCTACATACAAACTTACAAATTTTACCTCTTTATAATATTAGTATAGAGTATAAATAACGTTAATTAAACAGGGGAGAAATTTTGTATCTGCAGTGTGATTCTGTAAGACTTCATTCTAAATTTCGAATCTGAATCCGCTGTACACTAGCGCTACACTTGCGAGTTGAACTAAATTGACAGCAACATTTTGATAGATAAAGTATGAGATGACGTTAAAAGTGGCATTCTAAAATTTAATTTTCCCGTCATTTCGACGCTCACTTCGCACTCGAACACGATTCAAAATCAAACAAATTTTATAGAATCGACGCGCATTGTTCAAATGCGAAGTTGAGTTGGGTCGCAAGTAAAATAATAGCAGACTGTTTTGGCTTCACCAATTTCTATTGATAATCTTTCTAACATACATGTTGTAACTCATTTCTATTAATAGCTGACTGAATAATGATATTTCAGTTCATGTAATACAATTTCAAGTGGAAGCCAGATGCTTTATTTCAAACTTTTATCGCTTTCTATTAGTAACGATTGAAATCAATAATCGGTGGCTGCGGGAGTCAAGTAGCAATTTACAATTAAGTGTGGGAGAGCCAAGCTTCGGCACGAATGGGTCGGCTCGACCGGAGTGATACCACGGCCTCACAGAATACCGACGTGAAACAACCACAGCGTTGTGTTTCGCCGTGTGAGTGAGGTTACCGGAGACCCAATCCTTCCCCTCCCCCGATCCCTCCTAATCCCTAAATCTCCAAAACCCTAATCCCTAAAAGGTTAGCAACGCACTCGTTACTCCTCCGTTGCGGGTGTCCATGGGCGGCGCTGATTACTTACCATCAGGTAATCCGTCTGCTCGTTTGCCAACCTATTCAATAAAAAAAAACCGCGGCCTCGGTCCAGGGCGAAGGAACCGTTTGGTTCTTAGTCAGTAAGAGTCTGACTACGGAGTATTGGATTCTTACTGACTAAAAACCTCCCCGTTATTTCTCCTGCTCTAAGCCAAGGCCGTGGTCATCATCAGCCTATAAGTGCCCACTGCTGAGCAAAGGCCTCTTCTCATACGGAGAACGTTAGGGCATTAATCACCATTAATCACATTACAAGTCCACGATGCCTAATCTATGTATATCGAAACTTAAGCCTTCTTTTAGGATCGGCACGTAGCGTTCCGCGCGCGCCTCAAAGAGCCATTAGACCACCACAGACGGGGCCCTAAAGGGCTGATGTTCAGCCGGGGTTGCGGGGTAAGCGCAATGAGGCACCGCGACCTCGGCACAGAGCAGGAGAAGGAACAGGGGGGTTTTTAGTCAGTAAGAGTCTGACACTCCCTCCTGCCCGGCCCTGGGCGGGAGAAGTCATTCGATGATTTTCCCCTCACAAAAAAAGCCTTCTTTTAAGATAGCAAAATAATTAAAAGACTTCTCCCGCCCTGTGAGTCGCTCGAGAGAGAGTGGCAGACTCTTACTGACTAAAAACACCCCCGTTTCTTCTCCTGATCCAGGCCAAGGCAGCGGTACCTTATTACGCTTGAACATACAGCCCCAACTAACCACTTATAGGTACATAAACTTAATTACCTACATCATCAGCCCATTAGTGTCCACTGCTGAGCAAAGGCCTCTTCTCACACGGAGAAGGTTTAGAGCATTAACCACCACGCTTGCTCAAGGCGGATTGGCGATTTCAAACTTAATACGCAATTATAAGTCCAGGTTTCCTCACGATGTTTACCTTCACCGTATGTCAGTGATGTCTGAATAATCATAGAAAGTACATATAACTCGGAAAAAGTCACATTGGTACTTCCCAGTTTTCGAACTTGCACCCTCATGCATGAGAAGCAGGCGCCCTGACCTGGCTACCACGACTACATAAACATTATGCGCAATGCAAATACCTAAACATTATTAACAATTCAAATTCTTATTAAAACAAGTGAATCTACATACTCCTACAAAATTTTCTAGTATTACAAGTTTTTCATTTATAAATATTGAATAAAAAATATAATTTATACAATATATGGTGATTCATTAATTCGATTGAAAACATGAGTAATGAGGTGACAGAGACTTAAACACTACATAGTATAAAACAAAGTCGCTTTCTCTGTCCCTATATCCCTATGTACGCTTCAATCTTTAAAACTACGCAACGGATTTTGATGTGGCTTTTTGTAATAGATAGAGTGATTGAAGAGGAAGTTTTACATGTAGCTTCTGGCAGCAACTTTGTCCACGCGAATAATGAATTCTGGCAGATTTTTGATTTTACCCGCATAGTTCCCGATCTCCTACGATCTTCGGGAAGTTCTCCTTTTGAATTCCCGGGATAAAAAACTATCCTATGTCCTTTTTTAAGTTTCAAACTATGTCTGTGCAAAATTTTTCTCTCTTCTAAAAGGAACTTACAGACAGACAGACAAAAATTTTACAGATTACATTTTTGGCATCAGTATCGATCACCAATCAACCCCTGATAGTAAGTTATTTTGGAAATATATTTCATGTACAGAATTGACCTCTCTACAGATTTATTATGAAAGTATAGATAACATCCATTAACGCCCGGTTCCTATAATTGAGAAACGATCCTTTTTAATTACGAATAGTAGTTTTATATACGACTCGTAAGCTAAAACCGTTCCTATAATAAACGTCTCGTCGTGCAACTTACTGACGGTTTGCAACTAACGGATGTCGGTAAGCGAATTGTATGGAGATCTATGGTGTCTGTGGTTTTCCTATAAATATTTTAACCGTCAGTAGACGGTCAAGATAACTATTCGTAATGTCATTTGGTCGTAATGCGTATACAACGACGATTCGTTAAATATAGGAACCGGGCATAAATAGTGGAGAAATTCAGTATCAGAGCTGCACGCGTGCGAATGCATGGCGGGCCGCTATTATTGAATAAAAAAATATCATATTTGCCCTGTACATATGCGGTGATTTATTAATCTTATTAATGACAAGACAGATACTAAATTTGTAATGGCCACAATAAATAACGTACCGTTTCTTTATTATTATCTGATGGTAAGCAATCAGCGTCGCCCGTAGCACCAGGGAAGTTTAGCAAGTTTTTGGAAAATAGGTATTGGGAAAGAAAAAGGATTGGACCTCCGGTAACCTCACTCACACGGCGAAACACAACGCTGTGGTTGTTACACGCCGGTTTTCTGTGAGGTCGTTGTATTACTCCGGTCGAGCCGACCCATTCGTGCCGAAGCATGGCTCTCCCACACTATAGTTTTGATACTCGACTGTCATTTGTTTAAGTCTCTGTAACATTAATTACTCATGTTTTCGATAACAAATTCTTTGTGCCGTAAAAATTTGAAATGCGCAGAACAAGTTTTAACTGTAACAATATTAACATAGAATTCAAAGCTGTTTAACTAACTAGTTTTTAAAATGTAAGTCGATGTATTTAAAATACTACCAAACGGCAAACTCGTAGTCACTCGTCATCAGCCTAAAAGTGGCCACTGCTGAGCAAAGGCCTCTTCTCACACGTTTGAGCATTAATCACCACGCTTGCTCAATGCGGGTTGGCGATTTCAAACTTATAATTAGAAATTATAAGTCCAGGTTTCCTCACGATGTTTACCTTCACCGGTATGTCCGTGGTGTCTAACCAA